>JAYKKI010000091.1:4182500-5382500 GCA_039881145.1 Druceiella hillmani | reverse complement strand
ACAGCTGCAAGGTAGATTACAGATATATTCCAGCAACATGTGATGCCAAATGTGGAGTATATCGAATGATACATTATAACGCCAGGCCAAACATTGCTAGCATAGTGACCATCTAGAAGTCCTGGTCTCAATCCTATACAATATTTATGTGACATGCCAAAATAAAAAGTTCAACTAGAGACCCAGTACCTGCAACATTGGGGAATGCTGCCATCAAAGAATGAGATAGATTTTGGGATAGAATTTAACATATAAAAGCGGTATGTACGTAGTCAACTTGAAACTCAGTAGCTGCAACACTGGCGAATGCTGCCGTCAAAGAATGGTATGCAGGCAGTCAACTAGAAACTCAGTACCTGCAACAATGCTGCCATCAAAGAATGAGATAGAATTTCCCAAGAGACCATATAGTATGCAGGCAGTCAACTCGAAACCCAGTACCTGCAACAATGCTGCCATCAAAGAATGGAATAGAATTTCCTAAGAGAACATATAGTATGCAGGCAGTCAACTCGAAACCCTGGTAAAAAGGTCGAAGTACCTGCAACACTTGCTGCTGTCAAAGAATACGATAGAATTCCCTAGGAGAACGTAAAGAAGCGGTGTGCGAGCAGTCATAACAGCTAGAGGAAGGAATACAGCACATTAAAATTGTTTAGTATAACATAAATAAGACCAAAAATAAGTTTCACAGTTATAACAATAAATTTTCACAACTTTTTGTAAAATTAGGTTTACGTTTGTGCATTATAACATTTAAAATACATTCAGTATTAAAAATTCTTTAATAATTAGACCAGTGAATTTGTTAACCAAATGCAAAACGAGTTCAAATAGGAACATAATCCTTCATAACTGCATGGATCATATTAAGGTACACTTATTTTTAGACTTGTTAAAATTTAAAGTGGTTACATTTTTTTCATGACCAGTGTATTTGGAAATGGTAAATCAAATGCGAAACGAGTTCTGCATGGATCATATCGTGTTAGGTGCCTTTATTTATTTGTCAAATTATTATTTAACGAGCAATCTGGTGGAAAATCTACAAGATAAAACTGTCATCAAAATGAAATTTTCAAATATACATTATGGGAGTCAAACAAACACTCATGCCAAAGTGAAAAGCATAAGTAATAACATAAAAAACTGACAAAGATATATAATTATATGTTCATTACACACATGGTTGGTATTGTTATATACTTTTTCCCTTTTATCGGATTCTTATACTAAAAATTAAATGTTTTAAATTTGATTTATTAACGTAACTAAACCACAAACAACATCAAACTACAGAAAGCAATGTTTCAATACTGGCATATTAAGTAAACAATGCACAATGTATGGGAGTCAGTGAAAAAATAAAATCAGCATACATTTGTTTCATAATCAGATTGACTTGAAAAGTAATCTTCAAATGTAAACAAGACCTAAAATTTCACAACTGTGTGAAGCAAAAATAACATATATGACTTATCCAGCGATTTCATCACAACCCTACGTAACCATTTCAGGTTTTGGTGTCATTTTCTGATCAACGTCTGACTACAAATGGAACTCACCACATAACACTTTTGGCTCCTGTGAAGGTATAGGCTTCCCCAGTATAGTGTGCAGTTTGACAACTTTCTGGTGCTTCATGCCACGTACGTGGGCCGCATACGCATCAGCACCAGTACAAGTGACATCACAGAGCTCACAGCGCAGAGCTGAGCCACCAGAACCACCACCACCTGCACGATTAGTACTGCCGCCACTAGCACCTGTTGCCGCTGCACCTGCTGTCGCAGCTGCCAGCTTCACACTTGCCTCTTTCTTTTTATGCTTTTGACCCTCCAGATGCTCACGATAAGTCTGTTTTAAAATTCAAAATGAAGAAAATGACATGCAATAACATACTGAAAGACTACACAATTGAGGCCACGAGAGCAAAAGTGGCCTATGTGCAGATTTGTAATTTTAGATATATTGAGATAACGATAATTAGCTATTATAGTTCATTTTAAATTTTATATAAATTTGTTTATTATAAAGACTTGTTTAACGCTCTATTATTACATTTATTTTTAATTTACTGCTTTTTTTGTGGGCATAGACTACTTTTGTAAACAGTTTGTAAATCACGTTTAGGTATTTAACTATTACTTTTATTTTATACACCCATCAGATACCTTAAGAACATTTTTGAAGAATGTTTTGAACGCTAAAATATCCTTTCTTTACAAGGTGTAAAATAATTCCTTGCATAGCATGTGTCTAGACATAATTGATTGTGTAACTTTACGAGAGACACAATATTTCACATTCATTAAGGAAAATAGGAATGATTTTCGTAAGTTGTTATGAAATAATTTTTTTTTTAATTTGATATATTAATTTTTAAATGGCATTTATTTTGAAAATTATAATTTATCAGAGAAAAAAATTAGAAGGTATATTGTTTCCTTTGCATTTTTATATTTCTCACCTCCAGATCAGTTTAGTTTTCGTATCACAGCTTTTCTATTCTTTTCCTCTGTGACATTTCTCCTCGAGTTTTATCATTCATATTACAAACATTCATCAAAGCCGTGAACTATTTCCTTGATTTTTTTTTGCATCAGCTATATATATTCTAAGCTAGAACACTCGTTTTTATCTGTCATGCATTTTTATCTGTTACTAACTGATCACTCATCGAATACACTCAGTCACTCATCGAATTAGAATAATTGTTGGCTAACATTTAATTCAGTTAAATTTCAATAAGAATCAGTATTTAAAATAAGAACTGGCCTTACAAAATGTTGGTTCATAAAAATAATTCAAAAACAAGCTGGCACTTAGTGAAAAAGTGAAATTTGCCTTTAAAAAAAATAAAAAACAAGCTAGCAATTAGAGAAAAAGTGAGCTTTGATCCTTAAACCTTCAAGAGGTTGTGCGACCTCAAATCGACTATACTCTGTATATTTTCGTTCCTAATATCGTTATTTATTTTCGTATGTATTTCCCATCTCTGACTGATCAGCCTGTCATTGTTTGACTGTGCACGAAATAAACAGATTACCTCTGCTCCTCACGCCCCGGAACACGTAGATCGCATTTGTCTTAATCGCGGCTCAGGCATCTAAAGGATACTACGTGCCTATCGTCGAAAAAGTTCTGTGCGATGTTCAACACAACGTTCAGTGACCCAAGATTCAAAAGTTTCCTATCATATTCTACTTCCAGAGGATCTGCTGAAGAATCGTTCAGCTCGGATTCAGATGGGGGATTCACCTCTTTTAAGATAACAAAGTGGCAGGAATCTAACAATAACAGAGTGAGATGCCAAGTTCAAAATATTCTTACCGAAGATTTGAGTACTCGTAGACATGTGGGGCTGACAATATTTATGCAAGCCTGGAATTTATGCATTACAGAGGATATTATTGAAAAAACTGTGATACACATCAATGAATTTATATAAAAAAAAAAGGCACCTTCACATGACAGACCCCCGTGACAGCAAACCGACTGATGCTTCAGACATTCGAGCATTATTCAGATTAGTATACATACATAGCAGAAACCTTGCGGATGTCACATGTGAATTTAGAGGATATATATGTAACTGATGGTACAGGCGTACTTATTTTTCCCACTACGATGTCATTGAAAAGATGAAAAATTTCTTCTACATTAATTGCGGTTTGATGATGCAACCACATAAGCACCTCATCATACTCTGGATATATCTGCATCTGTAAGGGATATTTTGGAAACGTTTACACAAAACTGCCTCTTACCTCATTCTGTGGGGCAGAATGTGCTTATTGATGATACAATGATAGGTTTTGGAGGAAAATAGTCCCTTCAGACAGTACATAAAATCTAAACCCGATAAATATGGAATAAAATTATATCCATTTGTAGACGCTGCTATGTTTTACGTCCTCAAAATAGGGCTTTATGCTGGCAAACAGCCAGAAGGCCTGTTCTAGTTGAGCAATGCTGCAGCAGACGTAGTGAAAAGGCTAATTACATTAATTTCTGGGACACGATGAAACCTAACAATCGACAATTGGTCTACCAGTGTTTTTTTGATGGTTGAATTAACTGAAAATCATAAGATTTCTGTCATGGGTACCATGCGTAAAAACAAAAAGAAATACCGCCTTGTTTTACAGTCAAAAACAGACCTACGCTGGTGTCATGCGTCCCAAAAAAAGATCTGTGGTTCTAATATCACCACTTCATTCCTACTGAAATTGATGAAGATACGAATGAAAAGCATAAGCCTAGCATCGTAACTTTTTACAATAAAACGAAATGTGGTGTCTATGAAGTAGATAAAAAAATGAAGATGTATTCGACGTCAAGGAAAAATAATAGCCGTTGACCCTCTTCTTTCGTCTTTTGGATTTTGCTGGAATAAATGCTATGGTAATATTGAGGGCTAATAAAATGGTTATAAAGAAAAGGCGAAAGTATTTATTTGAATTGGGCATTGAACTGATAAGAGTATGTTCAAAAAGTTACGATGATGAACCTTCCGAGAAAACTAAAAAGAAATATAAGAGCAATTGAATATGAGCTTTCAAGATACTGGTAATGAACCAAGTAGTAGCTCCAGCACACGTAGGGGAAGCTACCCAGCAAAAAAAAGGAGGTAAGGCGGAGGAGGCAATCAAAAACACATTGCATATCATGCCAGGGAAATATTTGCAGGACACACACTACAATCATTTGCAATGAATGTTATCTTGGCGAAGAAAGTAATTCTAAGCAAAACTAGACGTAAGTTGACAAATATTTTGATTTTAATTATTTTATCTCATCGAGCAGACTGATTTTATTATTTTGATTATAAGACTGACATATTTTGTAGGGTTCCATATCACGACGTACTATACCTACCTACCAATGTGTACACATTATTCATTTTGACTTTCAGTTATTGGTTCATTTATCGACTAGTGTAGTGCAACTGACACACTATCCTATTGATGTTTTTAAAGTTTTAACAAACTCATGGGCCGGACGCAGGGCCTTTGTAGGCTGCATTGTGGCCCGGGAGCCGTATGTTGGAAAGGCCTGGTGCAAAAAGTACATATTGAAAAGAATTATTAGTTTTCTTTCATAGATACCTGTGGTCCGGCGCATGAGATACGGCAGACGTCACAATAATGCAACTGCTGAGCTTTGGGCGGAGGTTTAGGTCTTCTCTGTTGGCCACCAGGTGCTCCACCTGGGCCACCGCCTACACCCACTTTCTTGTACGACTGCCATCCGCTGTTTAGTGTATTTACACATTGATAAAATTCGATTTTAAATTGCAATTCATAAAAGTAATAAATAAATTAAAATGTAACCTATGAAACTTTATTTTAGTTAAAAATATCACGTTAAATAATATCATTTGACAGTAAGCATGCAAGTATTTTATCCGTCACAAGTGTAGGCAATGAAATGAGTGAATGAAATGTAATCCAATCGACAAGCTAGACCTCATCACATAAAAGGAAAAATAGTACTATATATGAGAAAGTGCAAAGATTTCAAAACTAATCTAATTATTTCCTATAAATAAAAGTTAGCTTTGGAATAAAGTAGAAATAATACAGATTACCAAAAAAACATGCAAAGCCCATGGCAACAATATACTTCATAACAAACTTTACTTCATGAAAATACACCAGTGATAAATACAATTTTTAGCCAAAGTAAACTATGTAAAATATTGTGTATATATTGTAGTAAAATGAAAGTAAACTTCAATGAGTTTCTTTACTAATTAATTACATTTTCATATTCATTAATTACATCTCTTTCAAATATAAATACACATTGAACAAATTAAGATATTCATCGTGGATAGCACCTAGTGTGCTCTATGTCACTTGGTAACTTTGATTTTACCAAGAATATAAATTGTTTACAAAGAAAAGATTTTTGACCAAATAGAGCAAAAATAATTAACGATTTGAGAAAATTTATTAGGTTAACTATAAATGGGTTAATTAATTGGCTAAACTATTTTCTTTGTAAGGAAAAAATACTTTAATACATAAATATTAAAAAGGTTCACTCAAAATAGGTTTAGCCCACTTTGCAGATCCACCGACATATAAATATGCATATTATAGATGTTTGTTTTTAATTTTCCTACTTATCATATTAGATAATCAAAGCTAAGCATTATAAAAACTAGAGATGGGATTGAAAGAATTAGAATTTATTTCTAGATTTATTTTAGAAGAGGGAAAAATATAAGTCATACTGCGCCATCTTCAATAAACTTTAGTAGAAGAATGTAACATCTTATACTGTGATAGTTTTCGACATTTTTATAGACTAATTCTAAAGAAAAAAATAGTATCTAACAAAACTTTTAGATTTTAATATTCAACTTACATATTAAAATATACATATTTATATAAGGATAAAAAGTTATTTAAAATTAATTAAATAAAATTAAAAAAGTAGTGAAAAAGTTACATTATAGAAAAAACTTGTCAAGTATGATAGAACTTGCGCTACGAGTATTTAATATAAATTTAGATTCTTACATACATTTAATGGTACATGGTATATCTATTAAACTATTTTGAAATATTAATTTTCCACAACGTAAATGTGTTTGTATTAAACTATTTTGAAATATTAATTTTTCACAACTGTACAACGCATACTGCTATAATTGTCCTACAACCTTTGCATAAGATTTAAAAAACTGTATTTTTTTAATAATTTTAGGCTGAGCAGTTTGAGAAATAGGAGGGAGACGAAATTTTCTAAAAAATTTTCAATAAATCTCATATATATAGAACTACCTAAATTTATAAAAAAATATTTTGAGCCCTTTCAGACGTTCACTCCACAGTAATCGAAAATTAAAAATATTTTCGATTACTTAATTTGCCCCTTAAAATTCCACATATGATTAATTAGAGTGTCAATTACTCAGGGATGTGCGTGTTATGTTTTATTATTATGCCAAATTTCAAGTTTCTACATCAAGCAGTTTCTGAGAAAACTGATTGCGACAGACAGATAAATATGTGAGTGATTTTAGCAGGGTTTTGTTTTTCCTTTTGAGGTATGGAAGGGGAACACTAAAAATAATTTATCTAATAAGATAGAAATCTGCGTTAATGAAAAAATTCGTGGCATTTATTACCAAAATTCAAACACATTTTTTATATTTTAAATGAACTTTATCAAACCAAATATGTACCGCTTTGATCGACAATCTTCTATCACTTAAGAACTTCTGGGATTTCCGGGTGAAAACACTAAATTAAGCGATTTTCACAGTCTTCTTTTGAAGTCAGCTCTACATCATTAAGAAAAGTCTAGAGAAAGTGAAATAAATGGACGGAGCAAGGTCCGGGCTATACGGTGGATGTATCAAGACTTTCCAGCCAAACTCTTTCAATTTTTCCAGTCATTCAAAATGTGCAAAAGTGATCGTGGTCAGGCAACAATGTGCGAAAAAGATTGTGGCCCAAAGTTTATGAAACTACACAAACAGTCGTAAAACCTGGATTGCCACCGCATACGGTAATGAATGTTTTATGTTTGGTGGGTTTTGAAAGGAATCGTGCATCATGAGCTGCTTCAGCCTGGCCTAACAATTCATTCCACTCTTTACTGTACAAAACTAATGCCATTAAAACACGCTATTGAAGTCAAACGGCTAGAATTAGAAAGTTTTGATGCAATCACCGTAAAGCCCGCACCTTGCTCCGTCCATCTACCATTTATTTCACTCTGCGGACCTCTGTTAATGATGTAAAGCTGACTTCAAAAGAGGACTATGAAAATCAAAAAGTTGACGTTAAGGCTGACTTTTATAGGTTATTTAAATATTTCTTTCGCTGATTTAGAAATTTTAGCACCCTAGTATAATTAAGCAAACTGACAGGTAAAAATGTCTAATTTTTATAATTACCATATAAAAATTACGTTATGTATTAAATTAAATACCAACAAACAATGTCTTGGATCCTTTTATGTTACCAAATAGTACATTTGTAAATTACTTTTGACTCTAAATAAATAACAAAATTTCAACAATTTGAAACTAATAAATCTTACTTGACGTGCAATAAAAAACAATAACCTATAAAAATGAGTACTGTCATACATAGATAAAGTACAGAATTTTCATCATCGACGAAATAACTCTATCCTTTTCTTTATGCTTGTAAAGTTACCTAATGCCATACTTTCCTCTCAAGCTACCAAACTTTTACGGAAAATAAAGGCAAGGATAATGCGAGTGCGATATAGCATGCGGATTTTTAAAGCAAACATTAGGACAACCATTATTGTTTTGCACTAATTAATGCATACATTATGTAAACTAAATGATACAACATAGGGCCGAGTGTTTAGTTCCGCAGCAATGTCATAAGATGAAATGTGCAGGTGGTCTTCCCTAAATTTTAGTAATAAAAAAATATAGTCAAATACCCTATTATCTCGTTATATGTTCGCTACTAATATTTTTAACCGCATAGAACAACCACAGTTCCTGAAATTAATGAAATTTTACATCTCTAAACCGTAAACTAATTGCGAGTTACCTATGATGTCTACAACTCAACTCAGGAAAACGTAAAACATGTACTGAAAAATAAAGTTGTTAATATGTCAAAATGGTAGATTGATAGACGGAACAACGTGAGGCACAACTAGATAGTCTGTGTCACAGATGTTTTGATCAACAGCACTCGTTTAAAAGATACAATAAACAAGAGACAAGTGAATACTCTCACTAAGTGATTTGAAAAAGTTCAATTCCCAATTAAAAATACCTATGTCTCTAGCTCATTTTCGAGGAATGTTACTACTTCCTAAGTATACAGGCGAAAACCTCACTAATGAAGATATTTTTGAAGCTTTATAAGTTTCTATTTAGAGATCATGAAGTGAATCAGATTGTACTTCTAGAATGGTGTCAGTCATTAAAAAGTTAAAAATTAATAGCCAAACAATGGACTAAGTGACCCAACTACATGGTGCCATTGCTTCAAGTGCCTGAATTAGAAGACTGTTTTTGACACTTGGATTTATTCATTCGAACATACAAAATAAGCTGCAAAACTGCAAATATATAAATTCCAAAATAAAAAAAATGAGTTTTGTCTTGCTTATCTGACATACAAAAATTTGATTGTTAATCAACGAGTTATTTTGTAATTAAAACTGTTTGAGTTTGAACAAATTATAACCTCTATAACTTATTTAGAATATAATAAATGAATTTCATATTTTATGCATATACATACATATATATATATATATATATATATATATATATATATATATATATATATATATATACATATACATACATATACATATATATACATATACATACATATATATACATATACATACATATATATACATATACATACATTTACATATATATATATATATATGTATATATATATATATATCATATAACAACATTTTAATACGTATCATCTTCATTTTTAATTTATTTTACCTCTTTTTTCTCCAATAACTCTGTGTTGCCAAATAATATCCTAATATAAAGTATTAACAAATGTAATTAATTTTTTATTAATTTATCCATTAGACCATAAAGCAAACAATTTTCTTTGAAAATAAGAATCATTGTTAAAATGAAGAATGGTCATAACATAAAGCTTAGGAAAAAAAATTGTCAATTACATCAAGTAGCATTTAAGTTTTGATTAGTGTAATTAATTATTCAAATATCAAATTTATTCATGATTTGATACAAGTATGTCATGAAATTTTATTACAATGTTAATTCAATAAATCTCCAAATACAAAAAAGTTAATGGACATATAACAAAGGTGTCAAGTTATGTAAACTGTAACTGCATTGACATAAACTTGTTACAGAAAAATCAGATAACCATAAAATTCACCAATAATATTGAAACCAATTACTTTGTTCATAGACTTTTCTAAAATAGTAATTGCAGTGTTTCAATTTGTGCATCATTAGTATACATTTAACAAAAGCCATTCCAACAAATTTGCAAGTAAAAAGGTAAAAATAGAAATGCACTGGAATGTAATATCACACTCACCCGCCACCTCCGCCCTTGTTCTGCTGCGCAACATACATTGTGGCCGCATTGTAGAGCGCTGTATCATAACCAGAGTAGGATGTCGTGTTAACCGTGCCTTCTACGAACAAGAGATTAGACGTATGTCGAGTTCTTTTCTATATTATTACATTGCGCTTTTCTTCACATTTTATGTCTATTTATTACTAATTTGCATTTTTATGCCAATCAATGTCATTTATACGAAAAGAACTTTACAACGCCAAAACCACAGGGACGGACAAGCTTCTAAGTATGGGGAGCTACGAATTTTGCTTCAATGATAAATAATGAACAAAAGATTTAAACATGTTCTCTATTTATTTTGACATACTGCATCAAATGGTGTAAAAAACAATTATAATATTAAATATATTCTATTTTGTAACAAAGCATTTTATTTGACTATATGAATAAATATCATTTTATAGCACTTTAAGTATATCATTTAAAGTGCCATAACAAAGAACATTGTCTTAAATAAAACTTCTTGAATATTCCATGCCAAAGGCTAAAAGTTTACCAAAATCAATAAATGAATGTTAATGGAGGCATACTCACGTTTAGCAGGCTGGGTGGTGTGTGTGGGATGTGTGGTGGCAGCGGGTGTGGCATATTGCTGGGCGGCAGGGTAAGCAGTGGCAGTAGCCACACCGGCAGTGGTGGCCGGGTATGAGCCTGCGTACGCAGTTGCTTTGGCCGCAGCACCGGCTCGCGATGCGCCCGCCTGCGAGTTGTTATAGACCACATGATAGCCCTACAGAACGTGCCACTGGTTTGAGACTAATTTAATTTTGCTTACATGCTCCGGCTTTGCAGCCCCATCCAGTTAAGACTGCACAATATTTAGCCGCATTAATTTTTTAATGTCACATAATTATTCAACCTAATAATTTTGACCAAAGCAAAAAATTGTATCCTTATTTAGAGGAATATTAATAAAAATAAAGATTTGTGTAAAGTTGTATGCACTACAGATGATACAGGAGGTAGAAGAGGCCTTTTGATATCCATTTATTATACATATATATCAGTAGACGTTATTTGAAAATTAAGTTCTTTGTACATAAAGCTCGTCACCAGAACTAACAGTGACAGTTTTGTTATTATTTTTTTTCTCCAACACTTAAAAGGTTCTAATGACAAATAAATTGTATTCTTCCTTTTAAACATAATGAATCCTGTATGTTTCTAAAGTTGGAGCTAAGCCATCTTTATCAATATTGATTTTCATATAACCTTTCCTCCGTGTAATGTAAATGTTTTATGTATCATTGCTGCATTTTTTAAGCCTTGCATTTGGTGTGGCACCATTTTTATTTGCCAAACATGATCAAAATACCTGAAACTAGTCTTTGTGTCCATTTACAACTTCTACAAAGTATCTTACTTTAGTTACAAATAGAAATTGTTTACACTTTGTCTTTCCGAATGTTGTAAATAAGAAGTTGTATTAAGAAACACTTCATCTACTACAAAGATACCTTCCCTCATTTTTCAAAATATGACTTTTATTAAGTTATTTGAATCACATAACATTTGCTTAAAGTGGTTATAGCTTGTGGCTACAGTAGCTTTTACATTGGAAAGTAATATTTCTACTTTTGGGGACATATATATATATTGTCATGGATTGCGACAAGAGCTTTTAAATAATCTTATATTAAATTACGTAATAGTAGTATTTGTTGGTCAGTTACTGAATATCTTGGGACAATTTTAAAGCCCAAACCCGTTTGGAAAATCTTGAAGTATTTTTAGCACTCTTTAATAATTTTTATTTATCTTTTGCTTATGTGTCACTATACAAGGAAAAAACAAGAGTAAATTACTCTCTCAATAAACGCTGCCACCACACATCTCATAAAATCATCTGTGTCAACTGTTCTTACTTTACACAAACATATCAAAAGGACTATCTTTGAATGATGCTTTTGAGCATAGGCAGTTACTCCAGTAAATATGGAAAAATTATCTATTCAAGTCAGTACAGTGCACCATCCAGTTGTTCGAAAAAAACAAACTTGATAAACCTGCTTTTTTATTGACTGGTAACCGCTCTATTGCCCCCACAATCTTCGTCCTTCAATCTTTTTTGTGACAATGATCTTCTCAATATTGTTTACAGGTTTTTGTGCTATGTGACCAAAGTATTGGTGAGCTTTTCCGAAAATAGATTGTGAGTAAATTCGTTTTGCTCATTTGAATGAGCCTTTTTAGTTCACGGTACATAGCTTTTGGGTATCTTCCTTCAGCAAATATTTCAAAGGTGCTGATTCTTTTTCTCGCTTAAAGCTAGCATAAGAATGTAACCGATTGCAGAATTTTCCATAATCAATAAGTTAATTTTAACACACCAGTTTAATTGACATAATAATTCTACAGTATATTAATGATATGAAAGTAAACAACTGATACATTTTTTCTTTAATTTAATAAGATAGAATGAAAAGTAAATAAAATTATTAATGACAAAAGTCTGAAGTAAATATTGCTTGAATAACATATGCGATTAATGAAAAATATAACCAAGGCTCTTTAAAATCATGTTATGTAATATTGCATTGCTTTCTATCAGTATGAAAATTTTCCTTCAAGCAATTTTGTAACCGATTTAATGAAATCTATAATTGATGTCCGTTAATGTTATTTAACAAAACGTCTTATTAATACTAAGTTGACAAACTGTCAATTATTTAAAAAATATGACCTGTTTTTCGGGTAGTCAATTAATTATTTAAAAAATATGTACTGTTTTTCGGGTAGTAAATTATGTATTTTCTGAAATATTTTATAATTATAATTTTTCTAATTTCCTTGTTGCATTAAAGAGTAAAGTGCAATAAAGACATTTAATAAACTTTAAATATGATTCGTTTTGGAGCAAAGAAAATATTTTGTCTTCATCATTGAATCAATTATCTATTAAACTTATACAGTCTTTAGTAGCTCCACTGCGCTGGAATCCACATGACAACATTTTAACATCTAAAATGAAACAATTATTTTGATCCATAGGAACCATAATTTATTTCAAGAACCTAGTTCCCCTTGGACACTTATAACTCTTTGGTGTCACATATAATTAAATCGTGTTTTTTTATTTAAACTTTACTCCTCTATCTTCCTTGATTTATTTTAATTTTCAAAATAATAACCATGAGTAGACATTATTATTTTCTAGTCTTAAATGCAAATTATAAATATTCTTTTAACTGTAAACAAAATGAAAAATATCTGCTAATCTACTATATTGCATTAGCTCGCTATCGCGGTGAACGGTTGATAAATGTGCAGGCTACAGAATACTTTTGAAAAAAGATTTTGAGTGGAGGTAGAATTATCCACCACAATGTTAGTAGCACTTCAAAAGATTAAAAGTTCAAAATTGATATGTGTACAGTTCAGTGAACTAGTCTATGTTTAGTTTCTATGTTATTAACAAAGTATAAGTTTTTTGCATTATTTACATAACATCGAATAATAAAATATTGTTTTTTTTTTAAAGTTTCCTTCATATAGTTTTTATGTTTTGGTTAAATAATTTAAATCTAGCAGGTATTAACGACAAAATACAATAGAAAACTTTTGAATATATTAAAAAAGAGTTTATTTACTAAAATGGTAAATGGATGTTTGTATGTATATCCATCATTCATATGCAATGTTTAAAGACAATAAGAAATTTTATGTACATTATTAATCATAATTTAGGGAAACATTGAAAAATAATTACATTGTCTCAATGCGGATACATTGTCTCAATGTGGATACATTGACTCAATGTGGATACATGTGTGCAAAATAGATTTGTATAAAACATGTTTTTAATGTAATTATTTTATATATCGTTGAGTCATTATAAATTAAAATTATCATACAAAATTTTACTTTTGTTTAGACTTATAGACTTTTAGACATTCAAGTTATCATAAAATTGTTTTTTTATTTAAGCTGTTATATTATTTATTTTTACCTTTGTCGCTAAATTCACTCATTAGATCATATAGGAAGTATCTGTCATTTTATTAAACTGAATGGTTTCATTGTTTACCAGGACCATTGCGTGTTATCGTTTAATTTCCATTCAAAAAAATTAAATACAATGTTTATACATTATAGAAAAGTAGGTATGTAAAAGTGAATAAAGAGAGCAAAGATTTCCTCAAATAAAATAGCGAAATTTGTAATTCTTATGCCCTGAAACCAATGAAACCCTATTAGCAGTCTCGTATTTCCCTTGATCAGTTTGTTATATCACACGTAGATAATAAATTAATAAATATTTTAGTACATACGTAAATATTAGTCTTGTAGAATATAAGTTTCCTTACAAAAATTTAATTTAGATGTACCTGCTTATTTTTAACGATACAATATAGACACTAAAATTCTAGAACATTTTTAAATTTTGTTACTAGCAAGATAAGCATATGTGATTTAAGTGTGCGGAAACCAGAAAGCAGTTGATGATTTCGGATGAATATGGGAGCGTAGCATGCGTTGTAATTGGTGTTTAAAATTCATTTGTTTTAACTGGCAACATGTGTTTTCATACAGTTCCCTGAACATAGCACTTCTGTCTTGTTTATTGTGCTATGTATTAAACCGTTGATCCCACCTATTTTCATTTCATGAAGTTGTAAGAAATCTGGCTTAAGGAGCAGAGTCAGAGCGGTTCTAGTTCCTTTATGGGATGCAAAAGTCAGACGGCAATCGCTTTGTATAAAAACCAGCACCCCATATGAGGTAAAGCTAAGTCCAAGTAAGTAAGTATTCGTAAGGTTTGTTTTACTATAATTTTTATTTATAAACCAAACATTTACTTTCTTAAGACACAAAATTTAACTTGCATGCCTTATTGTCCAAAGTTCACTGTAGCCATGGTTGTTTTTGGATTTTCTGCGCTTCTCTATATAAACTGGGAGGACCTCCAGAAATATTAAAGTAATCTTGAAAGTCTCATTCTGTCACAATTGTATATTATGAAACCAAGGGCTTTGCTGTATCTATACACGGTGTCCAGAAAAAGATGTTATTTGTTAACTGACAAATAGTTAGTAGTCATCAAAATAAAATTGAAAAGATGACTTTTTTTAGAAAATACAAAATAATATGCATAATTATTTAAAAAAATTTTCATACACACGAAACTTGGGCACGTCAATGGGCACGGCTCGGGTTAATGACTGCGAAGCCGGCGTGTGATACATTGTATATAAAGTAATTTATACCTAGCAAATATTTTGTTTAATTGATTGGTTAAATAACATGAAATATAACTTAAAAACTTAATAAATAATATTATTAATGTACTCACTCACTTTGTAATTCCGTGGAAACCACTCACGTTTATAAAGTATTACACAGACAAGTCATTTTAGTAACAATTATTTCACAAACAAATTTATTAATTTAATGTTCGTAAAAAATTATTTCACTTATTTGTTTAAGAAGTCTTGAAGGAGATGTTCAAAATGGTTTCCGTTTTGTTCTACACACAACTGCTTTATAATTGAATAAGTATCTCGTAATATTCCGAATTGGAATAGCGCACAGTAGACATCATAAATTGTCAAAACAATAATTAACAAAAACAAACGCTAATACTTCAGAAAACCGAAATACGTTGAAGATAAAAACGACACGATACATTCAAAGTGCGGCGTTTAACTGATTTTTGTTCTACTTTTGTGGTACTTTGCACCAAACACCATCCCTTCTCAAACTGGGGGTCGCATTTATTATTAAAGGGGTCGCAATCTGTCCAAAAAATAAGAATTGCGTACAAAACATTCGTTTATTAAAATTTTTATGAATGAAATGTTACAAAATTGAATATCAACAGGTAATAACAACATGGAAAAATAAACTTATGACTTATTAATTAAGCCTTAATTTCTTTAAAATTATTGACGTTAAATTAATTGAAATATTATTTTCACTTTATAGTATACTAAAGAGGTTGCAAGGCTTTTTACTTAACTTTTTATTTTTTTCGTGGCTTGCGACATAAAAATGGTTGAGAAAAAATGGCTTACACTGTTCATTGTTTTGTCAGATGAATCACTAAATTTGTAGCTAGAACTTTGTTTTTCTAGCTGTTATATTTTAGGCTGATTATAGAATACTCATTACGTTTACTTTTAATTAAATGATTTTTAAAAAATATTGTCACTGTAGTTATTAAAGTAGAAATAAAACATTAGAAAATAATACTAAACACCTGTTTAAAAGAAAAAAATATATACTTTACGAAATTTTCAGGCCGCCACTGCCGCGTGTCCTTTTAGTAGATCAAAAGAATTGTGGCCATAGTAAAATAGAAATAATTCAATACACGTTTAATTTAACGTATGGTCCAAAAACCGATGTATAATTATCAATTACGATTTCATTACAAAAAAAGTTTCCACTAGCGAAGATAAAAACAAAGTCATTCTTTAAAAAATACAACTTTATATTTTTTCTTGAAATCAACGAGATATTTCAATAATTTTACGAACTAAATGTTGTACAGTATGAAGACGGCTTCTTGCAATAATTTTATGTAACGTATAAAACTACATTCTATGTAAGTAATAACAAAACTTATTAAAGAATTATGTTTTCTTTGTAGGATTCCTTCCGAATCTGGTATAATCATTGATGTCGCAGTTTTGGAAGCTTTTTCGCCAGCTTTCTTTTGAGACAAAGAATAATTTCTAATTGGTTGGTAGAATCGGAAGATAGACCTTAGTAAATCCAATCTAGTCGATGTGGACTATTAACTAATAGGAATCGTTAACGGTATTATAATGCCCCGCTACTTTCTATAATGCACTTTTCAAAGTAACATCTCAGTAGACAGAGCATTGCTGAAAACACATGTATGTGTGATTTCATATTTGACATACGAAAACCTTTTAATTAGTAAAAATAAACTACAGAACTAAATGTAGAAATTTGAATTATTGTTTTATTGATGTTATAGTTTACCATGTATAAGCGAAAAGTTAATTGGAGATGAATATTTTTAATCGTTTTATAGTTCAGACTTTAATTTTATTGTATCGATCTATGAAGAGACTTTAAGCGAAATTTTAATACGATTAATAAAAATACTCAAATTATTGATAAAGTGATTAACTCGACAATTAGGCGTGTGATTATGTTTACAATAAAATGGTTAACATTAGATATTTAAGGCTAATCAAACATTAAAGTGAAGTAATTTTTCGTTGTATGTTAAGTATATTTAATTGAAATATTTTTTTATGCAATATTTTACAACTATTTAAGTCATGTGATAAGTTATTTCCGCATACTAGAACATGAGTGAGTACATTAGTAATTAGTTTTGAATGGTCTTGTTTCATGTCATTTAACAAGTAAATTAAATTCCATATTTAGGTACGTAATGGGGCGGGTATTAGTGAAATAATAATATCAGCCATTCAGTCATTGAATAATAAGAGTATATGTAGTGGCTGCGTACGGCGTGAGCTTGTGTGTGTGTGCGTTAGTGGTATTTTAGGTGTGTTAAATAGAGTTGTGTAATACTTTTTTTTCTCACTCAATTAGAAAAAGGATATGATTTACATTTCATTTGACACGACAATTTATTACTTTATAGCCAAAGAATAGAGTCCTTCTTTTTCCAACATTTTTTCCCAGACACCACGTATACAGGTGTCCGCAACCACTATCCGAAAACCAATGAATCTCCTAGTTGTATGTAGATCATTGGTGAAAACTGGAATTTATTATCTCAAGGGGTTTAGAAATTATAGCACGATAAACATTTCAAGAAAACCTGTCTGCAACGAATCCTTACATATTTCATTACCACCAGGTAAAATATCTTACGCATAATCAATAAAGGGGAAAATGGGTTGACAAGTGAGAAGAGAGAGATGCTATGTTGCCCTTCTCTTCTCGTATGCGAGAGCGCATTTGTGGTCAAAGTCAATTATATCACTATCCATCTCGCTTACATTTGTATATTAAAATTAAGAACTTAGAGAAAGCCTAGCACGCATTAGTAGCATTATCACAGCATGCGTTAGTAGCAATAACACTAAGTACGAGAATTTGATTTGAAATCAGGATGGGGAAAAAATTTATAATTTTTTTTTTAAAGTAACTTTACTTTTAAAGTAACTTGCCAAAATAGCATAGTACATTTTTTTCAGTACAAGCGTTTAATTTAGATGATGTAACATTTTGAGTGCATGATTGGGCAAAGATTATTTTTTTTAAAGGCAGTTTTGTTTTTATTTCAGACTGCGAATAGTATAACGGTTATTCAGGATTAAGAAACAAAAATTAGAATCAAGAAAAATGAAAATTCATAGTCACAGTATTTGAAAGAATGTTGCAGGTCAGCAGCTTTCTCAATTTGCATGGTGCAGCAAAAAATTATTTCGGAAACTTAAATTTGTGTGGCATAAGAGGCATTTCCACACTAAGCGAACAAGTAAACAATGTAGATGTTTCACATTATAATAATATTTGACTATACCTATATATGACCTCAAACCAAATACAAAATATTTTTAAAGCATAAAGTCTCGTTAACAAGTTAGAGGACTTTGAACTTTTGACCGATTGGCAGGTGTGCGCTACTTTGAATCCCATTACCCAATTTTTAAGTTATAATAAAATAAATAAATCAGTGGAATTTATACTTCATTTAATGCGCAATTTGCATTTTTAGATTTTTATTTTGATTTTTGGATTTTTTTTTAAAAAGATATATTAATTTTTGAAACTTGAATTTTACAAAATTTATCCACTTCAATTTTTTTTTATTTTCTTTTCTAAAAATAGCTAATAATGTATAGATAATCTATGTTTCACAATGGGCGTAAGTCGTTTAGGAGCTAGATCGGTTACAGTGCTGATGCGCCGCCTGGCCGCACCTAGCGCGAGGAGCTTATAGACACCTTCAGTCATATAAAATGCTTACGGTCAGAATACTAAACCATGTTTTGCATAGCTTCAATGATATCAATTACATTACATACATCCATGCTATATTTTGCAGTAACGGTCTCTGTAATCTTTGTGTGCAATAAAGAATATATCAATATATCTACATTTGAGTATGCCATTTAATATACCATTTAAATAATAAGAAACAATTTATATGGTATATTTTCAATAAGATATGTGAAATATGTATTAATAAAAACAATTTAAGTTCCAGTGGCGCCATCTGTGATCACTAAGGAGAATTTCTTTGAAGTTCAATGTAGCTACTAATGTTATGTTCATTATGTGAAAGAGACAGAGCAATGATATTGTGTATTTAAATTTTGCTGTTATTATAGTCGGTGGCTTAGCAACTGCTTACTTATACGGATGCGTGACGAGCAATTTTGTTAAAATTTTGCGAGATTGTTTCGTTGCTATACACATTTGAATGTAGATATCATGGTTCCTTATTGTGGTCGATATTTTAATCCATTTCTATTACCTGTGCATAGGAAAACAAAAGACCTTAAAAAGTTGTTAAAAACGTTAACAGAAATAAATACATGGATTGGTACAGATCGCTACAGCATTGCCACTCAAGTCCTTCCATCTGACAAATTCATCAACAGCCTTTGTTCAGCTTTAGAAGTTTTGAAACCTCGTATGTGTACATAACAGACCAGTATTTTAAATTATTAAAATAACTCTTTAATACGCTTAAATGATTATAAAAGGAGACGTTATTAGTCAATGTGATTTCGCCGAAAACTACAACGCTATAGTTAAAGTGCTACCCAATAATTTCACTGGAATAATGACTAAGCCACTCTGCTTACATCAGTTCATTATTAGACGAGAGCAAAATTTAAAACAACACCAATGTATCGTAATGATATCAGACGATTTAAGACACAATACTGCTACTTTCTATACTTTTCAAAATATTTTGCACCAGCATCTTCAGGAAAACAACATTAACTACTAAAAAATAAATTTATATTACTGACGGAGCATCATAACACTTCAAAAACAGATGCAATTTCATTAACCGATTGTATTTTAAACAGGATTTTTGTACACGTGCAGAATTTAATTTTCATGCCACTTCACATGGCAAAGGGCCGTGTGATGGTCTTTGTGGCAACTTAAAAAGCCTGGAGGCACAGACTAGTTTATAGTCGACGTCAAACCAAGCCATCACGACACCCAATCGATTGTACGAATGGACTAGAACAGGCCCGTCCAACATAGAGCCCCCGGGCCACAATTCGACCCGCAAAGGGCCTGCATCCGGCCCGTGAGCTAGTTAAAACTTTAAAACATCAATAGGATATTGTGCAAATATCCATTAAAACATATGCTTATTTCAGTTGCACTACACTAGTTGATAAATAAACCAATAACTGATAGTCAAAATGAATAATGTGTACACATTGGTAGGTAGGTATGTTATGGAACCTCGCGCCGCAATATGGAACCCTACAAAACACGTCAGTCTAATTGTCTGCTCCCCGCAAACATTCTAGTATTGTAGTTGCAAGGAATAATCAACCTTATAGTATATTATGAAACATACTATGCCTCATATGTCATGACAAGATATCGGTTTGCAAGGAGTACAATATTAAATGGCATTATTAATTATTATACAAAACATGCATCTAAATGATAGATTCAAATTTGACCTTTGTACTCATTGTGAGTAGAGACAGGCCATGTTTAAAATACCAAAAGAAAATTCCGAGATAGTTACAAAAATTAGCTTTATGGTAGTAGAAGACATTGCCAAGTGAAGCAAACCCCTATTCGACGGGGAATTTGTTAAGGAATGCTTGAAAATATTGATCGATAGCATGTCCAGAGCATAAAGCATTAGTTAAAAGTAAAAGCTTGTCACATCAAACTATAGCAAGGAGAATTGTTGATATGTCCCAAGATATAGAATCGTCTTTAAAAACACAATTAAAGAAATGCGTTTTTTACAGTTTTGCTCTCGATGAAAGTACTGATATGTCAGATAAAGCGCAGTTGGCAGTTTTTATAAGAGGAGTAACAGAAAACTATGCAGTGACCGAGGAATTGCTTGATTTTCATTTAATAAAAGGTACAACCACAGGACAAGATATCTACGAAGAAATAAAAAGTTGCATGGAAAAATATGACCTTCAAATTGAAAATCTTTGCGGCATAACTACAGATGGTGTACCAGCAATGGCAGGAAGAGCAAATGGTTTTGTGGCATTAATGCGCAATAGCATCACACGCACTATCATACAGCATCATTGTATTATCCATCAAGAACAGCTATGTGCAAAAGTACTTGAGCTAAAACTCGTGATGGATAAAGTAGTACAGGCAGTTAATTTTATATGTGCAAGAGGACTGAATCAGACAGTTTCAGGCTTTTATGTCTGATGTAGGTGCAGATCGTGAAAACATTGTATACTTCAGTTGCGTTCCCTGGCTTAGCAGAGTAAGCACACTGAAGCGATTCTATTCTTTGCTCAAAGAAGTATAGATTTTTCATGAAAACAAAGGCCAAGATATCAGATTTTTAACTGGCAGTGGTTGGCTGATCTGACTTTCTTAGTTGACATAACGAAGTATCTCTCTGATATTAAACTAAAACTGCAAGGAAAAGATCAACTTTGCATGCAGTTATATGTTATGAACATGTTCAAGATTTTATAAAAAAGCTCATATTATTGGAAAAACAACTGGAACAAAAGTAGTTGGTACATTCGGAGATCAAGAGACAATGGACTTAGGCAAGTACGCATCGTTGTTACAAAGGTTGAGTTACAAATCACAAATACCCAACATTAAAGCATTTCAAAATCCTTTTAATAATGAAATTGAAAGTACAGAGTTAAACCTATAGTAGGAATTGATTGATATACAAAGTAATTCTCTCCTAAAAACGATAGTTGCCTTCCGAAGGGACTGATTGAATTTTACAAAAAGTATATTAATCGCAACCAATACCCAAACCTTACCAAATTAGCTCTTCAAGAAATTTCCTTATTTGGTAGTACATACAATTGTGAACAGCTTTTTTCCCGTATGAAACATAACAAGTCTAAAACAAGATAATCTCTAACATTCATGTTACAGGCATTCTGCACATAGCCACTTCCAAAATATCAGCCGACATAGATGCACTATACAAACAAAAAAATATCAGTCTTCTCATTAGTGCGATAATTTGTAAACCTGAGGCTTTCCTTTTTTTAATAAATTATTCATGTTGATAAATTAAAATTACTGTTTTCTTCACATTTAAAGTTCACTATGCTATTGGCCCGCTACGGTTTCAAAAAAAATAAACCTGGTCCTCTCCACACAATTATGTTGTACTCCTGGGTTAGAAGGTCAATGCCTCAAACTAATGTTTATTATGCTCGGAAAGAGGAAATAGAACTAATAAAAATAGAACTGAAGGTATTATGATAAAATGCACAAGTAATAGTGAAGCTTATAAAATTGTAAAAATTTGTACATAACCTTATCATAACATAAGGTTATTTACAAACACATCACATTCTCTTGTTTTATTATAATTTTAAGTATATCAAAATTATTAAACAAAATTGGGTAAAGCAATCTGTTTGATTGAAGGTTTTTGTAGGCTCGGGCTAGCTAGCGGAAGCGTAGCCTGTAACTGGTCCAGCTCCTAAATAACATTTACACCCATTATATCACTATTACCTATTTTTAGAAAAAATAGAATAAAAAAAATTTCAGTGGCATATACTTTGTAAAATTCAAATTTGAAAAATTTTAAAAAAACTTTTTCAAACAAATTTTTAAATTAAAAAATGCAATTAAAAAGCTCATTAAATGAAGAATAAATTCCATTTATTTATTTTATTATAACTTTTAAAAACTGGGTAATGAGATTCAAAGTGCACCTGCCAGTCAGTCAAAAGTTCAAAGTCCTCTAACTCTTTAACAAGACTTTATGCTTTAAAAATATTTTGTATTTGGTTTGAGGACATATATAGGTATAACATAATCGAACATTACTACAATCTGAAACATTAACATTTTACACTTGTCCGCTTCATGCCCCATAATTCAAAAGATTTTTAATCATTATCATTAATTCGCCTGCTGTGCACTTTATTAGTGCACAGCCGATTAGAATCTGGCTCAATTATTTGGACCCCACACAAAGCCAAGTACAGCTTAGTGAATGAACGTGTGCAAAATATGTTCCCAAATATCTGTATATGAGACAGTATGGCAGTATATATACTACCCCTTTCTATTTCGTACCGATTTCCTCTTGGGTATGCTAGGTTTCCATTAATTGCAACTCAGAAGAGACAACATTGCGCTTATGAAATTTATCTTCCAGCTATTAAAAAGAAAAAATTCTACGCCTTACATTATTGAGTAAACATTCATTTCATTCAACTGATGGCAGTCGCACTAGAGTGCGGTTTGTTGTTTATGATGAAGTAAATTTGTGTCATCGTTATGTTTTGTAGTTCTTGTGTACTTTGTATTTATGTTTAATATGTACCTTCTGTTGTTTTAATTTCTCGTAACATTAATTGCTTTCCATTATGAATAGGTTATCTGTAACGTATCCAATAAATGTATGTGTATAAATAATGTGTTCCAAAACTTATAAGAAATGGACTATAGTTCTTTTGAGTTATTTAATCATATTCAACCACATAAAAACCAATTTTTATAATTTAGATGTTCCACTTAGACAAAATAAAAATCAATTAAAGCCTCTTCTGTGATCGCAATAAGAAAGCTAAAGTAAATTCTGAAAACAAAGATAACTTATAATTTCATGACGATTTAGTGAATTTATAATTAGCTATGATAAAATAGTTCAAAAATTGACATTACCACTTGTTTTTTATTAACAAACTAGAGACCTCAGTAAGCCAAGTAGCCTACATAATAACTCCTATTCCGTTTAGTTATACTGATCCTATTGCATTAAGATGATGATATAATAAAAAATAAGATTATCTCAAAAAAAGGTAACAAAAATAAACATGCGAATTGAATCTTTTTAAACTTTTTTCAACAGTGTTTAGCGTATTGTAAAGACATGATAATCCAAGTTCAAGTTGGTCCACAGCACAATAGAATCCATTTCATTCTCAAATCTAAGTCTTTAAAGGCACTTTAGAAAATTGAACGTATATTATAATATTTCATTGAAAAATATATTGTAACTTTCCCACTGTGTTTACTGCACCATATTCCACCTAGACAAATAATCGTAAAAGGTGTTCAATCCTGTAACTTTCGTAACATACACTATTAACATTTTAATTCTTTATTGACAAGTACCCGTATTATGTTACCTGTGCATAGGTTGCAGGTGTTGTATATGCAGGTTTAGGAGTAGCAGCAGCCTCATAAGCAGCAGGAGGTGGAGCAGCAGCTGGATATGCAGCGGCTGCCTGCTGGTAATACGTCTTACTGGCATCATATGCAGACTGAGCTGCTGCTACATGGTGTGCTGCAGCATGAGCATGTGCATGGGCTGCTAATCAATTAAACATTGTCGCTATTCAATTTTACTTGTACAATTAATCCCAGATGCGAATATAATAACCTTTGTAGATAGTGTAAATGCCTCATATAAGCATACATAACTTTATATATTGATGTCTTTGTATAATGATAACTTATTATGACTTATATATTGATGTGATAGTAAGGCTACTCTTATTCGAATCTACCTTTATAGTAACTAAAACTAGCTGTCCTCTACAGTTTCGCCCGTATGTTTGCCATTCGCAAGACAAGGGAAAAGCTGTCTTGCACCATCAGCCGATATTCCTGGGTGGCAATTCTCCAGCATTCAAAAATTATCACTGTGATATTTTATTAACCAATTATTGCATGATGATGAATGAGTGGTTACATGTATTAGAAAATAATATGCACATAAACTGTCAAGCTGGGATTTGTTACAATTTTGATGTTCCATGATGATTGTCTGTCCTATTCTATACTTATATAAAAGCAAACTTTGATGAAATTGTAAATTCACATACAATTGAATTATTACGCGAGCTAAAAATTGATGCTGCTAGGCCTAGAATAAGTTATCTTTCACGACTTGATGCATTAAATTTGAACAATGCCATAATTTTGTAAAACATTTTACGTTAACAAACGATTTGAATAAACAACTTCTAACCAACAGTCACCCCTCATAGTCCCAATACTGCAGGAACAAATTCCTTAGATGTAATAACTAAGGAAGCATGTTTGTATATCATTTGTGCAAATATATGTTATAAACCTCCAATATATGTCTGCAAAATGTGTTTACAATTGACAGCTAATATTAAGTTAGCATAAACAAGAAATACATTTTTGTAATTTTTAACAACTTTTCGATAGACAATTTTCAAAAACATAAAGTATATATTATGCGGCATGCGCAAGGTGACGTGCAATTTGTAGATTTTGATACGTACACAATTTTAAAGATGTAATCTTTTTTGTCGTTTTTCCCCATGTACAAAAACTAAATATAACATTGATATGTCAATTACTGTAAGTACAAAAATACTCAAATTTTACCAGTATATAACTTATTTTCTGAAAATGTAGCATTACAAAACTTTATTGAAACTGTCCTCAAAAGATACAAATTTAGTGGAAAAACAAAATCGAAATTAACATAAAAATAGTTTTGCAGTTTACCTTCTACAATATGTTATAAAAGGTAAACTATAAAGCTATTGTAAGATGATAAACCCATAAAACACTTTCAAAGACTTACATAATCATGTCAATGGAAAATATATCTTCTAATTAATTTACAAGCTTAAAGTTGTCGCTATTAATTTCAACTTGTAATATAGTTAATGTTTTTAAGTTGCTTTTCAATATCGAGGTTATCTCCCTATTAATTTCAACCATTAAACTTGTAATATAGTTAAGGTTTTTAAGTTGCTTTTCAATATCGAGGTTCTCTTTACTGGTAGAATTCATAGTCATGCTCAACACCTTTGTAAAGAATTCTATTAAAAGGGAATTTTTATATTGCCTTCGACCTTTAGCTCTCCATGACCTTGACAATGTTATTTTCCTAGCTCAGTTTTGGCAGAGAAATAAGACATTTTTAAAATTCACCTAATGATATCACAGAAAATAACATTTTTTCTGGTTAGTTCTTGAGCATAAATTTATCACCATTATTTTGAGCCATGAAAGAATTAACAGATTAAATTGACCCCTATAAATAAATGCTGTTTTAAATTTGGGTAAGCAGCGAGTTTAGTTACAAATTACAAGATTAATCAAGTTTGTAACCTAAAATCTATGGTGAAATTGATTATCAACTATGTGAAATCAATAGATAGTACGTATTTACGTGAAAGAAATAAATATATGCAAAAATAATAAGAAACGAAAATAAATAAAACAGGGCGCATCCTGTCAACTTATGCACTGCACTAAACTCGCCCAACCACATGCGCGGAGAATTAAATTGTCGGGACACAGGTATGCTATTCACAGGTTAACTCGCTACTTAACTATTCCATGTGTAAATCAGTCTTAATAGACATCAACAATTTTGTGTAGCCTCCTTTCCAGAAAGATTGTTTATTACAACAGATTCGTTACGCAGACTTTATGCTTTAAAACAAACTTCATTTTGTGGCCGATTTTTATTCCGTAAAATAATTAGCTTCCCGAAGCACATTTTTTTAACATTCAAAAGAAATTAAAAGGGATGAAATGAAATCTATGTTTTTCACGCTGATACTCATCGGTGAGTCATAATTGTATATTTATTATTATATTATGTTATAAAATTAGTAATCAGACTACTTACCAGCATAAGTACCTTGGGTTGCAGCAGCAGCCTGGTACGCAGTATCATATCCAGTAGCCGCAGCCCTCTGCGTGCCATAGCCGGCCGCGGTTGCTGCTGGCGCCACTGCGTACCCGGTTTGACCCCCATATGCGGCGCCAGCAGTAGCCGCGCTAAACATTTAATTATTTACATTTAAACAAAATCATGATTTCAAAAAGAAAACACTTTTAAAATGTAATGACTAACACGATCAATAACACCAAAAAGCCGCCATGTTGTTATAAGAGCACAGATAATTGCAAAACTATATACCGCATCCAACTCAAGTTACGCATTTACTGTACCACTATTTAAAAGGAAAAAATAACCCTTACCCATATTGGGTTCCACCATGTGTAAACCCAAAATAATTATTTGCAGCCATCATTTATTATTTTTCCGTCATGAAATAAACAATGCATCAACAGAGAAAAGACCGGCTTTGGAAATTGGAACCGAAAATCCAAAGACAAGCCGGAAGCGTGTTCTCTCTTATTTTATTTGACAGTTGCAATAGTATCGGCCTCTAGCATAATTTATCTCTATGCTTGATCTAGAATCATCATAGATTAGAGTAATTCAAAAAATCTAGTTAATACTTAACTGATCACAGCAACTATCCTACAAAGTTAGGGTTGTAATTATATAAAATCCCTCTATCTTACGGAGTCATATAATTAATTTTTAATCTCGAATTCGACTGTGAATAGTACATAGGGAATTTCAGGAGAATATGGCCAATTCGATAGGTCACCTAATTGAAATATTTCAGTTTTTCACTAAATATTTATAGTTAATATCCATAAATATTGGTATCGTAATACCCTAAATATCGTAAATATCCAATCCTCTTTACATCCATTGATGTTTATATAAAATGGGAAACTTCATTGGAAATAGATTGTTTTGAGTAATAACGGGATTCAATTTTTAAAAAACTGAACACTACAATTTTTAGAAATTATAAAATGCTTTTATAAAGTACACTACAACATATTTAAGCATTATAAACGATTTTGATTGATTACAATATACCATATGAAAATTACACAAAAAAAAATGGCAGCAGAGTTATAAAAGTTCATAAATAACATCGTGTCACAAATAACATGACAGTCCGTATAGGTTTGACAAGAAAATAATTTATGCTTTTACAAATAGATAACGTTATGTATGTTTTATGATTTAATTTATAATTTTTTGGTTTATGTTATGATTTTTTTCTTTTGATATTTGATATATGTCACTTTTAACTTAAACTTTAGAAACCTACGAGTAAAAAAATTTATAGAGAAGTAATGTGTATGAATCTATCAATTCGAAAGTGTACCCACAGATTATATATTAAATAGATGGTCAACTGCAAGCAATTGTGCGAGCGAGATAGCACTTTCGCGTTTCCAAGTACTATGCCTCTATATTCCCCTGTTGCCCAATCTAATGAAGTTGCAGCGAGTGCCCATTTGCTGAGCACTCGCTGCAACTTTGTACTTTCGCTGCAACTCGTATTTTTGACAGTTGTACTTTTCTTACATTTTAGGTTACAATTGAAACAACAATTCTGAAATTAAAAAACTTTATTAGAAAAAAATTCGCCAGTTCGAGCGACATAACTGAAAAGAACTAACAAAAACTTAGTGGCCACATACAAACACATTGAATGAACGTTTCTATTTTACAAAATATCTGCCGCTTTTACATATCAAGATGTACTTAATAAGCTTCTATCATTAAAATAATATACTAATACTTTCAATTTTAATATGAATTTTCATTAAATAAATTGTTAACTCTCCTTTTACTGTTTACTGCGTTATAACTCTTAGTTTTCAACATCGATTAATTTATTTAATTCGACGTTTACATTATTCGTATAACTCATAACCTTTATAGTGAAAAAATATCAATATTCTATATACAGCTTTATTCTATATCTTAGTAAAATAAAATTATTATAACCTTGCTACTATTTTGAATTTAACAATTAATCTATGAAATGAATAAAATATACTCACTATGGAAATTATACTTTATGAAGAGAAAAAATGCGGTTATCGTGGCGATTACACTTCAGTTTTGTGCTACTAAATGTAAAAAAATGCTAAATCAGGGGGATAATTTCTATTTTTTTAAACTATTTCAAAGAAATTGAAACTATGTGCTGAATAAAAAGAAATAAAAAGGATACGGTTCTGGCACAATCGCTGATTTAAAAGATTTTTGTACTCATTGTAGGCTAATTTCTATATCCTACTTAACCTAATTTATACATTCAGTTTAATATCCCCAATGTAAATAGTCGACAACAAAGTTAATAAAGAATCAAATACAAAAAGTAGAATATAAGAATGTCATAATTATTCCTGTGATATTTACACAATTACAACAATTTCTAAAAAACAAATCTAACCTAATACATATGAATAAATTATTTTGTTGAAAATTATTTTCTAAATAATCTTTTATTCATTGGCACATTGACTACATCTTCAGCTGAACAAATCACTTGGATGCAGTAACAACTTATTTTTATCTTTTAAATCAATATGCTCGTAGTTGTTGTATATTATATGTTAGAATCATTACTAAAAATCTCATTTTCACAATCTTTTGTTTTAATCAGAAGGCTACGCGCAACCTAATAAACATGCAGTATTTGGTATAAATTAACAAATTTGGCAAATTTTGAAAGCGAATGCAATATACCCATCAATGGTACAGCGAACAACTTTTGCAGGAACTTGTAATTCGGAGCTATTCTTAAATATTGACAAACAACTTTGCATCCATACTAAATCTGTGCCATTTCTTCTTCAAGTTCTGATTCAATAATTACCTTTTAACAAATATTCTCTAAATTACTTAAATCTTCCAATGACTTATAAAAAAAAATTTAATCTCTTCGTTCAATTTTCGTACCACATTCTGTTTTGGTTGTTTTTACCACCTCCAACTGCAAATAAAAGAACAAATTATTTAACAGACAATGTACGTATATAATATTGTAAATTTATAAATGGATTCTTTTTGGTTTGTAATAATTGCTTCATCATAATTACATAATGCGTATGACGGTGATGTTTTTTTGAGAGTGTCGGCGGCTAGGTCTGCTATTCTCCACATGCCGTAACTTCTTAAATCCGCTTGTCTAAAAAGAAAATTAAATTATTAGCAACTTCTTTGTTGTTGATTATTAAAACGCGAATGTAACTTTGATGATGAGTTTGAACAATATTATCAATAAAATGTATAATTGATTCGATGCTATTATCAAATTAATAATTTTCCGTGAAATGTTTACTTACCGTGAAATGTTTACGGCTACAACCCAATGTACAAGAACGATCTTTAAAATAATTTCCTCTTGTTACGAACAAATACAACAAAATTTGAATTAAAAGTGAAAATATTACAGATATTATAACCAAATGTCAAACTGAACTATAAAATAATGTTAAGTTACAAATTTGCAGTTTGACAAACCAATTCAAATAAAGTTAACGATTTTAAATTTCGTATCATAGTCTTTTTTTTTTCTTTGATTATATAGCGTTTGTTATCGCTGCTCTATGTTCCATAGACAAAATTTTATGTGTGCGAAAGAGATAGGGCTTTCGCGTTCCAATCGAAATATTTGTATGAAGTAAACCCACCCTGAGTGTACCCATGTATACAGCGCCACCTATCTGAAGTTGTTACACTAAAGGTGCCATCTTGCTCTGGCTGCAATACATACGTATTTTGTTATCTTGCTCGCACCCCCACGTCATCATATATATACTGCCACATTCATATCCATATGTATATTAGACAAATCTGCGAAGCACGCCATGCCAATTTGACTTTTATTATTAGAGTGCGAAGCGTATACGCAAGACATGCGTTCGACAAATAAAGGTAAGCACGTACTAAATTTTTTTGTTATAATTAAATATCACTTAATTGTAATACATATTCTAGCTGGTTTTTACTTACACGCAATTTTTTATTTAATCCTTAATCAACCTTTTTTTCTTGACAATCGAATACAATATATGTGCTTAAATTAAAGTTTAATTAAGTTCAAATAAGAAATATATTTTTTTTTATTTCGCTGTGTACCACTTGCATTTTTATACACTCCTGATGTTAAATTTACTACACCAACTTATACTACACGAGTTAATGCTTGCATTAACTCGATTAACACAGTAAATGATAGCGAAATGTCACATTGGGTAAATCGATTAAAAGAAGCATTTGGGCTGCAGCCCGATTAGTAAAGTATAATTCAATTAAAATCAAACAAAGAATAAGTAACTACATTGATTCAAATAAAATAAGATAGTGAATCGAAGGTCAGAAATGAAGTGGTAACTGAAACGATGACTGGAGCTCTATAACAAGGACCATGTTGCTTGGCATTTTCTGAAATCATAAAGCAGGCAATTTCGGGACGGACACGAAGTCGTCACAAATAATTTAGAAACAAATATATATTTTGTGTGAAATGAGAAATTATTTCTATGTTTATGATATCTTTTAAATTATTAATTCAACCGTAATATATATTTTTTGTTGTTGCCAACTAATTAAGTGGTTTATTTCAAATTAACAAAAAAGGTATAGGAATTATCTTATTAGGAATTATCGGCAAATACATTTAATTGTTTAAATATCGCTAACTTTCCAAATGTTATTTTAAAGAGTTTCTAATAATAACAAAGGCTATACCGCCTAGTGGTTGATATAATTAAAATATATCTTTAATTGGTTTCATTTTGAGGAACATAAATTGCAACATAACAATTTATGTTCCTCGAAATAGCATCAATTTATTAAACACTTGCTTTGTTTTTTCGCGACATAATGTAATCGGATTTTTAAATATTCTTCAATTATGCATTTAACTAAAAGTAAATTGTGCCTTAGTGTAATTGGTTGTTCTTGCGCGTGGTCGTTTAGCTGCTCAAAAAGTTTAAGTGACATTATAATTGATTTAAAACATTTGTTAGTCAATAAAATAAAATCACATTCTCTAGAAATTTGTTGCCGTGGTATATTTACGAGCTTTCTAAAAATATTTTCAGTTTTATGACAAATTTGGTAAACGTCTGAAGATGGGTATATAAGACCGCCGACATCTTTTAATGCAATGAGTTTATGAAAAGGTAATTTTTTGGAACTGAAGAGAAAAGGAAGGCAGGATACATGTTATTAAACCTATAAAACCGGTTTTACATTTACAATCTACAATAAATTTTTCATACGTAACAAAGAAAGTGATTTTTTTCTTTTTATAGAAATTTTAGATTATTACGTACTTTTATTTTTAAAGAAAGTAAATATTTTTTCATATCATTTAGAAATTTAAAATAATCGCGGTGATTACCTTCAAAAATAGGATGTTTAAAACCAAGTTGTTTAACTGACCTAGAATTCAAAATATCAAATATATCGTTCATTTTTTTTTAAAATGTGGCCGTTGCTGAAGATCCGTCAAATTTAGATAATTTTAAATCGTTTTCACATAATTCTATAGCTTTTGATACGCTATTACTAAGCAATTGAGTGGCTAACTTAACTTTCATTATTTGGTTTCGGAATCCTAGATGCTGTTTAGTTAGTTTATTAGCAAAATTTAATCCCAAAGATTCTTGCAAATTATGTAATTCTCGAAGAAACCGCCATTGTATTGTATTACCATTACCGTCAATTATATTTTTTTTAGATTCAAAGGTGTTTCTAATAAGTTTAACCATATGACACGGGTCTAAAAAGATTACGACATTTTTACCGTTTGAAGGGTGTTTAAAAGAAGTTTTAAATTTTTTGCGTCTTCCAACTTGCAACCTAATTCTTTCGCCGCTGCTAAATTAGAACTACATCCGTCAAATGTTAGGAATACGACTTCGGCACCAACTTCATTACATTTTTCTAAACATATTTTAATTAAATTAGCTTTTCTCTCACCTGATAAACCGTTTATCAAAAAATATCCCAATGGCAATTTCCAACTATCATTAATAGGTACTAACATTAAAACAAACGCCTGTTTAGCTATCTCGTTGGTAGCTTCACTATACGTCACCAAACCTTCAAAATCTTTACCATTAAATAATTGTTGGTGTCTTAGACCTATTTCATCTACAATAAGAGAGCAAAAAATGTTAAATTTACTGTTTTGACATTTTTTTTGAAGAACAGAAAATGCTTCACTAGTGAATCCTGGATTAGCGTCAATACTTTGATATCATTTAGTTAAAGTGGATGGATGGGGTAAACATTTATCAAAAACTGACCTTGCGTAATTATAGCCTGTGGGAGAATAGTAATTTAATGTTAGCGCAAATTTCCTTAAAGCCGGCGAAAATTTAACAGTAGTTCGATTTATCTTTTTATTTAAACACTCTCTATTTAAAATTTGAGTGGCAACAACATTTTTGTTTAGAGCTGCGCAACTATCACTATTTATAAATCTATTTCTTTTTAAAGTTTTAGTTAATTCTTCTAGAGAAATATATTTTTTCATAATTCTTTTATTGACCTTTCGCATTTTTTTAAATTTTGCTAACCTCTTTGCGCTTATTTGTGTTGTCCTTTTTAACTTTTTTTTTAATATCTCTTTCCTAGGTGTATATAATTCAGATTCTAAATCTTATGATGGCACGTTGGTTATTGGAGTGATTGGTCTATTAAAAGTGTGGCTTAATGAGCGGCGGTCGTGTATATTGAAATGGTTTGTGGAGTCCCCATGTGTGGTTAAATTAGTAGACGGTAGTGTGTCCTGAAAACAGTTCATTTTTTTTTAATGTCTGAAGGTCAAAGTAACTGGTCAGACAATTGATAGTAGTCACAGTTTAGGAAAATGTTACTCACGGTGAATAAGGATGGGACTGCTGTCTTGTTAATTTTGCGGTATCCGTTTGGTATTGTGTAAAAATCGTCCTCTTTAAAATGTAAAGAACACAAAATGGAAAATTTTGATGGCCGCCAATTATTGTTTTGTGTGAAATTATATTTATCCATTTTCTATTTGTTTTGTGATTTTGAATAATTATGCAAATAATTATTTAAAAAATTATGTTTTATACATAAACAAATACATACACATAAAACAATTTATAAAATACACAAAAAGTTACTAATAATACTTTAAAGATATATGCTTCAGTATGTCCTTTACCTTTATATTTAGTTATGGCGTACGATGTCCGTTTATCATTAATTTCAAATTGATTTAAACTTAAACAAAATACTTTTCTTACCTGTGAAATGTAATCCTTACCCTACCCTAATGTATCTCCTATTATGTTTATGGGATGCACTTAAACAATTTTTTATAATACAGGATGCATTTTAACGTGTTTGTCGATTTAGAAAATAAAATCTACGCTGCGTCGTCTGTCGTCAGGTGTTTAGCAACAAACTGATTGAAGCGCGGCATAATTTTGCAAGGCGGCATAATTTTAGCGGGGTCAATTTTGAGCTGAACGTTACATATCTATATATTTCTTACTCGTACTTAGAAACAAACTGAGCGTAATTTTATTTGCAGCTGTTAGTTTAGGTTTAATTTTGACACGGAAAGCAAGAACGAACATTTTCGATAGATTTTACTTTTTTTTTATTTGGACAAAGACAAAAAATCTGCTAAGGTTCACAAAGGGATATGTGAAGTTTATTTTATTCGCAAGGGGGTATATGAAATTAATTTGTTTTAAAAGATGGCCAATATTTTGGACGACTTACTGAAGTTGGTTTTACGAAATATTAAGGTTTTGGTATTTGGTCATTAAAATGTTGTCAAAACGTCTACAAAAACATCAAGCAAAAATGTTTATGGTCAAACTTAACCACATCGAAAGTTGAAATGTATTTGTTGTCAATTTGGTGAGATTAAACAGGTTGTGTATTTTAAGTTGCTTATAAGGAACCGAGCAATAAATTTACATATTTACTATCAATAGCTAAAGAGAAAAGGAGGTAATTAAAGATTAAGGGTCAGATTTGTCAAACCCTAAAGGAATCGTGTTCCACTATGACATATTTTTTATAACTTGTAAAAAAATATTACAGCTTGGTTGGGAAGTAGACTGCATCATGAGATTATTGTATATTACGGAGTTTGCAAAACTGTTTTAATGGTAAAAACATTCACTAATGGTAATGACCTGAAATCGCATTTGGTTCTGTTTTTTTGTTGATAATTACCACGGGAATCTAATATTTATTCTCGAGCCCTTAAAAGATTATCAAATATCATTTTATATGATTTGATTGTGGAAATAAAAAAATATGATGTTCATGCAAAATGTGTTCAGCCTGCATGCAAAATGTGTTATTTGAAATCACATAAAATTTAATAAAAGTATAAAAAACTAGAATATGTCACTATAATACAGTTTGTTATTAAAATATAGATATATGCTTAGAATTATATAGACTTAGAAATTTACAAGTATCAGAGGAAATACAAACAAAATAAAGAAAACAGGTTTGCTTTAAAATGCCAAGACGAAGTAACTGTTAAAAAATTAGATTTATGTTGTTTACAACTGACAAACTATTAGCGGTTTAATATTTTTTGGGTAAATAAAATATAATATTTGTAATATCAATCAGGTGTGAGCGAGACGACAGACAGTATGGAAAGCCCCGCACTTGACTGTTGTTGGATTGGAGGATTCTATGTTCACCAGACCCATATCACTGTTGATTATAAAGTCAGGAGAGAGCTCGCTGGGTTGATTACTAATGAATACTCCTCATCGTTGTGAGACAATTTCTTTATTAATTATTCTAGTACTTATAAAGTTTACTATTACCTAAGCTAGAACTGTAGCGAACTACAAAGTGGACTAAAAGTTGAACTTAAAGTCGAACCGATGAACCGATCGAAAACTATTATGTTTCAACGTTGTGACCTCTTTTATATACCGTCATGTGTTTCCTTTGTGCGATCGCTGATTACTGCGGTTGTCCAGAACATCTCCCCCGCCGTGCATGAACTGTCGGGACGTTGCATCCATTTGTCGGTGGAGGACGGCCTGTTCGGTAAGTATTATCTCTAGCTTCTTTGTAGGGCTTCTTAGAGTGCCTCCCTTAGTGCGCATGTCAGCTGTTCTAACAATTCCGTCTGAACATGAATAGGTGGCTGTCACAACGCCCTTTGGCCAGATGCTTCGATGAAACTCGGGATCTTCAGGATTTACAGACACGTGCGTTAGCGGACAGCTGTTCACAATGTACTCAGCTTCGGTCAGGAGGGTAGTGAAAACCTCCTCAGTGGGATGGTGGTGACCCCGCGCTATACCTAAAGCTAGGTGCCACCCATGGGGCCCCAAGCGGAATGAAACGTTCTTATTGGCCTCTTCTCCTGTTGTTTTACCGATTGCCCATCGTAGTTCCTCATCTGCTCCATATAAGTGTGTGATTTTTGAAAATTCTTAATTTCGTCACCCGATAACTCCGATCCTTAAAGAGCCTTATACAGACCCCTTGAAACCCGTCGTTTTCAAGACCTTTAAGAGGACCGATGGTATTTACACCGGGGACATTCGCGAGACCCTCGAGTCCCTTCTAACATTACTCTTCCCTGATGATGACACTGACCTCGACACCGTCGAACAGCAGAGCATCAGGGATACAACGAGCACAGTTTCATGTAGCAGCTCTAATTTGGAGCTGTGACATTCAGAGTTAAACGGCATCGTGAAGATTCTTGATTCGAACCAGACTACAAAGTCAGGCCAAACACAAGGCCAGGAACTGATAGAGTCGGTGGTAGAATTGTTAAAGCCATTAGGAAAACCACGACACATGAGATATTTGCTATCTTTAACCGCTGTCTTCCCTAAGGCCACTTTCCGAAGATTTGGAAAGTGGGGAGGTTTAAAGTCATACCGAAGAGTAGTGGGAAATCGCCTAGCGATCCAAAATTTGATAGACCCATTACGCTCCTTCCGGCCGTCGAGAGGTTGCTCGAGTGGGTTTTGGCGGCGTGATTATTGGCGCAACTATCTCATTCGCTGGAATCAGAGAGACAATTCTTTCTCGGGTCGATGCGACTTAGAATTTCCTTAGATATTTCCGGTGCGTTTGACAATGCCTGATGGCCAACCATTTTGTCCGCGTTAAAGTCCCAAGGAGCTTCAGCGATCTTCCGTCCGATTATTATGGATTATTTCAGCGATCGAGTTTTATTTTTGCGGGCGGAAACACAGTAGTACATAAAACGTTAACTAGGAGTTGCCCGCAAGGCTCTGTCCTGGAACCAATTTTTTAGAATGTTATATTTGATGATATACTCACGATACCCCTTCAGGGATGCTGTACCATCGCATATGCTGATGATACCCTACTATTGGTCGGAGGAGCGAGCCGCACAGAACTAGAGAATCGGGTAGCGGAATCCCTTGCCAGCTTATATGACTGGGGCATTAAGAACAAGCTTAGCTTTGCCCCACAAAAGTCTGGGACTGTCCTCTTTAAGGGCAGGTTGGCGAGGGAGCCTTCGGTGGAGATGGCCGGAGCTAACATCGGTGGGCGAGGTTAGGTAACATACCTGGGCATGGTTCTCGATGCATGCTAGAGTTATTTACTACGGGCGCGGTGTAGGTGAGAGGGCTCGGGTAACCTTCCACGCCATGACCCGGCTTGCCGGTGCCGGCTGGGAGCTGAATCACTCTATCCTCAAGCTGATGTATACAGCAATATGCCTTGGTGTATTGGGCTATAATTCCACTGCAGTGAGCACGATGATGCGTATAGAGTTTGCTAGAGAGCGTACGACTTAATATTAGAGTAGAATCACGCGGAGCTTTAAAACGTGGTATCTTTAGCCACCGTGATTTGCGTAATAATGGACTAAATGGTAGATAGAGCATGCGATTAGAGGACCTTTGGAGGTCTCTTCTTTTGTATGAGGGGGAATGTTACGGGTCACAAGAGAAGCCTTGAGACAACCCGGTTGGAACGGCGGGTATAGTGTCAGTGGATCGAAGTAATTTACCTCCGTATAGCTGAACGGCCTATGATGGTGGGCCAGTCGGTACCAAGGGTGGTCACCTGTCCGAGGCTATGGTAGCGGCGCTCTTTTTATGCTACACAGTAAGCATGGGTGTACGATCATTCATATAATCGGTTTCAGGCGGAGTATCCAATATGTTGGCGATAATCGTTTAGCTCAGTTTCGACCCTGGCGTGAAGTAATTGTCCGTGTCTATTCTATCCATAGATTAGGCTAGGTGGTTCTCGCCGAATATCGGAGGGCTTTTTTGTCTATCTGTAACTTCATTCGCCGCACCGATGTGGCTTCTCAGTTGTATTATTTCATTCACGAAAATCACAGTTAATGGGCGCAGTCGACTAGTAGTGGATACACCTCTGTTATTTTTTAAGTCTTTTATCTCTTCTGTAAACGAGTCCACTTGACTGGCTCGTTTAATATTATTTCAGCTGCGTGAAGGCGTTTTGTTTGTAACGGAAGGTACCCGATATTTTCCATGTTTCCTATCGATGGTTTTCGATTGAGCGTAGTCGTGTTACGATGTCGGTTGGGGGGAGGGGCTTCCATTTTTTAAGATCCCAATTTGGAGTGACATCGCGACATCTGTGTGTTCTGGTGCAGCAATGTAGGCAACTAAAGCATAAGCAATGTGTCTTTACTAGGTCCCATCTTGTGCTCGAATACAATCCCTTCAATTACTTGCGCTTTGAACATACCGGGCATTTAGTCTCTTTTTGTCTTTTGCGGTAAACATCCGTTGTATTCGTTGCTGAACGTTGGCGTCGCTTTTCTGCGCAATTGTTTCTGGGTATGCAAAATGTCTGCGGAATTCTGCTTCACGATCTAGGAAGCGAGGTAGCTCGATTAAATCAGCTCTGCCTTTCGATTGTGCGGCGAAGTAATTAAACCAGCGATATCTCAGTGATGACGTTAGTTTCTCTATATTTTATAGGTAGAGAACTCTGTCGAGAGCTCGAAGTGTCGCTACGCTGTTGGAGATGCGGCTTGTGAAGATGCAGATGTCCTTTGGCGTATCCGTCTGCCATTGCAGCGACCGCAGCCGTTCTAGTTCCACGAAAACGGTTCGTCTGTAGTTGGGTTGACTGTTAGTGCCGTTTGGTGTGCAGCGCCAGGATAAATGTGCAGGATCAGGTAACATACCTATATATAGTTCTCGATGCACGGCGGAGTTTTTCGCCTCGTTGATACATCGTCGATGCCCATTGGCAGTCTAAACATGTTTCCGCTGATTTTAAGGAGAAAATGACTAAATTATTTTCCCCGATGGGTCCGAGTGGTTCCGTAAGAACTGGCTCGTTACTAATTATTATACCTCACAGTTTTTTAACGGGACATGGCGTATTCCGTGCCAGTATATGTAGATCCGCCCCAGAAACAGCCCGGTGTGGTTTCGAGACGCAGGACAAAAATCACGTTTTATTCCAATGCAGTGAGCATAATAATGCGCGCAGAATTTGATAGAGAGCATAAGTCTTAATATTAGAGTAGAAACACGCGGAGCTTTAGACGTGGTATCTTTAGGCACTTGGTTGAGAATGGACTGATCTTTGAATCATTCAGAGCATTCGCCAAGTATGTTCTTGAAAAAATGGAGATATTAAATGACGCATTGTGAAGGAACAGTCTTTAAGCAAGTTGGGTGGAAAGTGATAAAACACAGTGTGATATTTACAATCAACTAACATTGCTTCCTTTTGTTGTAATCAGTGTTGCCATATAAAATTTTATTGTAATTCTACAGAAGGTAAAAGTTGTCATAATAGTCTATTATTTTGTTATATCTATATAGCATCCTGTCCTAACAAAATAATGTACACTCCATAAACTTCAATCATAGTTTAAACTTCAGAAATACCCATTAAATTAAAAAATTTCTAATGTTTATTTGCATTTAAACTTTTAGTTAATATGTCTGTTGCAGAAGTTGATACATATTCAATTTCAATCTTTTCATCTACTAAACGCTCGCTAACAAAATGATGACTTATGTCAATGTGCTTTATACGTTTATTATGAAACAATAGATTAGATCCTAATTTGAGAGATCTTTGGTTATGACTATGGAAACTCACTGACATAATTTCATTTGACAAAGTTAATCAATATATTCTTTAAATACATGGCTTCTTTACAGGATTAAGTTAAGGCTGTATACCCCGCTTCTGTGCTGGACAGTGCTACTGTTTTCTGTTTTTTTATTCATAAGAAATTACTGATACTGATATGATAAAATAAAACCAAATATAAAATCCAAAGAACAAGTTGCCCAATCAGCATTAATAGAACCATGCAGATTATATGCAGTTTCCTTTAAACTATACCATAACTTTTAGTTTTCTTCAAGTTCTCAACAAATGTTTCAAATGATTTTTTATTAAAACAATTATTATACTGTCTTTAAAAACTTACACTATGAGAAATAAGTAAGTACTGATGAATACACCAAACTTCCAATTAATTGCTGTTAAGGATATTTCTTATTATTTTTTCTTTAAATTTCAAATTAACTTCCATAGTTGTGTCTAAAAATGAACAGTCTGACAAACTGTATCTACAAATTGCTTTCGATCAACAGTAACACCATCTTTATGAACATTACACGCACACCCAGACACTGTTTGATCTGACCTAAGTCCTTTACTCTATATTTTGCTACTAACCCGTCTAAAGACCGGACGCTAATGAGCAAATTTACGCAGACTGTCCATGAAGAACCGAAATTCGTGACATCTGCGTCGTTTATTTAAATTTTCAATTGATTGCGGAAATAACTTCTGTGGAAACTGTCTATAACCATACATAACCATATTTTCGAAAAGATTATGAAATTTTCTAAATAATGAAATATTTTTTTAATTTACAAGTACCTACATAAAGAAATGTTAAAACAATTGTCAAAGTTGGAAAAGACTTGTCTCGCCCGATTTTCAATTATTTCATAATATTTCGTGAACTATGGCAGAAGAAAAATTAATCTTTTTTGTTAAAAAAACTCAAATAAATTTATAAAAGAAATGTTTAAAGTCAATGAATCCAAATTATATATAAAAATTCCAAAAATGCGTAAATATTGAAAAAAGTATGTGAAAAAAGTAACGTGTAGAGTTTTTGACGCACACGGAAAATAATCGAGTAAATAAATTATCGTTTTATTTTACAACTTTATTTGATGTATTTGGTATAAAATTCTAAAAAAAGCTAAAATGAAATTAAAATGATAACTTATTTAAGAACAAGCTTAGAAATTTTCTTCATGTAGTATGTGTATTTCCCGCTACGAATATGTAACGTTATATTTTTAATTAATTTGGAAACTATTACTTGAATACGTGTACGTGTACTCGAATTCTAGGTATGCAAATCGAATCAACTATTAAATATTAAAAAAAAACAAAGTGATTAATCACAATCTGCAATAAATGTACTATATTTTGATATTTAAGAATATATATTTCGCAAAAACTTATATTTTTTTTTATCAAGAAAACCATTCAGAAATGCAGTGAAGACATTAAGATGATTCATATTAAGGCCTGATTCAACGCTCAAGCTGTCAATCAAAGTTGAATATTTTAAAACTTGTGAGAGCGTGTCATTACCGTTTATTCCATTCGTCTGGTTAAAGCCCTTAATTATATATTTATTTATTTTAATTATATATTTATTTATTTTTCACTACTGTACTGTCTTTCGGTCTGTTTACTGACTCGCACATGTTATTTCCATGAAACAATTTAATTCTTCCCTCACCGCGCACTGCCACTTCACTTTTTCAGATCCAGTCATCGCTAAGAGTAATTCGCTCACCTGTCACTTCTTCTACACTCATATCCGCAATGCCATACTAGTCCGGTTTGCGTCTAACACGCTTCTTTGGTAGATTGACGTCAAACTGCCTGGAGCAGAGATTCTTGTCCTCTGGCAACAAGGAATCGTAAAAACTGTCATCTTTGTCATTTGATGTCCACGTTTTTTATTTCCTTCTTCTTCATCTAGGTACTTTTACTCGCAGGTGGTTCCTGTGAGTTCCGCCGTCATGTTGCGCCTTCACGTTGGTAACAAACGTTGGACGATATTTTAACCTTTATGCCAGTCGATTAGACTGAACTCCTTAGTAAGAAAGACATTGATTTTTGAAATGTCCAATCTGTTTGCATTTGTAACAATGAATTATTTTCTTTCGTGTTGAGTCACTTCCACTGATATTGACCGATGACTGATGCGTTCCACTTCCATTCACGCCGCCAGGTTGCAGGTGCGCTTTGTTACTGCCAATGTTCCCACATTTATGAATTATTGCAGCTATAAATGCAACTTGAGACTTAATCTCAAAATCTGCATTTATTTCCAAAAACTTGATTTTTATAGCGTCCGTATTGATGTTCCCACCCGAATGCTCAATGGCTATTATCATTGAGTCAAACTTTTCTAGAAGTCCTGCTAACAAAAGCGGCCCGATCCACTGATAATTCATATCACACCCTTCCTTTCAGTTTCTATAGCATTTCTACGATGTGGCTGATGCAGTTTTCAAGCCATTTACTTATTCTGAGCAAACCAATTTTTCGTGAATAAACGGAATCGTTGAATATGTTCTTGAACGTTTTCCACAAATCATATGTCGTGGCTACTTTTTAGTATGAACATAAATCGGAGTATCGATTGTCCAAATTAGTTTTGCTATAGCTTTCAAATTCTCTGCTTTTTTAACCGCAATACCCGTCGCCAGTAATGGCTGCTTAACGTCTGCCATTCCCTTCAACACGAGCATATTTCTGCTGCAAAACACCAATCGTCGTAATTTTCACGGTCTTTCAATTTCGGGACCTTAGTCGTTCGACTTGTCGACATGTTAAATCTAAATGCACTGCTTTCTAACTAAACTAATGATTAAAGACGGGACTGGGCCTATAACCTAATAAAACACAGTGTGGTTTTTGCACTCAACTAACTTTATTTCCTTTTATCGTAATCTGTGTTGCCAGATATAATAATACAAATTCTATAGAGGGCCTAAGTGGTCGTATTAATCTATTATTTTGTTATAACTATATGACAGAAGCGCAGTATGGTCTTATAGTGGCATAAAAGAGAAGTCGCAACACTGCAAAATCATGTCATCGATCAGTTCATTGGTTCGATTTCGAGTTCAACATCGTGTTCACTTTGTAGTTTGTCACAGTCCTAGTTTAAGAAATAGTAAACTTTAAAGTACTAGATTAATTAATAAAGAAATTGTCTCGCATTCCTCTGAGTTCACAGTCAACAGCGACATAGATCTGGTGAACTTCGGATCGTCCAATTCAGCAACAGTAAAATACGGGGCTCTGACTACTGTCTATCGTCCCGCCTTCACTGACTTTCGCTTGGCCACGTATCGACTCAATACACTGTTTCCCCTTCAATACAAATTTGTATAGAAGAACGCGGCGCATGATATACTTGCAATATTTAACCGTTGTCTCCGCACGGGTCACTTTCCGTAGGTATGGAAAGTGGGGAGGCTTAAAGCCATACCGAAGAGTGATGGGAAATCGCCTAGCAATCCAAAATACTACAGAATCATTAAATCGGCTAGCCTTACACGCCATGGCCCGGCTTACCGGAGCCGGCTGGGGATTGAATAACTCTATCCTCAAACTGATGTATACGGTAATATACCTTGGCGCCATCGGTTTGGGCTCAGTGGTGCGTCGGTGTCCAGGTTAGACGCGTGGTGCTAAGATCGCAGCGTGCGCCGCTACTGGCGCTGACCAAAGCTTATAGAACCTGTTCAACAGATGGTTTGCCTGTTGTGGCGGGTCTTTTGCCTGCCGACCTCGCGATTGCAGAACGTGCGGCGAATTTCATCACGGCACGAGGTAAGAGTTTCGATGCGGGTTCGTTGCACTTCGAGTTTTTGGCTAACGAATCCCTTGTTGTTAGAAAGAGAGGTATTTTAGAGATCGTCACTGCTCATTGGTAGTGCAGGTGTTCTTCCCCTGATTCCAAAGGGGAAACGACCAAGATGTTCTTCCCCGATTTGTCCTAGCAATTAAATAGGAACTGGTTCGCTCCCGACCATTATGTTTCACAGTTTTTAACAAGATATGGCGCATTTCGTGCCAGCTTGTATAGGTTTGCACTTTGAGACAATCCGACATGTAATTGCGGATTTGAGACGCAGGTATACGCATATTTTGTTCCACTGCAGTCAGCGCGACGATGCGCGCAGAGTTTTGTTAGAGAGCATGCGTCCAAATATTAACGTAGAATCACGCGAAATCTTAGAACGTGGTATCTTTAGTCACCGAGACTTGGTTGAGAATGGACCGATCTTTGAGTCAATTAGAGCGTTTGCAAAATGCGTTCTTGACAAAATGGAGATCTTGAATATATTTGGCGTTAATTTTGTAGAAATTCATTATTCACAATTAAATGAAACTACGTGATGTAGTATTATTTCTTTCCATTATGTCTACGTGATGTCTTTCCATTTACGGTATTGAATCCAGTCCTCTTCAAATGTTTCTCCGCCTGCGAATCGCTCGGTCTCTTTTTCTTTAACATCTTGGGAAACATTTTTGAATATTTTTCGTGGTTATCGACGTGTTTTTAGCGCTTTTTTGTGTATGTACCTAGAGATGGTATGTAAGCATCGCACGCGCGTCACTATTATGATGCGCGTATCATCAATTTTTCTCTACGAGGTGACGTATACTTTAGTCATACGGGTAGATCGAATGCAATAAGTAGTAAAGCTCCGTTGTTCATTGTTCGTTAGTGCCCAAAAATGTACTTTTGTGCCATAATTCCACGCAAAAATAAAAGCTAGCAAAAGAATGTAACCAATTACAGAATTTTCTTTAATCGATAAGTTAAATTGAATATATTTTGTAGAATTTTATGTTAATGGCACTGGTACGCGCCACAAGTCGTTGCACTGGGACGCGCCACTAGTGCAGACTCTTAATGTCATTATCGAATAAGTATCGGTATCGTTAATACTTTTGGAGACTGTCGTATAATGAGATAAATGTTTCACATCGTAAAGCAATTTAATTGACATAATAATTTTACAGTATATTAATGATATGAACATAAACGACTGATACATTTTTTCATTAAAATTATTAATGATAAAATTTTAAATCATACATTGCCTGAATACCATATGCGATTAATGAAAAAAGAAAAATATAACCTAGGCTTAAAACATGTTACATTACTTTCTATCAGTATTAAGATTTTCCTTCAAGCAATCGTGTAACCGATTTGATGAAACCCGTAATTGAGAAGGACATTAACGTTAGTTAATATAATTTAACAAAGTATCTCAATACGAACTTTATAAACCAGCTAATATTTAAAAAATATGTTCTGTCTTCCGGGCAGCAAATATTTTCTGAATTTTTTTATCAAATTGCTAAGGTTTACCAACTAAAATTAAAATAATGTTGATCAATAAAACCATAATTTGTTTTGAGAACCTGGGAAAACCTCGCAAATTTAAAACCCTTTGGTGTTATATGCAATTAAATCCTGTTTTTATTTCAATTTTAGAAATTGTAATCATATGTACATATTATCATTTTTTTGCTTAAATGATGATAATAAATATTCTTGTACCCGTAAACATTACAACTTCATAGAATTGTACCCGTAAACATTACAACTTCATAGAATTGTACCCGTAAAGATTACAACGTCATAGAATTTAATTTTCTAAATAAAAATTAAAAATATCCACTAATCTATTATGTTATTTTAGCTCGATATCGCAGTGAGCGGTTGTTTCTTTTTTAAAGTTTAATTCATGTAATTTTTATTTTCAGGTTAAATAATTTAAATCCAACAGGTACTAATGACAAATAAAATAAAAAAACTTCTAAAAAGGCGTAAATATTAAATGAATGTTGTGTCTCTGTCATTCATATGCGATGTTTAAAAATAACGAGAAATGTTATGTATTTTATTAACAATTATTCAGGGAAAGATTTAAGGATAATTATATTTCAATATATTGTAGTATCTCCAAAAAGTTATTATAAATTGATAATCATAATTAATTTTTTTGTTTCAGATTTTAAACACTCAAATTCAAACAGTGTTTTTTTAGTTTAGACATTCGGTAATTAAATTAAATTATGTTATTAAATTTGTTTATTTATTTTTAGCTTTACCGCTATGTCACCCATTGGATCTTACGGAAAGTATCCCTATCATTTCATTACATTGAATAGCTTCATTGGTTATTAGCATCATCGCGCGTTTTATCGATTAATATCCATTTAAAACAAATAATTAAGTTGAACCACGTTTTTTATAATTTCGACAACTTACCAAAAGCAAAGCAATTTTAAAAATAAAAAAATGTAAATACCATCAGCAAAAGAGGATGTTACAAAAAAGACAAAGTAAGAAGCTTGTGTAGAGCATCAATATCTTGCTAAGAAATCAAAGTAAAGAGATGATCAGGGTGATCCATGTTTAGACGACGATCAATCAGACAACTTCAAAAAATTAACATAAATAAACAGAAATAATTACCTAGCACAGACTGATGATGAAACACGTACAGACTGATGGAATGCACGTGCCTGCTTTCCATCAGTCTGTACGTGTGTTCGATTTGGTAATCGACGCTGACGACGGTGTCGTTTCTACATCCGGCTCGATGGTAGGATAAAGGCGGGACGATAGACAGTAGTCAGAGCCAGGCATTTTACTGTTGATGAATTGGAGGATCCGAAGTTCACCAGATCTATGTCACTGTTGACTATGAAGTCAGGGGAGAACTCGCTGGGTCGATTGCCAATGAATACACCTCGTCGGTGTGAGACAATTTCTTTATTAACTAATCTAGTACTATTACTTAAGTACTGTTACAAGTTTACACTAATACTATTACAAGTTTATTATTACTTAAACTAGGACTGTAGCAAATTACAAAATGAACTAGACGTTGAACTCGAAATTGAACCGATGAACTGATCGATGACATGATTTTGCAGTGTTGTGACTTCTTTTTTGCCGCCATATGACCCCTTTGTGTGTTTATTTGTTTTTAAATTATTTTTTTTAGTTTGGACATTTGGTAATTATGTTATAAAACTGTTATTTTATTTATTTGTACATTTACTGTCATTTCAATAAACTAAATGGCTTCATTATTTACCAAGACCATCGCTCGCTTTAATATTTAATTTCCATTCAACAAATGAAATAAGATCTTATTTGTATATTATGGCAATGTAGGTATATCAAAAATTAATAGAGATCGCAAAAATGTTCTTAAGTAAAATAGTGAAGGTTTTAACTACAATGCTCTGAAACCTTATTAGCAGACTCTCGTGTTTTATGTTTTTTGTTATACATATAGATAATAAATATTTTACTACATGCGTAAATAATACAGTTTCGTAGAATTTAAATTTCTGAAAAAAATTAAATATATCGGTTTATTTTTAATGCTGGATATCTCGATATCATGGTAAGGGGTCAATAAATGTGTAAACAACACTAACATTTTAGACCGATTTTAAATTTATGGAATGTTTGTTGAACGGGAAAGAGTTCGATAATTTTGAGCCGAGCGTTTAAAATTAACTTTTTTAACTGGCGATATGTGTTTTCATACAGTTCCCCGAACATACCGTTTCTAATTTGTTTTATGTTCTGGAATGTTCGACCCCGTCCCTCCCTTTGTCACACTTCATCACATTTTTGTAGAACCCCACCAGCTGTAATTACGTCACAATGATTTAGACTTCCCCGCTACTTTTTTAAATATCTTATACCAACACAAATATTCTGTTGTATTTATTGAATGAAAATAAGTGTTGCGTCTTGTTTTTTAGCAATTACTGATATAAGTATATAAACAAATGTATTCATTAAAAAGAAAATAAGTGTAAAGTCTATAAAATTAAAATATTTTCTTATTCTTCGGCGACTACTGTACTATTTATTATACAGTCGTCAATATCATCGGGAGTGACTATTGTTTTTATTATAAATTCAAGTGTTTTGACATGTATGACATATCCGAAAAATATCATATCCGAATATCCAATACCAATGGTTAGAACTTATCACATGTAAATGTAAAAAAATCTTTAGTTCCTAGCTGAAGTTGCATGGAAAGATGTGCAAGTATATCGACATAAATGCAATAGTCAGTGTGCTATAATTTATTATTTTATGTCTCCTACATTTTTATAGTTAGCAGCATAAATCCATTAGGAACAAATATTACAAATTACTTCCAGTATTACCGTAACATGTTTTATTTGACCATTTATTACTACTTTAATATTTTATGCAAATGATTTAAGATTTTACAATTCCTAGGTAATTATTTCTGTTTATTTATGTTAATTTTTTGCAGTTGTCTGATTGATCGTCGTCTAAACATGGATCACCCTGATCATCTCTTTACTTTGATTTCTTAGCAAGATATTGATGCTCTACACAAGCTTCTTACTTTGTCTTTTTTGTAACATCCTCTTTTGCTGATGGTATTTACATTTTTTTATTTTTAAAATTGCTTTGCTTTTGGTAAGTTGTCGAAATTATAAAAAACGTGGTTCAACTTAATTATTTTTTTTAAATGGATATTAATCGATAAAACGCGCGATGATGCTAATAACCAATGAAGCTATTCAATGTAATGAAATGATAGGGATACTTTCCGTAAGATCCAATGGGTGACATAGCGGTAAAGCTAAAAATAAATAAACAAATTTAATAACATAATTTAATTTAATTACCGAATGTCTAAACTAAAAAAACACTGTTTGAATTTGAGTGTTTAAAATCTGAAACAAAAAAATTAATTATGATTATCAATTTATAATAACTTTTTGGAGATACTACAATATATTGAAATATAATTGTCCTTAAATCTTTCCCTGAATAATTGTTAATAAAATACATAACATTTCTCGTTATTTTTAAACATCGCATATGAATGACAGAGACACAACATTCATTTAATATTTACGCCTTTTTAGAAGTTTTTTTATTTTATTTGTCATTAGTACCTGTTGGATTTAAATTATTTAACCTGAAAATAAAAATTACATGAATTAAACTTTAAAAAAGAAACAACCGCTCACTGCGATATCGAGCTAAAATAACATAATAGATTAGTGGATATTTTTAATTTTTATTTAGAAAATTAAATTCTATGACGTTGTAATCTTTACGGGTACAATTCTATGAAGTTGTAATGTTTACGGGTACAATTCTATGAAGTTGTAATGTTTACGGGTACAAGAATATTTATTATCATCATTTAAGCAAAAAAATGATAATATGTACATATGATTACAATTTCTAAAATTGAAATAAAAACAGGATTTAATTGCATATAACACCAAAGGGTTTTAAATTTGCGAGGTTTTCCCAGGTTCTCAAAACAAATTATGGTTTTATTGATCAACATTATTTTAATTTTAGTTGGTAAACCTTAGCAATTTGATAAAAAAATTCAGAAAATATTTGCTGCCCGGAAGACAGAACATATTTTTTAAATATTAGCTGGTTTATAAAGTTCGTATTGAGATACTTTGTTAAATTATATTAACTAACGTTAATGTCCTTCTCAATTACGGGTTTCATCAAATCGGTTACACGATTGCTTGAAGGAAAATCTTAATACTGATAGAAAGTAATGTAACATGTTTTAAGCCTAGGTTATATTTTTCTTTTTTCATTAATCGCATATGGTATTCAGGCAATGTATGATTTAAAATTTTATCATTAATAATTTTAATGAAAAAATGTATCAGTCGTTTATGTTCATATCATTAATATACTGTAAAATTATTATGTAAATTAAATTGCTTTACGATGTGAAACATTTATCTCATTATACGACAGTCTCCAAAAGTATTAACGATACCGATACTTATTCGTTAATGACATTAAGAGACTGCACTAGTGGCGCGTCCCAGTGCAACGACTTGTGGCGCGTACCAGTGCCATTAACATAAAATTCTACAAAATATATTCAATTTAACTTATCGATTAAAGAAAATTCTGTAATTGGTTACATTCTTTTGCTAGCTTTTATTTTTGCGTGGAATTATGGCACAAAAGTACATTTTTGGGCACTAACGAACAATGAACAACGGAGCTTTACTACTTATTGCATTCGATCTACCCGTATGACTAAAGTATACGTCACCTCGTAGAGAAAAATTGATGATACGCGCATCATAATAGTGACGCGCGTGCGATGCTTACATACCATCTCTAGGTACATACACAAAAAAGCGCTAAAAACACGTCGATAACCACGAAAAATATTCAAAAATGTTTCCCAAGATGTTAAAGAAAAAGAGACCGAGCGATTCGCAGGCGGAGAAACATTTGAAGAGGACTGGATTCAATACAGTAAATGGAAAGACTGGGCCCAGGAAGATTGTGTTTATATAGATTCTTCAGATGATTATTATTATTGAGATGTTTGTAGGCCTAAAAACAATTGGGTCACCGTTGATTACTATGTCCGGTGCTATTCGCCATCTTTTGTGTCGACAAAAATCTATTTTTAACATATTTCTCTTTTAAAAGTGGTAAAGTGATATAGTCTAATCGTTAATTAATATGATTGCAGAAGTTTCTAGTTTTATTTTAAGAAAAAATAAAGACATCAATTTTATTTATTGCTATTTTTATTTGCAATTCAAATAAGTGTCCGGGGCTGCCCGACCTTCCCCTAATTCCCTTCCCCAAACGAGCTGTGCAATTTCAAACGAGCTGTGCAAAATAAAATTGAAGACATTTTATTGCGAGTGCCTCCAAACGAATTAAACAATTTGAATTTTATTAGAAATCAAAAGTAAATGTGTTCATAAATGCATATTTTTTTTATTAGAAGGAATTTTTTTCTTATTGTGGGATGGTTTCTAGTTACGTTTGATATAGGGGCGTGCATTAACTTTCCGGCTAAGTAAGCAGCTTTCGTCATTAAAAAAAACAAACAAATGTAAATCGAGCCACGCAACGACCCAAAACTTTGAGTAAAATCAGTATCATCCATGGAGTTAAGATTCTAAGAATGAGTACACGTTACCGACCTTTATTATACTAAGATACCCTCTATTATACTATTACGCTGTACTGGGCTTTACACAACATAATATGCATTATTTCTTTTACAAAAAAACAGCATCGAATGCCCCAATTCGTTTAATCTCTCGATAAATATTGTTTTTATCAAACATTTTTCGAGCTCAAGCTGCTAGAAAATGAACAAACAAGTCATATTCTTGAGCTCGAGGAGCTCAATAATTACAACCAGAAATATTTTTGAGCGCTGTGAGCTCGAAAATAGCGGGAAGTTTCAGAGATTTCCTCAGAGTCAACTATTTTTCTATTTTTTACATTTCATTTCCCTCTAAATATGTATGAACAATTTTACATGTACGTCGTCAGCCAGGGGGTAGGCAGGGTCGGGGGCCCGCGCAGGCTAGGGCCAACACCGACTACTAGAGTAGGTGTCGCTAGGGCCCGGCTGGCAAACGCCACCTCGACTATATGGCCAGTCCGACACTGGTTGTAACCTTTTTCTTTTAATACAAAAATCGTAAGCTTACAAAATTTTTTATTTCATTTATACCCATAATATTTAAAAAATAATAGAAAATATTGAAAGAGTTATTACAAAAAATATGATGTTATTTTGATGATGCAATTAAAAGTGATACAATATATCGATACGATTTGAAACTTTGCTCACATTTAATTAAATATCAAATTTAGCTTTCGGGACTTTCCCACGCCGGCGCTTCAAATAGGCACAAAAATAGCTGTCGTTTTTATGAAATAGCCAGTCCAGCGTACTAGTATAAGGATCGACACAATACACTACGTCGTCGCCGTATTGTGTCGGGTCGATCGCAAGGCATGCGGCCTTTGGCGGCGCGGCGCACCGCGAGGATCCGGGCTCGATTCCTAGCCGCTCATCGAGAGATGCTAGATTGGTGTTCTGGTTGATTGTGAGAGATCGCTCTCGTAGCAAAAAGTTGCCATATGTATCAATTAGATACATTAAAGTAGATAAATAAATAAATACGAGGCGATTTCTAGACGATCTATTATAATGCAAATTACGAATTACGCAATATTGTTGACCGTTTAGGGCTTCCAATGAAGACTGCTCACTGATGGAACAAAAGTCTCAGAGATTTTAAATGACATGGACAATTTTCGTTTGGGCCTCTTCCTAGTTACTAATTTTAACGCCCATTAAAAAAAATTACTGCTTTTTTATCTTAGGTAAAGCAATAATAAGTAAGGAAAAGATTCCAGAAGCGCGGGGTTTCGTCAAAATTAATAAAATATATATCTATGTATGTACTATAAATATCGATTCCTTTGAAGAATATTATGCACTTAAAACTCAAATAATAACAAATGTTTAAACTTTAACCGTCATATAATATCAAGAGGTAATAATAATGTTGGAAAACAATATACGAAATAATAAAGTGCATTACGTAACGAAGAGACTGGAATGGCACTCTTATCTGTCAGCATACGAATTTTCAATATAAGTAATTCTATTTTAATATTTTTTTTAGTATACGTTATTTAATGATATGCTAATTATAATAATTTAGATAAAAATATTACGTCTTCTCAATATAATAATGAATAAAAAGTATAAAACGTGACGAATACATTTCGCAATAACCAATGCAATGCATTAGCATTTCACAGATATTTGATTTTTTGTTTAAAATAAAAATAATACGTTGCGAAAGCGACAAGTAATCGTGTGAATAGAGTATCTCTGGATATATTTTATTTTTATTTTATATTATTTTTATTTTATTATTTTAGAGTTCGAAAGACGAGGACTCCTTCCGCGAAGAAATGTGGAAAACCCGACAAAACTTAAAGAAAGGGAATTCATCTTCGAATGCACATAGAGAATTGCCGGTTTTGTGGAATGTGAAGAATTATTATGATAGTGACAAAAAATACCGTCTACAAAATATTTTTATATAAATATAAAAAGCTGTTTCCAGAAGCAACGAAAGACGATATGAAGAAACAAATTAATTTATAAAATAGTAAAATATCCACCATTGTTCGGTGCAGAAATCTAAAAACCCTAAATGAAGCGATAAATTTTGCAATTTCTAAAGAGAAAATAATGAGTAACAAAACCAAAAACAAAGACAGTCCATGCAATGACCGCCCGCATCCAGAGAACAACAGAGGAAGACAAGATTTTTCCAGAAAATACTTATCGAGCGATTTTCCACAAGACAATTATAATTCGGATTACGCATTCTGTAGATATTGCAAAAATCTCGGATATTCCAAGGCAAATTGCAGAAACAATAATTATAATAATTATAAATACCGAAAAGCCGAAAATGCCCGACCTGCCACATTCGGTTACCAAGCAACCAAAATAATCGAGTTAACTTTGTCAATAGACCCGAATAAATCCGAAAACAATATCGAAGAATCATATGACGAGGTGGATGGTGATGATAATTTAAACTATTAACTGTTGTCCAAGTGTTGTTTGAGACGCACGCCAAAAAATCGACACGACCTCTAATCCTATTACCACTGCACCAAGTTTAACCAATTCAAACCCTACCTGCAAGGAATCTAGTTTAATCAATTCAAAGCCTGCTATGTGCAGAGTATCTAACTTAATAAATTCAAAGCCTGCTATATGCAAGGTATCTAGTTTAACCAATTCAAAGCCTACTATGCGCAAGATATCTAGCTTAATAAATACAAAGCCTGATACATGCAAGGAATGTAGTTTAATCAATTTAAAGTCTACTATGCGCAATGTACCTAGCTTAATAAATTCAAAACCTGCTACATGCAAGGCATCTAGCTTAATCAATTCAAAGTCTGCTACATGCACGGTATGAAATCAAATAAACCCTGAAGAATTATCGAAGTCCGTTGATGTTTTCGAGATCACTAATCCAACAAATAAATCCTTATCACACGTCTTTATCGATAGTACCCTTTCTGATACCTCATTAACCCTATTAGTAAACTCTGGTTCTTCTAAAAGCCTACTTAAACAAACATCCTTAACGCGAAATCCTATCCTAAAAAACGAACCTATTAAACTTAAAAGCATAGACCCCGTAAACGAATGCACCTCAAGATAAGGCATTTTCAACTGAAAATATACCTAACAGACACACAACCGCATAAATTCATCAAATGTATGGTACATTTCATGTTATAAAGGAGATAAATTTACCTTATGATTGCATAAAAAAAATATTAAAATGTTTCGACTGCACAATAGACTACAAGGGCATTATTTAGAAAATAAAAATTCAGATCTAAAACTAAATTTTTCAGACCCATCTTGCATAATTCCGCCTAGAACCAAAAAATTATTGGATGCATAGTATTTAAACCCGAGGTTAAAGAAAGTCTCCTTATTGAAGAATATTACTCCGACATCTATTAATCTATTATTTGCGAACTGTCTGGTTAGTGTAAAAATATATCTGTTTCTACGGTTATATATTTGTTACTAATGACTTTAATTCACCAAAATCCTCCAGTACTGTAATACCTATTAACAAATATATCACAATGACCAAAGACAAGCAGCATTAATGTGAACTCGACGAACAGAAAGTGTGTAAAACCATAAACCATCAATCTTATATATGTAATTTCGTGTGCAAACTCCAATTTCCAAAATGAACTAATAACAAAAATGATAAGTGAATTACCTTAAACATGCGAAACTAAGACAATATACGAAAATTTCGACATTTGGAAACCACTTACAAATGATAGATGAATTTGTGTATAATCATGATTAAATATACTTTAAATAGACTATCAAGACTATCAATTTTATGTAAAACTTTATGAAACAAATATGATAGGCGCAGGTATACTTGACCTTCCAAATCCAGGCACAGCGTATTGTCAAACAAGAAAACTCGTAGCAAAACAATTTACCTTTAACATAAGTTCACTAATTAGAATGTCCGATTTTAGTTTAATAAATTACTCTTGCTGTAGCTTAAGTAACGCAAAGAAAAATGTACATAATGCATTCTCTATTTCGTTGCAAAATATTGGCCTTGATCAGTTGAGCATAATTTCAAAATTTACAAAACCTCTTTTACGCAATATCGATAAAATTATCGAAGAACCGCATATAATTAAATACGGAACGCATTATTCAATATTGTTAATAATCACAAAATGTATAGTCAAAAGTACGATTAGTTTTAAGTTATATTATGTTTCGACACCTTGCGGCAGCCTCCGTAAATATTTTAAACGAGCACCAAGAAATAACCCAGAGGTAAATAACAATTTGGAATCCGTAGAAGATACCCAAATACCTAGTCTTAGGAACATTGCGTTCTGCCAATTTTAATTCATCTTTATGATCCGTGACGTGTTGTCTATTAATGATTAGTGTTGCCGTATTGTCGTCATTAACTTTAATTATTTTATAAGGCCCTTTCCAAACGGGCGATAAGGCTTTTATCAGCCGTTAGTGATTTTTCAAGTATACATAGTTGCCTGCCTTATAATTAACAGGGCGACTTCGTGTGTCATAATAAGTTTTAGGGTTTTCTTTAGATTTATTGTTATTCTCAATAGCCTTGTCTCTAGAGTATTTTAGTCTATGTTGTAACATTTTCATGTATTCAGGATATGTTGGGTCGGGAAGTGGATGATGGAATTGAATCAGGAATGTATGGCTTTTGACCGAACAGAAGTTCATAGGGCGTGAAGTGTGTTGTAAAGTGGACGCTATTATTAGTTATATGCTATTATTAGCTAACATACCTGTGTACACATAGCGGGGTCAGTTTTCTTGGTCCTTGTTAACGAATGATTTAAAATATTCTTTGAGCGCCTAGTGGCTACGCTCGAGTGCGCCCTAGGTTTGAGGGTGGTATGGTGAAGTCGATAGTTGTTTGATCTTAATGAATTCACATGTCTTTTTGAATAGATCCGAGGTGCAATTGGTTCCTTGGTAAGTGAAAATAGTTCGTGGTATGCCGAATAAGGAAATAAAATGAATGAGAAATTCACTTGTTTCTTCTTCCGACTGAGGGTTGGATATTCGATGAATTATTATTTTCAGGGATTTCAGGAGGGATGGAATATCTAATGTATCAAAATCTAGGTTAAGATCTGAGGACTGAAGTCTATGGGATCCAGATTTATTAAGTTTTCATCGGGATTTTGGTTTTCAGGAAGTATCGGATTTCCTGGATATCGGAAAAGAGTGTCTGCAGCGGCATTGAATTTCCCTTTTCGGTACACCATTCCGTAGTCATATTCCTCTAATTTAAGATGCCGACGTTGCAGATTGGAACTGGGATCTTTGTGATTGAAGAGCCATCTGAGGGGTTGATGATCAGTAACAACTTGGAATTTGCGTCCAAATAAATAGGGACGGAAGGTTTTACATCCGAATAGGATTGCAAGTATCTCTTTCTGGGTTGTGCATAGGATACACCTCCTTTATTTAATGTGCGTGATGCATAAGCTACAGGTTTTTATTTTCTGATCGAACCTTATGATAATACGATGCCAATGGCGTCGTTAGATGCATGACAAGTTCCGATTTTACCAAACCATTTATCCTTAATGGTTTGGTAAAATCGGGATAGCAAAGTGTAGGCGTTGAAGTGAGTTTATGTTTCAAAGTATCAAAGGCTAATTTTTGTTGGTTTTCCCATTTAAATGGAGTATCCTTTTTTAGAAGATTGGTTAAAAGTTTAGCTATTTAAGAAAATTCGGGGATAAATCTTCTGTAGTAGGAAATTAGAGAAAGATTTGTTTTTTTTGGATAATCAAGAATTGTACAAGCTGTGACGGCTTTAATTTTCTCGGAATTCGGTTTGGCACCTTTTCATGTTAGGTATGAGATGGCCAAGATACGCGACTTCGTGTCTCAAAAATTCACACTGGTCGGGTGGAAGTTTAAATTATATTCTCTTAATTTTATTATTAACGTGAGATTGCAGGTCGTGCGAGTATATCGTCAATATATACGAAGCAGATAATGCCTTAGAAACCGGATAAGGCCGTGTTCATAAGGCGTTGAAAAGAAGAGGGGGCGTTTTGAGCCCGAATGGCATTCTAGTAAATTGAAAGCTGTTTTATAGAGCATCCACTTCATTGATAAGAATTTGGTGGAATCCGAACGCGGAATCTAAAGTAAAAAATACTTACAATTACCAAGCTGATCAAGTATTTCAGCGATTTGCGGAATGGGGTAAGGTATCGTCACGTCGTTGAGTTCGCGGTAATCGATTACAACCCGCTATTGTCTTTCCCCGGAAGCATCTAACTTCTTGGAAAATATCCAGATGGGCGAAAACCACGGACATACAGAGGTTCTATTATTTTTTGTCCGAGCATTTGATTGATTTGTTTCCTCATTTTCGCCTTATGAATTTCAGGGAATCTTTATGTTTTTGTATGTACGGAAAAATCAGAGGACATCTTGATTTAGTGTTGTATGGTGTTCATGTGGGTCTACTTATTTCTAGGATTATGAAAAATATCTGAAAAGTCAGCGCATATATCGTAAAGTACTTCTTCAGCGTTTAAATGTGAAACTAATTTGGTCGACGATCGACGATCCTCAATAAATAATAAAATTAAATTAAAATGTTTACATAAATCAACTAATTCAATAGAATAATTACCGTCACCAAACCCATGCAAAAAAAAACAAAACTCAGAATTAAATACAAAAGTCAACAAAGTTCCGAACAAAATTAATAAAATCAAAACAACAATAAAACTAACCACGTATAAACCTAAATCTAAATCATAAAAATTATATTTCTCAATAAGCAATGTACATAGTTCACACATGTTTAAATAAAGTAATCAATTGAATAAAATACAACCAACAATACTATGCAAAAAATAATTCAAAATAAATTATAAAACACAAAAAGTAACCATGTGTCGCTAATTTAAAAAAAAAATAGTTGATTTTAGTATATCATATATGAAATCGACAATCTATTCAAAATTCAAACACAAAAACTTATGACGTAACTATAGTTCGGGAGCCACGGGTTATTTGATCGATCATACAGAGTACATAGAGATCGGGTCGCGGGTTTCGGGTCGTCACATCGATCGCTTGCGATCGCGGGTGCTGAGCGATCGAATAATTTTTGTCAGAGCGATCCGATCACTCGTAAGCGGGTCGCGATCGAATCAAAGTGAAAAACTCTCGTCAGTTTGTATTTACGTGTATATTAAAGTTTTTAGTAATTTAGGGATAAAGATTTGTTGAAATAGTAGATAATAATTGTGTGTGTGCTATGGTGGGTTATAGTCTTTTAGGCTGCAAAAGCCGCAGTGAACGAAAATATGACAAAATTACATTCTACTTATAAGTAGATAACAATATGCACTATAAACTTTGTAACGTACTGAGATTTGATAAGGGCATTATGTAGCGTACTTATTCCTTCCTATGAAAGTTACGAATTAAATGCATATTTTTCTAATTTATTACGTTATAACGATTGCTCGAACAATCTTGGCGCCCTAGGTGAAAGACTCGAACAAAATAAAAACAGTAATGTAAATAGATTGTGTAATTTTTAATCAAATAATTTGAACAGAGATATTATTTACTTACAGAAAGGAGAGTGTATACACATTATTTCGCTCTATAAAAAATAAAATGTGAAAACTTTTAAAAAGATCACTAAACATAGTACAAAGTTCTGTAAGATTTATTTTTCTAGCCTATTTCTAGTTATAGCTTTGATGTTAGCAAAAGTGGAAACCTTTAAATCAAATGTTTCAGCTATTTCTCGTTCTATAGACAGAGTTGACTATCCCACAAGTCTTTCTTGAGTCATTGTAGAGCGCAGGTACGTTTTAATTAGTTTCAATTTGGAAAAAAACTGTGCTCAACACTGGCCACAGACAAAGGAAGAGTAAGCAACACCGTTATTTCAGTTACTAAATTAAACTATTCCAATATTATATAGTGTTCCAAAACGTCTTTACAAGTTTTATTTTGCATCTCATGAACGTTATAGAGACATCCAAAAACACGGTTAATGTTTTTATCTGAGTAAACTTCTCATCGATAGAATTTATTGCGGTATCCATCACGGAAAAATGAAAAATATATTTGAATTGGTCTTTTTCATCACGTGTGGGCTCATCGTCCGCTTCATAACTGCCTTTTCTTTTTTCTTAAGCGGACCGGCTTATATTTTGATGCGAATGATGCGGTAATGTTGGCTTCTTCTCAAATTTCTCTTGCTTCTACCAGCATTTCTTCGAAAATCACTTATAGTTTTCGAGAAAGGTTTTTGTTTTTAGGAGAACATTTGTAGCAGCGTTAAAACCAATTTCTTTAATTAAAGAAGTTTGCTTTTTAAATTAATTTCGAACAAAATATTGTACCATACAACAAGAAAAACAATAAAGTTAATTTTTTAGCAATTTTTTTTATCTTGTATCGCTTTTTTCCATCTTGTATCGGTCAGTGGTTTCAGTGTCAAACTAGGCACATGACGCAACAGGAATTCCCAATGGTAGGTAGAAGCAGAAAAATATACGTATACATTTTGGACCAAGTTAAAAAAGATGTAGCTGCTAGACAACATTTAGCACCATTATTCACGACGCATGAGTGAACTGCAGGGTACAAAAAAGCGTCTGGATTTACATCAAAAATCTTTTTTTGAACACCACTGTGCTTACCTTTCATGTTACTTCCATTGTCATACCTTTGCCCTTTGCAAGTTTTTTTAATGAGAGAGATATCTCATTTAACTGATCAATAATTTGTTCAGACAGATTAAGCCAGCGCCAGTGGTACCTAAAAGAGGTATAAATTATAAAAAATATTCTTTGATTTCACTCCATAGACTTAATATACTACAAATACTCGATATGCCTTCCATCACCGAAATTTAATAGCCCTTGTGTGCGTAATTGTATATATATGTGAGTTTTAGTGATGGCTTTTCACTAACGATGTTATACCGATAATATAAAAATGAAGGACTCTCCTCCAATTTAACATATTTTTGGGAATGATTAAATTCTATTAGAGTAACTCCCGTCTCAAAAATGATTATGCAATACCTCATATGAGGCATTCCCACTCATATTTTTAACTTTGAATATTTGAACCTAATTTTTATTCACAACTAAATGAAATTACGTGATCTAGAATTATTTCTACTTTAACTACGACCTAGATTTCGTTGTATGACAACATCTTCACATTGTCCACCTGAAGATGTTATCATATAACGAAACCTAGGTTATGGCCAAAATTATCAGTGTAAATAAATTGTATAATTTCTAAAACTGTTTTATTAAAAATAATTTTATCAAAATTAAAATTAGTTTTTAAATGTATCCTAAAATAATGTTCGCATTTTAAGTATATACCAAATACATCTTCGATGGATAATTCAAAAAACTCTTACTGTATTTTGGGAAATTTTTACGACTTATAAATGATTCATTAGTTCATCATTGTACCAAGGAATCTATACAAACTTTACAATGTAGGTATTTATTTATTTTTTTAGCCACAAATCGACCTATATATTTTACTACCGATTTAATAAATTGTGATAAAACTTCAGAAGTGTTAGGTAGTCTTTCTAATAATACCGACTACACGTCTTCAATGTCACATGGATTGTAATTTAGAAAATTATCGCTCAATCGAAATTCCTATAAAGTTATGTCATATAATATTGAAGTATTAATGCATTTTGCGGTGGAACCTATACCGAAAAGAATATTAATTTTTTTCAGTTTCCAAGCAATTTTCACTTTCACTCAATTTTAACTCTGCATGATAAAATAACTTTTTGTATGCTGATATAAATTATCTAATTTATTATTAAAACCACCCCAAGAATGTACGGCACTAAAAATGTTTCCAAATGGTCTTGTGGTAAACGTTTCCAAATGGATAGTTTATAAAAAGGTAAAAATTGCAAGTGGCCTTTTTAAATGTTGTCTATGTATAAATATTTTAGATTTGTTTCCTTTATTAAAAACCCGGCTAAACCTAAACGTCTCGTAGAGTTTATAATAACGGTACGATCCTCAAATTTTAAATTTCTAAAATATTTGTATACTTGATCGATTTCGTCGAATATTTCTTGTTTGTTAGTTGAGCATAAAGGTTATTTAGACAATGAGGAAAGAAAGTTCTTGGAATTAAAAATATCAAATATGTCATTAGCGAAGGTAATAAATAGCACAGTGGTTTCCGAATTCTAAAAGTGTGATAAATTAAAAAAATCATGGCAGTACTGAATGGCTGTCACAACAGATCTTGAAAGTAATTGCGCTAAAATTAATTAAAGTAATTGCTTAAAGAAAGTAATTTTTTTATTTGAAATAATTAATTAGCCTAAATGTAATTTTGTTCCCAAATTTCACACCTTCCTTCATTTGAATATTGTGTAATTGCGTAATAAAAATAAATTCAATTCTTATACCATTTTCGTCCATTAAAACTGTTTTGCCACCGAACATATTTCTCACAAGTTTTAATAAGTGACACGGATCGAGTAAAATATAATATTTTTTGGCTTTGTATGTGAAGTATGGAGTATATGTTTCACTGTTTAATTTTGCGCCAAGTAAACTGGACATGTTAAGATTTGAAGCGATTCCGTCAAATGTAACTGAAATTACTACACATACAGTCTCATTAAGTAAATCAAGTGAAATTTTCAATAAATTTGCCTTTTATGAAGCCGTAGAACTTCTTCCTGTAAAGAAACCAACTGAAAGTTTCCAAAAGTTATTCACAGCCACAACCATAAATACTAGAATTTGATTTGCTATTACTCAGTATATCAGTCTTCAGTATATTCCTTAAAGTGATGCTAACAAATAATTATTTTTTAGCCATTTTCTTTAACTTTGACTCGACTGTAAAACCCGATTCGCAATTTACTCTCTGAGGTAATTTTTTACTAAGTGTGTTAACATGATGTAAACAAAAATGAAACTTTTCACGGATATAACTATAAGATCTTGGACTTTAGAAATGAAGAGTCAGTGCAAATTTTCTAAGCTCTTCATTATATTCAGTAGAAGGGGCGATTTTACCAGTTTGTTTTTTTCATTTACCCTATCTATAAAAATTGCAACATTACGGCATCATGTAGTAAGGTCGTTTAAGTTATTCCGAAAACTTGGACGTTTTTTAAATTCTTCAAGCACCGACTGTAGTGTTACCATTTTTTTCTTCGTTCTTTTGGATTTAATCAAGTTCCTGATGTTCTGGTGCGTATATTTTAATTTTTCTGTTAACTTATTATATTTAAAACTAAACTTCTTTCATGGCCACAATGGTGACTACGATGTCGATGGCTCAGATGAAATATATCTATGCATATAAGATGAATTATATTAAAATAATTATGTTAATGTGAAGACAGGCTAAAACAGCAACCAATTTTATTATAATTACTTCATTATTATTTCATATAAAACAGGTAAATTTTTACAATAATATTTTAAACATGACATGAATTTTCTTCTCGAAAACGCTCGCTTACTGAGCAGTGTGTAAGCTACACCAATATTTGTGAAAACAGTAAACTTATATGAGAGGCTTAATTTTAAATGATACAATATTAATTAGGGTGTTGATAAACACACCGGTACAAACTCTATAGGCATTGAATCTTTTTTTTCAAAATACGTCGATGTTCTCTTTGTACAAAATATTTTCTATCAAAAATTTTGCTTTGCTCTAGCAAAAATTTATGTTTGAAAATATTTTTCCGATCTGTGTCTGATTTGAATCCACGCCTTTTTCGGTCACATTTATCATTAAGCACTTATATTGTATTATATTAACAATTATTTTCGTTTCATTTCATCTACTAACAACTTTCTATCGCAACGTTTATTAAAAATGCCATCCCTATATATCAAACCGTATAATGTCGACCTCTATGTATTTTTCACGGATATAATATCTCGTAAAACAAACAATAAAATGTAAAATTGAACATATTTACTATGCTATCATATGTATTATTGATAAAGATTGTCGGGTCTAGTTAAACAATAATTTTGCAGAAAATAAGTGATAAAAACATTAAGTACGTGCATCGCATTTACCTGTGAAAAATCTCTTGACTTGGATTATTCATATAGGTCACTTCGCTATCCAACACTGAACAAGACACCATTACTTATTCTAAAATAATATTCGAGAAATATTATTAGAAAATACTAAAATACGGCGAGACGCTATCGAAGCAAGAGACTATCGGAAACTTTTGTCTGCTAAAATATATTTATTTGTGTTCGTATTTTCATTTTTTTTCCATTCGCAGTGATGTCATAAAGAATATGTTCTCCCTTGCATGCTTTGTTCGTCTATTCGTAGTATATTAAGTCTATGTTTCACTATTATATTTATGTTCTTTATTATCATCGTTAATCACTTTTACAATTCGAACGATGACTGGTCATTTGTTTAACATGACTCACGTCAAGTGTGCAATCTAGAATTATTGAATAATATTTAGCAGAATGAATAAAAGCTAGTATCTTCTCCTGTACAGCTTTAACCAAAAGACTGATCAATTCATTTTGTATATTTTTCCGAGGTAATGAATATGAATATCTTTTTTACAAGCTTTTCTAAGATATTCACAAGCTTTTCTAAGATATTACAGTACTATTTTTAAAAAGTTTCCATTGTCGGGAATAAATGTTTTTTCATGTGTTCCACGAAAATAAGTTTTAACTTACTAGAACTCTCACTAATGCAATTAAGCTTTCAAGAATTTATTGCCCGTATTTTTCTTCGTCCCTTATTAAGCGTAATTTTTTCTCATCCATGGTTTTATTAGTCTTCAACTGAAGCTCTAACTTTTTCCATTCTTGACAATAACCAAAATGGCTAGTACTTATATATTCTTACAGTCATACACCTTTGATACAATGAACGGCTTTCCCTCTACGGAAAATAGTTTACAATAGAAGCAGAATATCCCGTCTCATGAAACTGAATACTGCAACCATGAACGAGACACATATTAACCGTTGACTAGGTTTCTCTTATAGTACTGTAGTAAACTTTCTTCGATTGGGATCTAATGGGAAGTCGACATTTTACACTTAATCTGGCCCATGTTCGACGTGAATTTGCCGCAGATAATACGTAGAGACATCCCACGTTGCAGGGTCACTGAAATTTAAAATAGAGCCAGAAGCACTTCTATGAGCTCTTTTTGAAATTCTTGATCTTCACTTCTTTCACTATGTTGTGGGATATTTTCTATTGCTGAAAATATTGCAGGATTTTCTATTATACAACTTCCTGTCAGGGGATTGTTTGTTTCTTCTCTCGTATCATCATTTGTATTTTTACCTGGATGTGGTTCTTAAAGATTTGAACGAAGATAAGTTTTAAATGACTGCTTCATTTTCTAAAGATAATTGTTTCTACCGTCAAAAAATCTAACGCATCTGTAACAAAAAACTTTATTCTAAATGTTGTAAAAGCAAGGCTGTGAACTTGGTCAGCCAAGAGAGTGAATTGGAGCAGAATATTAAACTGATAGTTTCATCACTAAAATAGGAGGATATTTTCACATCAAATTGGATGACAAAGCTCTATTACCACAGAATGAAATAGCGGAGTTTAAATGGAACTCTGGCAGTCAGTGCAATATAATAACAAAGAACACGGCTGACCAGACAAAAATGAGAATAAACCCGTCCACAAGAAAATACCTATTCTCATTTTCTAACCACAAGATACGTGTTATGGGGGAAGCAGACATAAATACTATCATAAAAGGAAAAGTATATAATATAAAGAACGTAGTGGTAGATGAGCAGATAACACCTGTGCTAGGCAGAGCAATATGTGTGAACGTAAATCTAGTGAAGAGAGTGGATATAAAAGCAAAAGATTACAGCATATTTGAAGGTGCTTGAAAAGATTTCATTATGACATCAACCTAATAGACAACTCAAAATAACCTATCTGCCCGGCTAGAAAAAAAATCCATTCGTAATAAGAGATGAATTAAAAAAAGAACTGGATAATATGGTTGCTCAAAATATAATTAGACTGTTGTAATGTCGTTGTGTTTACTTTATACTCTAATAGTATTTTTTAAGTTTTAATTCAAACTGGCAGCACCAAAATTAGAATGTAGAGATTTGACATTTGTTAAAAGAAATAAAAACGATTTGACATCTATTATTGTACGATGATCTTCCTATGACTCGTTTTTGGATGGCATCTGACTGGTAGAGGGCGTGGGAAAGATCATCCCAGATTACAGGTGCGGGATATTTCCAGATCCAACCTTTTATACCTTCAAAACCTTGATTCTCAACATTTACTTTCTCTCGAAAGGAATCCTCTGTGGTATCTCGCATGCGTTTGGGTCATTGTTCTATTCCTACTCATTTGGTTAGACTGCGGGTCAGAGTCTCCAATTTGCGATTGCGGGTTTGGAGAAGGCGATTTAAATCATCTCATTTGTTCATGTCCATTAAATAATAAATTTCATTCGTTTGTTTCCAAATTATTAAAATATAAAATTCAATTGCTCATCAACATAAGATCTCTTTTATTTATTGCCAACAAACCCATTTTAGGATTAATCATTCAGTTCATAAGAAAGAACGACATCAAAATATAGAATTTTTTATACTTATGTTCATGTTTATTTTTTTATGTTTGTATATACTTATTTTGTACTTTCTGTACATTATAATGTCTTTTTCTTCTTTTAGTTTAATTCTAGCCAACTTCTTATTTAGTTTTTGTTTCATTGTATAGTTTATTCTTTTGTTAACAAGCAACAATGACAAATATCCGAAATATGATTTAATCAGTGTTGCATAGCCTTTTTTCCACACTTGACATTGACAAAGGTTCTCTCTGGAGAGAACGAACACTATATAATCAAAGATAAAGATCTATTGTTGCCTTCAAGAGAAAATGTGATCGAAACGGACTAATTGATAGCATTTAATGTTCTTTTTCTTTTGATTTAACTCCCAAGCGTATTTTAAATAATTAGTGGGAGTTACTACCAACAAGACCAAACCAACACCAGCTCTTTCACCAATAGTTGTTATGTAAAAAAAATAATAAAATAAGACCTTGTCGGAGATAAATAAAAATCTCAAAAGAATATTTTACCCTTTGAATACGGCACAGGACATAACGACGCGGCGGGATATGGCTCAAAATGGTTTACACTTCTAGATTGCAAGAAAAATTTCCAGCAGCTAAAATAATGCCAAGAACTTCTGAATACTTAACTTTTAGTGCACCATTTGGGAGATACTTGTGCCTACGAATGCCATTTGGCCTGGCCTCAGCGCCTGAATTATTCCAACAAATAATGAGCTGTCGCTGACGTACCAAATACAGATGTTTCGATGGACTATGTATTGATACGTACGTTTTCTACAAAAGTGGAGTTAGACAAAAATTAGATTGAAAGTAATAGAAACGTTCAGGAAGGATAGACTCAAGCTTAATGGAGAAAAATGAGTATTTAACACAAGAAGTAAAATTCCCAGGATACATAGTTACCAACAAAGGACTGAAGCTCGACTACGCGTCAAGTAACTACAAAGACTTCTTCGACTGGTGACATATTTTTAAGTTTATAAAAAACATGGCTGAAATTACAAACCCATTAAGACAATTACTGCAAAAGAATGTCGAATGATATTGGGATACAAATCAAGACGCGGCGTTCATGAAGCTAAAAGAACTTTTACAGACTCCACCATTACTAAGTTGTTATTATCCCAAATTACCAATACTACTTTCAGTTGTTGCAAACAGGTAAGCATATAAAGGAGTACTTATACATAATAAGAAACCCGAAACTGAAAAATGTCAAGAACTAATGGACTTAAAAAATACAATATTAAGAGGATGGCTTGATAAAATAGATAAAGTGCTTAATAACATAAAATAGTACTGGTAATACAGAGAAGCACAAAGCGTCTATAGGATATGGTTTTAAAGATGACAAAGTATTGGTACCAAACAGTATGATGCACTTAGTACTAAAGCACTGCCATCTTAACCACAAAGGTATCTAGGGAGCATTACAATTTGCACGAGTTAATGTGTTTTGGCCAAAAATGATTGACGACATAACGATATATGTGAAGGCAAAAATTCAAAAAGACAATCCAGTGGAACCAATAGTTACACGAGCTGTCCCAGAACGATCTTGGGCCGTAATATAGGAATAAGTCTGTGGCTAGACTTATTCCATGTAAGTGGCAAATAATAGTCGCTGTAGTAACTGAGATGCCTACTCAGGATTCTTCGATTTAAACAAATAACAAACATCACCAGTGTAAAGATCGCAGAAGCACACAAAACTTGGTTCGCATTATTTGAAATACCAGAAGTAATCCAGTCTGATGGTTGCATGCAACACAAAGAATTCAGAAAATTCAAGCGATAATGGAGCTTCGAGCATAGAATATCAAGTCCTCATTTCCCACGCTCTAATGGCATAGCAGAACGCTATGTACAAGAAGCGAAAAACCTAATGAACAAGGGCGTAGAGAGTCAAATAGATATTCAGCTAGCATTACTTCATCACCGTAAGACTCCAAGGTAGGACCTCGTGTTTCCCAGTCCAAATACAATTTAACAGAAGGACGAATACTCTACTATCAACAAATGAAAACCTAATTAAACCAAAAATAATTAAGAATATAACTAAGAAACAAGAAAAAAAATAAAAGAAAAAGAATATGAAGACAAAGGGAAAGAGACTTATGTTTCTCTTTCCCTCTCAGTTCTCTAGAAGGGGAAAAATACTTACCAGGAGGGATCACAAGAACTGGATATTAGCTCAGATTGTTAATACAGAACCTGGAGAACCCCGCTCCTATGTTGTAGACTGATAATGGAAATATCTACAGGAGAAAGGTTTGGCATTTAAAGCACACAAACACAATTTGTAGGTCAAGATCCCATAGAGATATGCATGCCCAGTCCTGAGGCTGTTCTACCAGACTTGCCTACAAAAACTGTGGAGCCAACACCTGGGCTATCCACAGTGCTGCCAGCTGTCATCTCGGAGGCTGCGGCCACGGGAACACCATTTATGATCATGCGCGATGGTAGACATTGTGCTGCCAGCTAAATACCACTAAAGGAAGGAGCTGAAAAGGAGAGATGATGTGGAATGAAACGCGATGCATAGAAAGCTGGCACGTGTGTTATGTCTTATGTTTTTACTTGCCAACTGACAGGTTTTGTTAACCATATCAGCTAGTTTGCCTATTTTGTAAAACGGCTCTTAATAAAAATAATTAATATAATTTGGAATTTAAAGTCATAGGGTGGTGATTACTGAGCCTATAAACATTACTTATACAAAATATCACAATATTTAAAATTTTTTAGGCTATTATACAATAAACATAAATATATGTGATAATTTATAAATAATTGTTGACTCTGAAATTATACAAGCATGCAAGTTGGAGAAACGATAAGAATAAGGAAGTTTTTCAATATTTGTGATTGACGCACGCACCGTTACTGGGGATTCGCTGGACGACGAACAATAGCGGCATGAGATGGCTAAAAGATAATATATAGATAGAAAAAACCCGCACGATATTTTTCTCGCAGTGTGCGGGCCTTCAATGACTCCATAGTGGACATAAAATCCATACGGACACACCACAACAAATCGAAGCGAAATTGATGAATCTGTGTGACATTATGTTGCTCTAGTGCCCTCTCCCCTGCTCATCACATATTGTAATACTAGGCCATAGACCCCTCTCTTGCCCTTGTTGCATACGTACCGATTTTATGGCCGGCAGCTAATTGATTGCGATTAATTTTAGTTTCACCGATTTGCTCCATTTTATCAAAAGACTGATTATTTTTCCCTAAAACAAGTTTTCAATAAATCTAACTGAAGTGACAAACCTGTGCCCAATATCAGCAGGTGTCCACAGAGAAATGTACTCAACCTAATTCTTTACTTACTCTACACCTCAGATTTGCTCACGTGCCCAACAATCACGATACAGTCATTTTGTCCTCACACAGTGAGCCAAAAACTGACAATTCAGAAAGTACACTTGTTTTAAAAAAATAAGCCATGTCACAAAGTCATACTTTTGTCACAAAGTAACCCCAATTTAGTATTTGTCATGTAACAATAATGGTTTTTGTATTATTAAATTTTTCGTGATTAACACTTTTTTGACTACAATTACTATGATATTGGGCACAGAGTACTGTATCCTCATATCTTTTTTACTTTATAGAGAGAAGGCAAATGATAGAAGATGACATCAATGTATATCCTATCTATGATACTTAGAGAAAGGAATTTTTTGAATTGATAATACATATGACACATAATACTCTTAATTTCAAGCAGATTATGTTTTGGTTACTATTAAGGCAAAGTTGACTTAATAAACACATACATATATAATTATACAATTTTATTAATTACTGTAAGTAGTATGGCCTTATCTGATAATGTATATATGTTAAACACTATGTTATTAGAAACAAAATCAAATTTGTCATACAGAACAGGAGCATATGCGCATGCCGAAAGTAGATTGACATTTTGTCTGTGGCCTTATTGCGCAGCGTCTGCCATCCAAATTGCCAACATGTGGTGCCACTTGCCTTCCATACATGCAAAACCATTGTTGCCAATACTCAAAAATGGAAATACCCGGTATATGGCCATTTTTGATTGCCTCATCTGAATTGAAAACATGTAACACATATAACAATCTTCTTTACTATTGACTATAGGTGCCCGAAAACTATACAACCAGATCCAAGAATTTTCTCAAAATGTTTATTAGCCTGTTCACAAAAGCAATTCGTTGTCAAAACAAAATAAATTAAGTTCAAATAAGCTACAGTTAACATTAATTTAAATTGCCAAACCGTATAAGTTCCTAGCTATATTCACAATCTAAATCATCGTAAGCATTACAGTAGAATAAATACTAAACAAAATTTACATACAATCATAGTCACACTGACATCCCTACACCGAAATCATCACGAAGCACCAACGTAATTTCAAAACTTAACTATCTTTAAATAGAACTTTAACAATTTGAAACAGACTTGAATTTTGGATCCAGTTTTCTTTAGTTCTTTTCCTCATTATAAAATAAAAAAAAACATTAATATTGAATTTACAAATGGAAACTTTCGCTGTATTAAACTAAACTTGTCATAAGCAGTCTTTGACTCTTATTTCCTTGAATATTGATATCAATTCCACTTTGTCTAACATTAATTCTAACAGACAGCTGACTTTTGCAACACAGTTCATAAGCTAAACACTGCCCAGGGCATTCTACTATAAACGATGCCGACTTGTTTCATTAGCAGTAAGCATGTTTTGAGTCCTCATGATTCGTTCCATTTGACTATTCGCATGACTCCCGCTTATCGCTATAATATGGGCTGAATGTTATACAAACTTAAGACACTAGTGAAAGCTCTATTGTTGTGTCAATCTTCCAGAAATGGAATAATGAAACATATTTCATGAAAGCATAGATTAAAATGAAATCGCACATCATAACTTCTCCAAGGCACAGACCATGCCTTAATAGAAAGGCTAGAAGTCCCACTAGCAATGAACACAAGGAGAAGGGTTGTGTTAAGTAGCTAAGTGACAAATTAGTGAGTACTGTGAACTAAGGCCATGAAGAAAATGGAGGAACTATTTCATAGTAATTACGAAACTAAGCTAAGGAGGTTCTCTTGCTGTGGTAGTGGTAGGCTAAAGGATGCCTTTTGCCATTGACCATCTTAATAAAAATGGCACCATAGCCATCCAATTGGCATCAGTGTGAAGTTCGATTAAAAGATCAGGATAAAAATGGGATCTGATGTAAGAATAGAGGTAATGCGCTAATGTATCTGCTTATTAGACGGCCACCAATCAAGCCACTTGTCAACCTGTTCAATGGACCCCTAATCCTATAGAAATTTATGTAAATTGCCAAAAATAGGATTATCTAGATGGGGTCTGGAAAATTATATTTTATGCCAAGTCACTTTCTTGAATTTGTTCGAAGCAAAAATTCTGAAATCTGATATACAAGGAAAACGGAATAAGAACATTTTATTTACGATCTATCAAGGAAAACGGAATAAGAACATTTTATTACTAAGTGCGTTACATAAAAATGTTGAAATCAATTCAAATCACCCTAAAAAGAAACCGAAGACTAACTTTCTACAATGCTACCAAGTATGGTATGGATGTGGCTGATCAAATGGTGAAGAAGTATAGTGTCAAAGCAGCATCTCAAAGATGGCCTGTACAAGCCTTCTTTAATATTTCAGATTTAGCAGGAATCAATACTTATGTGTCTATATCAGGAAATTGTTAGGTATAAGTAGAAAACGGAGGAAATTTATTTTGAATTTAATGAGTGAACTCAGTAGAACCACTATAACTGATGAAGTTTCTGGTCCTGAACCTTCATCTGTAGAACCTATGCCTGCAACTTCTTGATCTTCATTACTAATCATTCAGGAAAATGGAAAAGGACAGAAATGTTACATAAGCAAATGTAAAAATAAAACGAATCAGATATGCGATAACTGTAAAAAACCACTTTGTCGTCCATGTAATTTAAACAAGACTCTCAAATGCAATAATTGTACTTAAATTAAGAAACATTTTTTTGATCTTAAAAACAAAAGTCTAAAAAAATATTGGAATTTTTCAATTAATGTTCACTCACTTCTAGATGTCCGAATTATTTAAAATATTGCACAAGTATGAATAACCGATGATAATACATTTGATAAAATAAAAAAATTTTTTGTCTTCAAACAAAAAACAACAGAATCTTAATTGAATTTTCATCAACTTTTATATAATTGCACCGTCTGGACGTCCAAATTATTTAAAAGCTTGCACAGGTATCAAGAACAGACGGCAATACGAAAATTTCATAAAAAAAGTATTTTTCAGTCTTAAAACAACTACTTACTACTCCATGACTACAAACAGTAAAAATAAAGTAATAGTTTAAAAAACAAAAAAAACCACACTTTTAAATATACTGCACTAAAAAGCAAAAAATAATTATTTTTTGTTTGAAACCTATAATTATATTTGTTTTGAACCTGTTTTCTCGGCCTACCCAGTAATTACTTTACTGTAAGCCATATTTTTTATAGAGTATAATATTTAACTGTAAAAGATTGGGTACTATTTCTCAAAAATAATTTTGCTTCACAAATTAATATTAAGGGAATGCAACTTTTTTGTCTAACGTGAAAAATTTTAAAAATTAGTAAATTAAGAATTAAAGAAAATAATTGTATAACTGCAACAAATTGTGACATTTTATGAAAACTTTCAATAATGGTAAAATCAGAAGTGTATGAAACAGTACTGGCAAAATATATAGGCAAAACCTAAATCAATGAATCCAAAAATATGAATATAACATAACATCAATAAAATATCGATATGATTTAGGAAGCGCACAAAGTTGAGACATTAGCGTCCAATGAACTTTATACCATTTCTACAAGTAGTTTCATAGCAAAATATTAGTGGCAGATTTCAATATTTTTTCATTTTCAATATGAGAGATTTTAACTGTCACTAAAAACAGTTGTATTTCCAAGGAAGGAACTAATAAAAACAAAAGAAAATTGATGGTTTCACAAGTATTTAATTTCCCAATATATTAATTTTTGTAAATCCTTTCTCATAACTAAAGTTTTTGTATAAAATATGGACAAAAATTTGTTTATATCACGTATGCTTTATTACCAAGTTAACACGTTGCTTTACCAATCATAATAATAAATGTAAAAACAAGAAAAGTGAAGTAATGCCGATAGGCATGATGTTAATTTAATCAGTTTAGGAAGTAACAAATTAAATTTTCGACATGAATTAACAAAAACTGAAGAGCTATATACAATCTTTCTATCATTTAACATATGTTATCCTCGATATATTCATTTCCACCATCGTAACGAAAATTGAACTATAATTTGGCATTTATTATAACTGCTAGAGCAACCTTATAGTGATACTATCTCTCATTTATTTGCTTCACTTTAAACTATATAATTAGAGAATAAGTTAAGCATACAAACACATCTCTTATTGGCAAAAAAAACAATACTTAAAATTTTGTTAGCAAATAAAAACCTCTATATATAATGGATGGAATTCATCTAAACATTATAGTCAATGACAATAAATGATAATTGTTCATTCAAAAATTGAGATTTTTTGAGGATCGTGTTTTGAAAACAAACAGAGTATTTGTACATTTGAATTACAAAATAATCTTACGGAAAAAATGTTTTTATGTGCACAACTGAAATAATTAATATTTAAATTGCATATGCGAATTATTATTCAGTGTCATTAGGAACATAAATAAACATCAAAATATATTTTTTAAACCCTTAATAAATACTTTGTTACACCAATCATTGAGGTATTTTAAGACTGCTAAACACCATCAATCAAACAATAACACTTCACACATAAAATTTTAAATGGATTTCAGGTTTTAATGCAATCAGATTTCAATCAGTTTTCATGTTTGCTATTGCTCGAAGGTTATAGAAATAGTGAGAAACCATTTTTTACTTAGAAAAATTACTAATATGTTCTAAAAATCATTAAAATATGTTTATTTTCACTCTTCTGTAAGTTGAGATGTGCGGTGTTACTGTCTGATTGAAGATGTATGTGTGTGTACATTACATATATACATATACATACATACATATATATATATATATATATATATATATATATATATATATATATATATATAAATATATATATATACATATATAACATTTATAAAATCAACATTTAAAAGACAAAGATACAATGCAAATTTTCAAAAATGATCATTTTACAATACAAAAACAATGTTTAAAGTGTGAAAGTTTAAAGCTATTTATTTACCACAATAAATATTAAATTGCAATAAAATGAGGAAAGAGAATTAAAAAAAAGGTTTGAAAATACTGAGAATTGTAAAACATCTCCATGATTTTAAAACGGCTATTTCGACGAAAGGAATAAAAGATAATTTATATTAAGTGGTATAAAAATATAATCAAGTATATATGTACAACAACAACTTTGCGAGGACTGATGTACTAACTTATGGCCGACTAGAATATCTAAATTTTACTTTGAAAAATACCCGGATTGAAAAATTGGCAAATTTTTAAAAATCATGACAATCTTCACCTTAGGTCAATGTTGTGACAATTGTAACAACAAATGTAAGTATTTAGTGTTTTTCGTGACATTTTAAAGAACTATGTTAAACATTTTTCCAATATGGTCACAAATTTTCATCGGACTTGTCACAAATTGGCCGTTTATGCTATAAAAAAATTTACTCTATTAAATTGGTCTAAAAACTTAAAAGATGTTCATTTAATGTAGTTTCTGAAACAGCGTAATGTTTACAATTTTTCACTTTGGGAAGAAAGATTTACTCCTTACTGCAATAAGAGCTCATTGCACTGAGAACCATTAATTGGATTGATTATGGCAATCAAATTAATAACGTAGCCTAAAAGCTTAGCTTAACTTAACGAAGAATGCTGGAGAAACAGACTAAGAATTCTTGGTAAACACTATTCCTAGCAGCTCATTTTGTTTGTTAATCAGATGAAGACTTTAATTCCAGACACTGTTACTTCGTTTTCTGTGTACGATTCTGCATTAATTTTGTTCTTATACTAATTGTTTCTTCTTTGTGTATGTAGACTTATGTTGTTCATTTACATAGAATTCACCTGGCATGCTTCCGGTTTTTGTGTTTGTGTTTGCACTTCAATGTCACGCCATCTCGATATACTTGACAGGAATAAGCTAGCATGTATTACATTAAAGGGGGATGCAAAAGTGACGGTAGTGCTGCAGCTAATTTTTACTACGAAAGATCTCAAGACTGAAATATCCTGATAATCTTATATTAACAAATGTTCATCTCGCGTATTCAGAATGTCAGATGCTCACCAATACAAGAAGATTTTGTTTGGATTACGATGAAGAAGTTATGTGAGGCAGTGAAGATGGCCCAAATAATTCGGTGCAAGCAATTAAGCACTGAACAGATATACTAAAATCTACCACAAACAGAATCAACTACAATCATGTTTTCCCCAAACAAAGTCCAATTTTATCGACGAATGCTGCAGAAACAGACTAATTCTTGAATAAATGTTATGTCAGATCAATGGATGTTCGAAAGACATAATTTTATGAACACGCACAACCTTCACAGTTATGTATTTGAAAACTCACATTTAATGCTACAAAACTGGTCACAATACCAATTTAAAGTAAACCTCTGGACACAGGTATTTTAAACGGCCAAATAATTGACCGCTTTGGAATTACTAGAAAGTCTAAATGGGGAAAATTATCCCAGTTTTTTAGAAAATCAATTGTCAAGTACTTTGGAAGATATAATTTTAGCCACACAAAGGATAATGTAGCTTCAAAATGATGGTTGCTTAATTCATAACACATGCCAAGTGTGAAATCATTTGAATGAATCTTATCAACAGAGATGTATTGGGTACTTTGCTCATCTCAGTATCCAGCCATAATTCCTTTTAATCTCTTACAAAGTCTATGAAAACAAATTAATAACCAAGAATTAAATATCCCTGGATGTGATATGTCAATGATAAATTTTAAGAATGCTGCAGAAACAGATGTTTGCAAAATATTTGCAGGTGGCATGCAAATAAAACATTTACTTTAATATACTAATTTCATAAATAATTGATACCTACACTATTCAAAATCCTAAATAATATAATAATTTCATAATGAGCTCCTTTTGCAGTAATAAAGCATTATTTTTGTTGCTAAGGTGAACAGTTGTTGTAGATGTTACATTATTTTAAAAACGTAAAGCTAAAAGGCCTAAAAAATAGTTGAAATATTTTTTAGTGAGAAATCTGCAACCCCGCATCGGAAAAATCTGTGCCCATTTTTATAACTATGACATTTTTACTGAAGTGAATTCAGATAGTCTGGTTAGTCATGAACTAGCCCACAGTACTCGCAGGGTTGGCATTGATTTTTGGGGCACCAATATATATATGTGTGGTACGTATATATATAAGTATTATTTTCTTTTTTACACAATAATTAATAGTTTTCTCTTTTTAATAGATTGAATGATTTTTTATGGTCTTTTTTTATATTTTGTTAATTTTTTTTACATTTTTTTTATAGAATGTTTTATTTTATATACATCTTATAATAATCTCTAGAGTATTAGAAACAAACAGCCATTTCCCAAGAATGCCACGTATTCCACGACAATAGACTCGAAAACAATATTATCTAATAACAATATAAATATAAAACTAATATTATTATGAAATAATTGAAAGCGCAGAATTAATCAGTCTTTGTAATGTTAAATTAGTTCCATGCTGTTGTGATAACCTTTCTATGCTCATTAAAGTCACATTTCTTTCAAGCTAAAACTCCATCCTTTCATGAGCTTATATATAACTACGTAATTCATATTAAATTTTTCTTTGCAATCACTCTTAAGTGAAATTTGTAAGCAAATTCGCAAATAAAACTTGATTTGTGATAAATACTTCACTAAGTAGACAAAAAATGATCTATTAATGTAATATTTCACTAATGGTCTTTTTTTCTAAATATTTTCCTTGTAGTGTTTGATTTTTTCCAGTTTATAACCAAAAATAAAGCAAAGAAAATGATAAAGCTGTAAAAAACCACTTATAAGATTGCATAAAAGTGAGTCAAAATTATACAGAATTAGTATGAGATTGTATTTTTTATAATACTTTGTTAAAAATGAGTGATACTTTGCAATAAAATATACTTTTAAATAAGTAGGTTTGCACATATTATCATGCTATACTGGAAATTAATGAACTTAGTAGAAACAAAAATTCACATAGGAATGCGATGTTTCGCAGATATTTTATAAAAACTGGATGAATTTTAATGATACATATTAATAATAACACATAGAGCATCCGACTAAGGCAAAAGCCCAATTGCTTTTTGGAAAAGAAAAATAGCTTTACAAACAAAATTATTGAATACAAACATGATTTATTTATTTTTAATACATTTTATATTTTTAATACATATAGCTATAGAAATATATTTTCAAATAATTTATTGTATGAAATAATTGGTATATTGCTGCAACGTATTAAAAAAGCAGCATTTTATTTTAATCATATTCATAAATGATCAACCATATTCATCATTGTACCCCATATGAAACACAAAATCCTGATCAATAACATCATCCTTTCATGCAAAAGAAATACAAATTTATCAGCTATAAAATAATATATATATATTTACATGAGATCATCAGAGATGCCGCCGAGCAATAGCATCTCAACCTTTACTTGCTCACACCACTTGCAGCAAAGGGACTACACTCCTTGCATTCCCCTTCCTTATCGAGCCTACGGCCCAAGATAGGTATTAAACAATAAATAATGCAAGTCCCTAAATCAAACAATCAATATAACATCCCATCACGAGGGGTGATAAAATTGTATTTAAGCATGCCGTAAACAATGTATATATTCATATAATGTATATATATAATATATATAAGGCAAAGCACCAATACTAGCACCAATGCGAGGAATTGCAATGTTTATTTATTAATATACAAAATCTCTTCAAACAGTTAAACAAAGCGTAAATCATTTAATCTACTATAAAACTGCTTTGAAATTTTGATTTCAATTTTATATGACAAAATTTATAAAAAAATTGCTTAATATCTCATTCCACACGTTGGTTAATTTGTATTCGTACTATATCCATTTAGAAAACAAATGCTTAATTTTATGCTACATGATTGGCTGTTGAAGGCAAATGTTGGTTAATTTGTACTCGTACCATATCCATTTAGAATTCAAATGCTTAATTTTATGCTACATGATTGGCTGTTGAAGGCAAATGTTGGTTAATTTGTACTCGTACCATATCCATTTAAAAATCAAATGCTTAATTTTATGCTACACGATTGCCTGCTGAAGGCAAATGTTGGTTAATTTATACTCGTACCATATCCATTTAGAATTCAAATGCTTAATTTTATGCTACACGATTGCCTGCTGAAGGCAAATGTTGGTTAATTTGCACTTGAACCATATCCATTTAGAATCAAAAGGTTTAATTCTATAGTGCGAAATTGCCGCTAAAGGCAATAAAATGGCATTAGATATTATATTGAAAGCTACGTAACAAATTGCTGCAGTAATGCAGCTATGGTGGAACTTGAGATGAAAGTGGCACAACTTGTTAACAACTGTAAGTGGTTAAGTGTAAGCAATTCACAGAATTTTAAAGTACAATTTCATCTTTACAAGAGGACTGTTATTGTAAGTCGAATTTGAAACGTAAAGCTTTGAAAACACTTCAACCTGGAATTATGTAGAACATTGTAATTCAACAACAACTCCTACAATCACGACAACAAAAGGCATGGAATAGTTAATATTGATAGTGATAAAAGTGTACAAATTTCAATATTAATTGGCAATGTTATAATCTTTATGCTTTAATTAAAAAAAAACCTCTTCTTTGAACAGACCTTCTTCAACACTGGTGTAATTTTAACGGTAAATGCAATAATATAAAAACAAACAAAAACTTCTGGCTTTATTACAGATAAGACAGGATTTCTGTAATAAAAACAACCATGACAATAGAGAATACATTTATCAATGAAATACATTTAAATAATTTTTTTAGGATCTAATTGCATATTAATCTAAAATTCATATCACCTTACTCCTTTTGACTTGTTCCGTATTATCTAGCTGTTGTTTTTTGACTTGTTCCGTATTATCTACCGTTGTATCTAGTTAGTCTAGTCTAGTTTATGTTATCTTTCGAGAAATCATCTTTTGTGAATACTTTAGTCGATTAGGAAAAATCCAAAGTTAGAGTTTAAAAACTCTACAGTAAAATAACAAGAGATTGAATGTGAGGAAAATATTATGTTCAAAAAAATTTTTTATCGTTTTCAAATTAAGACTGATTATTCAAATGGAAACCCATCAGGTTTAACAATACATTGCATACCAAGGCGATAACGAGATAAATTTGCAGATGATTTTATAGCAGCTGTCGTCTTGCACCTATGATTGGAGATGACATAGAAGAAATTAATGTGTCTTGAATATTTATTTTTCTACATCTCAACTGCAGATCAAAGGACAAAATTGTGAGATGTACTAAAATGATCAAATTTCCGTAAATATACCCATAGAACGTAATTCTAAAGTAACCTCGAAATTTGTTTCTTATTTTAAAACTCTGTCATGCAAGCCGATGTACTCTATTCTATAAACATTATTATTAACAATAATAAGTTATTATATGTGTTTATCCAACTACGGGCACAATTTTTGTATTATTGTGCACTCGCAATTGATGGAGACAAATTATCGTAACAAAAGATCAGTCCACTGATAAATGACCCTGGTATATTTGATATCCTAAAGATGCTATCAACAGACACCAATTATACAATTTAAATTTAGTATAAGCATGAAATTAAAAAAAATGACATTCTATGGCACACAATAAGACTTGGTAATGTGGAATGTTGAAATGTGGCGAGTAATAAACCAGTGACATGATAAACCCAAAAATAAAGCTAATATATCTACATTAGCTTCATTTTTGGGTTTATCGACTTTTAAAACTTTGATAATACTGAATAAAATTTTTACTGACTAAGTTATAATTTATTGATTATGTCAAAAGTTGGTATATACTATTAATTTTTTCCATGGCCAGATAATTGGAGATCCTTATATAACTTATTTCATTTATAATATTCAATTTAATCAGCTTTTATTTCAATTACATACCATTTAAGCAATAATATTTCACAATGACTACTCTTTATAGTAAGAAGCATCCTAATTATAAATTATTAGTCTTGTGGAATGTAATAAAAAAGATGAAACTATTACTTTATTTATCGCACTGACTATTATCAGCAATATTATCCAAAACGGATGGATCTTGGTACCGATTATTTCAAACACAATTAAACTATTTTGTATTAAGTTATTAAAACTGGCCACAGATAAAAAATCAGTCGTTTAACTTGCAACAAAAAATAAAAAAAAGTGATTTTTAAAAATAAATAATTACAACAGACGACACTTTGAAAAATGGCAGTCTCATAAAGACAATATTTCTTACAACCTATAGTAAACGCATGCTGTTCTAAATCTCAACTTTACTGTGTAGCACCAAACCCAACTGCGTATTCCTCATCCCTTATTACCTACTAAAAATGAAGAATTGATGACTATTAAAGTTATAACGAAATGCAACATCAGTCATATTCACAGCCATAATAAAAATCAATTACAATGTACTTTACATACATATGGAAGATATTGTGCACGAACATTAGACAAACTCAATTTAGAATGTTTACCCTTTAATGTAATTATTATTTGTTGTTCACAAAACTTAATCGTGCCCATATTTGATTCAATTTATCATGTCACTTCACACGTACACAACAATTTTTAATATCCTATATATTCGAGAGTACAGTTTTAAAATGTAAGTGAAATAGAACAACTGGCACAAACTACACTCTATGTCTTTAATGTAATTTCACAAACTTTTAGCACAGTGGCAACGAACGATTTCTCTAAAAGTCAGTGCGTGCACCGTTGCCTTGAAAATGGTGAAACAGTGAACAGCGAGGTAACGGGTGAAGCGTAGAGCGTGGTATCATCGCTGCGGCGCTGTGGTCGTTTCCAGAATATCCTGCAGGCGGTTGGTTCTTTCCAACGTCTTATAACACTTGCGGAATACATCCAGTATATGTTCAAATACTTCTGGGTCGTAGACCGAACGGGCCGTGTTTGTCAAATCAAATGGTTCTGAATATCGTGTAATCATATATCATTATCTTTATTAATATAAAAAACTTCAAAATGAAAGTAAGAATGAAAAAAATTGCACCTGTTTTCTTAACTTTAGCACTAAAATCAAGTTGTGTAAAGAAAATAAAATTAGAAACATTGCACAAATATTAACATTATCCCGAGTGTTTAAGTTCATATTGAAAATTTACCTTCAACACAGAGTAATTTCCACTGATGGGGATCATTCTTCTGTGTCTTGGCATTGCGGCATTCTTCTACAGGCACCTTTCTTCCCGTACGTACAGAGACTGCATATTTATCGTACCTAACAAATAAATTGGAAAATCATTTAATATTTCATAAGGATCTTAATATTGTACAATAGGTTGCTATTTTAAATATATGAATTAAAACAATACATTTAATAATACACACACACACACATATATATATATATATATATATATATATATATATATTCACACTACCATTAGAAACTTTAAAAGCACCTATAATTTTTGTAATAAGAAATAAAAATCATCATTAGTGTTTCAGCAAGATAATGAACATTAGGAAAGCTTTTTTGGAAGAACAGAATGGAGTTCTTGAATTGATGGTGTGGCCTCCGCAATGGCCCAACCTGTCGCCAATTTAATTATGAGATGAATTGGATCGGAAAGCCATAGAACATTTGCCACAGAGTGAGTTATGGTAAAATCCACAAAAAGATTGGGAAGATATTGGCGCTAAATATTTAAATAAATTACTTGAGAAAATACCTAGAATCTGTCAAGCTGTGGTTAGGGCAAAAGGTGGTGACATTGATGAAATTCTCACATTGTTATGTGAGAAAAAATCTGAAAAATTTGAGCCAAATATTGTATTGTGTTACATGTAAAAACAACACGCTGCAATCGCTCTACATGGTGATTACCCATGGTGGGCGGCGTATCCGTGTAATGATATTTAAATTGCTGCTCAAAAGTATTTGGTCACTTGCATTTTTTGTATATTTCCAAAACAATACATCAATAACCATTTTATTAAGTTTCATTGTTTGTATCTCACTACAAAAATCTATAACTAAAGTATTTGATACAAATAAGGCCTATACACCCATAAGTTAAGGATAAAACTCTAACTTCAAAAATACTTTATACACACACACATAAATGCCCTATAACCCGACCGAGTGTGCGAGCGCATAAAAAAATACATCCATACCATAGTCGAGGAGCATTTTTAAAATTTGGAGGGGTATAAATATTTAATAAAACCTTTTCATACATTAAATATTTTAATAACATACATTAACCTTTTTTTACATCAAAATCTCTGTCTGTTTTCTGACCTTAGTTAGGACAATATTGCTACCAAGATAGATTATTATAATATTTAAAAGGAAATGATTTGATAAGATTTAATAATATTAAATTAACTTAATGACTGCATTATGCCCTTGCTGACCTTCCAGCATATTTTTTGTTAATTGACTTATATATTTAATTGTAAAATAATACATTGCTCAAAGTTTAATGTTACATAAAAAAAACATCAAGTAACCTTCTTATACTGAGTAATTCTTTGGAAGATTACGATATTGCTGGTATTAGTCTAAAAATTCTAGTGCGATTAATTGTCATAAATAATTCAATTGTTTATTTCCTTATAATGGTTGAACCATTACTTTTAGAGAAGAGTTTTTCGACAAAAAATGTTTCTCACAATATAAACAGTAACTTTTGCCCTTACACATTATTCAAAATGATCAAATTGGCTCAGTCAGAAGATTCTCTGCTCAGTTCTGCACATACAAGATGTTTAAGTATTAGCATGGGCGACGGGTAATAGACGTGGGCGTATATACTGTAATCCATATGAGTATGAAGGTATATTAGCGTATAATATTCTGTAAATATCTATTACAAAATATTCTGCATTCTGTCTCTCTTCATAATGATGCAACTGCTATAGGAGCAAAAGAAACAATATGTTTATAGTTGTACGCAAGATCATTCATTGAAGTAATTAAAAAGAAAATGTTACATGCAATATTTGTAACATGTAATACTCCTCTTGGACAAGTCAGCAATCCATATATTTGTTATTTGGTGATTGCTTTATACTAAATGTTCTCTAGTCCATAGAAATTATGAGTATATGTAAAAAGTTGTTGCCATGGTGTGTTGGATTATCACAAAGCATATGGTCTTTAAAAGCATGGCGCCCCAGGGGATACCGATTCAATTCTCAGCTGTTTGTCAAATGGGGCTGGTCTGGTGTTGTGGTTGGCTGTAAGAGATTGCTCTCGTAGCAATAAGTCTGTCATATGTATCAACTGTATATATTAAAGTACACAAATAAATAAAATTAACAATCTTTTTTTCAACAAAACTTAATTTGGTAAAACATCTGTTCATATTCCAATGTGATTTTAAACTTTCAATCTGCATTTCATACAATAACCATTTGCTTTCATTTTTGTAACCTTTTGTTTGTTTTAACTGAAAGAAGTGAAAGACCAAAAAGAAGTTCAAATATTTGTTATGTAATTGCAAAAAAATTAATTAATTAATATTTAATGTGGCAATTAAAAACTTTGAAATGTCTGGGCCGTAAAAATGTCTTATTCGCCAATAGTGTATTGTTTAATGTAAGCCTCTAAAAGTACAAACGAAAGCTTTCTACATCTCATATAGCATCGTTTTTTATAGACAAATACTGCTGGAAATCCTAGTCCGTTACAAGCAAAAATGATTGAATACTTTATTTCAAGTGTTTACATTGCTTACTTCCAAGCAAATGCCCGAAAAGCAAGTATGCATGCTGTGCACGGTCTTTTATAACACACGTAACTATTATTTTCCATACTCATAATAGGGTCACCTAATTCATTGGAAATGCTGAGATCGCACACACCTAGCGGGTAGTGCGGTAGATAGATGGAAATCGAGCAACTGAAATTACTGAATTAGACCCGATTGCTAACAAAATGAAGTAGGTGATATCACAATCATGGTAACTTGAACGGGCACTTGAACGCTACTGGATGGTATTCTAGACGTATGCTCATTATTCTAATAGTCAATAAAGTATTTTTTTTAATCTCTTGCTTCTATTATCCAATTTTATTTTCTTCATTTACCTTATTAATGATATTGTTGACTGTTCCACTTTTATATTATTTAGTTAAATAATGCTAAAATCTGAAGTTTTATAAAAAAAATACATTAATGGCCTCAAACCTGTAATGAACTAGGTTCATACTCATTACATAGGTATCTTAACTAAATATATTTATTGCTTTACAGTTATTTGAATATTTCAGTACCCATTCAGATTTTTTATTGAAGTGGATATCTAAGATTACCTGATTTCAATTTGGATAGTATCATCGATTTATAGTTCGTAAATAAACTTAGTTCATATATTTTCATGCGCAATAACTATAATATTTATTATAATAATGATAATGTTAAGAGAGCTCGATGGCATTGCTATTTATAAAAAACAATTGATAAAGTATACTGTATCAAATGAAAGAACTGATAATTTCAAATTCATTTCAACTATAATTCAATTAGAAGACGATAAAGAAGTTATAATAACTGGTGTACAATGTCAACAAAGAGGATTTCATTACGATAATTTTTGACTATATCTATGAGAATTGGCACTGGAAAAATCATGTTATGGCTGGTGAATTTCAAAATAATTTAATGCATTCTAACGAAACGGTTAAGGATTTTTTTAATTTCCTAGATTATGGTTACCTACCTTATTCCAATGGCGTTACAAGACCAAATAATCGCAGATGTTCATGTATTAATAATATTTTAATTAGATCTAATATTGCTAGTATTCAATCTTTTACATATAAAGTATTTTTAATGATCATTATTGTTTTTTTTGGACTACATAAAGATGGAGTAACTTCTAATGGAAAATTTGTTGGAGACGGACTACAATTGCTTATTTAAATTAAGAGAACAAATAGACTGGCTTACTTTTAAAAATACATGAACCATATTTTTTTTATATTTCTATTTATCATATAAAATCTTTGATAAGTAATACTATGTTTAAAAAAAATAATAAGAATAATGTAAAACCGCATAGTACATGGATTATGAAATGTCTTATTATCTCATGTAAAACTAAGAAGTATACAATATTTGGAAATTAGACAGAAATAACATAACTCTAAAAAATTAATGTAACTCATACTGTAAACTACTTAATAAACTAATTAATGTTTACTTGAACATTCTTGTAATTATGATGTTAATTAAAGTAAATTATCTTCACTTTCGGATTGAGAGGAGACTGTGTTGTTTCATTTTAAGACGTTATGAGCCCAGATAAATACAGCTAGTTTTTTGCGACAGTTTTTACTAGTTTTTTAGTTTTAGCTTAGGTTTTAAATTAGTATTAAGTAGAAGCACAAGAAAAGTTAGCGTACCTAAATTAAAAGGGCGCAAAAACTATAGTGAGTGGTGCTTCGCGGCAGAGAATTGCCCAGTTAGAGGTTAGAGGGTATGCTTGAATGTATCAAGCTGGAGTTAAGTCAACCAGTAATAGGAGCTGCAGAGGATGAAAAGAGCAGAGACAAATTTATTTTAATAATAGAGCCTCCTAGTAAGGAACACATCAAAGAAGGGAAAACTACAAAGGAGTTTGGAGATAAATTAACATCCTTATTCGATGACTCGAGATTTTCAAGAAGCATTAGTTTGTTGAGAAACTAATACTTATTCGTCTTAAAAATTGTATCTCAGTGACTTCATATGTTATGCAAATCGTAGAAACCGGTCAGAAATTGGCAGGAATAGGATTCAACATTAGTGATAAGTGTATCAGATCACTGTTATTGGCTGAATTGACAAAGAAATCTTTGCCGATGTTAATGTCAATCGAACATTCTGGAATATCATTACAGCAGATGCCATTAAATTAAAGTTTTTAGATATGGAGGGGGAAGATAGAGAGATAGATAGTACGCTTGCTAGTATTCGGAAATATCAACATAAGAAAAATGACAAATCTACAGCTACAGATAGCAACAAAGATGGTGGACATGTGTTAAAAAAATATGCCAAACAAGTCAAATGTTATAGATGTAAACAGACAGGTGAGACAAACCAATGCACAAATCTCGATAAAATACAAAAAATCATAAAGAAAACAAATGGAAACAAACGTGTTTAGTGCTGTTCTTAGGTGCCAGTTTTAGTAAAATTGGTATATTGACTCCGGAGCAAGTATATAATTAATTACAAATGAAACGTGGATGCATTGTCCTAAATAGAAAATTGTTGCGAATGAAAACAAAGTGTCTGTTTTATATTCTAGCAAGGCACAGCTTAAGACTTTTACAGATGAATGTGAATTCTTGTCTGTGAATCAATTGATAAATAAGGGTAACGGTGTCCTATAGAAACGATGGTTGTGATATTTACAACAGAAAAAGAGTCCTGGTGGCTACAGCTTTATTGGTGAATGAGGGTGTACAAACTTAATACACCGGTCCACTTGACAGTTGCAACGGTAACAACCAGCCAGACTTGGCATCGTAGACTAGGACACTTCAATAGTACCTACCTAAATAAAATGCAGAATGCCATTGAAGGGTTATCTATGGACAAGAAGGTAGATATAAACAAGTCTTCCTGTGCTATATGTTGATTTTCCTTTTTCTCAGTACTGGCAACAGAAGTACAGAGCTACTGGATGTGGTACATACTGATGTCTGCGGGCCAATGGAGAGTGTCTCTGGGAGGATCACGGTATTTTATGACTTTTGTTGATAATTACAGCTGCACGACATACATTTACTTCAAGAAAAGTAAAAGTGAAGCCTTTCAATATTTCAAAGACTATAAAGCCAAGGTAGAAAACTTTTTAAGCAAGAAAATTAAGATTTTACACAGCGATAATGGAAAATAATTTAGTAACAACAAATTCAATCATTTCTTAAGAAAGATGGAAATAATTCATTAAAAAAAGTAGTCCTTATACACCTGGGTAGAATGGTTTATGTGAAAGAATGAACCAAACAGACAACGAAAAGGCTCTTTTATTTGAAGCAGGCCTTGAAATGAAATTTTGGGCTGAAGCTACCAATACTGCCCTTTATTTACAGAACCCAACAGTATCATGTGGATTGAATGATAAAACTCTATATGAATTATGGACCGATACGAAGTCTGGTATTAGTCATCTTGGAGAATTTGGTAGCAATGTAATGATTCATGAACCTAAAGAACAATGGCTGAAGCGGACAAAAAATCTGAAAAATTCATTTTAGTGGGTTATTCTGATGATGTTAAAGGATACAGAGTATATAACCCAGTCAATTACAGTCGAGATGTTGCCATCATAGAGAATGCCTTGCAGTCAGATAATGCAATTGTTGTTGAAGAGAAGAAGCATGTGCATACAAGTGCTGAAGATAGATGTTCATATTTAGTAGAGGGCAACAATCAGTCTGACGATTAATTTACCCCTGCAAATAATTTACCTGAATGATGAGACTTTTATACCAAGTGAAATTAACGACTCAACTTGTCAAACTGCAGGTGTTGACACTGTAATAGGTACATTACCTACTAGACAAAGGCGAAAACCAGAAAGATATGCGAATTTGTGTACAGAGAGGAGCAACCTAGATACCAGTGAGCTGTCATTGGATGAGCACTACAGGGACCAGACAAGGAGCATTGGTTGCAGGCTGTAAAAGAAGAATTACAACGATGCTTGAGAGCTTACAGATCCTCTGGTTAGTGGCATTATTGTTCTGTGTAAGCGGGTTCTGAAAAAAATAGTGTGATAGTTATTGTGCAAGATTAGTTACAAAAGGTTATTATCAGAAATTTGGTTCTGATTACAATGAGCCTTTCTTGTAGTGAGACATGCTACTTTAAGGTTAAACATATAAATAGGCTGTTTCTAGATTTAGTAGCACAAAGATGCGACTTAAAAGTTCGCATTGTTTGTCTACTACATCTAGAAACAGCATATTTAGATGTTGGGGCAGATTTTTGAATAGCGAGTTGGAGGAAACCATGAATATGCAAAAGGCAGATGGTTTTGTTCATTTTATAATGATATATAGTTCATAACTTAAAAAAGGTAATATATTTGTCTCCCTTCAGGTCATGCCACAAGATTGATAATTCTTTATTCGCTCATGATTGTCAAAAATCTAAATTTGAACCGTGTTTGTATATGAAAATTGTTAATGGTCACAAAACCATTGTTACACTTTTTATTTTCCAATGATAAATGATCAAAGGCATAAGAAACTCTTGAAAAAAATTTTAAGTAATAATTTTAAAATGAAAGATTTAGTTGCAAATCAAAAAAGCTATATAGATCAGTTTGTTTAAAGTTTGATATGACAAATTGTAAGATTGTTGATACGGAGACTAAATTAAATATTGTGAAATATCAAAATGTAAAAAATCAAACTCCATATCAACAATTCGTGGGTAGCTCCGCTAGCTAGCAGCTCTTACTAGGCCGGACATAGCTTACTCTGTAGGATATCTTATAAAATTAACAATTGTCATAGTAATGAACATTGGTTATATGCTAAGAAAATTCTGAAATATTTAAGAAAAACTAAAAGATTTTGTTTAAAATATTGTAAAAGTGGAGATGATAACATTACAGGTTATGGTGATGCCGATTGGGCAAATAATTCTATAGACAGAAAATCATGTTCGTGTTTCTGATTGGTGTTATCATGTTGTGTCATAGGTTGGGGTCGTAAGAAACAAAAATTTGCAACACTGTCTAGCACTGAGACAGAGTATATAGCAGTCTCAGAAGCTTGCAAAGATGCTGTAAATCTTCAAAATTTGCAATATGACATTACTGAAAAATTGTATACTATTTACTATCTGTAATAACAATCAAAGTGCACAAAAGCTGTTGGTAAATCCAGAAAAAGTAATTAACATGCCAACAGGTGTGTTAACGAAAAGCTTAAATTCAGTTGTTGGGCATTGAATTTGTATAATAATGTGATATTATTAATCAAAACATTATAACAGATATCATTACTGCTATCTACGTATGTGCATTGTAACTGTCATGTTGAGCAAACACTGTCTTTATTTACTTAGACGTGTCTTGTAATTATAATGTTAATTAAAGTAAATTATTGAATATATCTGGAGTTAATTTTGCAGAAATTCATACAACGAAGCCTAGGTTTTGGTAAAGAACTGAAAGAAAAAAATAATACTACATCACGTAGTTTCATTTAATTGTCAATAAAGTAAATTATCTAAACTCCCGCAGTTACCGCGCTGTGTTTTTGAGACAATCAATATCTGATAGTTTCGTGTTCTTTTTTATTAATATTAGACTAAATTTGCCAAAGACTCACACTAATAATAAGGATGGAAATAATATTAATTCAGTTGAGTTTAATTGCAATAGTATATTTTTAAAGCCCTGTTGTTCATTTTGATATAGAGAGAATAATACACGACATAAGAATAATACATGACATAAGAGACATGACAAAGATAAGGCTAGTGGAGTTGATCCTATTAATAGCAAAGTAATAAAGTACATTGCTAGTGATATTAGCATACCACTAGAACATATTTTTAATATACTGTCAAACAGGGTAATTTTGATATGCTGGGTACAGTTTTTTTATAATAGTTTCATTAATTATTAGTCTAAAATTAATTATTACTTTGCCTTTTGCATTTTTTTCTCAATTCAAAAAATACCTAAGAATGGTAGGATGCTTTTATAATAGTTTTTCTGTTGTGTGTCAAATTTATACCCCCTATGTGGGTAACATTGACACTAAAATGTTGCCATTTAATTTTAAAATAATATCTGACACTTTCTGGGATTTCAGATCAATATTTTTGGGACTTAATGCACAATAAATCATTATTAATATTATTTTAAAGTAATTTTAGATAGACAAAGGATCTAAAAATATTATTAGAAAAAAAATAACAGCCCATAAATTATACACTCCATGAATAATAAATCATTTATTTGGTAGACTCCATAACAAATTATTGAAATTTGGTAACAGTGGGACATCTGTTGATATTATATTGTTTACTTTGCATTTTCTTATTTCTTGTTTGTTGGGCCAAGTCCACCCACCTGCCATGAATTTTCCTATAGTCGCAAGGGTGTACCTAGGTAAGGAAACAGATATTACTCTACCAGGAAACAGACTCCCTTCACAACTGAATATTACCAAAGTTCCTTTAGTTATTATTGTGTCTGCTGTTGGGTATTGGTTTTCATTATGTTTGGACAAATTTTCTTCATTACTAATAGGACATAAAGTACCTGATAATACAATATATTCTTCTACTATACAATTGTCATCGACCTGCTGTTCTATGTCACAAATGTCGTCATTTAGCGTCTTCTCCAGAATGTTTGTTGTAGGGTTAGGATCAAGTATCACCAGTGGAACACCACTGGTTTCGTTGTTGTTCTTCTGTTTACTTTTCTCGGCGACCTCATTATCCAGTACTTTTCTTAGGCGCCTTATCCTTTTCTTCTTCTCTTTTTCATGTAAAATAATTTCACTTCCTCTACAGACACATTTTTTCCAGCACATACTGGCATCTGAAATTTCTTTTTACTGGATATTCCCAAATCGGCACTACGCATTTCGAATAAGATGCTTTTGAAATTTTGTCCCATAGCTTCCTTAACAACCTCTAAATTTGGTAACTGAGACTTGGCATATTCTCGATTTGTTGGATAAATTCCACTGGCTTTAAATCTTGCAGCAAGATTTACTGCAGATTTTACAGCTCCAACTTCTAAAGCTTTGGATACAAATTGTCCAAAACAATTTTTAGGGAGTGCAATAACCTTCTTTCCTTTAATTGTTTGTCGCCACTTCAACAAAACTGTTCTCCAATTAGTAACTAACATCTAGTGGATGGAGTAAGTGAGTTGAATTTGGTACAAGGCACATGAACTGAATATTGTTTTCTGCACACAACCTCAGTGTATTAACTGAGATATGAATGCTTAGGTTATCACATTCAAAACTTTTGTTCCTGCTTGTTTTGACACTAACGGCAAAAATGCTGCTTAAACCATTCATCAAAAGTTTCCAGATCAATCCAGCCACTCTTAGTAACTGTCATACGTGAGCCACTTGGTGGTCCAACAAGCCAGTCTGACCAAGTGTTTTTGGTTTTAACAATAAAAAAAAGGAGGAATAATATCTCCAGCAGCATTTCTACAGAAAATTGTTGTGTTCTGACCTGCATGAGGACAGAATAACGTTTTTTTTTGGGATCACCATGGAAACCTGTTTCGTCAAAATTGTAAATATTCTGTGTTGGTACTTCCTTTAATTCTGTTTCTAAATGGTTGAAAAACTTGTTAATAGTGTCTACATTGATGTGAGCTCTGCTTCTACTAATATTGTGCTCTATCACTTGTTTCAAGTCAGAATGCGGGCTAAGAAATAACTGCCCTTACTCTCATCCAGGGAAATTATTTTTAAAAACTTTTACCACTTTCTGAGTCGCATTTAAATATTTTTGGGTAATAAATCTTGTATCATCTAGCCCCATAGGGAGACCCATATCAGCAAATGCAAAAATATGCCGTTTAATTATTATTTCTTCTTCAATGGTAAGAGCTATAGGTCTTCTCACTTTCTAGGAATGCTTGGTGAGTAATTTATTTTTTAAAGTATTTATCGATATTTTATACTCCTTACTTGCAGCGTAAGCACTCAGGATCCACATTTGATCTTTGTTATGGCTTCCTGCAGGGTGTCTAGGGAATAGTTAGACTTGGTTTCATACTTTCTTTTACCTGGATTTGGAATTTTTCATTTTCTTTGCATGGTGCATATGTAATTCTGTAATTAAAATGATGTATGAGCTTAAAAAATAATAATTTACCTACAAGATAAAAATGCAACAAGAACATCATTATGTAAAACTCCCCAGATGTTATGTACGTGTGAGAAGAAAAAATACAAAGTTAAACAGATGAAAAAAATATTTGTACGGGTAACACTGACAGTATTAATGTTACCCTGAAAATTGCTAAATATTAACTTCCTTATGTTTAGGAGTAAATTACGAAGAAATGAGGTGAGAATATGACAGAAATATTAAACAAAACACTTACCATACTCCGATTCGACGTATTTCACAATAAAACTTGAAAAGTTAAACACTATTTGCTAAACACCGCAATTAAGCGCAACTTTCGATATGAATTTGACAATTGGTATTGACAGATTTATTTTTTTTTATAAGCAACATTTATGAAGACTGATATGACTGTTTTCAAATATTCAGCCTTGTATTACAAAAGCAGTCAGACTGTCAAAGTTATTCAGCACAGCAAAGTTACCCCATTTGACTGTATGCATAAGCAATGCTATTTGGCGAACTTTCTTGAAAAAAGCTTAATTACACCTTTTAATTGCATAATTAGACCTATTTTTAAAGCAGGAAATAAACACCTTAGAATGAATTATAGACCTTTAATTTCTAATTCATTTACATCTTAGAAAAATTATATAGATCTACTATACAACTTATTTTAAATTAATAATATTATTTCTAAAAATCAATTTGGTTTTATTTAAAACAGAAGTACGAGTGATAGGCTTACTTTTATCTCTAATTTTATTTATAAGCATTTATATACAAGTTTACCGATAGCGTTAGTATTCTTAGATCTTGTGATAACATTTATTGAATATATTTGGCATTAATTTTGTAGAAATTCATTATTCACAATTAAATGAAACTACGTAATGTAGTATTATTGCTGGGTACTTTTTTTAAGTTCTTTACCACAACCTAGGTTTCGTTGTCTTACAACATCTTCAGGTGGGCTATTAGCAAAGAACTTTGCTAATAGCCCACCTGACAGAAAGAGAAATAATACTACAGAAATAATAAGAAGTTAGAAATAATACTATATCACGTAGTTTCATTTAATTGTGAATAATGAATCTCTACAAAATTAACACCAAATATATTCAATATTTGAAAACAGCCTATTTGGCTATATGGGAGATATTGTACCGTCGACTCTGAATTAAATTTCGGAAAACGATGCATTTGGTTTAACAAAACGTGCAAAAAGTTTAATCTTGTGAAAACATTTTATGTTCTCAACCATAAATTATTATTATCTAAAATGAACTTATAGGGAGTTAGTTATCCAATATAGAATCCAAAATGTTAAAATAAAGAATTGTATTAATGAAACTAAGTTAAAAATCCCAGGACCACTACTTTTTATTATATACATCCATGACATTTTTGGCTTATCATGAGATGATACTTTGGTTTCAAAAGCTGATAATAATTGGTTTGAAGACTTTTGCTAACTGAATGGTTAAAACGACAAGATATCTGGTTGAAGTATAATCTTTCATTAAATTTTGGTAAAGCCACTTTCATTACTTTCGGTAGGTAGTTATAAAAACAGTACTCTATCAGATTTTGGGCTATTTATTAATAATAATGAATTAAAGCTAATTGAATATTACAATAATTCGGATAATATTTTGGTTATTTCGTGAAACGGAATAAGCATTATTTAAAAATTAATCCTTTGACCGCCAACAAATTATAAACTAAATTTGCACTGTAAGCCGATAATTGTGTCAATTAATTAATCGATATCTATAGTTTGCGCTTTCCCATCGATATAGCACATAAGCATTAATATGCAAATTGAGGAATAAAACAATTTACTTCCAAGAAAGATTGTTAAAATTTCTATAATATTAGAAAGTCAATTATAGTAAATGGATTTCAATTTGTTATTTTATTCAAATTTAAAAATAATCTCATCCACAAACAAATTATTTTACGCTATGTTGACTTGACTTGAAATCGGAGAGAAAAGAGAACACGGCGCTGCTAACTTATTAATTAATAATCTGGTGTCTATTGTCTGTGCATCCCTCAAACACATAAGCGTTATACTCGTATGTAAACGAGTAAATATCGCAATAAGATAATCTATTTCGAAGAACAGTATTAAAATATGTGCTGTAAGTGGAATTCGAAATCTAATGAAATATGCAATGAAGTACTCGTATCGAAAAATTGTGTAACATTGTACGTAAAAAGAATTTTGAACTATAGTCAAACTAAGACATGTCTTTGCCAATACCGAGTATCTTTTAATGAGTCGATTGCGCAAAATGTAATAAAATGAAATTAATGCCATTAATTCGAGATACAAATACAAAATGAAAGGAAGTAATTATGTTACACCGCGGGTTATAAAACGTGATGGTTTACTAAAAGCAGTATCAAGGTATGAATACTTAGCGCTTTATCATATCTAACATAAAAAAGAAATTTATAATTTATGTTCGGAAACGCAAGTACACTGGTTAAGATCATAAGGTTTTGAATCTAAAATAGTGTTAAAATTCCCAGAAAAAAAGTGCTAAACAGCAGGGAAAGTTGATATCAGCTGATATGCATGTGCAACTTCTGGAAATGGGCAGCTAACAAGATACTTCAAAAAAACTCCCAATGTTTACTATGAATAAGGAAAGGCTGTCACGAACTAAGAAACACAAACATTTGACAATGTGCGACTGGGAGATCAAATAAGATGTGATCATATCCCGCCGAAGAAAAAATTGCGTGAATATTTTACGTACCTATATAGAAGACAAAGAAATCTATCTATTTTACGTACCTATATAGAAGACAAAGAAATCTATCTATAATCTGGATATTAAGCACTTTATACTTGAAATCAGTTACGCACTTTCTATATCTTTGTTAATTTTACTATCCAACAATCACAAATTCATTGCACCCGAGTAAAGGAAAAATTAAAACACAAATAGTATAACATTTATGTAAAAAATATGCTTGCATTTAATTCAAATTCTTCTCCCGAGTCTTCATCACAACTTTGCAGAAGTCATAACTAGTCATCGGTGCTGTTGTTCATTTTTAATTAAAATAATATCACAATCAGCGCAGACCTCAATATTAGAAAAAAACACAAACGGATGGATTTATCCGTCACTGGTATCCAGAAAAGTTAACACCGAATGAACAGGCTTAATTGTTGTTTGTAAGTGGACAGATGTATCCGCTCCGGGCATAATGGCTAAGTCTCTTGTTTCAGTTTATTACCTTATATAGAGATGTACACTAAATCAAATAGGTTAATATACACATTTATCTATATTTTTCTTTATTCAATGGGAGTTGATATTAAATTGTGTAATAATAGTTTATTAAATAAAATATAAACTCAAATAAAGAGTAAAGTTTAAATAATAAATGATGAATTTTTATTAATAAACGCTAAGAGTTATGCAATGTTAGCAATTGAGTACGTTATATATATATTTTTTTAAGCATAGAATAGTGTATTTACAATTGTCCCGTTTACAGTTAATAATATTTCATAAATATTAATTAGAATAGTTTTAAAATTAAGATAATTCAATTAATATATCAATACATCTTTTAGGCACTCTGTTATTTCTCAGTATTCAGCGTGACCAGTGAGCTACCAGTTGTATGCATAAGTTTTTTCCGGTTTAACTGAGAGATGACAGCAGCGAAAAGTACACAGCATATTAATTTGACACATACATCATTTTGTTCGTCTGACATAAAACTACAAACACACACAAGTTGAGTCCGCCAAAAACTAGCGTCTTTGTTTTATCGTTCAGTGATCATGTCGAGTTTTGTGCCTGAAAAAGAACATTTGCGGCAAGCATTGCTTTTCTTATTTAATCAAAAGAAAAGGCTATTGAAAGTCATCGTTTGCTGGTAGAAACATATGGTGAACCTGCTCCATCGATTAGAACATGTGAGACATGGTTTCGACAATTTAAAAGTGGTGATTTCAATGTGAAAGACAGTGAGCACTCTGGTAGACCACAAAAATGCAAAGACGAGCAATTGCAGGAGTTATTGGATGATGACCCAACTCAAACTCAACGGCAATTAGCAGAAGCATTATATGTATCACAAGAAACAATCAGCAGACGTTTACGAGCAATGGGAAAGATCAATAAACTCGGTAAATGGGTCCCACACAATTTGAATGAACGTCAAATGGAAAATCGCAGTCACTTGTGAAATGCTGCTTCAACGCCACGAAAGGAAATCATTTTTATATCGAATTATGACGGGTGACGAAAAATGGATTTATTTTGAAAATCCGAAGCGGAAAAAATCCATCAACACCAAGGTCAAATCGCTTCGGCGGGAAGACCATGCTCTGTGTCTGGTGGGACCAGAGCGGTATTGTGTATTATGAACTCTTGAAGCCCGGCGAAACCGTTAATACACTACGCTATCGCCAACAAATGATTAATTTAAACCATGCATTAATCGAAAGACGACCGGAATGGGCCAGAAGACATGGCAAAGTGATTTTGTTACATGACAATGCGCCGTCTCACATAGCAAAACTAATGAAAGACACCTTGAAATCGCTTGGATGGGACATCCTTCTGCACCCACCGTACTCCCCAGACCTGGCGCCATCTGACTATTACCTCTTCGCATCAGTGGGGCGCGTGCTCGCAGAGCAGCACTTCAGCAATTTTGAGGAAGTTGGAAAATGGCTCGACGAATGGTTTGCCGCAAAAGATAAGCAGTTTTTCTGGCATGGTATTCAAATTGCGCTCACAAACGCATATTTAAAACTATACGAGGATTTATGTTTATGTCGAAATCTGGAGTGTAAGAAATGATTCCCAATTAATTAAATACATCTATCAGCTTCGTTCCGTCTAGCGCCTTATCTCGTAATTATGTTAGAGAAAGTTACTATTACTGTGTATTTCCTGTTGGAAAATTTAAACAATTTCGTCCGCGAGTTAACCACATCTAATACTATTTAGACTGCTCAAGCGCATATGGTGTCGATCAATAAAGTCGACTTGGGACCATAACTATGTGATGGATATATCCATCACCCAGCATCTGAATGAATGTAGACTTTTATCATGCGATATTTGCAGACTATTGTTTATAACAAATTTTTAAAGGAATATTTTTATTTTACTATGTTTGCAGTAGATTAGTTTAATGTATTCATATTTTATTTAATAAATGAAACAAGTGGTTTCATTCATAATAATGTGTCTGCATTTTCAAGTTATAAATGATGGACGGTTATATCATGGGGTCATGTCCATTCTTTTATATGGCGGATATATACGTCATTGGCGGTCAAAGGGTTAAAGTTGCTTCATATCTTAACCTTATTGTTAAATAATTTTTAATTATATATTTTATTAATAGATATATGTGGCTATTAAGAGGGTCATGCTCATATGAATGATTAATTAAATTGTCAAAAAAATTGTTAGTGTAAATAAATTGTATAATTTCTAAAACAGTTTTATTAAATGATCTCATTAAAGTTAAAATTAGTTTTTAAATGTACCCTTAAAAAATGTTCGCATTTTAAGCATATATACCAAATACATCTTTTGATGGATAAGTCAAAAGCCCTTACCTTGTTTTGCAAAATCTTTACGTCTTATAAATGACTCAATAACTCGTGATTGACGATGGACCGATATATCCATCATGACGTCATCGGATATATCCGTCATGTCGTGATTGGCGGTCAAAAAAATTAATTAATTAATTCTGTGGTGGCAAATTAACAAACTCTGTGGTGATGAAATCCACACATTATACTATTTTAGAAAGTATAATTAATAATGAAGTTATTGCTTGGGAAGGTACTTACGATCATTTTATTAACTCTTCATCAGAAATCCAAAATAAATTATTAAATTCAATAAATAACTAAAGAATGTACTGTTCCTTTAAATATTAAGTCTGCTTTTATTGTGAATCTTATTATTACCATGAGTGTCCAAATTTTGTTTTTAGCAAAGCAAAATAGGAGAAGATCCAGGCTGTTAATGCTATTTAGAATTAATAAAATAATTATTACTAAAAATGCAATTAAATATTTTAATCAACTGTCTAAAGGAAAATTTTGAAATGTTCAAATAAAAAAATATAAGTAATTGTGGGATTGTCAATTTTACTGGGCGATTTTATAATGTATCTTGGGTAAATGATATTCAGTGTAAACTTGGCAATAGTTGTGTTTCTTTGCATGACGTTATAAACCGTTGATATTATTAAGCTAATTATGTTATTTACATTGTTTACTTAATATCTATTTTTGTACAAATTATCTTCATAGTTCTATATACTGATGAACCTCACTATTTATTAATAGAATTAAATACTGGAATTAAATGAATAAAATGAAAATAATTGGTCCGTAGCAAGAGAATTCTTTTAAGGACGTATTTATAAAACATCTCTACTGGAGAATGAATATTTATTAGTCATAAAATCACCAATACATGCGTAGTTAAGTTGCTTGTTGGTGTGCAATAAATTTATAGTCAATTTGCAATATTTTCATAATGGTCAAAGGTTATAAATTTGTTGCAATTATATCTAAAATGAATATTTTAGTTTTATAGAAAATTAATATATAAGTTTTTTGTTTTATATATTATTCACTTGGTAATCAGTTTTATTTATTTTAAAATTATGTCAAAACAACACAAATAATATTAGTATTATTCCAGTTTTAAGTGGGGTTTCATCTGTTGACCAGGTCAGCTAACCAGAATGATTGTGTACAATGACTTTACTAATTATTGATATTACTTATTATGACATGAGATTACTAATTATTAAAAATCACGGAAGATACTAATTATGAAATATACCAAGTTTCCTCATGACACTTTTTCTTTCTCACCATTCCATGTGCGATGTCATGTTGACCTTCAAAATGAGTAAAGTTTAAAATGACTTGCCTAATGAGGCGCGAAATTCTCTAATTCGAATATCGAATTGCAGCACCCGCAGAAGCATTATAACTGGTATATATATTGGTATATAGGCAGTGACTTTTTATTCGTTTTACACCTAAAACTAAAGTTGACATCTGTCATAAATACAACCCATTCGCAGTGTTCAAGTTATGAAAAAACTAATTAAATTTTATTTTGAAAAAACAATATTACGATCAATAAACAATTAAACACTACGTACATTCTACTCAGTGCATGTACACTCACTGAGATGCTCGCACCGAGTCAAGCTCGTAGTGAGTACATGCGCATGCATCGACATGAGTGTCAGCGGTGCGTGTGATATGATTTATTAACGTAAAATCGCATAATGTTCTAGGGTCCTAAAGCTAATTTTTTTTCTTTAAAATGCAATTAAGTAGTTCATATTTTGTCCGAACAGTATTAAAATGTTCAGACTTTTGCCTACTCCTTGCGAATTTGAGCGATTTGCGAATTGTTTTAATTTCGGGGAAATGAGCAAATATTAATTAATTTTTATTTTAAATTAAACATTAAGTAATTCAGGCATTTTTAATAAAAACTTGAATCAACTTATTTACAACAGGTTTTAGACATTTATAACGAGTGAACGACATACGTACAAAAATGTATAACTCACCATATTTTAACAGTTCAAAATGCTCTGCCATTCTACCCCATGCACAAAAGAGCACATCTCTGAATATTTTCTTTCACACATATTAGTATCACTCTGTCAGTTTCATTGTATCAAATGCATCCAAAATTTTGTGTTTTAGCTCATTTACACTTGCACTTTTTTTATTTACACTAACCGTTTTATCTGATGAAAACTACTGTATAACAAAGCAGAGTCATAATACTTCGGCTAGGCAAGTTGCTCATCCTGATGGAAACTACAGAGCAGTCCTGTAAAGAAACTGCTAGGCAGTTACTCGTACTGATATGAAAAATGCAATAAAGAATTGCAAAATCCAAAATTCGGAGCAAAATTAAAAAATAGTAATTGAGAATCTGCAAGCAAGTTTTTTTAAAAACATCAATGATGGTAAAATTTATGCTTGTCATTGTTGTGGAAGTTTATGGCAAAAATGTACTATTAAGTGTCTTACTAAGCAGAATTTGTTAGACAAATATATGGATATTACTTCATCAAAAATACTTTTCTGAAAGTTTTGTAAATGCTTGCATTTGAAGATCGAAAATCATCATCAGGATTATTTAGACAAACATGTTATAAAGACATAGTATCTAACAAAATCTCAAGTTTAGCTATGTCTAGTGATCTTATTTTTTCAGAAATTCCTAGAGTTTTAGATGAAACAACACCCTTAGAAGAAAGATTAGTCTCTCTGCGACCCATATTTTCAAATTTAGTTAGACGTGGCTGTGGTCCCCCTGCCTATGAAATTCCATTTAACAGGCAACGTTGTGAATGTTTCTGTTTAAAGTAAATAATATAGTTTCAATTAACCTTGCAATTGTAGTAATAATAATGTTGTGAGAGTGGAATTCATTTCCACTCTGCGTTGCATTTGGTATAACGCCACACGCATTTGACATAAACATAAACACAAAAAAATCATTGAGATCATCGAGAGTACATTCCTGCAGGTAAATATCTCACAAAAATTAATTACTTATACAATATAGAATTAAGTTCGATTATCAATAGTTTTATGACATTTAAAGTAATTTAAATTGTGAAAACGAATATACTTGCCCGATTGGCGATGATGTAAATAATTTACCACTCAATTCGACTCGTACTGAAATACTTCTCGACACTAATCAAGATATGAAATTTGTATGGTGCTAGGCAGTGGCGTGCAGTGGGTTTCAGATAGGGCAAAATACTAAAGGAGACACTTTTTATCAAAGTTCTTCTTGCCAGTTTTATACTTATCACTTCACTTTCTTATTAATTCAACATTTTCGATGACCAAAGGCCAAACCCTGTCTAAGATATCTCAGAATTGAGCACCATTTACATTAATATAAGGACATATATTAATGCAAATGGTGTTCAATTCTGAGCCTAACAAAAACATTGAGGATCACTACTACCACGCTTTGTGTTAACCAAATTAATTCTCTACATATCCTTTTATAATGCTTATTATCAGAATTTATCAAATTACTGTATCGGAAGAAATGCAGTTTAACACAAGAGAAAATGTCACTGTTTATCTATATATTAATACGCGAAGAGAAAACTTTGTACCTATTTTTGGCATATTGCACACACAGAGGAGTATGAGATTTGGCACAGTTAAAGTTTATATGGTTTTTTTTTCTGTCTTCTAGGCAAACAAGACATGCTAATGACGTGTTTGTACAAGCTCTCGGTTGAGTTAATAGAACAAAATTTAAAAAAATTATATGTAATTATTACAGAGGTATATTTACTCTTTGAAAAAAGAACCTCAATAATATTCAAACTTAAAAATTCAATTACGGTCGAATTTCGACCTCTAGTTAGTTATTAAATGAAAGACAATATATTTAACAAAATTGAAAATTATAGATTTAGCAAAGATAATCCCCGCTCGCTATCATTTCATAAAAAAAATTAATTGAAAAATATTTCTCATACACACTGGTTGTTGCTAACTGCTAGTGAAATTTTTTTGACAAATTGCCATTCGTAGTGACACTAAACACTGAATATGCAAATACAAATGAATTTACATAAAGAAAGGAATTCAAAAATTTAAATAAGCAAGAATTATTGTGAAAAGAGAGGTTATGATGATTCTTTCATCATAGTTAAAGCACTTTTCAAATTTATACTTTTTGTATTAAAATCACTAGTGGCATTTTTTTAGTAAGTATATTGTTTTCTATTAACATTCTTTCATTTATAGAAAGAAAAAAATTAAATAATCGACAAAGGCCTGCGTAACATTTTAATAAAAATACAACTCCTAAATATTGATTGCATATAAAAATGGCATAATTTAAAATTGGCTTCGGTTTACCATTCAAAATTATATTATTTTTTCAATAAAACACAAATTTGAAAATCTTACCTGCATTACACCATTTTAAACTGTTATGATGAAAATATACAATAAAAAAAAACTAATAACATGAATACAAACAGGGAAAGAGCATCACAATAACTAATTCAATGAATTAAATTCACTGGCAAAATATAACAGGTGTGTAAATAAAATGGAAAACTAGATAATTTTACAAAAAGTTATTTCATTAAAGTTTGTTTACTTCAGCTGGCATTCAACAGTTGGCAGATCTTTACACATGATTCTGTGTGTGTGTGTGTATTATTTTACTCCAAATATAACAAAACACGGACTATTTAATTCCGGATATAGCCAAGGAAGCTATCAAGTTATAGCTTAGTTTCTCCCTATGCATCGACACTTTAAATGACATTATCAATTTTAGTGGCTTATAGGAAACTTTTGCAATGTGGATTTCCATGTAATTTGACAGACTTATGCAGTCTGTACATTTCATCTATTACACATACTGGTAGTGTTTGGTTTGTGTGTTCAGGCTACAGATCATATATTAAATTGCGTTCTTCACTAGAATATCATAAATTAAATATGTTTAAATATTCAAAAAGATATGATGTATATAGGTCAGATGATCAGGGCAAGCTACTTGTAATTGCTTATAAAGTACTGCACGCCACTTACATTAAATGAAATCATATTTTTGATCCACACTTGGAAGAACTAGTAGTTATTCAAATATATTGTGCCAAGAGACGTAATATTAAAATAAACCTAACTTATAATGACATTGTAAATTCAGAACTAACACGATACAGCAAAAGGGCAAAGTGACTAGATTACTTATCCGTTCGACTGAGAAAACAATAAACGCTTTCTGTAAAAGCCAGAATTAATGTGTCTCCAAAAAAAATACTGCATAGAACTCCTATAATCATGATTTTATACGAGATATAATTCAACATGTTTGTAATTGTTTCAGCTGTGGAAAGTAAATTAAACAAAGGAACGGAATCTGAGAGTCTACAATCTTGTTTTTTTAAAAGAATTTGGAAATATCTGCACACGAGGAGGTTTATTCCATAGTAGGTCTTCCCGTGCCAAAACTGAGTAAGAGTAACATATATATTAATGCGGCACATCCAAGTTTTGAAAACAAAAAATCGACTTGAAAATGAATCTATCATCTGCAGATATTATATATAGATATTATATACACTAGACCACTATACCATATATATTATAGATATTATATATTATAGATATATATTATAGATATTATATACACTAGACCACTATACCAATCAACCCCAAGACAATACACTTGAACAAATGTCTTTAGCATACTTCGCTGCATTCTACACATATTCTTCAGAAAACAATAAAGATATCGATACTGACGAAGATGAGCAGATTGGAACCTGGATTATATTGATGAATAAAGATAGGTATATTCGTTGATGTAGGAAGCTAACACTGATTAGACTTAGGCGCTATCGCCTTGAAAATCCTAATAATTTCTATCGCAAAAGACTTCAGCTCTATATGTGCATGGCGAAAAGAAAGCAAAGGATTGCTTCATTAGAAACTAGATCTTGAAATAAACGAAAATGTTAAACATACTATGCTTTATGTTGGTTGTTGAGCCCTATATGATCTTGAAAGATAGGCAATTTAAAGCACCCACATTTTGGACATTAAATAATCCTATCGATAATGAATTACTGTGTTTATATTAAGTGTCTTCTTATTCCAAAATTTAGGTTTTTAAGAAACGTGCTTCCTTGGAACAATAACATTTTATACACACAAACCACCAAAGTGAAAATCTTAATATATCCATGTACACAGCACAGCACACACATTTTATGAATTCTATAAATACTTATGTTGAAGAAAGTTAATTTAGCCACCACAAAGAAATCTGTTTAGAAATGGAAGATAATGACTTTTAAAATAAACAATAAAAAGAATTTTTTTTTATTAGTACGCACCCCGACTATGTTCAGGGCTGCCGTCTACTTTGGATGCTGATTTTTTAGACTTTTCCCAACATCCAAAGTCGAGAGTAGTACTACATATAGTCGAAACGCATAACTATTAACTAATTAAATGGGGGCTGATGGCATGAAACCCTCATTGTGCAAAAAAAGCTTAAATTAGCGTAGCTTACACTTGACCAATTTTTATTTGGGAACACAGTATTCTCTTCAACTGCTTTGTGACTTACAGTATACAATTTTAATTTTGTTTGCATACGTGTTTATATCAATCATATATGCTACTTGATATTCCTTACGGATAAGATGACAAAAATTATTAATACAGGGGTAAATCAAAACCTGACAATTTCAAAACAAATATTGTTCTTCGATGAATTTCATAACCAATATTTATGAGCAACCCGGGTTGAATTATTCTGTGACCCCACATCCACATAATGAGCTTAAAAAGTCAAACTATGGTGTCCAGACTGTCTGAATTTTTAATCTTGTAGATTAGAAATATTTGTAATAACAAAAATTCGTATGAATATTTCGTAATTCGTTAAATAACAATAAAAATTTGTATGAATATTTCGTAATGTAATCGAATAAATTCGTATATTAAATAATGAAATGGATTAATAATACGAGGGGGCATTTTTAAGTTCGCAGTATGAGGCCTGCTACCCTAGGATTGAAGCATAGTATTCTCCGGTTATGGAGGCTTCTTTATCTTTATAATCTAACAATAGGATCCCTTCAGAGTTCCAAAAGATTGTGGCCATGATTTTTCTAGCCGACTGTGATAACTTAAACTTTTTGGGTGGTGGTGTGCCTTTGTACCACTGCACTTTTAATACAGATTCATAATGACGAATCCAAGTTTCATTCTCTGTAACAATTCGACTCAATAGTTCATCCTTACAGGGATCCAAAAATGAAAGAGAACACTCCAAGTGGTGTTGTTTTTGAGGCAGTGTAAGCATTCTCGACACCCACCTTGAGCTGACCTTACCCATCCGAAGATAATAGACACTCCAACCAACCATTTCTACGAGCTGTTCTTTAGTCTAGCATCTTCCAATATTAATTTATCGACTTTTTGAATGATTTCAGGAGTAGTCACTTCGAATGGTCATCTGGGCTGTGAATTGTCTTTGAAGTGAATCCCTGCCTTGTTTAAAGATACTATGCCACTAATAAATCATGGTTTATCCTCGTTAACTCGACTCTCTATATTACTCACTTTCTTCCCGATTGAGTTGCTTGATCGATGATAGTTCAAAGATTAATGACCCAATTAAGATGAAACTTGCTATTTATAATAACAATGAGTCACTGAACTCGTTACGGCTCATTAAAGTACCCTCACTAATGACCTAATTACCAATTCTGCGAACTTAAAAATGCACCCTCATAGAACTCAACCTTTTTGATGTAGTATTCTCATTTAAATTCTTTCATCACTTGTTTGTGCAATCTATTACCAAAACTTTTCATAAAAGGTTTCATTAAAAATAAGAAACTTATCAATTCTTTTGGTGATTTGATAAGTATTGCATACACTACTAATTCTCATATACGAGATAAATGTTTAACTATGTCTAATAGTTTTATTCAATTCAATTTTAAATAATTTTTTCACACCAAAATTCAATAATACGGTGATGCTTCCAAAAAACAAGTAAAAACAAAAAAAAAGGTTTCTAATCTTTGCAACTCCGAAGAGACGCTACACTTATGAAATTTATTTTCCTGCTATTAAAAGGAAAAATCCTATGTCCATATTATTAAGTAAGTTTTCATTCTTCGGACCTGATAATTTCCTGCGTTCATGCAATATATCAAAATTCCCCAGTATTCCATGGTATTATTCAATTCCTCTGCCAGCTGATCGCGGTCACACATAAATTAATTTGTTGAAAATGATGAAACATCATTATCTTTTGTAGTTTTTGTGTACTTTCATATTTATGTTCAATATAAACTTTTTTAACCCATTAGTGTTTTATCGTAACCTTACCTGTAATAAATATGTGTGTAAATAAATAAATAAACTTTTAAGGTTTTCATTCCTTTAGTTTTAAGAGAATCAAGCATCAGGGTTGAGTTTGATTTTTTTTCAGTTGATTTGAATTGAATTTATTTAAGTTAATGTGGGTCAAATTGTTTTATGTTTGGGTTGAATTCAATTTGATTCAGATTCAATTTGTTTAGTTTGAATTTTTTTCTATTCGTGTTGTTTTCGAGTGGAGTTTGACTTGCATCGGATTTAGATTTGCTTTCATTTTAGTTCGGTTTAATTAACGTTATGTTTGATCCAAATTATATTGTTTCGTGTTGTGGTTGCTTTTAGATTAAGCATGGTTTTTTTTAAGTGAAATAAGACAATTTGAATCACTGTCCATAGACAAAATGTTCATATGAATTTGCCACAATATGAACATTTGTGTCACTAAATTACCTTTATTGCTCACTTTAATTTACCTACTTGTGACAAATAGCGACATATCAGTAAAATTATATTGCCTTAGAGCCATCAATATACCTGCAAAATTATTCAGTAAAGTCATGCAGATAAGTGTAAACAAGGTCATACTCAAATTCGGCATAGTAGCGCAGAAACCCGAGGAAGAGCTCGCCCAGGGTTTGCGTATTGTGCGAGTGGTGGTGTGGGAGAGCACGACGTGGAAGGAGCGGAGCTCCCATTAGTCCCTCTGTAAAATGGTCACGCGCCTGCAGACACGGCAACACTGCTGGACTAGTGCCACCTGAGGATTTATTTTTGACTTCATTTGTAGAAATTCAGATTTCACTGCAAAAACGGTAATAATTTAACACATCTTACTTATTGCAATATTTTAATACTTCTTATGTGTGAAAAGATCTGCATACGATTGAGATTAGGTAGCATAATCATAATAGTTATCCACACTGCCTTGAGTGGTTAATGTCATTTACTATAATCTACTCACACTGTAAATAGTGGATGGCCATGAGGACAAGCGAGTATGAGGAGACTGTGCGGTGCTTCGCAGCATTGATGTCGTGTGCCTGCGCCCACAATTTCACCAGGATCACCAACGGTCTGACTCTCCAATCCACTGTCAACCAAATATTCAAAATACATTCTAATAATATCAATATAGTTCTTACAAGTTATTTCACTTATAATTCTTATTTTCCTTTAAGCAGTGAATCAACTTTTTTTAGGTATCTTATAATTTTATATAATTACTAGAACTACAACAATACATGTCTTATTAAAATGAAATGAAATGCAATAACAGAAAAAATAGAATTGAATTTACTTTCTGAAATATATTGCAAATATGTTACGTTCAATTAAATTAACCAATTTGCAGATTAAAAGAGGGCGGGACGTCCACATATTGCCACCGGAACACCGGGCAGATCATCATTAAAAAAAGTTTAATTCAGATTTAAAAAAAGAGTCAAATCCCACTAAAAATCCTCTTGTGAAAAATTGTGTCAAATTCTTGTCAGGCTATTCAAGCGAAAACAAAAGATTTGAAATCTGAACCTTTGTCGAGTTCATTTTTTGTGTGAATATTGTTTAAGGAAAAAGTAACACACATTTCCAATTTAATATATGGACATGGTTTTGCAGAAAGTGAATTGGGCAAATCTTAGTAGATATTAGGTGATTTAAAAAATAAAATAATAAAAATAATCAACAATTTTTTTTACAAAAACCCACATTAATTTGAATGCAGCCTTGTGTCAAAATTTTAAGTCAATCGATTATTTTTTGAGTTTGCGAGCGCAAACATATGCAGGCTGAACTTTTATATAGAAACATGAATTAAGAAACAGAATCACACAATGGTCTGATATAGCACAAATCTTCTATCATTTTATAGTGACCACAAAAAAGTAAATGCCCTTTTACAAAGTAGGTGCTTAGTAGTACTGTGTTTGCCTCTAAATTGTTCTAGATCGTTAATAAATCTGGAGTAATAAAGATCTCTCACATCTATAAAAATCTGTTGCAGATAGCAGTGCTTTACATGAACCGATAGACGTGAGTTCATAAAATTGGAAATCTTCCACTACAGATCGTATGCAGAAACCCTAAAGCAATTTCCATTAAGAGGCCTTAACACAATTTGGGCTGATAATGACAATCAAATAATTACACTAGCAAAAAGTGACAATAAGACCTGCTTTGAAAATTTTTTTCCCTTAGTTTTGGCAACATTTCTTTCCTAGGATTCTTTCTAAGGATTTCAATAATTAACTCTATACAGTTCAGTGACACCAGATAAAAGTACTGGTGACTTAATAATAAAAAATCTCACTTTGTTTTAGCAATATATTCAAAATTTCTCAATAATCAAGTGATATTGAAATATTCACATTTTAAAAAATTTGTTTATAATTTCTAAAGAAATGCTGGCTACAGGTAGTAGAATCTTTATAACACATTGGCGCTAGACAAAAGAAATGTGGCTGGAACTGTCAAAGTGTTTATGTCTATGTGTTACATATAAGTATCAAATAGTAACACTTACTCTCTTTCTAAAGAAACGCTGGCTACAGATAGTAGAATCTACATAACACATTGGCGCTAGACAAAATAAATGTGGCTGCATCTGTCAGTGTTTATGTCTATGTGTTACATATAAGTATCAAATAGTAACACTTACTCTGTGAATAACAGTAAAGCAGGTTAGTATTCCTGATACCGACGACATTATTACAATTAAGGTCCACTTCGATTCCATTACGTCGATCTTTAAACTTCAATATAGGCACTTTGGCTTGAATTAATTCAGCTTGACTAATAACTGCAATCAAAATTTATATGTTAAATTTTTACTTACTACTAAAAAATTTATAGTAGCGGAGGTATGACTAATGCTACCTATTCCAATGGGGCTCTTGAAAAATTAACCAAATTTTTCCATGGATCTTGAATTTCTAAGTATTTAAATAAGTAGGCATGAAACAAAAGTATTTCATAAGAAAATCCATTTTTTATTGTCAACGCATGTTTTATTACAAGTTACCTGGGAGAGACAAAAAATGCCATGAAAACACGTTATTGAAAAAGGGCAACCAACGAACTTCCACATTTTTAGTAACTTTATATTGATTTATTTTCATCAATAAAGAAGTTATTGGTAACTATTAAGATAATTACCATTGGTATATTACTATTGGTATATTTAGTTACTATTGACTGCATTCGAGTTGTGCACCGCAGTGGTGCTTAAAGGGTTTAATAATTATTGCTCATTTTCCACACAACCTAAAAGCAATACAATGACAAAAGTTTTGTATCAATCGAATAAGCCACTCTTGCATGGAAAAGTGAAAAACTAATAAACAAAACTTTATTCCTAAATACATGTGCCTGTTAATGTTAAACATATTTTGATTAACATAATTAAAAATGCTCATTTATTCTGGAAACTGGTCTCTATATCATATGTATAGAAAATTTGGAATAATTTACCAATTTACATAAAGGGATTCGAAATTATCAACATTAAAAGTTGGAATAATACATGGCACTATAATTAAGATGTATAAAAATTAGTAAATATATTGAAAAATAAAAACTTACCTGAATCATAAGTTTTTATATAATTAAGTATAAAACCAAGATGCATAAGAGCATGCGCTCTGCTGTCTATGCAATCAAGAACTTTCACATACAGGCACAGATCCATGTCGGATGAATCGGAACCAAAGCCAGACATTGTAGACCCCATGAGGTACAATCCATACCGTGGAAATATCGCCTGCAATAAAAATTTATAATGTATCCCCATATTACACTCCATTAAATACTTTGAACACAGGAAGAATATGGCACCGATAATTTAATCAATCCACATTTATATACATTCAAATAGCATTTTTCAGAATACGATTCAATTAGGTCCAGTGTTTAATTCAAACATTTTTTACATGACCTTGAATTCTTTTTTTCCGTCAGCTTATTGCATCTTTCCTCTGTAAGCTGGTTTGATTTTAAATATAAATATTAAAATTTTGGTTAACCTATATTAAATTTATAATTTTTTTTAATTATGACGAATATGACTTTAAATTGTTTTTAATTAAGCCTAAATTTCAAAGTTATATTTTGATACATATACGTACATATAGGGTTTTCCCTAGGAAATTGAAATTAGCAGCACCATTCGTTGTCCTGAAGACCTTATACACAAAAATACACTTACTTACCTACACAAAAGTTTGTAAGTAAGCACCATCCGAGATGAAATTCTCTGACAATGAAAACAAAGACTGCCATTCCACATGGCCTACCCAGCGTAATTCTAAAAGAGGCTAACTAAAAGCCTACCAATCACAAAAAGAAATACAAATTACCTCTTCACACATGGAAGCCAGTACGTCAAACAGATATAGTGGCCTATTTATAAATCTAACCGAAGATCCTACAGAAGTCACACAAGATCACAGCCAGACTACCCAAACTAAGGTGGTACATAAACTGACACCAATCATCCTTTATGGCATTGAAGATCTATCGAAGTTAACTTAATTGGTGAAGGCCTAGTGGTACATACTCGACCAAATTATTAATTGAGATCAACTTAGAATTGTTTCACAATCAACTGAAATTTATAAAAACTTAATAGAGCATGTTCAAAGCAATGGTCTTATTGGTCATGCTTTTACGCAAAAGGAAAAGAAGTGCTACAGAATTGTAGAACTTGCACCACACTACGGCTAAAATGGCTATAATTGAAGAAATATACATAATTGGCAACAGAGTTAGAGGTGAAGTCACGTGTGCACATCTAGAAAGAACAAGAAACCGTTAAATGTGTTCTTTGTAAACATAGAACCTAGCATAAATAACCCAGAGATAAAGAATAAACAATCCATTTACCATACTAGACATACAAAAATCAATTATATGCATTCCTGTCAGTGTGTTAAATGTACAAAAAGATCCAAAACTATATATTGCAACAGCAACTACTGGCACACTTTGCTTTGGTGACTTCCTAACTGATTACAAGTGCTGCCAAGTCTACAAAGAAATACGAGCATGAAAAATGACAGATAGTAAACAATAAAACAATGTCAGCCTTAAGAAATATTAACAAGCTGCCTCTTCTGCCACAATTAGAAGGAAGAATTGCCACCACTCAAGAAATATGCTAGACAAATTACAAATAACAACATGGAAATTATAGATACATGGCTAGGAACATTTACAGCTGCTACCACCTCCACATAGGATCAATGTACAAATGTTTACAGACTTCTTTTATATACTTGGAAGTAAATTCATCACTGGAGGAGATTGGAATGCAAAAAATACCTATTGGGGTTCTAGGCTTACAACGGCACAAGGTTGAGAGCTGAAAAAGCGGTAGATAAAAACTTTCTCATTGCACTTCTGACTGAAGAACCAACGTACTGGCCTGCGGACCCCAACAAATCTCCTGACCTTATTGACCTCTTCATTACTAAAGGAATGTCAGAAAGGTACACGAAAATGGAATCATATTTGGATGACAACTCTGACCACACACCCATAATTTGCACGCTAAGCATCCTTGATCTGGAGGGAACCACTTGAGAATCTGTACAACAGCAAAACCGATTGGCAGTCCTTCCAGGACAATATAGACAAAAATACGAACTCGACAGTGCTTCTCAGAACAGATGACGACATGGAGAAGACCGCTTGGTATGCCGCTACTATCCTAATCTAAAAAGCAGCATGGCTATCTACTCCATACTTTGATTACAAAAAAAGATTCAAGATACTACCTTGGAAATACACATAATGATAGCTTCAAAGAGGAGGCTAAGACGTCAGTGGCATACAAGTGGAAATTGATAGGAAGAAAAGGTACTGAACAATACACAGAAGGATTTAAAGCAAAGGCTAAGAGAAAATGAGAACAAACCTTGCAAGACAAGCTAAAGACTCTATCTCCACACAAACTGGAAGATGACTAAAATTCTGAAAAGGCTAATAGAACACATTTCTCCACTGAGACAACTAAACGGCAATTGGTCAAGAAAACCACCAGATAAAGCAGGGTTATTTGCTCAGTTTCTAAACGAGTTGTTTAAACCCAATGACCCACACCATACGCATCCTGAAAAAGAGATGAACATTGTTCTGAACAGTAACCAACAAATGTTGCTGCCAGAGTAGATGATGACACCAGCAAACTCTCAAAATATATATTCTGACTAAAGACAAAAAAGGCATCGGGATGTGACCGTATAATGGCAGAGATACTCAAAGGGCCACTGAGGAAAGGGATAGTTCTCCTAACGATCTTATTAAATTCAGTATTAAGATTGTAGTATTTTCCCTTCTATGTAAAATGTCTATTATAAATATGGTTGCTAAATCTGGAAAGCCTCCTACAAAAATGGGCTCAAATAGACCAATAAGTGTTCTCCCTGTATTCTCCAAGTTATTCGAGGATCTAATCTTGTTACCTTTCCACCCAATACTTAAACAACAAAAGGTGGTACCATACCACCAGTTTGGATTTGACGCGCATCATGGTACTATAGAGCGAATTCATCGAGTGGCTCACATCATCCGCCGAATATTGGAAAGAACGAAATACTGTTCTGCTACATTCTTGGACGTGCAACAGGCTTTCGACTGCTTGTGGCATAAAGACTTCCTATGTAAATTAAAACTGTGTTACCAAACACTGTTTACATGAATCTAAAATCCTATCTACAGGGTCATATATTTCAGGTAATGACTGGAAATTCTTTGTCATCTATCTACCATATGCTGGAGTTCCTCAGGATTCAGTGTTGGGCCCCATATTGTACAGTTTATACAGCTGACTTACCCTATTCCGACGAGGCAATGATTGCGACCTATGCCGTTGACACAGCAGTGCTCTAATGCCACGAGATCCCAACACAGTGTCTATAAAACTTCTAGAACATCACTGCAATATGGCTAAAAAGAGGAGAATAAAAGCAAGTGCTGCAAAATCTAGCCATGTGACATTTACTCTAAAAAGAGGAGATTGCCCACCGGTGAAACTTGATAGAAATTTTCTACTTCAGAACGCAACAGTGAAATACCTAGGAATGCACTTAGACAAGAAACTCACCTGGAGAGACCATATTAAGGCCAAAAGAGAACAGCCAAATATAAAATTCAGAGATATGTATTGGTTAATAGGGAGACACTTGCTGCACAGCTTAATAATAGATACAGTATGAATTCCTTAAATAAGTTTGTGCAAAAAGTATTTATAACAATAATTTTCGTAAATAATTATAAAAAAAAGACTGCAAATCCTGCCTACATTCTCTAAACATTGATTTGCAAATGGGATGCGATTATGAGTAATCATCATTATAAATCGATGTTTGATCATCAGATCTCACTGGCAAAACAAAATTTCTTAAAGCAATCGTAAATAAATTTTCATAGTAAAACTTAGGTTTCTTGTGGTTTTTTTGGAGCTGAGATTTTATAAGTTACCAAGTTGTGAAACATTCAGTTAGTCATTCTTTTCGATTTAATATTAATCCCTGGATATACAAAATGCAATATCTGTCTATGTGTTTGTTTATGTAACTTAAATAAAATTAGAAGAATGTCGATGCAGTTTTCACTATCATGAAGAGATTCATGGAAAAAAGCTAACTAACAAATTAATCACATTTATTAAAAGTCCTAACTGCAATCTGAAATAAGCAAATTATTTTATTTTTTTGTATCTATAAAAACGTGTGAAACTTAAATTCATTGCCAGTTAGGTTCAAGATGAAATTTAAAATAACAGATTATTGAACTAGTAATTGTAAAATTTGTCTCCCTAACAAATATGAATGCAAAATGCAACTTGAAATTGATATTGACTGCACTACAACCTATATGCAGTTAGAACTGGGAGCCTACCATGTGCTCAAATTTGGAACTTTTTAAGTAAAGAAATGCTCTTTATAAATAATTGGCCGGTGATCCTATTTTAACTTGTCTTGTAATAAATACTGTTTGTGCTAGAGACATTTCTTCTGAGTGTTGTTTACGGGCCAAAATAATTAAAAAAATAGCAATTTAAAAACAATTTCTCAAATTTCCTTGACTCTATACAATAAGCTGGTTTTTATTATAAATTCTTTAACTATTTTCAGTCTGCAGTAATATTATTATTAAACTTAATTTTGCAAATAAAACGTTAATTAACAATTCAATATTAATGAGTGTTATAACATTAATTCAATATAGGTATACCTAGAAATTGAATGAAAAATATTACATGACTGACTGGTTAAAGACTCATAGAAAATATTACGCACATTAGTTAAGAATCACAATTTTATGACAAATGACAACAAAAATTATATAGCTACAATGCAAAGTATTCCAGTAAATGATTGCTTTTTAAAACATATAATATTAAATAAAAGTTAAACGAGAGGGTAGTAATAAAAAAATAAAAATCAATGTCATAGTAAGAAACATACCTTAATAGAAGTATATAAAAATCTCCACAAATTCATCTTTTTCCTGAAAGTGTTCTCGGTCTGTTGAGCTGCCATAAACCGATCCCAAATATCTTGTGATAAAGAATCCCATTTTGAACCTGTCCAGAATTATTAAAAAAATTTTCCTAAAACTTTTAATTATTTAAACTATGTAATCTGTTAACAAAAACTTTTTCAAAATTTATACTTACCATTTAAGAGATTAGTGGGTGAATATTTTATTTCAAATGGATAAGAGCTATTTAAGAATCGATCTGGCGCTATCCTTGGGATACGGTTATTCCGTTGGTGTGGATGGTGATGTCGAGCACGAAGACCATTCTGCCAAGGTCTTACACCCCATCTCCTCCGTGGTGGCGATTCTGCCTCTTGTGCCGTTAGCGGAGGTGTACTGGTTGTTCTGTTATCCCCTTTACGATAAAAAAGATTTCTCATAAACATTAACAAGGCATAAAACTATTTTATTGTTAGTTTTTATAATAGCATACCTTTACCGACTGACTGAGTTGAACTGGAAGCGTTACTTGATAAACTTGAATCATCAGACTCATATCCAAATGCAGGATTTTCAGTATTCGGATTCGCCTTCCAACTGTCTTTCTTAGAATAACACTGTCCTAATTTTTTTTGATGCGAGTTTGTATAATGTGTTATTTGTGGATGACCATTTGAAGTATGTGGTCTTTGGAGGGAGCGTATATTGACGCCCATGAGGAATTCAACTGGGTAAGCGGGGCGATCGCCGCCACAGAACTGACCGCCGAGTTGTATGTACAGAGGTCCAGGGGCCGCTCCATATCCACCGGGGGTATGATACATTAAAGGAACTCCTTCATTCATTCTGCTCTTGATGGCCGTGTTTCAAGATAGATTAAACTCTTACTTCCCACTTTTAATTTTCATTTAATGTCTAACAAATGTAATTCATTTAGACTCTCTCACATAACAATATAACCGGAAAAATTAACCTGTTGTGGCCCCTTTTTATATGAACAGAATATTTCAGGCGGTTGAAGCGGACGGTTTGATATTCACTCGAAGATAATTATATATTTTTATTGAAATAAGAGTTTTTTAATCTTTTCTAACAAGTTTTCTTAACTTTCAGTATGTATAAGGGAAAATGAGTTACCCATTCGATCGTATTTCCAAATTGTTTTTCAAGAAAAAATGCAACAATCTTTAAAAAATATTAAACAAAATCTCGTCCAACCCACTCAGAAGTTTATTACTAAACGACAATAAATAGATTAATTATGTACACTGAAAAATCTACCCACGATTTCAGGCAGATCGGCAAAGGAAGAAAAAATCCGCCATGACTTTTCGTGAGTATGACAATAGTGACATCTGACGGATCTATCAACACACGTGATAATTCATGTAAAAAATTGTATGTCGATAATAGTTATTTTTATTTCCGTTTTTCATATGAACTTTCAAAGTTGTAAAAAAGAGATGTATATAGTACGTCGTAACGAACATATTAGTTGTAGAAAATCATTTTCAAGTATTTTAATAAGGGCAACACCGTCCTGTTTGACGTTTGATTGTCATCTTTATTAAATACATGTCAATTTTACATTTTCATTGGTGTGTTGAAATATTTGCGATAACAATAATGATTCTACGATGTTAACAAATATGAATGAATTAAGGTGATTTAGAAGGTAAATATTACATTTTTAATTGTTAGTTCAGTATAGTCAGTAAACATTTCTAATCATCTTGCACAATGTTTGTACTGATTAAATGTAATTAACTTTTAGGAAATTTGGCCATGTCACATTTTGGTGATTATATGGACGATGTCCCAGTAAAAATATCGGAAAAATATAAACCACCACCGAGAATAGAGCTGCCTTACAATGTTAATGACAGCGTTTCGAGAGCCAATGCGTTGATTGAAAATGTGCATTATGATTTCAATTTTGAAACGAATATTTTGACCAAGTTAAATGAGTTACGAAGAGCAAAAGAAACAATTAAAAATGAGCGATTGCACAGGCTACAGCTAATAAAAGAAGCGAAGCAGGCAGAATTGGACAGAATTGCTGCTGCTGAAACAGAAGCGAAATTAAAACAGCTTAATGTTTCGGAAGTTTCCTATCCCAGCACAGAAGAAATCAGTGAAATATCACTCGACGAATCGACAGATAGATGTAGCAATAATAAAGATCAATTGTCATCATCTAATAATTGTGAAGTTGATGAACAAAAATTACAGCATGTAACATCTCACACTAGTTATTACGATGTTTATGATAGTCGCACCCATGCCAATGGGATGGAACATGGATACTCTACAAGGAAAGATACATTTTTACAAACAGAATCTCGGCCAGAAATCCTTAAACCTATTCCACTCCTTTCCAATACTTGCCAGCCAAACTTGCTAGATGATCCCGATCCTCTCAGAGAGATTCAACATAATTTATCTTTGTTTAATACATCACAACTTAGAATGTTTTATAAAAAGAATAACATTGAGAAATTAACATTTTCAGATTTCGAAAATGACACATCAAGTCCATTTGATAATATGGAATTAAAAACAATTAATGATTTTGAATTATTGGCACAAGCGTTGGAGAGTCAAAAAGAACAAACAGCTGAGAATGTTTCACAAGTTGAATATGGCATTAATAATCAACAAGATTTGGGTTATTTACCTTCTACAAGTTTCTACCCATCAAATTCTATACATTCAGTATCATATAATTACAATGAGCATCCTATAGTCAATCATGTAGCCTCGACGTACTCTTCACCTCAGGCCTACGTATCATCTGATGGATATTATCACACTCCCATTGAGACAGTTAATAATTGTGATAATGTACCGCCAGCATCAGTGACTAATGTATATATGCCAGCATACAGTAACTATTATGCCACTTCCAACGCATGCCAGAATTCACATAATATAGATACAAATTTTTACAGTATCCCACAAAATGATTTAAGTTATGCAATTCCACCAAAAAATATTAGCATAAATGAAAATTTTAATACAACACAACATTCAGAACCATATCAATACTATGACTATCGACAACAAAATTCAAACTACAATGCTTACAATAATATTACACAACCCGTTGGTTTGGAAAATGCTATAAGTCGGCACCAGATATCACAAAGTGTAAAAGAAAATTATTCTACTGTAACAATTTCATCGAGATCACGGAGCGTACCAGACATTATGAAAGAATTAGACGAAGAAATAAGTTCAACTAGATTAAAATATAATCAAAGGTCATCGAACTCCAGTCCAGTTCCACATGATCAACCTTCGAGAAAACAGAGCGCAAGTGGAATTTGTGAAATTAAAACTGCATCTAAAATCATAGAAAAGTTGCCGAATCCGTATGAAACATTGTCACCGGAGTTGCAAAGAATGTGTAAAAACATAAGTTCAATGGGATTCCCTTTAAGCAGAGTTGCTAGAGTTAGTTTGTTGACTGGAGAAAATGATAAAAAGGTAAGGGTTGTTTTAGATGATTTATTAATATCACTTTGCACAGAATAACAATTTGCTGTGATTATTATATGTATATATGAGTGCATAAAAATAATCCCTTTCACTAGAATCATATTTTTTTATTTATCTGATGATTAATATATTTGTAGTGATGAAAAAAGTTTTTTTTAAATATGTGTTTTAGAAACAAAAGTTACTGATAAGTTTATTTTGAATTACTATTTTTACTATTCCAATTTGGAAGAATTGTGCCATGAATATTTTTCCATGTGTTTATAGCCAAATGATTAAAATTTACAGTAGAGTAATTTTATGTTAAAAATAAATGTGACTAATAAATTGATCACTGCTCTCTAATTATACTATTTATTAATTAGCATTATATACTAATAAATATAATTAACATTACGAAATTAGTGGTGAAAATTCAGTTTATTAATAATATATCATTCCACTTTTAAACCTTATCTCTTAAATTTTTCTATATGTTTACTAATCCCGTTCTATTAGGTATGATTAAACAAAGATTGTTTTGTATTTCAGATTATAGAATGTTTACTGGCAATTGGCCAGCTAAAGGATTTGGGGTTTTCAGAAAAACAAGTAGTGACTGCACTTATTAAAAATGATTTCAACAGAGATAAAGCATTGGATGATTTAGTTTCTTGAACTTTTTCATACAAATTTATTCATAATGAGCTGTGAAAAAGTAGAGGTTTTAATGGTGAATAAAGGTTTTAACGGTGAATGAAATATTGCTATATACTGTTAAAAATAGAAATATTTTTATACTTGTAAATATTGAATTGAAAAAAATTATTTAATCTAAGCTCTTTCCCAGATATGATGTACATTTTTTTAGTTTTTTATGGTACTATACCATATTAGATGCAGTGGGATTGTATCACAAATAACATTTTTATTTTTGACCTATTTGTTTATATAAAACTGTATTTATAATTTTAGTTTATTCACATTGTTTGAAATTGCTTCAAGGAATTATATAGCTTTCATTAATTCAAAAGAAAATTAAAAATATAAACTCACAATTGACTCAAAGTTCATTTTTACAGTTCTTATAATTTCATCATATTTGTCTGTTTGCCTCTGCCTCACAGTTACTACAATTTTTGACTCCTATGAAATTTTGCAACTAGACGCTTCATACAGAGATATAAATTAATATGTGGCAAAATCATTAAAACATTGTTGTAAATGTATGTAAAGTGGGAGCGACCAATTTTTTCGTACATTTAAAAACCACACTTGAATTGATTATATAAAATTAAAGGTGTAAATTTGGTTAATCTATAAAAAGTTGCATGACTCTCCTCCAGAAAAAAATTAATTGAATTCAATATGTAACTTCATTTGTCATAAAATTAGTAAGTAGTCGGTGCAAAATCTATAAAATTCTGAATAGCAGCCATTTGAATAACTTTCAGATAAAAGTATTTTGGTTCACTTGTATCAACAATATAAAGAGATAAAGACAACTACAGAACCCTACTTTGTGTTGGCCAATGTTTGTAATTTAGTTGACCTTATGTTGATGAATCATTTAAATTTAGTGTGTTTTACGAACTTAATTTTCTATCAAGTAAATTTCGCTATGGGCTAGGAAGTGAAACATATAATTGAACATTTTGGTATGATGAATATGGAGAAAAAATGTTCATACAACCCTATTATTGCTTTAGTTGTTAATACAAATATATTTACGATACAATGACAACTTCTATTAATAAGAAATAATTCTATGAATTGCCTAATAATTTAAAAACCTGAATACGACTCAATTAAGAGATATATAAATATAATTTTACTCAATATCGAAATTCCAGTTTATCAATGTTGCAAAAAATTAGATAATTTACAACCAACAAAGTACAGAAACCAGCATGATGATAAACGTTTTAATATCATTATTTTTTATTTCTATGGACATTTCAAACATTTTGCTTACATATAGCACATTGCATACATACATATTGTAGCACAATTACAAGTAAATATTCTTAATTTTATTGGAACATGTTCATAATTCACTCTATTGTACCCTAAATATATAATTTATTAAACATATTTCATTTGTTCTTAAATATTTTTGAAGTTTAATGTGTTTTTATTTTGAGCTTTAATATTTACCTAAAAGCTTATAATGAAACTTACTGTATTAGCTAAACTTGAATTCCTTTGGTATTACAACAGTATACTGTAAATAAATATCACATTTCGCTTTCTAAGTTATATAGCATATAGTTCGATTAGAGCAAACTTCGATTTTAATTTCTTAGAAAATTTACAATAATAGATGTTTAACATATTGATGATAAATGTTCCGGGATTACACACAGAAAACTGGTGATATTATACAGTAAGGTGGTGTGTTTGCACTTGGGGCAATTTGCCTCGCTGTCCATTTTAGATTCACTACTCAATAATGAATATCACCAGTGATATTTAGGGTTGCACATCATATGCCAGTATATTAATGAAGATAAATGTTACGGGATTGCATACATAAAACTGATAATATTATACAGAAAATGGGTTAAAAACTTGACTATCTTCCTGTCATCGTTGTGGCTGTACTTGGGACAATTTTACCATTGTCCATTTTAGATTCACTACTCAATAATGATAGGCATCAAGGTGGTATTAGCTTTCAAGCTGTTAGTAGGTATTTTTTATAATAAAGTATATTTAATTATGAAGAGTGTTTTAGGAGAATCTGCTCAGCATATAGAGGTGGGACCACTTTTTCACCCTGTGGAAAATGTGTTAAAAATGTATCTGATATGTATTATAATGTATCTAAAAAAAAACTATAATCTTAAAACATGTTTTAAGACTAAAAATAAATAAAATTATGGTTTAGAAAAACACGTTTTTGTAGTAATATGAACTAAAAAGTAAAAATAATTGTGGTGAAGAGCAAAAGGATGTCTCTGATGACTTTTTCACCCTGTGGTAAATGTGTTAAAAATGTATCTGATATGTATTATAATGTATCCTAAAAAAAACTATATTTAATCTTAAAACATGTTTCAAGACTAAAAATAAATAAAATTATGGTTTAGAAAAACACATTTTTGTAGTAATATGAACTAAAAAGTAAAAAATAATTGTGGTGAAGAGCAAAAGGATGTCTCTGATGACAAAAATATAAACTTTTATGTAAAAAAAAAAGTATGGGGTGCTTAATTAGTTGTCATAAATTTTTTTAAAACTAGCAACTTGTAAAGGTAGTCATTATGAAATTGTAAGTCGAGAGCACCTCATTCTTTTTTTATATTAAAATAAATATTTTTTTATCAGGGACATCCTTTCCCTCTTGACAAAAATCTTTATATTTCAAGATTATTTTTTACTTTTTAATTCATATTGCTTTTTTGTTTTTGTAAAATATAATTTTATTGACACTGACACATTTTATTACACATGAGAATTGGATTAAAATCTTATTAGCTTTTTAGAAAGTGTACGGTTAAAGTAACTGAAGAGATTTAATGCTCCTTTGATAAGAGCAACACTCAGTTTTATTTTATACTTATCGCTTTCACATCTGTACTCCACTCAGCATATGTAATTATTGGCTATCATATTAATTTACATCAATAAACTGTGATTTCGGTGTGTATTTCTAAAAATCAAATAAACTTTTTAAAAGGATATAATTAGTAACTACCATATTTTGACACAATACTTTATAACAGATATGTCATATACACATTCAAGACACTATCCTTTATTATACTATTATGCTGGAGTTAATAGCAGCTGGTTTTTGTGCCTACTTGAAGCAGTCATGAACGTCCCAGAAACTAAATTTGACATTTAATTAAAGATGACCAAAATTTTCCTTTGTATCGAGATATCGTAACGCAATTCATTTCATCGATACACCATAATATATTATTTTGTATGTTCACTTTCAATATTTTCTATTATTTTGTTAATCTCAGGGATATAAATACTTCTGTAAGACAAACTAACACAAATCATGTCTAAACACAGCAAGAAAAAATATTCACTATATGTATATTTCACAGGTGTTAATTTTTGACAGGAAAAATTTGAGCTCATCAAAGATTGTAATGACTCAATTTGTATTCAGTGTTGTGTTTTTATACATATCTTACATTTTATTTATGTCTTATATTAACTTTCAATTATCGACACTGATTATAGTGACATGTTATTATGTTAGTTGTATAGATAAATAGATTAAAACTTAGTAGGCCATATACAAGTTTAATCTGTCGAAGTTGTATAGATTTATTTTGGTCACACAGTCTTATCTCTTAACATTAGTTGCATGGATGGTCGCAACCGTGGACATTCACGATCAGCTCCAAAATGTAAAGAATCAAATTGCTTCGTTACAACTTTGTGTAAAGCCAGTCCAGCGTTCTAGTATATAGGAGTTCAGCGATTCAAGAGATGTCATAATCACAACTTTTGCAATGTTTGACTTTTGCCACTTTCATGTTTTTGAATTTGGAAACTTTTTCAGTATTGAATATTGGTCTTCTAGAAGTATTATCATCACAGCCCTAGTGATTTGCTAGGTTAGTATGATCTGAAGGTCTGAAAGCCCAGAAGCTATTTTTCGTATGGTATGGTTATGCTGTAGTTGTATTAAGCGCTAAATAATACACTCCAGAAGTAAAAACAACCAATCCTCAAGGTTAGAGTTGAAACAAAATAAAAACCACCATGAAAACATGTTTTTTAAAAATTTATAATCAGAAAAAAACTGTAAAAACTAATAGTGAAATTTTTCAGAACAAATTGAAAAATCTTCCAATGTATTGCTTATAGTGAAATCTTTGTTTTCATCACTTTTTTGAAATTTTTTATGAATTTATTTCAATCAAATTTTGATTACATTTTTTGTGTAAAGACAAAAAATATTTTTATGACATTTATAGCCTGTAGAAAGATTAGAATGTAGAAAATTATAAATATAAATGTACTTGTGTACAGCCACTTTTCTTTCATCCATGAAAATTTTTGCTTTACTTCATAAAGGTGTAACAAAGAATTTCTTATTCAAAAGATAAACTGGGTATTGCTGAAGTGTGAATCTGGAAGATTTAAATTTGTTCTTCATTGGAATCGCAATTTTGATTCTGATTTTTTCCAGAAATGGTAGAGAATTATTACACACTTTATTAGGATTTTCAAGTCAATTTGATGTAGTCACCTGTACGAATAAGAAACAGGATTTTGTTAATTTATATATACATATATATATGTATATACAGGTTACGCCTGACCCTACAAGTACGTATATACAGAATACTTATCCATTATTCACACAGGTGCATCAAATTGTGTATATTTGAAGCGCATTTCTGTAAAAAAATTAAATCATTTTCCATTGAAGTCCATTTTTCATTGAGACTTTCACAGTGCTTTTTTTAGAAACTGTTGAGAATTTTCATATACATAGTTCCTTAACACATTGTATGCGGGAAACGTATTTATACGTTTTACGCTGACTGGTACTAGAACGTGGGATACTAACATTAATACGTTTTTTATAGACTAGCAGTAGAATGCGGGTAACGTATAAAAACATTTATTTTATACTTTTTTATTGCTCTAAAGAGATGCTAACATGCAAGATATACGAATTCAAAAAGACAAAATTTGGGTCTCTAACATATAGAATGGTCAATTATGTAAGTAGATTACCGTTATACCCGGAAGTATAACGGTAATCTATTCAACTGTGTAGAGTCATCCCTTCACACAATTCTCTGCTTCACCACGCATTCAGTGCGATTCTAACAATCGGAAAGGGTGCACACTTGACAAAATCAAAGTGATATTACTTCGAGAGACATGAGCCAATTTGGCGGCGAAAGTGATGAAGAATTGTGTGTTGATCGTTTATCAGATCTTCGTGTGATAATGATATCAAAGATCATTCAGCATTGGAAAGTGATAATAAAAGCGACAGTGAAGATATCCTCCTACCTACAAATTCTACTCACAGAACTATATCTTCAAATTCTGATGAAAGTCCAATTCTTGAAGATTTTATGGATTGTCTTGGAGATACTTCGAATGCTGCTCTAGAATCTCTGATTGATACGGTTGAATCAATTATAAAAGATGATTTCTTTTATAAATGATTAGTTGATGAATCAAACAGATATGGCTATCGAAATATTAAACGATTCCAAACATTGCAGAAATGAACCAATTTTTGGGTCTAATAATTTTGATGGGACAAGTTCGCAAAATGATTACTAGTCAACAGACCCATGCTTAGAAACGCCATTTTTTTTCAAAATCACATTAAGGGATAAATTTCAACAAATTTAGGCAGATCATGCCTATAATAAATTATTTGTGAAAGTCATACCTAGAATAAATTATTTTTTTGATAAATTTATAAATGTGTATAAAGCAAAAAGAAACTTATTGGTTTGTACACATTTCTAAATTGTTTTTTATATAATTTTTTACGTACTGTATTTTTGTTCAAAATATATTCAATAAATCGGAATTTTTACATATATTATTACATTTATTTCAATGTCCAGTGAGTTTTTCAGTATTTGTCTGTTTAAAATTTAAGAAAAGTAATTCAGTATACATTTTATAGTAAATCACAAAGTTTCATTGAAAAAAAAATATGTAAAACTAAAGTTACTGTAATTTTACCGAACGTTGCTATTTGCGCAAAAAATCACCTGTTAGCGCGCAATAAAAACTACCCGCAATCAATGTGCTAACATATTCTATTATAGATGTTTTCTCTTTTAGACCTCTATGTTTTTTTCAACCCTAGAATGCTTGCATTTTATTTCATGGCTGTGGCTTTTAAACATTACTTAACTGACATTATTACTTGATTTATTTTAATTACAATATGAACATAGAGATTTTGAAACATTTCTTTCCGATTTAACAAAAGAATCTCAAGAAAACTATCCTTACAGCAAAGTTCCAATGCATGTATAAATATTGTTGGCCTCGGCAACTTGAGTCTTGCTTCAACATGTAAACACAAAAAATAACACATGTGCACTGTTATCAATTATATCTTTATTTCAGATTGCCATAATGGACATACTGTTACATAGTCTTGTTATTTAATGACAGAAATTATATAATTAACTTTTTTAACAAATTTCATTGTCAGCACACTGACCAAAGTAATTAAATGAATTGCACAACATTTATATTATTAGGTTTGTTTTCAGACTATCAAGTTAATTATCTTTCACTTCTCAACTATCAGGTCGTAGAATGGTATACTATGTTCTCATAAATGTAAGCGGCTTATTTATGAGAAATTTACCTGATTATACACATCACACTTGAATTATTTTCCCTATTTAAAAGACCCTGCGATATAATAATTCATTCAGTCAGATACCGGTTAATCAATCTAAATTATTTTGAAGAGCTACTCTTATTAGTCAGAACAGAGTTGACATGAATAAATTTGATGTTGTTGTTGAGTTAAATAATAACTGATAAATTCACATAAACATATTAAATTGTTAAACATACTTCTAAAATGGAAGGTTTTTTTAATCACATGTTGATTTAAAAGAAAAAAAATTGAATTAAAACTAAATTGATTACTATGCATAAACACTGCTTGCTCTAAATGAAATAAGATGTAACTTGGAAATCTTGTTACCGAGCTAGTCAGGTCTTCAAATTTAAACGAAGGTTCATTCATAAATCACAGATATTTATCACATTAATAATGACGAATTATTGTATCTAGAAATATATTTAGTGAGTCAGAAATGTGGTCTAATAGCTCAAATTAATAAGTCAACAGCCAAAAACGTTATTGTAACTCTTGTTACCGTGAACATTTAATTCCTCATAAAGTTTTAACACACTGTATGCGGGAAATGTATTTATACGTTGACTGGTAGTAGAGCACGGGACACGTATTAATATGTTTTTTATAGGCTACCGGTAGAATGCAGGTAATGTATAAATACATTTATTTTTATACTTTTTTATTGCTCTAAAGAAATGCTAACATATATGAGTTCCAAGACAAAATTTGAGTCTCTAACACATACAATGGTCAATTATGTATGTAGATTACCGTTATACCTGGAAGTATAACAATAATCTATTCAACTGCGTAGTGTCATCCCTTCACACAATTCTCTGCTTTGCCACGCATTCAGTGCGATTCTAACAATTGGAAAGGGTGCACACTTGACAAAACATTGTAATTTTAATCAGTGATATTATTTCGAGAGACATGAACCAATTCGATGACTAAAGTTATGAAGAATTGTGTGTTGATCGTTTATAGAATCTTTTTGTGATAGTGATATCGAAGATCCTTCAGAATTGGAAAGTGGACAGTGAAGCAAAATTATATCTTCAAGTTCTGATGAAAGTGAAGACGAATGGTCCTGGACTGACGAACCTCCAGTTCTTGAAGATTTTATGGGTTGTCCAGAATCTCTGATTGATACAGTTGAATCATTTATAAAAGATGATTTCTCTCAATATTTAGTTGATGAATCAAACAGATATCGCTATCAAAATATTGAATATCCCACAAAACTATCAAATGGTGAGATATTACAATCGCAGAAATGAAGAAATTTTTGGGTCTAATAATTTTGATGGGACAAGTTAATTACACAATAAGACAATTATTAGTCAACAGACCCATGCTTAGAAATGCCATTTTTTTCCAAAATCATGTTAAGGGATAAATTTCAACAAATTTAGGCAGCTTGGCACTAAAATAATAATGAAGACATTACAGAAGAATTCGAAGATTAGTGAAAGTCATGCCTATAATTAATTATTTTTCTGATAAATTTATACTATAAAAATTGTATTTTGCATTCTTTTTTCGGAGAAATCGGAATTTTTACATATTTTATTACTTTTTTTCCAGTTTTCCAGTATTTGTCTGTTTAAAATTTAAAAAGTAATTCAGCATATATTTTATAGTAAATCACAAAAAGTTTCATTGCAAAAAATATGTAAAACTTAAGTTATTGTAATTTTACTGAATATTGCTATTTGTGCAAAAATGGCCCGCGTCCCCTGTTAGTGCGTAATAACTACCAACAAATAATATGTTAATAGAATCCAGTGTTTAACATGTCAAAGTGTACTTTATTCTTGAACTTCAAAATTCTTAACAATTTCCAAAAAAATTAATAAATTTACAAACACTAATCAATTTAAAATAAATGTAAATTTAATGTATAACTTGTTTTTTTTTCTATATTTATGCTTCATTTTAATTGTATCATAAAATAATTTCCAAATCTTGTTATTGACCTTATTTACATATTGGATAGTTAATATAAAGGATAACTAAAAAATTTATAAAGTAGTTACACAAGACCTTAATACACTTTATGGTACTACGAAAATGTTTAAACAATTTCATCAACAATGTAAGTCGATAATCTGCCACAGAGTTTTAAGACAAATCAAGAAGTAATTAAGTATAAAAATAGTTTTATTATATTTAAGAAACAGGAAACAAACAATACTCTGATTCTATTATTTTTACCTTCAATAATGTGTAACTTTTAACATGGTTGATACCCCAGATGTAAAAAAAACTTTCATAACCTCCAGTGCCTGCTAATTTAACACTCATTAAAAATGACGTAACTAAAAGCACACTACGTGTCTCGCGGCTCAATTCACACTCTCGATGCAACACTTGCTGACTGCATCATGGGGCAAAGTATATGTTAAGAAACAGAGATAAATTCCTGTAAGAGTACAAGAATTTCTAATCTTCACATTATGGATAATTTTAGAATACATTACAACTATTTGAATGTATATGACTGAATATCATACTCTCAAGTGTCAAACACCTCTTACAGAAAAGACATATTAAGAAATGATGATAAATTTATATAGTATGGCAAAAATAAGAATTTCTAACCATTTTTAAAAATTTTAACATTACGGATAATTTTAAATACGTTGAAATTATTTGAATGTAGGTGACTGAAGATCAAACTCTCAAGTGTCAAATACCGCTTATTGCTGGGTATAAAAATAGCTAATACAAATCGGTCCTGATTTTCTAACTTTTCTCCTAATAACGTTGCATGTAACTATTGCACTTAACAATAATTTACATCACTATAATTTTGGAAGGTTTTATTGAAATATACCATGTTTTCTTGCTATACCAATGTAACAGGTTTTTCCAGTTGTCGAAATGAAACTTCAAATTGATTATGGACTTCTTGGTAATTTGTCAGTGCTACTGTATTTGTTATGAAACTTAATAGAACCAGTGCCTGCATTCAGCAAAAGGTTCGTAGCTTACCCTAATCTACTTGCGAGCGCCTGCGTCTGTAGTCCTCCACCTCATTCGGAGCATCCCACGCCGGGCGCAATACACGACGGGCCCTTATATCCCACCCGTGCCTTCTGCACACTCGGCCTCTAATCTTCGGGACTGAATGGAAAACAATACTTTTTTTACCTTTAATTGATGGTATGCAGTCCGATACGAGGATGACGAGCGCCGGCGAAGTCGCAAAAACCGAACTAAAAGAAACAAATAAAATGTAAAATGGCCGTGAAGATCTCTGAGGATCGGCAAGAGGACGAGCCGGCGACGGTCGCGTCGCACTGCGTATGCACTCAGTATGGCTGTGCACGAAAGCCGCCTTGATATGTCGAGTCCTGTGAGAGAAGGCCTTCCGGCTGTGATGGACAGTCGGGTGCTGCAGATTCCTGACTGAAATCAGGTTGGCTGGCGCCCTGTGAGAGTGACATGGCAGGCTGCTGACTGAGCGGATCTTGCGAGAGACGTGGAGGTGGAGCGCGGCGTCGAGTGCGTGGTGCCCGTGCACTAAAGGCCGCCGGTGGCACAGGTGCATGCAGGGCTGCCGCACGTTCTGGACCCACATAGCCGAGTGCATCACGCGGTGGCCGGGCACGGTCATATACTGAGCCAGGTACAAGTGCCTCACGTGCATCAAATGTGCTTGTTGACATGAAGTGTGAGCCAGGATTTGCCGAGTTGATAAGTTTCTTGGGTTTTGCAAACTGGATCGCTGACTCTTTGAGATTTGCGAGTGGGCCCTCAGTGAGTACGCGCTGCTCCTTGTAGAAGCTAAGGAGGTGGTTCCAAAGTGGCTGCTTGCTAAGAACTTTGGGGTTACCTACAATGATAAGTCCATACTTGGCCCGTGTCAGGGCGACATTGAGACGGCGTGGGTCACTCAGAAAGCCAATGCCTTGGTGCTCATTGGAGCGCACGCATGACATAATGATGATATCCTTTTCACGACCCTGGAAGGCATCCACGCTGGCGACCTCAATCTCTTGGTAGAGCTTGGCATGTAAGCTACCTTGGTACTGCATGTGCTGCACGAGGTAAGAACGCTGGCCCTCATATGGTGTAATAATCCCGATTTGTTCGGGTTTCACGCCTGCTTTAAGGAAACGAGTGGTGAGCTTTTCTACATTGGCAGCCTCTGTTCGGTTAAGGTAAGAAGTGCCAGAGCCAGCAATCTCCTCCTGGCCTTGCGTCACGTAAAAGAACATAGGCTTATCAGGCCTTGGCCAAGGAAAGTCGACCTTGTGCAGTCTCCTCTCCTCAGAGCTGACGCCATTTTGAAGGGATCCCTCATAGAAGAAGTCAGAGGGGAAACGTGAAAGCTCAGGATGCATACGGTACTGTACTTCAAGACGGAACGGGCGAATCCCAAGTACGACCAGCCGCTCGAAGAGGCTCTGGCTGAGACCAGCCTTAGCGGCCTTCTTACACATAACAACAGGTCCCAACTGACAATGATCTCCCACCAGAATGAGTTGGCGAGCACCGAGCACCACAGGCACCATGCATTCTGGCTCCGTAGACTGCATTCCTTTAAGAATATAAATTCAAAAATAAATTGAAGCTATTTACAATATCATTAACAGAAAATATTTAAAAACTGAGCTAAGCTGAAAAATACAATAATTGTTGGTTATCTTATCAATACGATAAGAAATTTTAGGCGAACTTAGTATTTTTGTGAATTTACTTAAAAAATCAATAATTATAAATAATTGTCAACAATTATATGTAGAAGTTTTAGACAATATAAAAAAATATCTTTTTAGCAGTTTTTAGTATATCTCTGAAGATATAAAATTTGACACCATTCAAACAAGCCCTTTGAAATGATACACCACACTATAAATTTTAAAATTTTTTTCTAGTATTTGATTTTTTCTCCTTAAAATTTCAATATGAATATGGGTTAATTTGCTTTATTATCATGCCAAGTTTTTATGCCAGACCGTTTCTGAGAAAAACTACTGTGACAGACAGACACATGAGTAATCTTATAAGGGTTCTGTTTTTCTTTTTGAGATACAAAACTAAAAATAAGAGGATCAGTGAAACATTTGTACGTGTATGGCGTTCTATCATTGCCGTTTACTTTGCTTAGTCAAAGAGCAATGACAGAATGTAAGATTTATATAAGCATATTTTTAAAGAATACCGTTATATTGAAAAGTGGTATTAACACTAATTATAGATTGAATTGAGTCGTATTTATTTGGATTTTGAAAAAATATTTACTCATCTTTTCATAATTATCTGGTAACCTAAATGATTCTTAAATTATAATAAAATCTGCCAATAAACTCAGTATCAATGTATTATTCAATTTATTCTTAAATTTTCAAGATTTGTAGGAATAGTTACAAAAAATTAATACCTTGGTCACTATTATGTATTATTTTTTATATTACCATAAACACTCAAATATTAGCACTCAACTCCATAAACACTCAATAAAGCTAAGACTTTCTTCTGAGCAGCCCAATATTCTCATGTTCTTATTAAAATATCACACACTTAATGAGATAAAAGTATAAACGGCTTTAGTTGCAACTATGTTAGTCTTTGAACATAATTTTACTTAAACCTCCAAAAGTACTTCCATTCATACAAGGTACAAGCTTGTGACAGAGTATTAAGCATTGGGAGTGGCAACAAGTTACTAAGGAAGTAAAATAAAAGACACGGTTATCTTGTATTTAAGAAACAAATTTAAATTTTTTAAATTTATAAGGATAATAAAATCTATATCTCCTGTACATATTATAAAACATTATCACTGTCATTAATTTGTATACACCTAATCACTCTTTTGGTAATCCAATTAAAACCAGTCTCATTAGCTCGTTGAATATGTAGAAGTTACAAACCTACTTCTCAAATACTCCCGTTTGCTCATCAAATTCGTATAATACATACCTTCCTCTTTTAACTGATTTAGGAGCTGGAACAATTTTCAGAAAATTTTCAAAGTTCACATCTTAAACTGTTTTTACTAATTTAAATATTTTTTCAATACTGCCTTGCAAAACATTATTTGTATGTCCCCTTATTCGTGAACGTCATCCTTGGGTATCTCAAGTAAGGGTTTTCAATTTTTCTTTGCTAAGACTTTTGCTAAAAGGTGTGATCCATTCTTTATTACTAAAGTATTGCTCATAAAAAGCACTGAATCCAAAAGAATCTTTTTCGGCTTTTTAGTTTTTTGTGAGGTCACTGTTTCTTTCTGTATGCTTCAATTATCTTTTATTAACCGAAGTTTCACCATGGGTTGTTCAACTGAACAGTCATTAAATATTGTTTCAATAATATGTCTTCCTTTGTACTATTGTTTTTTGTAATGCTTGATAGAATGGAATTATTTTAACAGTTTTTGTCTCTCAACTTTTTGTTTTTAGTTGAAAGCCTTTACTTATATTTCTGTACCTTTTTCAGTAATTCTTTGCCTTGGTCTTGGTGCTGGATACCGTCATGATAAAGCTTCGATTTATCTCTCCTAACTCACTTTCTTCCTCTTGCACTAACAGTTCACGAGGTAGGAGACAGTGAACAAGACCTAGGAAGACTCATGTTAAATGGTCTTCTAGAACTTTACTGTGGAATTGTTGAATAAGGAATAGTCAGTAAAATAGTCTGCAGAGCTTTCTGTTTTTTTTCTCTCTTCTCGGTACTAATTTTCCATTTTTGTTTCATTAATCTAGTGTTCTGTTGGCGTCATAGCTTCTTTTGGGTATGATATCTTTCCAAATTTTGTTGTTTTACTTCTGCAACTTTATCTACCTGGGGTTTCTTTTCTCGCAAGTATTCTGCTGCAAAAAACTACATTTTTACAGTTCTGATATGATGGCTACAAAAAAGTTAAAGACACGAAAATTGCCACATTTAAATTAATAAAAATATGTTTATTATTCCGACAGATAAGATTTGTGTTATTAAGATTACCAGAATTAAAAAATGAAAAAAAACTGATATATTCACACAAAATGTTCTCTTATTCTTAGGCACAAGTCTTTACCTGCAAAAAAAGGACTCATATCTTTTGGAAAAAAGATTTAGTAAATTCCATTGACAAGCAAAATTATAGTAATTTAAAATATCTAAAGTCTATGATGTTAATTAGAGCGGGATTTGTGTATATATAGTTCTTGAACAAAGAATGTAATAATAATCAATAAAAACATTCAACCAATGGATCCAAACATAAAAACTATGTGGATAAAAGCTACTTAGTGATATGGCAGTTGAATATTTACAAAATAAAGCTGCATCTCTACTGTGGTAAACACTAGTTCCGAAGTGATATCTCATTTTGTTGAAATTACAATTTTGTATTTCTTTTTAAACCTAACAAGATTATGTTTGAAAAAAATGCAAAATCTCAGTTTCAACAAAATGTCATTTTCTTAATCAAAATGTTAATTTTTAAACCTAGCCACATTAGTTTTCCAAAACACCACAAAACATCAATTTCTACAATGATGGTAGATCTGCTTAAAGTATTTATCAAATATTTGTTTCGATATCAGTAAAAACAAGGAAGGTGATTTCAATCGCAGCTCCCACCTTGTTGGCATAATTGTGCTACACGACTAACAACATTCATGCAAGTCACTCCTCTCTACTCATTTCTTTGTTTATATATCTGTCACAATTTATTGATAACTTAGATTAGATGGCCATTGCCAATTATACCATAGATTTATGAATTGGAAAAGCTCAAAGCTTTTCTAGGTATGAAGATTTAAAAAAAACTTCCACAATTATTACAAAAATTAACTCATTTTAAGGTATTGAAGCGAGAATTTGTCTTGGAAATCAAGTGTAAAATATGAGATAATATAGTAAAGTCCAGGTAGTGAATAATGAATGGATTTGTTAATTAGTGACATGCCCTATACACAAAAAGTGTGGCCAAAATTAGAGATGGCAATACACAAAATTTAAGACAGCACACTGTGACAGAGACAGATGATCACTGAACGAGACAGCGTGCGCTGTGGAAACCCGCACCTCGTTTCATAGGCTGAATATAAAAGTCCCACCATTGGTACGCTTTCCTTCTTCGCATCTGACCGTCAAAGCATACAGAGCTCTCCACGGGCGACGCTAGGTGATGGCTCCACCACTCAAACCAAAATATTTCAACACATAGGGCTGCAGCCATCCTTGTGCTTCTATGTCTGACTGTCCTCGGTTTCTATTGTTTGGAATCTGTATTATGTTTTGTTATTTGAAATTGTCTTCTATGGTTTACAATATGTGGCTGTCGTTGTTTTGTAGGTGAGGTAAGTAGAATTACACGATGGAGAACCCTTAAGTGAAGTGTACCGGGAGCCAAATTGTACACCCAGAGAGCACTGAGTAAAAGAGCGGGGCAGCAGATAATGTGTTCGATAATTTAATATTTATGTAGTGAATTGTTGCGATGAATATGCAGTGATGGCCATTTATTGTCTTTGTTGTGTGTGTAGGCAGTTTTCAAACGGTCGAGTGAGATAATTGCTTCTGTGTCTGGAGTTTTAGTGTGATTGTTTTGCCAACTTTTGGTATGGACCATCATATGGTAGTTGGAGGATCCCTTGACTGCATCATTGCGTATAAATATACATTCGCAAGTTGCGAGATCTTGACGGATAAATATAGGCAGACGCCCAGAGTATGGTTCGCAGATGTGGATGGCTTGAGAGCATTGATGGCGTTTAGTGATTATTGCAATATCTTTATTGCAATAATCACTAATTGTCTTTATTGCAATAATGTACAATAAAGAAATGGGATGTGCACTTAGTTGTAAACTAAGTCCACTTGCCTTGCGAAAACTGCACTTGGAGGGGTTGATGGTGATGCTGTTTTCGTTGAGCTGCTAGAGTGACGCTTCATGGTATTGATGGTGTTTGGCTTCACTCCTGGATATTACCAAGGTATATTTTATTCTTTGATACTTTGTCCTAGGTTTCTATTATATAAGATTTGTCTTATTTTTTTTATTTGAAATTGTCTTCTTTACAAAACGTAGCTGTCACGTATTAACACCACAGTCTGGTTGTTTTTTTGTTAATATCAGCGTTATAGGGCAAAGTTTCAAGCATATTTACTAATGTTTTTACAAACACTAATCATTTTTAAACACCTACTTCCATTTACCTTAATTTTTTTATCGCTAGCAGAATTTCTTTTGGTAAGAATAACTTATCTGGCACTTTTTTTTTTAAATAACTGCGATCAGTCCCTTTAGACTATTATCAGTTTTGTTGGGTGGGAAATTTGGCATTTAGAGTACAGAGGCCAATGCTATTGGTACTCAATTAGAATACCTTAATTCTTATGAGCCTGTTAATCAATTTGGTATTTTCCAGCAAATTAGTAGCTAGAGGGTTTGAATGGGTAGTGAGCCGTACTGCATATCTTTTTGTGAATCTGTTAATCTCCTCAAGAATGGTGGGAGTGTCGAGGTATTTGTGATTTTCACAATTTCGTGTGAACCAAGGTGCACTGACTATTACTTGACCTTAAAATTGCATTTTGAGCTCATTGGAGACACATTACGTTGCTATTACTGGCCACATCCTACAGCTGAATGCCATATGTCCCTATCGGCTTGAGGAGTGAGCTGTATATATTGGCTAATAATTATTAATACGTCAGTGTTGGAACAATGTATCGTTACATTTCCATTAAAATCTATTTGGCAAATGTGGAAAATCATTTTTGTATCGACTTCTTCATTAGCCGGACACGAAAGTGCTTGTTCCAAAGTTTTTACCACTTTGGAATTAGTGGGAACGTTGAGGTATTTGTGATTTTCACAATTTCGTGTGGACCAAAGTGCACTGACTATGTTTCTTAGCATTGCGTTTTGAGCTCTTTGGAGACACATTATGTTGCTATTACTGGCCACGCCCCACAGCTGAATGCCATAAGTCCATATCGGCTTGAAGAGTGAGCTGTATGATAGTAGTTTATTGTCCACCGATAGCACAGAGTTTTGATCCAAAAGCCAGTTTTTTGTACCTGATATTTAAATGGTCACGTTTCTGCTTGATGTGAATTTTCCAGGTAAGCCTTCTATCTCGGTGGAAGCCCACATATTTAACACAATCAGCTAAGATGGTTTGTGATCTAATGGGGGGATTATGCTCTTGGGACTTGTCTAAGTTTTTCGAGGCTTTCCACAAAGAATGGTCACCCTGACCTAAAGCAGACAATGTAGGAATAGTTTGTTGCATCTTATTATTTGCAGTGTCCCGGAGAAAAGCCTTCAGTTTTTTTGTGGCGTGATTGAACTTCCTTTTGTCTGAGGGGTGTCGAGACAAGTGCCATAACAGTCTTAAAAGATACTTTTCTTCGACTTTAAATCTTACATTGAAAAGTTGGAAATATAGGTTTTGAGATTATTTAGTTCTGGAATTGGTCCAGCAGGCTACTTGTATATTGTATATTACATTCCCCTAGCAATAAAGAAACCCAGGAGGTCAAGCAGTTTGTTTGGATCAGAAGGCCAGTAGGTGGGACCACTGGACCAAGATTGTAAGTGGTTGGTTTCCACAGAACCTTTCAGTGCTCGACCTCTGGTAGCTGAGCTTCGTGACCCCCAGAAATAAATTGGGGATCAAGTATTTGGAAGTACTGTGAGAACATAACCTGAGTTATTTTATGTCAATATACCGCAACTAATATAATTGGACCTACACAATTTCCTAACCTGACAGAGGTCGCTTCCAAGTATGCCATAGAATATGATTTTAAAGGTGAATGTTTTGACATTGCATTTCATGGCAAGTGCTGTTCCTGCATGGGCACTGCCATCAGGGTGAGGAGTTGAGATAGAGAAGCAACTTCTTGCCATAGCATGAGATTCGGATATAAGTACAATGTCTTATCTATTTTTGTGAAGGATTTCTTCAAGTTCTAATATATTGGGCGATAGTCCATTTATGTTCCATGTTGCAATGTGAAGGTCAAAATTATATAATTTTGAGTTCATTTTGGGGATTACCATTGCCGATAGATTTAATAGTGTTCCTATTTGTTGGAGAATTAAACCTATCTTTTCAGATTGTTTGGTCAGGATTTTTTATATTGAGGTTTGTTGAGGTAGAGGATCGGGGGGTTATCTGCTCGTTCGATGGTGGTATGCCCAGATGCTATGTTTGCGTAGGTTCTATTGCTTTGGTTGTTATCTGGGGACTCCATAGATCCGGTGTTCCACTCAGGCCTTCTGTTATTAATATCGCTAACTATCTTCAATTTAGCGCCTAGTCTGTTAGTTTTTCAATCCAGAATCTCTTTATAGACCTGGCAACCTTTATAATTGGGAGGAAGGTCGCATGAACATAAAGCACGCTTATCTGCCATTTAAAAACATTCATTGTATAATGTGAGCTCTCCATTGCAATCCATACAATACATATATTTTTTCCCAAAATAATATTTTTTTAATTTAACATTGTTAAGTCATTAATATAGAAATGCATCAACTAAATCAAAAATATACTATGAATAAGTCCGTACATTGTACTAATTTCATAGAAGATATTAATACTACATATTCAAAAAAATAAACATGAAAAAATGTACGCAAATATCACAAAATCTTCCTTTAAATTTACACAAACAATTGTCAATTAAAAATATAGCCATCACGCCAGTGCTAGAACATTAATATCTGCGGTTAAAGGAGGTTGGGATATATCACTCTTGTTGTAAATTATATTTATAACAACTATATGTCAATTTATCTTAAATAAATAAATAAATCACTTACAAATTTTGAGAGTTTACTTTTGACACATAGTTACTACATAATGTAATATATTATGAAAACGATTCATGTTTAACTAGTGACAATTTGTTGTTTGACAATTATTTATACTAAACAAATCAAACATATTTGATATCAAATTATTAATTATATTTTACACAAAATCAACTAAATTATTAAACAGTTGATATTTATATATAAATTTGTCTCAAGTACAGTCCTAACAAATATAAATTATAAATAATAATAAACATTGAATATATTTGGCATTAATTTTGTAGAAGTTCATTGTTCACAATTAAATGAAACTATGTGTTGTAGTATTATTGCTAGGTACTTTCTTTAAGTTCTTTACCATGACCTAGGTTTCGTTGTATTACATCTTCAGGTGGGCTATAAGTTCTAGAAAGTAGAAATAATAATACATCACGTAGTTTCATTTAATTGAGAATAATAAATATATTTTTTTGTTTTTAATATTTTGTTTCAATTCTTTGGCAGAGGTGAAGAAAACGAATAATTCATTAAAGGTAACATCGGCACAAGCGAAGCGTATGCGCAGTGCATATTATGTAATCTGTATAAAGTACATATTGTCTAATATCATAAGAAAAAAAACTGTAAGAGGTAACACTGTTTTTTTATTTTAAGCACACAAAATAAGCTTGTGTTGTAATATTTCCACAAAGAACAAAGAAAAATAAATTATATAATACATTTATAAAATATTCAATTAAGTACAAATGTGTCATCAGTAACTTAATAATTTTTTTTTATAAAAAAGAGATAAAATCAACACGGAATATACTTGTGACTATCACATCAATTAAGTAAAGCTACAATTATAGAATATAAGTCATCTATGTAGGGCATTCCAGTTCACTAATCTGGACAAACAATAAATGAAACAAAATTAAAAGTAAAATCATGGATTTATCCGCTATATATTAATTTCATGGAGTCTCTTTCTTCCCATTCGATCTAAACTGGGGGTGTAGACTTGGAAAGGATGTCAAAGACAACATCTTTTTATTGTACAAATCATAATTATCGTAGTATTTCTCTAACACTGGCATTTCTTCGTGCGTTATCAACATGAAATAGGAGATGGCTACGAGTTAGTTTACGATAAAGATGGACAGTCATAATTACCTTGACAGATGTTGAACGTCATCATTGACTCTAATTATTAATTTCTATGGTAGAGGAAATCAGATTTGTATTTATTGATATTTTGTATGGTAATTTACAGTCACCGATATGATAATGAAGACATTTTTAATGAAGACTTTTAAACATTTTTTTAAATATTCTCAACCCTGTAAACGACAACAGCATATTCAAGTTGCGCAACCTTACAAGAATATTGTATAAGGTTAAGTATGTTTCAACATTTTTAAAGACATTGGCCATTCTTAATACCAACCCAAGCATTCTATAGAGCTTAGATACAATCAGCTCAATGTGGAAAATAAAAATTACACCAAGGTCACACAAGCTGTCGACTTTTTCAAGTAAGTTGCCCCTATTGCATATATAAAGGTTACTTGCTTTTTTTCTTTGTGAAAGTGATTTGTTTGCACCTTGACTAACTGAATTAAATTTGTTCTCTTCACAGTAAACATGCAGTCTATCGAGATCAGCTTGTATATCTAAACAGTCATGGGTGTCCTCCATAAGAGTAAATAGTTATAGATCGTCTGCATATTTAGAAAATTACTATTTCTGAAACAGGTACTGACATTGTTTATAAACAAAATAAATAAGAAAGGGCCTAATATAAACCCCTACATTACATTTGAAATCATGTGTATGTGGTATTAAAACCAATTTAGTTTAATTGTTAAAATTTCAATTTAGTTTTAATTGGTATTAGTTAAACCATGAAATAAACCGTCTAAGCATTCAACAATATCAGCGGCAACTTTGATACTGTCGAGTGCCAGTTTTCTTATCAATATAAGTGGGCAACCTTATGAAATGCTTTCTTGAAATTTATATATATCATGTCGACCTACTGCAAAAAACAAACGTTTACATGGTTTATTTTGCATTTTTATGAACTCATTGAAATTTCCACCAAAACGCTCTGAACTATATAGACATCATGTCTTGCCAAGCAAACAGCAAACAGTTGCCAAGGGATATGGAGAATTATGAGACATGTGTCAGAATATTATGAGATGTGTCACAAATAATTATGAAAACAAAATTTGCTTTTAGCTTTTTCTTTTGACATAGCCTAAAAACATATCTAATCAATAATCACACACAAAACTAACACTTGTTTTTTGTTATACGATAACTTTAGATTAGTTTAGTTATAAGCATACTTAGATGGAAGTTTTGATATTCCGAATTCCTGCTGAGCAGAAATCAGTGTTAGATGCAAAAAAGATTCCGAGTATCACCCCATCAATTTTGGAAAAATTATTGCTATTTGCTTTTGTAAAACCTTCATACATCAAAAAGAGTTATAGGCATCAATTTTGTACAAATTATTGCTATTTGCTTTTGTAAAACCTTCTTCCATCACAAAGAGATGGACATAAATTTTGGGCAAATTATTGCTATTTGAGTTTGTAAAACCGTCATACAACACAAAGAGTTATAGGTATCAATTTTGTGCAAATTATTGCTATTTGCTTTTGTAAAACCGTTATACAACACAAAGAGTTATAGGTATCAATTTTGTGCAAATTATTGCTATTTGCTTTTGTAAAACCGTTATACAACATAAAGAGTTATAGGTATCAATTTTGTGCAAATTATTGCTATTTGCTTTTGTAATACCGTCATACAACACAAAGAGTTATAAGTATCAATTTTGTGCAAATTATTGCTATTTGCTTTTGTAAAACCGTCATACAACATAAAGAGTTATAGGTATCAATTTTGTGCAAATTATTGTTATTTGATTTTGTAAAACCTTCTTCCATTATAAAGAGATGGGTATAAATTTTGGGCAAATTAATGCTATTTGCTTTTGTATTACTTTTATATATCAGAATTTTACTTAGTGGCAACTAATGCCAGTCTTATCTAATGGACTATGGACAGTGTCTAAAGAGATGACTATTTTCATTTTTTTTTCAATCACATGTAAATGTAAGAACAAATGTTATTTATTTTTATTTCTATGTTTAAAGTCTATCCAATAAAAATAAACTGAATGAATGCAAATATTGTAAACGATAACAAATTACGCAATGAACAGCGTACGTACATGTAGATATCGTACATATGCCATTCTCTATAAGGTAACAAACTACGTAAAAACATTGCCCAGGTTCTCTATACATAATATTTATTTCAGTAAAATAGAAATTTGTTAGAACTGTTTTTGTAGTTACTATTCTTCTTATTTTCTTCTTATTTTGGCAATAGAAATACAAAAAATGAGAATCTATTAGGTAGAATAGTCACCTTCATCATTAAGTACAGAGAGGGATATTATGCATGTAGCATGTGGGTACATTGGCCATGTAAACAGAAGCACTGCATCGGTAAGCATCTGCATTGCATCAGTAAGAAAATACTGAAATATCATGGGCGTAGTGTGAGGGTACATTGTCAATTTAGGCATAATGGTTACCTTCATCAGTAAGAAAACACTGGAATATCATACATGTAGCGTATGGGTGTACATTGCCCATTTAAGCGTAATAGTTACCTTCATCAGTAAGAAAATAATGGAATATCATGCGTGTAGCGTGTGGATACTTTCTCTATTTATGTAGAACAGTTACCTTCATCTATAAGTATAGAATGGAATCTCATGCGAGCAATGCGTGGGTCACCAGCTCCGACACAAGTGGCACAGACTACATCGGCAGCATCCAGCAAACGTCGCTCGGCCTGACGGCGAAGCGCACGGTGTCGCCGTTCATCTGCTGCCGAAAGCTCGCCCGCTTCTTCGCGTAAACGTTGCAACTTGCGCAGTTCACACTCACCACCACCCAGCGCACGAGCCTGCTCGTGCAGCGATAAGAATGACACCGACGACTCCATCGCTTCACGGGATTTGGCACAAAGACGTACCACCTGTATTGCATTTCCACTTATTCATTTGCCATACAAAAATAAAGTGTTTCTAATGATATTTTTATCATGAAATATTGAAGAGCAAAGTTAAACTTCACTCTGTACTAATTGACTTAAGTAAGCGTAGTCACTTTAACAGATTGAAGATCTATTTTTTTGGATTTAATTAAAATATACACTTTTAAGTAGATGTGTATAAAAATTTACATTAAAATTTGTAGACATGAGAAAGTTGACATTATAAGTAGAAAAAGATAGTGACCGGAATAGGGCGTATGGACAGAGTACTCAGTAATCAGACGTCTATTCTTTTTGAGGAATTCTAAGAGACTAAACAAAGCAAGTCCTGGAGATGGCTGTCTCCTCCAACCGTGAAAAATTTTTGAGGATCTGACTACAGGCAAATTTATGGCCTATGGATTCTGCCTCTGGGATTTTAAAAGAAGTCTTTATAGTTACATGCTGAATGAAAAATCGATAACAGGTGTTTATTATGCAGATTGGACCTCAAAGTGCATGAAGCAATTAAAGAAAAATAATATGGAAAAGTGCCATTAAGTATGTTGTGTCAGCCAGCTTTGTGGCATGCCATGACAGCCATGAGCCAAGTCACAAAGCTGGCTTCAATTTTTGATCACCTGCCATAGTTTTTAGTATATAATAGTTCTAATGTTAATACTTAAATATACAAACTACCAGAATTTATTGTTTTCATTTGTTGTCTCTTGATGAGTGTCATTTATGCTTTATATCTAAGCGTACGAAGGTACAAGCGTACAGTGACGGTGAATGTGCGGGAAAGATGAAATAAATGTGTATAAATGTTGGAGAATGTTGCTCAGTAATATCGAGTTATGTAAAAATTAAAAAAAAATAGACTGGTAAAGATCACGAGAAAATTTAAACATTGCGCTAAACGACATGAGGTGGAGATAAATCTGTACAACCAAATCTATTTTTGCAAATAATTCAAAAATTCTAGTATATATATATATATATATATATAGATATATATAAAGGTGTCCCAAAATTCACGCAAAATTTGAATTTTGCGCCATTTGTGTGCCAAAAAAAGTGTTGCCAACCAAAAAAAAAATACAGCGTGACAGCTGATAGTTCAGGGTTATTAAAAATGGAGCGCTACACAAAAGAACAACGCATTTTTATTGTTTAGCAATATTTTGCAAATAATGAAAGTTTGGCAGCAACAGTTCGCAATTTTCGTACAAAATATGGTTGGAATAGTGATTTAACTTCATCAACTGTAAAGAGACTAATTAAAAAATTTAGAGAGACTGGATCAATTAGTGATCTTAAACAGTCTGGCCGTCCTTCAACACAAAACATTGAAGCAGTTCGAGAAAGTGTTGCTGAGAGTCCAGGAACATCAATTCGGCACCGTGGTCAAGAATTGGACATTTCGAGAAGCTCTCTACAGTGTATTCTCACGAAAGATTTGCATCTTCATGCCTATAAAGTTCAATTGACTCAAGAACTGAAGCCTACTGACCACGCACAGCGAAGAGAGTTCGTTGAATGGATTATGGAACAACAAAAAGTGGATGCTGATTTTTCGAACAAAATCATCTTCAGCGATGAGGCTCATTTTCATCTTGATGGCTTTGTTAATCGACAAAATTGTCGCATTTGGGGTTCAGAAAATCCACAAGTGATTGTTGAGAAACAAATGCATCCACTACGTATAACTGTTTGGTGCGGATTTTGGGTTGGAGGCATCATCGGACCATTCTTCTTCGAAAATGCAGCTGGTCAGACAATAACGGTTAATGATGCTCGCTATCGCGACATGATAATCCAGTTTTTTGTGCCAAAATTGCAAGATATGGATGTGGACGGCATGTGGTTTCAACAAGACGGTGCCACATGCCATACAGCCCGAGAAACAATTCAATTACTACATGAGTCATTTCCTGGTCGTGTAATTTCCCGTTTTGGTGATCAGAATTGGCCGCCCAGATCATGCGATTTGAACGCCGTTGGATTTTTTTCTTTGGGGTTTTTTGAAGTCTAAGGTTTATGTCAACAAGCCCACGACCACCCACGCCTTGAAGGAGGAAATTGAGCGCTGTATCAACGAAATTCAGCCACATTTATGCAAAAAAATCATGGAAAATTTCAACAAAAGAGTGCGTATGTGCCAGCAAAGTCGTGGAGGCCATTTACCCGATATGCTATTCCATACATAACCCTATACTGTATGCTATATAAATCAATAAAAAATTTACAATTTTTAATTATAAACCTGTGTTTCCTATCAAAATTACTTCTTGCGTGAATTTTGTGACACCTTTATATAGAACACCTTTATATTCTAATTTTTCAATTGAGATATGCGTGAATTATTGATTTCTGACAACGTAAAAATAACAAATATAATAGTAAAGTAGAGCACTCGAAAGTTAAATTGTCGCAATTGTGCTAAATCTGCATAAACACGAGCTACTTATGTAAATGTTTAAAACACCCTGCTAATTTGAAATGAAATGTTAATAAATATCATTACTTTTAAATTTTGAAATGACAAAGTTTAATTTGTGTACAATTAATTTTATTTCTGGGTGCAAGGCTACTTACAAGATGAGCCTTCTTCTTTAATGCTGACGTAATATTAGCTGGTGTAGAGAAGTTTTTTAAGAATTAAGAAAAATATTATTTTTCCAATAGGAAAATTAGAAAAACTTTATATCAAATTTATCAGTTTATAAAGAAATAATTCAGAAAAATAAACAGCATTTATTTAAATTTCTTTATGTTTTAATAACTATTCCAAGAATGTTTTGATTCATCTCTAATAACAATCTAACAATGACAGAATGAAATATTTCTCCACTTTTAGAAACGGCTTCCCCTATTTTGACCATTGCTCGCAAGAAGCATATAATATGGCTATTCCTCATTATATATTTAGGCAACATACATCAAAAAGAAATTCTGTGGATGATATCAATAATCCTATAAGAATTAAAACCGTGTAATAATAACAATAACTGTCAGTTTTGAATATAAGTTTCGACAATAATTTAGTAGGTGCTACAAATCTTTTTCGATATTTTTTTCTGACGATTGCCCTTTAGCGAGGGAGTAAAAGGTAGGTAAACGTATCCCCGATACATATAACCTGCCACACAAACCCACCTTTAATCCCGTCCTATGAATCTTCTCAGTGAGTTGATCGACAGCGGTGTTGGAGGGAGCGCAAACGAGGACAGGTGAGCCGCTCTGCCTTACCAATTGGTACACAATAGTGGCCGACGTCACCGTCTTTCCGGTGCCCGGAGGACCTTGAATCAGTGATAGTGGTCTCTGCAATGCGTGCTTTACTGCGTATACCTGTTATAAAATATGAGGCTAAATATAGCTATAGTTTATATTTAAATAATAATTTTATTAAAAGCTTTTACAGTTAATCTACAACCATAAGCCTTTATATTTAGTTTCAATAGAGAATCTCAATAGCATCAATAATTTTTCTTCTTTCTTAATTTTCCATTGCTTGTTCATTGACTCGTCGCAATTTTCTCATTACTTAGTGTAAGCAAGTATATAGAGTTTAACAAGTATAGATAAGTTAACAAATATATCGAAATATACCTTTCACAATGTTATGTTACATTAAATAACTCCTATATGCCAAATGTGATCTAAAGACTTAATAATCTAGCACTGACATAGGCATATTCTGTTACACATTATTCCATTCTGAGTAACACAAGTATTTCAAGCTGTATAAAACTGACTGCTAGTTCCACTGTGTTTCTACACAAAGTATCAATCCTCTCCTTTCCTCTAGAGGTGAAAACGAGATTTATAATGACCATTATATAAAATATAAAAATTATAAATATTACTTTATACACATACAATCCTGTAAAGACCAAAAAGAAATAATTTTGTCAAGAAATCTTATTTATTTATATTTATTAATATAAGATTGTTATTGATAGTATGCATTTTTCAGAGTTTATATTTAAGAGTTACTTAGTGACATAAATTGTCTAAAAAGGCCGAATTTTTGGAGTTTGATAAAATTTGTTATTAAATCATCACCATATAACTAAAGCATTTATGAAGAAATACCAATTTTAATATTTCTAAAAAATAGTTAGGTTTTTTTCACATCCTGCAATATCTGGAGTTTAATAAAAACAATTCAGTAAACGTATACGACTGCCAGCAGAAAGGATTGAATGCAACCGGCTGGAATGAGCTAATTCCACATATTATTAATAAGCGTGAACATTTGACACGATACCTGCGATCGGTTGAGATCGGGCAGATTAGGCGCACTGAAATGCTTGGGCAGGTGGATGCGAAAGAGCACATCTTCCACGTCGTGTCCCAATAGGCGCTGGTATATGTAGCCAGACACTGAGCTATCATCCACTGCAAACTTCCGTAGCGCCAACTGCATCCTATGCGCGTTGCAATAATGATTACAAATACAGTTTCATGATAGAAAAAGTTACAGTAAATAAGAAGCATCATGAACGGAGCTCACCAGACCATTGGACTTGTAGCTCACATTTTGCAAACCTTTCTCATCTATTGATAAATTTCATAATACAATTCTCAAATTAATCACAGATGTGCTTTCCGCACAATAAAACTTACAAAGCGTAGATAAAAGAAATTTAAAGTAGATTATAGAGACACTCTGCGTCTCAGCAGCATATTTACATTGACGACGTTGATGTCCTAACGTTTCATTTTGAACTCCCTAAGCTAGAAAATAGAACAATTATCACTGACATGATAACACTTTTCTAAAATATTGTATTGATCTTTAGGCTGTGAAGATTTTCTTGTCTGTATGCGTGTATCCCAACAGAGTATTATATCTTGTCTTACCCATACTTCTCATGCAGCATACGCATACAAAATATGCTACGAAGTATGTTAACTTACAATACATATTTTATTAACATAGACATATTTAACCTTTTAACCACTGAGCGATTATATTAATGACAAGCCCCCACATACTACCGACCAAAAGATGGCAATTTAAATGAAGACCAATAACTCGAAGCAATCACAAATGTATACTACTTTGATTTAATACAACCCACTTTGCCAAAATTCAGTCGATCATTAATTAATTGTCAAAATTATGTTGCATGTGAACAATTTATAAAATATACAAAAGTACGTAATCGTTCAAGCGTTTTTACCTTTGTATGTTTTACGAATATTGGTCTATTTACTTTTGAATTTGTACCTTATGTCGTTGTGAGAACCTGGTATAGTCGTATGTTATTTGATATTGGTGGTAATATTATAAAATGAGCAACTTTGCTAAGTTTAAAATTGTGTATACATTATAATAAATTATTATAAACATGTTATGTTAGTAGATACTAATTTAGTAAAAATTATAAATAATTGTCATTGGAAGCTGCTTTGCCATTTAGTCATATTCGTATGGCTTATATTAATGACGGCACTCTGGTGATTCCCGCAAAACTTTTAATTCTAACCCTAATTACTAGACCACCTTATAGTCTGCAATTTTAAAATTAAAATATAATTACATAGGTCTGCGATAAAAAAGTTTTTCAAATACTTTCCTGTAAAACATATAGATTTTAGCCTATACATTCCAAATATAAGCCTCAATTTAAGATATTATATCACAATTTTTTTTGTATTCAAATCAAAGCAGTGAGACATTTCACAGGGTGTATGAAAAAATACATACATACAATATTTATACACTGTTTTTAATATCATTAAAAAATTTATCAGTTTTAGAGCAATAAATTCACTAGTTCATTACGACAGTCATACATAATTCATTCTATGGTCTCTAAACTTACGTGTTGTATAGCCATAGTGTAGTGCTTTTCAATATGTACACCTGTGATATTAACCCATTTATCACAGCCGTACTCATTGAAGTAGGTACAGTTAATCTTTGTAACATAAATTTGACACTCATACATTTTATAATTTTATTGTCGGTAATTTACATTCTGAGAGAATCAACTCATCGAAATATTAAAGCTTGTAAGGGTAGATCTCAAATTGTGTCATTGTAAGGCATAACGACAGATATAGAACAGAATGCCGTCCAGACACATTATTATTGTTACTTATGTTAACTTCATTTCAAAGTAGTATTCACAATATATAAATGAAACCCAAGTATTAGTAAAAATATTTGAGATAAATACTGCTGTACCCATCCGAGTACAGCGACAACATACATATATGAATAATCTTTTTTGTTTCACACTAGTAATGACTTCCAAACGTTTTGAGACATAAATAACTATAAGGGGTTAGAAGCAGCCATTCAAGCCATTGTCGATGACAGTGAGGATGACGCCAACTATAATTTAGCCATCACACCCCCGCCACCGAGTGCCATGGCGGATTAAGAAGAAGGGGCTGATGAAGACATTGTTACTATCTCACTGCCACGAGATGTTCCCGGGAATATTGAATTGTTTGTGCGTAATACTCATACTAGTGATGACAACAACAGTAACGAAGAAACGTTGGCCACAGAGCAACTTCAACGTCATTAGCACGAAGTAATCCCAACTTGGCATGACTCCTTTAGAAATTTTTGAAGTAAGATGAAATAACAGGCAATCAGGCAGGCAGGATTTCAATAAACTGAAAAATCTCATTGGTGTTTTAATATCGTTTGGATATCCCAAACTGCCTAGGGAGAGTGGGTTTTGATCTTTAGATGAAGATGTGGGTATTTCATTTGTTTCGAAACCATAACAATATAGAGGTTACGCAATATAAAAAAAATCTTCATTCTGCAAATAATGATCAGGCAACATCAAAAAGTGAGATGTGATAGAAGTACACATTTCTATAGATTGATGGTTTCTAGTATTGATGGTAAAATATTATGGCCACCACACCACAAAAACAATTTATAAGAAGAAAATCCTTGCAGTTTATTTATAAAAAGTGACTTCAACGGGTTATTGCCATGTTTTTGAGTTTTACTGTGGAAAAGCTGCTAATGCCACTAATGAACCTCTTGGATCAAGAATTATCAAAACACTGAATTATTATGAAAGATAGAGTGTTTGTACAATGATGACAAATTATGATACGAATGAACCACTTAGTGTAGTAATGAGATTATGTGTCCGATAAAGTGGGAAGAGATCTATGTTGGTATTCCGCGTTTGTTCCAGAATTATAATAAAGAATGGGAGGAGTTGATGAACTTGACCAGTCTATATCAATCTACAGGTTGCTATCCACGAAAAAAAATGGTGGTAGATTCTATTTACCTATATAATCGTACACTATATGGCTGCTAGCAAATGCCTGTCATTTGCATATTATCAGCCACCACGACCAGCTATTATTTAGATGCAATCTTGTGAGATATTATTTACGTTGAACACCTCAAAAAAAACTCGCTCTTCCTCTTCAACAGTGCCAGGCTTGGCGTAAGATGATTTGGGACACCATCCTAATCCCAAAATATTGAAAGGCAATTGCGTTGCGCAGTTTGCTATGTAAAAGTTCACTGGCAGTGCAAAACCTGCTTGAAAACATTGTGCATACAGAGTATCTTGAATATTATTACAGCAAGTACACTCTCCTAAAATAGAAAAAAATTGTTTTTTCTTTCTCATTCGTGTTACTATTATTCAGAAAATACATGATTCATATTAAAAATAGCGGCAGTTTTATTTTGTTGCCTAATGGCTTAAAACTGCATTTTAAGGTATGGTCTGTCAAAAATAATCCAGATGTATTTTGTTACATAAGTGGACAATATACAACAGTTAAACAAAGGTTAAATATAAGAGACTGTAAAAAATGGTATTATATATTAGATAAACAGTGAGTTCCACCCATTTTGTGTCGAAGTATTAAAACAATAGACTTACGGCAAATCGAAATGATTGTCGTTTGATACTCCTGTATTGTGGCGGGAACAAACAAATTATACAGATAATTATTACTTTTGTTTGAGTAACGTGACAACATGCGCCAAAATTGTATAACCCGATGTTTCTTCATTAACAAAGCCAGTTTTACATTGTCCCAGATTGCCCATACCTATTAGTATTAAAAACGAGAGCATCGATATGCCTTTTATCATCAAATTTAGAACACAGCGATCTCCTAAGCGGTGGTGAAACTTTCAAGCTCATGAATAATCCTCGACCTTTAAAAGAGAAGGAACTGAATGTTTCGATAGATGGTCTTGGATTACTTAAAGATGCAGTGGAACTTCTTGGTTACTGTCTAAAAGAGTACAATTTATTAAATTCTGAGATAACATTTTATTGGTATCAAAGCAGAAATAAAGAATTTGTGCAGTATTTCAAGAAATAGGGTAATTTAGAATTTTGCTGCAGTATTGACGGTTTAATATATAAATTTGACATCAAATACAATGCATAGGAATGGCGACTTTTTATTAAATCATCGGAAAGAAGCTTAAAAGCTGTTCTCTAGCACTTCGGCAATAAATTTTCATCAATACCAATTGTTCATTCAGTTTACCTTAAATAAACTTACGCAAACTCAAAAAATGTTTTGGAGAAAATTAAATACACCGAAACCAAATAAGTTAATTCATGGTGACTTAAAAATCATATCTATACTTGGGAAACAGCAAGGTGATATAAAATTATAGAACTTTACCGAATGTCATAGATCCCGACAAAGTAATGCTTTCAACCCTTCATATTAAATTGGTTTGATTAAACAGCTTAAAGGCATTACGTCTTGTAATGCTAAAACACTCTGTTCATGCTTTCCTATTTTATCTGATGCAAAGTTAAAGGATATTCACAGATACTGACACCAGCAAACTAATTTAGAATGCAGACTTTGAAAAAATAATGACAAACTTAGATCAAAATGCCCTAGCATGGCTCAAAAAAAGTTTTTAGATAACATAAAAGATCCTAATTATATAAATATTGTCCAAGAAATGTTAAACAGCTATAAAAACTAAGGATGTAATATGAATCTGAAAGTTCTTCATAAAATCTAAGTGTCTACAGTACGCAGGCGAACGGTTCAAGATATGAAAGAGATGGAAAGAATGTGCCAAGGTCACTGACACATCAATATGACGGTGAACAGTACGCATGCGAACGGTTCAAGATATAAAAGAGATGGAAAGAACGTATCTAGGCCGTTGGGACATCAATATGATGGTTGACAGTACGCAGGCGAACGGTTCAAGATATAAAAGAGATGGAAGGAATGTATCAAGGCCGTTGGGACATCAATATGATGGTGGACAGTACAAAGGCGAACGATTCAAGATATAAAAGAGATGGAAAGAACGTATCTAGGCCGTTGGGACATAAATATGATGGTTGACAGTACGCAGGCGAACGGTTCAAGATATAAAAGAGATGGAAGGAATGTATCAAGGCCGTTGGGACATCAATATGATGGTGGACAGTACAAAGGCGAACGATTCAAGATATAAAAGAGATGGAAAGAACGTATCTAGGCCGTAGGGACATCAATATGATGGTGGACAATACGCAGGCGAATGGTTCAAGATATAAAAGAGATGGAAAGAATGTATCTAGATCGTTGGGACATCAATGTGATGGTGGACTATTGTTGGATGATTCATAAAAGGAAACCAAGAAAATGCAGCTTTTCCTAAAAAAACAATGTTGTTATTAATTTTTTCTATTGTGTTTATGTTTGAATTTTATTTTAATTTAATATTAAGTAAATAAAACTTTGGACAATTTTGAGATTCATTTTAATTAATACTTCTTTGGCACCTATCTGTCTGATATTCTTAGTCTGTAAAACATATGAATATATTTTTATATTAGTTTCAAGAAACTTGACAAATAATAATAAAAAAAATAATAAAAACTTAAGAATATTAACACTTCAATAAAAAAAACTTCAAAAAAAATTCATTTGCCAAAAAAGGCCTGTGTTCTGTGATTATAATTGTGTGATTTTTTCTTCTTTCTTTACATTTTATGATTTATTTACAAACATATATATATTTTTATTTTTAATACAATTTTTTTGTTATCCATACTACAAAGCTGTTTAACGTACACGTCTCTGGGCTGAATGATGTTAGAAACTTGATCATTATTATTACATTTCTTGCATATTGATAAATAAATATGTATTTAGTTACTGAAACAAATTAATGATCAAAAGTAAAATTTTAAAACTCGTATAAATATAATTTTTCATATTGACGCAGTGTACTAACCGTCGCGTGACCGTTATTATTGGAACAATAACAAAAAGCAATCTGTCCATTAAGTGTCAACATTGTTGCTTGCTGTTTTATCCCTACTGGCTGTCATGTAACTTAAAATCGGGCATCCCCAAGTGTGCACAATAAAAAAATGTATTATATACAAAAAGGTTGCACAAATTTGTTACAAAGCAAGAGACAGGCATTAATTTTGTTTAATATACAGATTATTTTTGTTATGATTCTAGATAATACATTTAAAATGGCAAGTGAAAACAAACTTGGGAAAATAAATTATTAAGCAGGAGAAATAAACAAAAGAATCTAGAAATGCAAGTGCCACGAGGCACTTGCTCACTTCTTTCACTTTTTGTTTTCTTGTTTTCTCTGTTAGCAGTTCTCAGTCTGCAGTATGCCGAGGGAAAGCTTGTTCTCTCTGTTAGAGAATACCAACAAATAATAATCTTAGTGAACTGACCTATCAAATGATGTGCTCTTCCAAATAAAATCGACGACAAAGTTTGTAGTGCAATCAACTGGAGCCCCCATACCACTCTTCAGCTCTAGTCCGATGTCATCTCCATAATTATCAGGTACTTTGATCACATGTCCCACACCAGACCACGGCTTATGCAGCTCCCCAACATATCTAGCAATAACAAAAAATATTAATAATTGTAAATATAATACCTGTATGTGAAATTACTATATTGAAATTATGAATAGGCATGACGACAGTATCAAATAATCAAAAATTTAATGATTTTATGGGAAAATACATATTAAAAGAATTTAGAAGACGGATTTAGTTTAATTTAAAATTTTGAGATTAATAAGATTTTCAATAAATTAAAAGATTAAAATACTGCAATCGGCCATTTTGACTGAAACACGAATCACAGCGCATGACGTAACGTTTAGGTAAACAAACAAACTTCACTGTGTTTTGTTGTGACCGTACTACCGCTTACGCATTTGGATTGATTTTTTAATAGTTTATGTGTATTAAATCGACTTCACTTGACTCTAACACAATGGAATCAGGCTTTGTCAAGGCAAACAGCTCAAATTTGCCCAGGATTGATGTATTGATGTTGGGAGATTTCCTCGCAACTAATAAAGAATTTTGCTCGTCTGAATTTAGAAACGTCAAAACTTCCTTGTAAGTAAATTTTGTTTATGTTTATAGATATTTGGCACTAGATACAACCGACTTAGCTAAAATTAAAATAGTTTTGAACTCATTGTAGTTTTTTTATTTTACTTTCATATGTTGTTTCTATAATAAGTATACTTTCATTGTTTACTTTTGAGGTTAGCTCTTTAATAGCATGTAAGTGATGTATAAGTTACTATATAGTTAAGAGTTAATAGGTACCCGATAAAAATACTAAATCTTTATAGCTACAGAGCACCTACTAGTATTTTTTCCTCTTATTAAACACCTAATACATGATAATCACCAGTCAGTGTGTATGTATTTATTCTAATTAATTTCAATTCTTTCAGGTCTTCAAGACCATCATATGGGGATGATGCAATCAGCTATGTACAGCTAAAACGGGAAGGTAACATTTGTACAGTAAAATGCAAGATTTGCCCAGAGCATAAAGTTCATGCAACACTATATGCTGTAACATTGATGGTCGACGAAGATGAAGAAAAAATAATATCAGTCCAATGCTATGATTGTGTTGCTGCCCAGGGTGGATGTAAGCATGCTATAGCGCTGCTTATGTGGGTCCATAGACGTAGTGAAGAACCTTCTCGCACTGAAGTTCAATGCTACTGGCAGAAATCAAAGTTGTCAAGAGTTGGCACTACCTTGAAATTTATATCTGCAAAAGATTTATCTGAAGGTAGCCCTATATTGCCTTCTAACTCTGCAGTTCTTGAAAAGTTTTTACAAGAAGGAAAAGTGAGAAAATTAGACAACTGCAAGCTACTAAAGTTTCAACAAGATTATTATTGTAATAAACTACATAGTGTCTCAATGCACCGACTGGTGCTTACATATAAAGAAGAGTGCTCTGATTTATTTTTAAGTAAAGTAAATTTGACAGCAGAAGTTATAAATGAGGTTGAAAGAAAAACCAGGGACCAGTTTAAAAATAAGCTTTGGTATGAACTTAGGTACGGCAGGGTAACAGCTTCTAGAGCTTATGAAGTGAGTCGGTGCCAGACCAATGATGGGACCCTCATTTCTGCTATCATGGGGGGGAAGATCCCAGACACACCGGCAATGAAACGGGGAAGATATTTAGAAAATAAAGTAAGAGAAATAGTTTCCAAGAAACTAGGAAAAAAAATCAATAATAGTGGACTGTTCATATCCCAAAAATATCCGATGATAGCAGGTTCTCCTGATGGAATATGTGGAGATAGTATTGTGGAGATAAAATGTCCTATAAGTAGCAAAACTTATCTGAATTATATAAAAAATGGAAAACCCAGCAAGAAATGCTATGAACAGGTACAAATGCAAATGTATCTAAGTGATCTAAAAAGCTGTTTCTTCTGTGTTGCAGACCCAAAGTTTTGTACTAATCAAAATGTTGAGATTTTATGTATATCTTTTGATGAAAAGTATACATCAAGCTTTCTTGAAAGTGTTATTACATTTTGGAAATTCCAGGTATATCCATTATTATATAAAAGTATAGAATAGAAAATAAAAATGCAAAAATTTCATCTGTGTTTTATTTAATAAGAGAATCTTGTATATTAATCAAACCAGAAGCTATAGTTATCACATCATCAATAACTTTAACCAAACTTAAGTTAAGACAGGCATGCGGTTTTAACATGTTGAATTCACGTAACCGTCTTATTACCTGCTCAACATGAATTCGTAAGCTAGCTATTTGTTTTGTTTCTCTCGCTTGAGCTTTAGATAACTTAGTTCCAAATTCAACACTTGGAGGTCGTACTAAATGCACACCCATTTTTCTTAAATACACTTCCACATGCTTAAATCCTCTATCTGCCATTACCCACATATTAGGTTGCAAACATTTTGAAAAGTCAGATGTTTCAACAATGCATGTGTCTGTTATTCGGCCTCCATAACTATTTGAAATATAGTTTATCAAACCATTAGGTACACAAGATACAAGGTATTTAATTGTGTTGGCTTTCTTGTAATCAGACCAGGAAAGAGCTCGATTTAAGGCTTTTGAAGGCTTTTGTATTTCAATCTCTAAACAGTCTATTATACAAGTCACCTTATTGTATTTATGCCTAAAAGCCATGGGCAAATTATTTTTTATCAATTCCTTATCTAATGATACAATAAAAGGATACATTACACTTGCTATAATAGGTATATTTTTAAAAAAGATTTTGCTTGGATAATTTCTATCCATGCCAAAGTCATCAGCAAGTTCACGGAATGAATTATTCAATCTAATCTTTTTTAGACATAATAAAATATGGTTTAACGGTATATTTGTCTCTTCTTGAATCAAGTTAACTAAGTAATAACAACTTAAAGGAATACCAATATAAGAACGGGGACTTTTTAAAATTTTTTTCAAGGTACACTCTAAAGCGTTTAATTTTTCTCTCTGTATGTCATCCTCTATCATCTCACTACAATCAGATGTAGACTCCATTTGAAGAGATTTTATGGATATTGATGATTCTGTGTGAGTTACAGAGAGAGAATAAGAAGTATCACTATCTGATTGTTCTATTTCTTCAACTATCTTTCTCAAAACATTTACATTTGATCTTGATGGGTTACTATTACCACTTTGCTTGATTTTAACTGGTGATGTAGAGACAGAATTTAGAGACGGCTTCAATGGTGATGTCATCTGATTTACCAAACTGACTCGTGCTTGACTACCTTTACTTCTGAATGTTTTACTTATGCATACTTGAATTGATTTATCTAATACTCTTGGAGTCAATTGGTGAACTTCTTCAACATTCAGCTGAACTGTAAAACAAATGTTTTGTTATTTATGTGCAATGTTATGATTATGAATGCAAATAAGAGTTTACTAAGTCACAGAAAAAGTAAATTAGATAGTTATGAGTGTACTAACAATGTATAAAATAATAATGAGAATAAAATTAGCTTTTGCAACACTATAATCTAATAAATAAGTTAACAAAATATGTACCTGAACTACCAGATGCAATTTCTTTAGAATTTGATTGTTCTGTAATTATACTTTTTTCTTCAAAATGCTTTTCACACTCTTGAAGAGTCATCATCCTTCGTTTCTTAGCTATATGGGGTCGGTCTATTGTGTCAGATGTTTGTGTTTTCCTGTCTGGTTGGCATATAAATTTTTTGGGCATACATCCTGGTTTCATACGTACTTGTGACACCGACCCCATTATATGATACTCCATATAATTTTCCATGTCATTTGGCAACTAGAAAAACAAAAGTAAGCAATTAAAATTGATAATAAGAATGAAAACCAAGATCAAAACAAACATAACCTCCATAAATTAGTTATTTCATAGCCTCAATGTTTTAACTGTATCACGTCAAACAAACATTTTAAATCTATCAATATATAATACATACTCACATCAAAGTGGTCTTCACAGAAATAAAGTGGCGAATTCGTGGATATGTCGGTCGGGTTTCGCCGTGCGAGCTTTAACCACTTATCTCTTATTATTTTCTTGTATGGAACATGTACAAACACCTTGTTGGGTGTATCTATCGATGTGTTTTTACATTGAGGTACTGCACACCACTTATACACTTTGGAATTCATTTTTATCACGAATTTTGTTTACTTTTTCACTATGCGCATAGACACTGACATGTTGTTTAGCTAAACGTGACGTCAGAGCGGACGCCATGACACCTGAGTGTTTTTTCGCGCGCCATCAAAAAAATATTCTAAAAATGGCTTTATACTTCGTTAAACTCTAGTTAATTACCGAAATATGGTTTTTTTCATAAATAGTAAACGTATACCCCCATTACGGAAGAGGATTTCAAAATCTTTCGTCATGCCTATTATATTTTATTCATCAACTAGTCGTCCATAACTTCATCTGTGCCAAACTACTTTTTAAATAATTGAGAAGGCTTATCGAGGAGTTCGTATATTATGAAATTCAACCAAGCAACGGATTTTTTTAAAATACATATATACTCGGAATAAATAAATGGGTTACTGCAAAATCTATAAAAACAGTATAACTCAACATTTTCTTGTAGCAATAAAATATATTGGTTTTCTGCACTCCCAGCTTTCGAAGGACCAAAATAAACTCGAGTCGAGTGTTAAACACCCTTTTATCAAAAAAATACTTGCTATCTGAAACAATTATCCCCGTGGTTTATTAACGCTTACGAGAAAAGATACTTTTACTACAGTGCTTTAATTACTTAACAAAAAATGGAATATCCATTGGGATTGTGGCTATTCTGTGTATATGTGCAAATTGTCCTGCAGCTGGGCCGATAAGTATAGTAGTCATCATCAAATAATCATGTAACTCCATATTGAAAGTGTTTTTGCAACAAACACTCAATATCTAGATATATTTTATTTATTAATTCCCTAATGTTATCTACATTGTGCCCTAACCTTTTGTCTTGTTGAATATTTGACTAATGTCGACATTTTTTGTAAAAATGTTTTAAAACTGCAGAGTAGTTTTAAAAAAACCTTGTAATGAAAAATATAATGCATATAATAAACAAGTAATCGAAACTTCTAAACAGGAAAAGTGTTAATTTTTTGTTCATTAAATTGAAAAAGTTATTATGAATTTAGTTTCCACACAAAAAAGTGAGAAAATTATAATATGCAATATATAACGGGATATTTAACGAGATATTTAAAATATTTAATAAACTCCCTTATAATGAATGCCAAATGACAGGCCAGTGACGTCATAAGCCAGTTGTGTTTTTTATGGGGCGTTTTCGCGGGAATCGTAGTTCGTCAGTTTTTAAGTCGTTATAACTTTGTAATTAAAAGTCCTAGGTACGATATATTATTTTAACAGCAGCTTTTAATGTTATTACTTTTTCGATTTTAGTAATCAAAAAAATATAGTCAAATACCCTTTGTTGGGTTACAGGAGTTTATATTAGAAAATTTGCCATACCCAAGCTTCAGTAATTGGGTTGGAAAACCGCTGCTGTTTTTAACTAGAAATGCTCTCACATATGTTCACAAGTGAATAGTTTAAACAAAACTCCATATTACAAAAGATTTTAAACACGCTCTTAAAATATTGGCATAGATTCCTCTTTCAATTATTGACAGGTTTGACAAAAATTTACAGAAAAGATTAAGCATGACGGAACCCATTAATGCACTGCAACTTCTCAGATCGTGAAATGTATGGTTCACAGTTTCAATACGTGCTTTACTTTACATGGTACATTCATCACCAAGCAATTTTTTCTTTTGTTTTTAAATGTTCGACATTGTGAGAATTACTTAGTCAATAGTTACTTTTTTCTACTCTGACAGTGAATCAGAAAGAGATGAAGAGTAACACGAGCCAAAGCGAGAAAGAAATTGACTAAAATACAAAATTAAAATTAATAACTTTTTGAAGTAAATATGACGTATCATAAATCTAAGTTTCAGTAAATTATAAATTAATTGATTTACTTATCACAGTATTTCTTCATTTAAGTATTGCTATTTTTATCAATTTTAAAGCATCTGTAAAGAATATTAATTTAATCGAGACTATAAAATTATATCTTTCAGTTAGTGCATGGGCCGTAATGTTCAATAGCTTTACATGTGTCATTTCCCCCCAGATGAAAATTTGTAAGCTGATTGTTAATATGATCCTGTAAATAAGAAAAAAATTAGCTAGCAGTATACCGAGGGAAAACTTGTCAGCTGGTGCATTTAAATAGGCGACAGACTGGTGTCCTGTATTACACCTTTCAGGGCATTAGCTGACATTTTTATTTATTCACAATAGCGTATAAACTATCATCTGATGAATTTTCAATTAAGAAATCAGTGAACATATATATATATATATATATATATATATATATATATATATATATATATATAATATATATATATATATATATTTTCATGTTCGTGTGACTAGCTGATGTATAATCCACCACTTTATAGTCAGTTCACTTCTTTTTCTTCAAGCTATAATTTGATAAATTCTTAATCGAGAAGTTCAACCCATCCATGAAACCGCAGCTGACGTTCACGAGGCTTCATGATACAACTCTCTAAAGCATTTTATGAGTTATTGCCCGAGTGGAAATGACTGACGAAATTTGTCCCTGGTTCGTGAACTAATAATCAACATTTGGATCGTAAGGAAAGAGACGTAGCAATTCTTCAATTTTTTTAGTAATAGTAATATTAACAATAGATTTTATTTTTTTAATTTGAGTGCCACTTTGAAACAAGATGTACGAAATATTTTTCTCTTATGTGGCGCGACTACAATAGCTTCTCTTTTAGTTTAATTCTAATTCTTTAATAAAAACTTGGTGGATATTGCAATTTGTTAGGTGTTTAGTATTAACTTATTTACCCATCTATATCTAAAGTTACATGTTTAGTTCACAATATATTTACAATAATTTTCTACAACCTCAATCGGAGCTCGTCACCATGCATAAGCTTCATGTCACCGTCCGTCTTGGCCAAAGTGAAGTAGGCAATGGTCTTTTTGTTGAGGCCCACGTCCCAACGCACCTCGATATTCTCCTGCGTCTGTGACTCCTTGAGTCTCTTATCATAGTCGGCTTCCAGCTTCACTAGCGGACCAAAGATGTTTTGGTATTGATAGCCATCTTCATATCTGAAGGTATTTAGTGGGGAATAAGTTAATTTAAAAATTATGTTACGGGCAAAGTGTTTCGTTGATCTGAACCAAATAATAGTAAATGAAAAGATGTTTTTTGCATCACCAGAGCAGATGTATTTTTATAGGTTATTTTGTTTTGTTGCCTCTCAAGTTAGGTTTATTCATTGTATCGCTTTCAATATCGGTCGCAAATTGTTGATTAGAAATTTTGTTATTTCTTTAGATATTGGAAAGTATTTTACGAAAGTACTATTTGGTAATGTAAATGGATCAGAGACATTCCTCAATTCTCAAGTACAGATTTTATTAGTGTTTCCTTAAACCCAAAATACTTTTTATGAAATGAAGTATACAATGACACTTGTTGATATTTAATTTAATACATAATTTTTGTAACTATAACAATTTGCCATTTTACCTTTCAGTTTGCTCCTATTATTATACTAGTAAGGCTAAATTTACTAAATTACCTAAAGAAATAATTAAATAACCTGTAAAATCAGACTTAACGTCCACTGTTTTAGTTACCTTAAAACTATAGTGAAATAATGTATCATTCTAAAGTATGTTTTATTAAGACACAATTTGCAGACATCTGCTTAAAGCTAATAATCCTATAATGTTTACGTTATTTATAAAGTAATATGATATACAACATACAGCCGAATATACTGCAGATTAAAAAAATTGAGTCCTGACTTTTCCACAACTCACCTAAGTAGAACTTGATGTGGTTCTTCATCTACTCCAGGCTTCTCCAAGTCTTGGAAAGTAGCATCCACATTATCTCGCCATAACTCCTCAAGACGACCTATTTGTTGTGGAGTAACCTACAGAAAAGTGTTAAAATATCTTATTTCAATGGATAATGTTCAAGCAAGTTTAAGGAATATGTCACAAAAAATTATGTTGTAACAACTTTAGAAATATCAACTGAAATATATTCTACGCAACAAACATTTTAAAACAAAATAGTAAAAATAATAAATTAATTGCTTACCTGACGAGCTCTTAACTGTTCAGCTTCCGAAGGGACTTTAACCAACCAAGATAGAAATGATCGATCGGCTGTAATATAAACATTTAAACAGTTATTTTAATATTAATAAAACACAATATATATATAAATATATATATTTTTTTTTCTTTTGAACTTTTTCTTGTTCAGACAATCCCTTATCAAGTTTCTATTTTATAATAATTTGAAGACAAAAGTAAAAATTAAAACATTCTTAAATTGTAATATTTAAAGCTTTATATAATTATACAACAAAGTAAAAGTTATTAGTACGTCCCCAGAGTTCGAAGCAAATATCACCGATAATTTTTGCTTCAAACCCTGATCTTTGATAATTACCAAGATAATTATAATATAATTATCGGGATAAATATAGGTTGACTACTATAAATATAATTGAAAATATTTAATTAGCTACTCTTAAATTTTTTAGTAATAGTAATACTAAGCAATTATGTGTAACAAAACTTGTGCCTTTTAATGTTTATGGCAGGGGATTCCCTGTGTCGTGTTTCCTATCTGTCAAAGTGTCAGCCATTCTTCATTTGTACTAGTTGGTTTTCAAGTTTTAATTCCTAAATCTGTGTAATCAAGTTATACTTCTGTGTAAAAAAAGAAAAATATAGTTATCTTCCGTTTCTTCAATATATTGCCTAGAAACAGGGACCACCACATTTGGTGAAACTTTGACCGCATTCAAATAAAAAATACTGGATTTTGGGCATGCTGCAAAAACTGCCAAAAAGTAAAGTAGGGAATTTAGATAGATCGAAAAAGCATAGCAAGACTTGTCACCCTGGAGCGGGATCTCAAAATACTACATTGCCTGCACCTAATGCTGGCACTGCCTGTTTGATTTTCTAAACTTATTGCTGCTTTTATTTTTATAAATTTAATTTATTTGTATTGCAATAATTATCAAATAACTAATGATTATATTTTACTTTACAAACTCGATTAAACCCCACCTCAATTAACTCGGGCAACAATGTCAACGTTGAAAAACATAACAAAACAGAATATTCAGAATAGTTTAGGATGCAAATCGGACAATATTTTTAGACCACAAATGCACCATTCAGGCATGTTAATCATCAAGAGTTTAAAGATTTGATGGCTGTTTTACATCCGGGATTTATTCCACTCTCTGCATATGAAATAGGTAAACCAATTTTAGAAAAAAATTATAAAGAAAGCTTAAACGAATACAAAAAATTTAACAATAAAATATATGTGAAACTAGCATACTTTCTATTTACAATTATTATGTTATTTTATGTTCAAACCTCCTGATCGATGTACCTAATTTTACATCCATGACAATACTACCTTTCAATGTGGTATAAGAAACAGCAATTGTATAAAACTCATTATGAGATTATTCTTGTTTCACAGATGTTGCTGAAATAGTGTGATAGAAAATCTTTATTTCTTAAAATCACATCTATACTGAACATTTTAAAAACGCAGAGGCTCCATGTACTTTTCTCAAGACTAATTTTTTTTCATTTATGCTTGATGGATTTTAGAAATCCGTGAAGCATAAATAGAAGAAAAAAATATAAAAAAGAATAGTGCATCAAAATTATTATGACACTAAGTGCCGTAAGTTTTAATTAGCTGTCAACATCAACAACAATTAACCTTTCGATTACATTCCAATAATAACATCAACAGTACCATAATTTCCGTTTAGTTGAACTTTATTTGTAATTCTCATTATGGTAGATTTTTATTGACTAAATGTTTTATTATATATGAATACAGCAAATAGATGTTGCTATGATCTGTCTATGGCCAAAATTGTTAATATATTAATCCAAGGTTTTATTATGTGCGGGGATTGGAAATTATTGTTAATGACAATTCAACAATAACAGAATATCTTCACCAGAATCGCGTTGTCCATTTTATTTCGATTAACTTATAAAATAAACCTAGTAACTAATAAATTCTATTAATATTATAACCTATTAATAATATACACTAACTCTAAAATGTATTTTCCAAACAATAACTGAAATAATATGAGTACTGAATAATGGTTCACTAGAATGACAAAGATGAATGCTGATAGCCAGGCGGTCATATTCATTTGGTTAACCTACAAAGAGAAGTTGAAACCACCCACTGTAACCAGTAACAATAATGTACTGTTTAAACTTTCAATGAAATTTAACTGTCATTTATCTTATGAAAATATAACTAATTTTTTGTTTCAATTCTGTTGGTGGTTTATATTGTAATTGAACTTACTGGCCTAATGACCAAAACCAATATTCTGTCTATCTATGCTTTTATATTACTAGGGAGAGAAATTGTAACTGACGTTTCAGTTTTGCATATCAATAACATATCAACAGATATAAATTACTATCTCCAGAAGCTATCTACTAATAGGAGAGAAAATCATTCAATGATATGCTTGCTAATGAAAATCAGTAGCAAGCATATCATCCTCTAGCTACAGAAATTTAAAAATTTTGCAATGGTTATCACACTGGGATGACGATTCCGATAATGAAACAGGGCCCGGCGTATACATAAACACTGGGAAAATTCAATGAGCATAATATTAAAATTAGATTTCAGATTAATAAGAGTTCTGTTGAATTATTACAATATAATAATAATTTATTACATGTTCATAACGGTGTTATTGTGTATTTAATAAATTATAATTGCAATTATTCATTTATTACTTCCTTAAATTATACCTAAATGCTATATTAATACTGGCTTTTGTCCGATTTAACACTTGACGTAGAAAATGCAGAGATTGATTGCGTTCCATAACTACGTAAAACTTTAATTGCTTTTCCTTAGCTTATATTATTCTTGATTTTAAAATACAAAAAATACATCCGCTACTTAAAAATTCACAAAACATTTAAATTATCTCTAATAATATTTCATTAAAATGTTTCTGTTTAGTCATCATTTATTTATTTGGTTTGTGTACATTTTTAATTTCCAATTTGTCATTTGTATTAACATAACGCGTTGCTTATATGGGAGGGCATGGATAGAAAGCTATCTACAATTGTCTATAGACAGTTAAAACATCAAAATACTTGTGGAAAGCAAACTAAATATAGATAGAAAGTTATCAACCGTCTTAGATAACTATCTACGTCGACAGATAGATGGAATATAAACAAAAGGACACATCTACCTTTACCTATCAAAGATTCGGTATTTTATTTCTGGACATGCTGTAAATTGGACATATTTTCTTTTTTTCATGATTTCATATTTTATATACAACTTGCTTGCCACCCTCATTAAGTGTGAATTTTCATACTCATTTCTAAATTTGATACTTCTTAACTTTTCATATAAACCCACTTGTCTTTTTTGATTTTGAGGTTTTTACTTTTAAAAAATATTAACTTAATAACACTAATACTTATTATAACATTTTAATCTTACATTATCAATGTAGTAACATATCTAACCTATGAGGGGCTTCCATTGTTCTTGATCCCAATTCATATCCTTTAAAGAACTCTGTGCAGCGCATGGTTGTCTGTAAATTAAGGTTACAAAAAATTACATTTTTATTTATATGATCATTTGATGTGATATTCAAATAAATCATTTCCTCAGTAAAGGAAACATATATTATAGGCAAATCATTTTAAACTGACTAAAAGACAAAAATGTGGAAGGTTTATAGCATTATTTGTTACATTATTATGAATGTATTGCAAGTTTAATTGATTATAAAATATCTACTTATTACAATTTTATTATCAGTTAATTCTTGATTGCTATTTTGAAATTTGTGACATACCTACACAGCAGCACAACAACAGAATCAGCCTTAGCAGGTATAAATCCCAGAACAAACACGTTGCGTGCTCCGCATGAGTAGCACTCGAGTAGTGTCTCGCCGAGAGGGCCATCACGATGTAGCGCTGCCTCCTTGTGTTTGGCCCGTACCAGATGATTGATGATATGTGAACCGGATGTATTACCTCGACCATTACAGAACCTATAAAGCAAAGCTAATTCTGTGACAAAAGTTGTGACAATTAAAAACTTCCAAAACAAAAGCATGATAGTATCTTAAAAAAAAGAGTGAGAAAGCATAAGAGATTACAAAGTGTTGCAAACATAGTGCACTTCTTTATGAGTCAATCTCACACATTATAATGCACCACTGTTAAATTTTAAAAGAATCAGATATACCGAATGTTGATAATGTTATACTTTATATTGTTAATATGAATGAGAAGCTTGTACATGACTTCCAAAAAAGTTGATAAACTGGAATTACTACCTATAAACGTAAATTAGAACTTTATAGTTTTGCTTACCATTTCTTGCATATATTGCACATCACAACAGTACTTGGTTCATGAATGCCACAGTATTTACAAGCATGGTCAGGCAATTCTCTGTTGTTATACAAAGCCTCATCTTCCTCCTCAAATTGTAAGTCAGCTAAAGCATGGGTTGCGCTCGATAATTTACTGGATAGATCTCCATGTTTTCCGAGGCCATTTACCTGAAAACATTTTAAATGTCACACATTTTTATTCTGATTAAGATATTTTACATTGCAAGCATATGAAAAAGTTTCAATTGATAGTCGTAAACATAATATCTTACAATTTACGATATATATCTTTGAAAGTACAGGATTTTAAGTATCAACAAAATATTATACAAATATGTCATTTCATAATATTAGTGAAGCATAGGGAAAATGGTATGTCCGTTAGTATTAGATGTTGATAGATGAAATGACTTACTATTTTGAACCAAAGCTAGGTAACTAGCATGAATCATTTCCATTTAGAAGTTGGTTTCCCGTGACCGAACATAAATGAGTAGGTTTTCTTTGGCAACAATTTATGTTTAAAGAGAAAATGTGTTTTAATATTTTTTCGTTAGGTAGCAGATGTTGAATGCTATATTTTATAACCTTAAAAAATATGTGGTTAGCGGTCATATTTGAACAAATAAAATCACACAAGAAAATCGAAAGTTATAAGGAATAGCACAATCACATGTTAAAATTGTAATGGACTTGAAAACATGACGGACGGCGTATTGACACGAGAAAACATTGCAAGTACCTGATTAGCTGTAGAAAGCCCTTGATCGTGTTGAGAAGCCTGCGTCTGACTCTGAGACGGTAACGTAAAATCCGTAAATTCGAACTCTGATCCTTGCGTATCAGCACCAATTAGATCACTCTCCTCAGTATCCAAAAACGTGAGGGTCTGCGAACTAGGACCGTATGCATCGACACTCATGATTCAATAAACAATAACTTTCAACAAATAATATTATATATATATTTTCCAAAGTAAACGAAAAAATAGTAAAAGTCGTCAATGACAAAAACAGTTCCCATATCAACCACGCAGCAAAAATTAGACAGCTCACAACGAAGAATGAATCGGAAAATCAGCCATCTTTTCATAGACAAAAATATTACGTTTGAAATGTAATAACAAATTCCAATACTTGTAGCATCTACAGTACATAATTGCAAATTCGTAATATTTTTGCGAATACATGATTTGATTGGGAAAGACAAATTATTATTTTATTTCAAAATATCACAAAACAAAAAAAAAATTAAAGAATCGTTAAGAATTGATAGTGAACAATGAAAACATTAAGTAATTATATTCTTTTTTATGGTAATTTTGTACATTTTTTTTAAGATTTCTGTATAATGTCAATTATGTTTATTATATAGTTGTGAAGTTCATCAGATTTAATAATCCACACTGCAAAAATACGTAGCCATATAAAAATAATTTTTGTTCCTTTTATTGATTTGTAAATAAATCATTTTTAACAGCCAAATAATAAAATATAAGTCTCAGCTAAATGTGAATTTGTATAACGGTTAGTTATATATAACTTAACTTCACGTTAAAATGTATACTTTGTATTCTGTATGTAAAACTAGTTTATAAAAAACAACAACATCTATTGAAAAAGTGACAATTTTTTTATAATCTCCATTTCAATATTGCCTGAACTGATAAATGCTGGTTTGAAATTTTTCATTATGATGTTATCTATAATAGGGTCTTTAGTATGATTATCCTCACTAGGGTTATGGTATATGAATTGTAAAATCGAATTAAAAAATGGTGGAAAATACTAATTTTTTTTACCAATTTTCAGTGAATTGATGAAAAACGCCACCTTGGGCGAATCTAAGATCTCAAATAAGTGACACGAGGAAACAATTTCATAGCTTCTAAGCACTCCATCACCTATTGCTTAAATATTTTTGCGCAATAGCTGCTTTTGGTTCTCAGTATTATTATTGAACACTGATTAAAGCCTAAATTTTGATTGTATAAAGAGAAAAAGGGCCTGTCGCAGGTTCGGCGTAATTTAATTCAACAGAGTTGCTAATAGATGATGCGAATCTTGAGCGTTCTTTATCTTTGATTATATGGCATTCGTTCCCTCCACAGAGAACCTTTGCCAATGTTAAGTGTGGAAAAAAGGCTATGCAATACTGATTAAATCATATCTCGGATACCAGTCATTGTCGCTTGTTAACAAAATAATAAACTACGCAATAAAACAAAAATTAAGTAAGAAGTTAGTTGCTACTAAAGAAAATGAGATCATAATATACAGGAGAGTACAAAATAAGTATATACAAATGTACAAATGAACATAAAAATTAAAAATATAAATACGAAAGATTCTTTATTTTGATGTCGTTCCTTCTTATGAACTGAACGATTGTTGGCAACAGATAGAAGTTATCTTATATTAATGGACAATTGAATGTGATATTTTAATAATTTGTAAATAAACGCAGGAAATCTATTATTCAATGGATATGATTTAGATCGCCTTCTCCAAGCCCACAGTCGTAAATTGGAGATTATCTGATATGGGAAGAAATAGAACAATGACCCCAACGCATGGGAATAAATGTTGAGAACCAAGGTTTTGTGGGATTGATCTGGAAATATCCCGCACCCGCAATCTGGGATGATCTTTCCCACGCCTTCTGCCAATTAGATGTCATCCAGAAACGAGCCATGGGAAGGAGATCCTCATTGAAATTAATAGTGAAACATGGATCCCCGTTCACGGCGGCGAACCGAGTTTTGCGTCAACTATTTCATTTCCTACTATGCCACAGTGACTAGATGATCTATGCAAGAACGACACCGGAATCCGATCTCTCCAAATCAAGCGTAAGTTGCTTAATCTGGAGAATCGGGAAGCCACAGTTCGAAGAAAATGGATTAGCGAGAAGGAACTGTAAACAACTTAAGGAGTCAGAGAAGATAAGGAGCCCGCGAATATTTTGAGTAGAGCATAATTCAAACCCTCCACAATAGCACGGCATTCCCGGAGAATACCAAACACTCCTTAGGAAGGCGGAAGTATGCTGAATGAGCGGTGGTTGGAGAGTAAAATGACGCTCCGATATAGCCATCTCTCAGGGTTTTCGATGCATCTATTAATATTCGCGTCCAATGCATCCAAAAAGAATTCAAGATAGGATTGAACAGCGAATTAGCATTTTTGGACTCCGTATCAAATCCAAAACACAAATTTATATTTGGCCTGTGAAATACCGAGTCAAATGGGAAACTATGGAGAGGGAGAAAATAATTTTGATAAACGGGGTTAGAGAGGGATTTGAATCTTTAGAAACTAACGACAAGAAGAGGTCGGGCCTTACTATGCCAAAAAGGAGCATGCTCAATAAGCCTAGAGAGGAGGATGAGTTTTGGAAAAATGGGGTGAGTAGAAAACCTAGCTGGCCTCAGTAAATAACGATCAGTTAGGTATTGTCACCGGAGTTTTAAAGGAGGATCAGCACATTCTACTTGTAGAGCATTTATTGGACTGGATTTGATAGCACCCGCTATGATCCTCAGTACTTGAGACTAAATGCGGGTCAATTTAGCAGGCATTCGATTTGGAAATAGGGTTAAGGAGAAATGTCTAGATGACTACGGATTAGGGCGTTATATATTAACTTTAATGTGGTAAGGTGTGAGCCCCATCACACTCCAGAAAATGTGCGGAGAATATTCATATTAGCCTAGCGTTGTGAGATGACATATTCAATGTGAATGTTATAGGATAATTTTAAGTCGAGGTACATACTTAAGAATTTGGTATTGGAAAGAACAGGGATCGAGGAGGAACAGATAACGGTGGAGTAATTCTCCTTCTCGAGAAGACCACCACAGCACTTTTGGAAGGGGGTAAATCCATATCATGAGAGTTAACCCATTTGTTGAGGTTTAGGTGGTAAGGGCAGAGTTCAAAGCATTTTTGGCAACCATTATTGACTTATCAGAAGAATATAAAAGCAGATCATCAGCGTATTGCAAAACACGATAGAAGGGATTTACTGTTGAGTGAATCATATAGGTGAAAATTTGAAAAGTAAGGGACTTAAAACAGAGCCTTGGGGAAGACCACTCCATATAGTTTTGTTGCTAAGGGAGGGGATCCCATAGAGGGGATAAGGGGGAGGAAATTTGTAATCTTGATCGGAATCCCAAGATTATGAAGAATTTTCTTGAGGATTGAAAGGTTTACGTCATCGTAGACTGAAGAAAGATCTAAAAAGCAGCAACGAAGAACTCTTGTCGAGAAATGGCAAATCTTGATGTCAGTGATTAGGACGCTGATATTGTCCATCGTATTTTTTGCTCCTCTGAAGCCAAATTAGTTGTTTGGAAAAATGGAATGGTGTTTTGTGAACCATTCCAAACGTTTCTTGATTAAATGTTCCGTGATGCTCGCTAAAACATGAGAAAGGGCTATGGGTCTGTAGGATGAAACTACATTGGGATTTTTATGTGGTTTGAGAATGGGAATTACTATTTGAGTTTTCCAAAACTTTGAAATATAACCTGATTTGAAAATTCTGCTAATGAGGGATGGTAAAGTATTTTTTACCATTGAATATGACATTCCGTCAATATCAGAGGAAGAATTCTTAAGATAATGCAAGGTGAAATCCAATTCATTAATGGAGAAATCTTCTTCTAAAAAATGATTGGTGCTATTAAAGTTATATCTGAAAGGTAATTCATCTAAATTTGGGACGGGTGGGGGAGCGAACTTATTTAAAATAGATTTACCCAATTTCCGTGTACGGATTTGGGAATATCAGGCTAAAAAATAGCGTAAGCGTTTTATATTAGACTAAACGACACGAGAGGGAGTAAAAGGAGAGAGGGAGCGACAGAATTTCTTCCAGTCTTCCCTCTTTTTTTAAGGAGAATTCGTTTAATCTGTGCCTGGGTCTTTCGAAATAAGAGGAAGTTTGCTTCGTACATATTAGATGTATATCTCGCTTCAACCTCTTTGAAGGTTTTAACTGCTGCAGAACAGTCCCACCAGGAGGGGAAATCAGAATGGAGAAATGGTCGCTTCCAAAAGACTCAGATGGAATATTCCAGGAAACTAAGGATGCCAAGGATGAGGAGTAAAAAGAGATATCTACTGAGCTCGGGCTCTGAAATGGGACAGGAACTCGTGTTGGAGAACCATTATTCAGTAAACACAGGCCGAAATCATCCTGGAGTTCCACCAAGGAGACCCCAAGAAGGTTGCTTCGGGGGAAATCCCAAGACAGGTGATGAGCATTAAAATCTCCCAGAATTACGGTAACAAAGCTAGCTGGGGAAGTAGGACAATCAAATTCATTTTTAGAAAGTGGATATTTAGTAGGATCTGGTGACTTAGGAGGAATAACTAAATCCATTTTTACGAAGCTCAATCAGATTCAATTTGTCAAAAATTAATAATACAAAAAAATAAACATAAGAAGAAATTTACGAACAGGACACTAATTATAACAATTAATTGAATATAAATACGGACAAAAACTAAATAAAAATAGATTTACAATATAAATAACACAAATAATAGATAAGTTATTGCAACAAAATAAACTGAATGCCATGAAAATAATACCGAAATCAGGCAGCGAAAAACCTTTCCACTTAGTTTCTCTTATGCTTTCGCAATTCCACATGGATGATCATAATATTTATATCTATAACATAGGTCTACGGGTAAAGAACGTATAAAGCAGTAATATGTTCCACAAAATAGACCCCATTAAAATTATACTGAATTTCAAAATTATGCCGCGGCTCAAATAGTATTTTGCTAGATATCTAACAACGGATTTTCGAGTATATTAGCAGTGTTGTTAAATGAGTAAAGGTATTAATAAATATAGTGTTGTTAATGAGTAAAGGATTGATTATGTTTCGAAAATCGACTAATGCGTTAAAATGCCATCCTGGTTATAAAAAAACATAATAAGTCAAATGTGATTACATTTTACAGGTAAGAAAAGTATGTTTTTTAAATTTAAATCAATTTAAAATCGAATGACGCGTTTAATGGGTGTCTGAACATACCAACCACAGATCATATAGTATACCAACTCAATATAAAGGTAAAGGCCCACTGAAGCAATAAATGCTTTAATGAATCGTTCCGTATTATATGTGTATTTTATAAATTGTTTTGTGAATATTTTTGTTTATGTATAGAATATTCATTTGGTAATAACTGTTTGCAGATTTCCTCAGAATCAAAAAAGAAATAGAAAATGGGTAAATATAATTTCACACAACGCAAAAAATAATTGGCAACGTTCAAAATTTTCCGTTTTGTGTTCTTTACATTTCAAAGAATACGATTTTTACACAACAAAATGATATCGCAAAATTAAGAAGACATCAATCCCATCTTTATTCGTCGCGAGTAACATTTTCTTAAACTATGCCTACTATGAGAAATTGTTTGACCTTTAGACACTATAAAAAGTGTAGAATGTTTATAGGACATACTACTTTAGGACGCACAACCGCCTACTAATTTAACCACACATGGGGTTTAACCACACAAAACTTTGGGGTATACAACCTTTACTCATTTAAGAACACTGCTAACAGACTCGAATTACCAACATGCCATCATAAGATTTAGAGTCGGTATTATGTACACCCAGAAATGAAATATTAAAAAAAATTTAAAAAGAATAACATAACTAAGCGCAAACTCGTTAACCAAATTTAAAAAAAGATATGAAAGATCAATAAAAGTATTATGAATAAATACGTGTCTTAGAAAGAATTAACTAAAGTTTAAAAAGAAATATATTTATAAGTAGTAAATTAAAGTGAGTTAGAGTAGCGAGCTATAAGTAGTTTACATAACTAAAATGATATTATGTACATCACTAAAATAAAACAAGAGAGCATCGTTGCTATGTTATGGGTTGTTTATGTTTCCTGAAAAATGTGATATAGTTGGAATTAAATGTCGATTAATCCTTCTTTGCATAATTTTTTTAGGTGACGTAAATAAAGTTTATGTCATTTATGTTCTTAATCATGGAAAAAATATTAAAAATATATACGAGGATATAAATAAGACATTTTTTTAATATGATGGAAATATCTATCATTATGAAAATTGACTATTAGGCTCAGTAGTAACTAAATTAAAACATAAAATATTTCTTAAAATCAATTTTATTTATTCTGTGTCATATTTAATAAATCAGTTATTATTTTTATTAAGGCATAAATTCATATTACACTTGTTATGTGATATTGTGGAATAACCTTTACATGCAGGGAGGGTATTTGCACCTAAGTGAACTTCTTATTATTGGCCAATGTTCATTGCTATATTTCCTAATATCTTTAGGAGGTAGTGGTGCTGGAGTTCATTTTCTTTCCTTGGTGTCTATTTGCTGTTCCAAGGTACTACTACTAGGACTCCCTCTTTTAACTTCTTTATTTGCTCCTTGACTGCACTGCACTAAGGCCAATTCATTCCAGAACTGACCCAATAAAATATTCTTATTATAGTCACTCTTTTGTGTATTTATTTTGAAGACAACCCAAGCATTGATAACTGCTAAGCCAAACAAATGAACAAAATAAGCAGGTATCATTTTTTTGACCTCAATTTAATGTGATTTCTTTCCAAAAAACTGTCAATGAGGTCAACACCCCCATGTGTTTGTTGTACTCTTGAACTATGAATGGGCAAATTACTTAAATTTTATATCTACCAATTTAAGTTAAAGACAAAGCTCTAGCATATTTGGATAAGAGGGTTCTCACCTTGTTATCTTTTCAAGCTATACGTGTCAAGTCACTACCATCAACTTTAGCTGCCCTTTCCTCAAAACTGCCCCTTTGTGTGGATTTATTCATAAACGTTTTTTTATCAGGCAACTTGGTAGTTGGTATCCGATTCTGCTGAACTGTGCCAATAGAATGCCTTGTTGCACCAAGTAGTGCACTAATGGTAATGATGTGTAGAAATTGTTGAAGTACACATTGTGGTTTAGCATTCTTGGAACTCCACAGAGCAGGCGGACAACTACATTCCCAGTAGCTCCTAAGTCAGGTTCATATTCTAGTTTATTTAAATTGTTTTGTCCAGAATAAATTTATAGGCATATCCTGATAAACTACAAAGGACATATAACTTGAAGCCCCATTTGTGGGGCTTAATGGCAAGATATTAATTTAGAAAGTGTCCTATTTTAATAGCATACATTTATTCATCAACTGAAAGCCGCTGGTCTAATGGTACTGTAGCAAACCTTTCATTGAGATGCTCTATCACAGGACTTTTGAACAAATTGTCATGATTGGGATATCCCACAGGCTTATGACCATCAATGTTGTTGAAATTCAAAGTTAACTTTATCTTTTCAAATTTGTTGATTGGCATTGCTCATGCGATTGGGCGATATCCAAACATTGGTGACCAGTAAGACCCTGTACTGGGAAATCTCTGCACTGACATGTATAGCAGGATGCCAAAATAAACTCATCAAATTAGATGCTGTGAAGACTGTGGTCGTATTTGGGTTGTTTTTTTAATACAAGCAAATTGGTTTACTCTACTATTTTTTGTATGAAATCTGGGGTGAAGAAGTAAGTGAAACACTGAAAAGGTGTTTTTATTTGTGATACCTCATTTGTATGATGCGAACTACCTATAAATGCTACTTTGTCTGCGTTATACTTCATGTGCCTCTTTTTCCACAATAATTTTCTTTTGTCAAATGTAAAACTCGATACATTGCCTGAAGTAGTAGCCCTGCGAGAGGTTTGCTGGCTTTGTTGCTCCGTCATCTCTTCCAAACATCTTCTATAAGATGGGGGGTCACTGTCAGCAGCTTCTTCCTCATCATTTTCTAAATCATTGTGGTCTTCCAATCATCTCATAATATCGCCGACATGATGATACTCGAGGTCATCAGAATCATCCGCGTCAAGGTCGTCTTCTGACAGCCAACCATCCTCTAACTGAGCCAAGTAAGCCTCGACGTCCTTAACCTTCATATTTATCTATAAAACAAAATAATACCACAATTATATGATATTTACAAAATATATATTCGCCATACTTTACAAGTGACGCTATTACATACTGAGGTAAATTTCCATCACTCATTTTTGAGTGATTTACCATAAATAATTCGAAAAGTTATGCACGAAAAGTAGCACAATATCAAATAATATACCTGGTTTTCATTTATTATTAATTATTTGTGAAGATCTTTCCTGTAAAATATTTTATAACACGGCTTCAAAGTGGCAGTTTGTCGTTATTCAAAGACTATATAACCAACTGACTGAGAGGGAAAATTTACTAGCAAAATATATGCGAAATCGAGTAAATGCGACAATATGAATCTTCAGGATTCAGGCTTCAGTATGAATCTTTCTCCTGTGGCGTCAGTTGTTTACGTATTCTATCGTTTTTATAAACAAAAAAAAACACTGAAAAATGCCTAGTTGTGCAATAAAATGGCGTGTGAAATCTAGTACTGTATTTCACTGGTAAGTAATATTTCTTTAAATTCAAACAAAATAATGAAGCAGTCAAAAATTAAATTATTTCATTTAAATATTTAAAGCACACCGTTGATGTATTCAGTTGTCTATTTTTTCTCGATAATATAGTTCCGTAATCTCAAAAATTATATCGATAAGTCATTCTAAAAATTATACTCGTATACTTTATTTCATTTGCCTATATTTTTAACTTGAAATACATTTTAATTTAATAACTTGAGTGATTTTTTTGTTTTATAAATACAGGCAGTCCTCGTACTTACGGCATGTTAGGTTCTCGAAATACGCGACGTAAATCGAAACGACGACATATTTTTTCATATGTTTACATGTGAAACTCAAGGGTTAGGATCCACACGGACTCAAAATTTAAAAAAACTGCATTTATAACAAAGGATATACATACTTTATTATCAAAAGTAAGTTCTTAAAATAATTATATATGTACTTATGAAATTGCTAGTTATTTTTGGTATTTGTGTGTTATTAATTTTAATAATAATGATAAAACTTTAATAATCAAAATATGTAATGAGAAATAATAAATTAAACTTTTGGCTTATAAAGAAACTATCAATTCTAGATTCGCTTCTTTTTCTTGCTATCATACAGGTCTTGATAACACTGATAGGCTGCACAAATTTTGTTATAAACATTAAAACTTCTCTCAAAATTAGGATCATTTTCGTCAAAAATTTTCATGGCTTCCTCCAAATTTGCAAAGGCTACGGAAATTTTTTTTAGTGTAAGTTCTTTTTCAGAGTTACTAATAGAAGAAGCTATTTCTTGTGACTCGATTGCTTCCTCTTGTACTTGTGCCTCCAATTTAATAAGATCTTCATCAGTCAGTTCTTGCGAATATGAGCATAACAGATCATCAATATCATCAGCAGTAACTGCAATGTCAGGCAAACTGTTAGCCAAATGAACAATGTCAGTTGTGATCTCATCGATATTTGGTTGATCTGTAGATGAAGATCTTTCAGATGGCTTAAAAAATGTGGGCATAACTTTTTCCAAACTCTTTTTAAATTGTTGGGTGTCACCTCATCCTATGAATCAGTAATATTTTTTACGCATTGCAAGATATTATAACTTTTCCAAAAATCTCTCAGCTCCACGCCATCTTTTTCATTAGCCTTTACAGCCTGTGAAAAAGTTCTCCTGAGATAATAGGCCTTAAAAGACGCTATAACTCCTTGATCCATCGGCTGTAACAACGAAGTGGTGTTTGGAGGCAGGAACAAAACTTTGATTTAAGAATCGATATCGGCAATACGCACAGGATGGCCGGGAGCATTGTCCAAAATAAGTAAAGCTTTATAAGTCAAATTATTGTTTAAAGAGTACTGTTTCACTTCAGGTATAAAATGCTTAGTAAACCATTCTTCAAAAAGTATTGATGTAACCCATGCCTTTGGATTAGCCTTCCATATAACTGGGAGGGTACTCTTGACGTAATTTTTAAGAGCTCGAGGATTTTCAAACCAATAAACTAAAAGGGGTTTCAATTTAAGATCACCTTCAACATTCGAACCCAATAACAACGTCAAACGATCTTTAGCCGCTTTAAACCCAGGCATAGACTTTTCTTCCTGCGATATAAAAGTACGAGAAGGCATTTTTTTCCAATGTAAACCAGTTTCGTCCACGTTAAAAATTTGTTTAGGCGAATAGTCTCCACTTTCGATAATGTCCTTTAATATTCCAGGAAAACTCTGAGCAGCCACATGATCGGCACTAGCAGCGTCTCCTTGCACTCGAATGTTATGTAACGAATATCTCGTTTTAAAGCGCACGAACATCCGCGACTGGCAGAAAAAGATTTTGTTTCTTCACTATTATTCTCGCCACGTTTACTTTGCAGTGTGTTAATGATACTCAGCGCCTTATTTTGAATAATAGCCAAACTTAGAGGAACCCGTCGCTGAGTTTGATTTTGAATCCACAAGATTGTGTACAAGAGTTTTTCCATTTCACAAATTAAAGCATTCCTTTTTCGTATAATAGTGCTGTTTAAAGAGACGGAAGGTAGAGCTGTTAGGAGTTTTTATTTATCTTTCAATATTGTTTGTACGGTCGTGCATGATAAATTAAGTTCTCATCCAATAGATGAAGTCGAACAACCGCGATCTTTGAGTTTTAAAATCTTAGATTTAACCTCCATTGTAACTGTCTTTCTTACTCTCTTCTTCACTTTACTATTACTGTCTTGTTTATGTGGCATAGTTAGATTAAAATTCACTTAAATATGTATGTAAAAGCAAAAACTGTCAAAGATGCAAAAAAAACTAATGTATTACGTCTTGATTGTCAGTTGTCCCCGACCTAACTAAACAAGCGGCATGTGCGGGGTAATTCCCGCTGGCCGACACCGCGCCCCGCCGGCTCCATGGACATTGACCTCGCGACAAGTGAATTCTCCTATGCCATGAAACAATTGACGTATGCTTGAGGAATAGTGTCAAAACATTGTTCGACGTAACTTGAAACGACGTAAATCGAAACGACGTAAGTCGAGGACTGCCTGTATTCAAAAACTCAAATCTCTAATATTAGTTGATTTATATATATATATATATATATATATATATATATATATATATATGTATATATATATATATATATATATATATATATATATACATATACACATATAAATTGAAAAAAGGACGTTATTTTTTTAGATTTAAAAGTGATATTGGAAGGAAACAAATTGGGATAAACGTCGTATGTTCAAGACATTTTACAGCTGACTGCTTCGAACAATTGGAAAATAGACGACGTCTATTCAGTACACCACTTCCTACATTGTATTTAGAATTAAGAAGAAATTATATTTAATAATAATTTAGAAATTTCTTGTATCTTGTGTTCCAGAATTTGATAAATAAATATTTCAAACTTAAGTATTCTCAGATTTGAAAAGGTTAATTAATTAATATAGCATGATTATACAAATTATTAATTAGAAATTATATTTATCAATTTTTGAAAATCTTTAGTTTTTGAAGAAAGAAATAAATTTGTATCATTACTTATTTTATTTTAAATTATTTCATATATTAAAATAAATTATAAATATTTTATGGGACACGCTTTAAAAAAATGGTAAAGAAATTATTTATTTTGAATTAAATCAAATATTATTAATGGTACGTAATTTGTGAAATATTGTAAATTTGTTATTAATAATAATATTAAATTTTATTTAAATTAAGTTATGTATTTAATTTTAAATTTTGAACTTTATATTTGATTAAAAAAAAGTTGTAAGTTTAAAAACAGCAAAAGAAATAGGGAATCCAATCTAAATTATAGGTCAACTGAATAACATTCAACTGATTTAATAATATATTTTTACCACTTAGGCATGGAAACGATATAATAAAATTAGTCCATTGAAATGTTACATTTTTTTGGCCCTGATGTGCGTTTTTAGAGGACCCAATTTTATTGTTTACATGTTAGGGGGGGGGGGGAGGTCAAGAAAAGCTTAACTTGAATTTTGTGGGATTACACCCCTCCAACCTCGGCCATCATCTTGGAAAAAGGGGTGAAATTGTTTTTAGCGTTTATCAGGTAAACTATTGGTCATACAGAAAAATGTTTAATGTATTTCTTATTGCAAATTGAATTCTCTACAACTTTGATTTTGTAATATTTTGTCGTAAAATCAAAAATAACAAAGATATTAAAGAAAAACCATCAAAATTTTTGAACAAATTTTCTTTTGGTCATCATAACTTTTTTTTTTTATTTTGCAAAAAAATGACATCAAAGCATTTTTGTAGAGGGGTTTCCAACAAAGAATTTGTTATTTATTAGTTACTGACTTTAAAACTTCATCATAAAACCTTTAAATTATTGAAAATATTGATTTCATGTGGCTGTATGGTAAATGGCCTTGTACTATGAATATCAGTGGAGGGAACGGCTTTATGATCGAAGCTACTGCTGAGAAACCTTTTCAAAGAAGTAGAATTTTATGTTTGCCGTTTATAAACGCTCCTTCAACAAATTACGATACAATTTTAACATCACTTCTGCTTTCTATTGAAAAATGTGCCTCTATTCAAACGTATAACCACCAAAATAATCCTCTATTCAAACGTATAACCACCAAATTCGAAGAGACTTTGAGCATGCTGGAAATTAAAGGACCAATGGCGAAATTATGGATTCAATATTACAGGTTGGTCACTCTTTTGAAACATTTTATAGAGGCAGAACGCTCAGGAAATTGGTCTTTGGACTTAGAGACTATCAGAAATATGCTACCAATTTTTCATGCAAGTGGACATTTCTTATATGCCAAATCGAGTCATCTTTACTTACAAGATATGCTGAATCTCAATATGTCTGTGAGCAAGTAACAGAGTACTGCAACATCTCAATGGATACTTCGGAACAACACAATGACTACAGAGATTCACTCATACTACGTGACAACGAAGACCTTGAAAAAATCGGCTCGCAACTCATGACTTTACCTCAGATCGTCCTGAGCTTATTTGTATTGCTAATGGAATTGTTGCTTCGGAGAATATAAATTGTCATCGCGCTATTGAGATAAGAGAAGAATTGCTTATCAATATCACAGGATCAGATTTTCAACAATTGTCATTCAATCGTAAAAGTAAGGTTCTTCCCTTTAGTGTTATGACAAGTACTGTTGAAGTAGATAAATCTCCTGTTGTTATCAATCCATTACTTTTATTTCAACGAGTGTGTATTTCGAGAGAAACAGTCGGTGACACCAAACAATACCTGGGGTATGAATTAGCACCTTTTCCATTGGCATTATTTGCAGAGGATGGCATGAGAAAAGGTACAAAGTCATCTCTGTTTAATGCATTCGCACCAGTGGAACGATCCTCTAATAACAGTGCCAGGAGTAATTTTGTCATGGACGGTGGTTTTCTACTACATAAAGTTGTTTGGGACCGAAATTCGTCTTTTAACGATATTACTCAAAAGTGTATCAAGTATGTTCAACAACACTTTGGGCTCTCTGCACACATTGTATTTGACGGCTACTCAGAGGACCCCGATGTCGCAGGAATTAATCTTGGGAGCGTTTGCGTCGTACGAAAAAACACCAGTCTACAGAAGTTAAATTCGATAAGAACACTGTACCGACGTTATCGCAAGAGAAATTTCTTGGTAATTAGAAAAATAAGGCAAATTTTATTGAACTTCTAAAAAATTCATTCTCAGAAGTGAGTTTCAATGTCGATCAAGCTGAATCTGATGCAGACACCCTCATCGTTCGCTCTGCTCATGTTGCATCCCAATTGTTTGACTCAGTTACTATTATAGCTGAAGATATTGATATACTTATCTTACTCATGGCATTTGGAAGAAGCAAATCAAATGTATTCTTCTCGAAACCGTCAAAAGGACGTACAGCCGAACAATTATATTGTCCGTCAGGTTTTATGCACGGAGACATAATTGCGGATAATTTGCGCTTTCTACATGCTTTTTCTGGATGTGATACAACTTCAGCAGCTTACAACATAGGTAAACTGAAATATCTTTCAACCCTGGAGAAACATCCCAAGCTAGCAAGTGGAATAGCGTTGTTCCTCAACAAGACAGTTGATCCTGCTTTGCTCACTGTCGTTGGTGAACGTTTTTTCATCGCTTTATATGGTGGCAATAAAGATGATGATTCTCTTAACAGCATTAGATATAAACGATTCGCCAAGTCAGTGACAAAAAATACATTTAATTTATCATCACTTTCTCCAACACAAGACACAGCCCGCTTTCACAGCTTCCGAGTCTACCATCAGGTCCAGTCGTGGCTGGGTAATTACAACGACCCTGAAAATTGGGGCTGGAAAACATGTGGACGAATATTAATGCCGGTGCAAACCTCAAAACCTCCAGCGCACAGTTCCAGCCACAGCTCCTGAGTTGCAGCCAGGCCCATCAAAAAAACAGAAAACACAGTAATTGTCAGTTTAAAATTGACCGTGGATTATGCTTACTGGGGATACCACGTAAAAAAAATGCGCCTCCAGACTCTACCTCGTAGGTGGTGGGGAAAAGAGTCAATAACTAATAAATACCAATATTGAAATGTCTATAATTAAAAATATTATAATGAACATAATAAAAAAATAATTAAAAACTGTGCCATACCACTGATATATATTTATACTTATCAGTAGGAAAAATTAGTGTTCACTTCGCAGCGGTGTAAAACCCAAACTAATGAATATAATGAAAAAAGCATGAGACAAAAATTCTTCGTTGGAAACCCCTCTACAAAAATGCTTTGATGTCATTTTTTTATAAAATAAAAAAAAAAGTTATGTTGACCAAAAGAAAATTTGTCCAAAAATTTTGATGGTTTTTCTTTAATATCTTTGTTATTTTTGATTTTACGACAAAATATTACAAAATCAATAAGAAATACATTAAACATTTTTCTGTATGACCAATAGTTTACCTGATAAACGCTAAAAACAATTTCACCCCTTTTTCCAAGATGATGGCCGAGGTTGGAGGGGTGTAATCCCACAAAATTCAAGTTAAGCTTTTCTTGACCTCCCTCTGACATGTAAATAATAAAATTGCGTCCTCTAAAAAACGCAACCCCAAATGTAACTTTTCAATGGACTAAATGAACTAATATGATATTTAGTAATAAAAAGTGTTGCAAGGTATCCGTCATTCATATATATTATTTTTGTCATTAGAAAAGTCGACCGGAACGATGTTCGATTTCGAAACTTATAACGGCCCTTTCGTCCATTTGTATAGATTTGTATCGAAATCGATGTAAATCCCCTGGGCTGCTAATAGTTTTATTGAAAATTTAAATAAGTCACTTTATTTTCTGAGTTCCCCTAAAAAAATTCAAACCAGCAAAGATCGATACGAATGTTTAACACCAAGAAAACCAAAAATGAAACTCCACATAGAAATATATATATTTTGAAAAGCATCTGTATTGAAAATCGAGAGCTGATTAAAAGACAACATCAGAAGTTCTTAACGGGTCACATACCAAAAAACAAAATACTCCTCAGAACTTTGTTCGTTCGCATTAACATTACATTTTTACTCACCAAAAGCATACGATTTTGTACAGAAAGCATTTAGTACTAGTTTACCTTATCCTAGCATTCTCCGAAAATGGTACCAGTCTGTAGATGGACAGTTTGGATTCACCAAAGAATTCCTTGACCTCTTAAAATATTGGTAAGAGAAAGACAAAATGATCAGGTTCATGCCACGATAATATTTGATGAAATGGCAATTAAAAGCGGTCAAGTTAAAAAAATTTATGGTTACGTCAATTATAGTACGGCTTTGGACTCACATGGTCAAAATAAAGCTAAAGAGGCTTTAGTTTATCTTTTGGTACCGTTCAATGCATCATATAAAATTCCTTTTCGATAATATTTCTATTAGAAGAAACTGGTATTCAGTTGACTTCTGTAACATTTGATGGATGTCCTGCAAATTTAACAATGGCTAACAAATTAGGATACATGTTTGACCCGGAAAATGCTATCATTATATTCAAATATCCATACAATAATTAAAAAATTGTCACCCTATTCTCAGATCCACCACACTTGATCAAACTTGTGAAATACGCTTGAATATTATCAATTTTTAAAAAAAAAATTGGTTGTAAAGTCGGTTTACGGACGATAGTTTTACGCGATAACGTCATAAAGAAACATTGATGAAAAATTGCATACTTTTATGAATTAAATTGAATTATTATCACTGAATTATTATTATGTTGTATAATACAAAGAAGGAGTTAATTGAAAATTAAAATTTTTTCGATAAATTAACATTTATTTACACTCGTTAATTCAAATATTTCTTTTACTTAAATTATACAGATTAATTACAAGTAACAATGACACAGATTACAGAACTATTCGAAATGCTAGCTCTGACGTTACGCGAGAAGAGAGATAAATTCCGACGCTTGGGCTGATCGTGCCTCTCTATCACTTGTTCCGCGCTCTCGCTGACGTGCTCAGGTTCAGGCCGAACGTGACACTTTTTCATGCGTGCAGCCGGTGTTAATCGATTTATAAAACGTTATCACGTCAAAAGGGTGGAAAGATATTATGGAAACCTCTTGTCAATTTACATGAATTACAAACAAAAGAACATTTCCATATGGCAAACCGTCTGAGAGCTGGACATGTGTTTTTTAAGAGTCAAATCGTTAAAGTCAGTTTATCGACACAGATTTTCAGTAAAAGTATTTCTGACGCTCTTGTATTTTGTAAAGAGCACCTCAAATTACCTCAGTTTAAAAATGCTATTACTACAGCAAAAAATTTAATTATAATGAATGTAATCTTTTTGATATATTTCATTCGCATGTGAATGACTTCAAATGTGCAGTTAATAAAGAGATTGCTGCATCCGTAATCAATAAATTAAACAAAGCGAAGACTGAACTAATGAAATTGTCTACCAAAATAACTAAAACTAATAAAACAGAAACTGTATTACTTAATGATTCACAGCGACACAAGGGATTTATAGGTTTTGTGTTTGTATAAAAAGTACCCAATATATAATCCAGGAGCTGATTCTTAACTCAGAAAAGAATTTAAGTGTTTACCTATGCATTAAATAAGCTAAGACTATCTTGAGCACTTTTTTGGCAGTGTGAGATGTCATGATGGGTCCAACAACAACCCGACTGCGAGACAATTTGAAAGTATATTTAAAAAAATTACTTACCTATGCCCAAATTTAAAAAAAACACGGGCAGTGGCAATCGTACAGTTCCAAATCAAATTACGGTGTTGCATAACCACTAGATCCAAAGATGAGAGCGATATAATTGTAGATCACAATAAGAACCTCGACGAAGAACAAATACTTCAAGAGTATGACACTCACATAATTTAGTGAAAAATTAATCGAGTACATGGCGGGTTACGTTGTCCACTCATTGTCAAAAAAATTAAAATGCATTGGAACACTGATAGACGACGACAATGAAGAAAGGTTAGAAAAGCATAAAGATGTTCGGAACAAATTTATGTACACAACTTCAACTGTTACGCAAATATGTCGTCGTTGTGAAATTGACATCACGGACTGTGTTTCGTTGTGATGGCAAAGCAATTAAATTAAAATATAATTCAGATTATTTTGTAGCGACTAATCTGAAATCTTTTGTCGGTTACGTAATTTTGTCAGAAATAAATTTTCACCAGTTTAACACCGAGTCGACAAATCATTTAGTTGATTTAGCATAATGTAATGTTAAAAAATATGAAGATGCTCAAATGACCTCCAATATGAAAATGAAAATATCCTCCAAGTTAATTCATTTTAAGAACCTATAGTTATTTTTGCATAGAATATTGGTATATTTATGCTTGTATTATATTAATTGATTGATCGATAATATTATTATACATATTTTTTGAACTCCCTACGAAAAAACAAATGACTAATAAGTGTAGCATATGCCGCGATGCGCCCGCCCTGCTATCCAGTGAGTTGTGATTCTATGAAAAATACATCTATGCGCTCTTCATTGGGTAAGTACTCTGTATCGTTATCAGAGAAATACCGTTAACCAACTTGAAAGTTCAAACTTGAAACTTCATAATCAGGTTAATTTTTTTGGAAATGTACGTCCCATTTCACGCTACAGTCCTGCCAACAGTAGCCAGTAATAAAAATAAATATCGATCGCCTCCTTAAACTTATTTTTTCTGCGTACAATGTTATGATGTAAATTTCCACCACCATCCAAAGAAGGGTTAATAGTAAAGAATGCTGGTTTAAATAATAAATAAAGTATTAACATGGTAATAGTGCGCGGTTATGAAATAAAAGAATCTATATAAAATCAGCGCAAAAGTGCAAAAATGGCGTTTGATGGAAAAATAATCTATCACACCTAAAGAGCGACAACTTTAATTATTGGTACTTCAGAGTGTTTGCAAGAGGAAAGACAACAATCAATTTATCCTCGGTATCAGTATTAGATTTTATCACCATTTTTGTAACCTTTGTTGTATTATGGTGTATGTTTATCATATTATCATCATCAGATGTTGTTGGTGGTGGCGTTTTCGAAGGACGAGTCCGCGTAGTAGGATTAAAAATTATAGCAAATGTGAATGCAATTACTCTTTAGAAGTAGATGCTCTGGAGTCATTTAATTTTTTTGTTCCTATCTTTGATATAGACATCGTGGACTACCTTCCATATTTTTTGCAATTTCACAGTTGTGACAATAAAAATGTTTCAGGTATTTGGCAACTAGGTGCTCTTTAATCGACCTGCATTTTTCATTTAGAAGAGGGTTTTCAACAATACAAAAAAGAGTGCGGGAGACATGTCAAACTTTTATTAAAACATTAGTAAAGGCTTTCTAGAAAATGCTGATTTTCCTATCTGCATAGGTGCAGTTGACGGCAAACATATTATGATGACAAAGCCACGTCATAGCGGCTCACTTTACTTTAACTACTAAAAGTATTTTTCGATGAATTTGCTAGCTGTTGATGTCGGTTCCCACGGAAAAAGCTCAGATTCAACTATATTTAACAAAAGACAATTGAGAAGTGATATAGAAGAAAATCATTTAAGTATTCCGCAACCGAAACGAATAACAAACAATAAAATAGCGCTTCCCATTACTTTTATTGGCGACGAAGCGTTTCCATTGTCAAACTACATGCAACGACCATATGTCTATATACTATTTAACGCCTAAAAAAGAATATATAATTATAGACTAAGCCGGGCAAGAAGATATATGGAGTGCACTTTGGCCTCCTCTTCTTCTTCTTCCGTGCCTCTTCCCTTTATTTGGGGTCGGCCCTCCTCGTATTACGGCGCCAAGTCAGACGATCTTGGGTTGTCCCTACATCTAAGTTTACCCGCGCCAGATCTTTGGCAACGGTTATCCACCACGTCGCCTGTGGTCTTCTTCTACCCTTTTTGGTGTCCTGGATAGCCAGGGCAGTTTTTACAGCGTTACATTCGTGCCGTCTCATCACATGCTGTACCATCGCAAACGACTTTCCACCATCTTATCTACTATGGGTGCGACCTTGAAGGATCGTCTAATGTACTCGTTCCGTACTTTATCAAGTTTTGTGACTCCCGCTGCCCATTGTAGCATTTTCATTTCGTTTGTGTGCATTTTTTGTTCATGCTGTTTTTTGACGGCCCAACATTCTGCACCATACATTATAGCTGGCTTTACTGCTCTTTTGTACATTTTACCTTTTAGTTGTATTGGCATCTTTGGGTCGCAGAGTACACCGGAGAGCATTTTCCATTTTTGCCAGGCAGCATTTACTCTATGGGTAATGTCCGCGTCGACACTAGCATCTGCACTCAGCATTGACCCTAGATATTTTAATTTGTTTACCTTCGGTAATGGTTCTCCGTCAATGTTTATGGAAGCGTTAGACAGTGGTTGATCAGAAAATTTGCAATGTAGATATTCGGTTCTGCTTCTGCTAATGCGTAGGCAATTTTCCTCTAGTGCTTGCTTCCAGTCATGAAGGGTGTTTTGAATAGTTTCTGCGTATTTGTCGACCAATACGATGTCGTCAACATACAGCATACACCAGGGAAGAGCAGCCTGGGCATGTTTGGTAAGATAGTCCATGGATAAATTAAACAAGAGCGGGCTTAGTGCCGAAAACTTGTATATTGCGTAATTATGTACGGTCTAACGTTAATGTAATAAGACGTTGTAAGAAAGTACCACGAATAATTGGACTTTATGATAACCCACTCGTTGATGGAAATGTTTGTAGACTTTCAGGTAAAGCAAGGTATAAGCACTATAAACTAAGCACAGCACATAAATATTTAGTTTCTCTTACCTGCTTCATTTTTCTCCTTGACTGTTTTTTTCGCAAAGTTTTGATTAAATAAATAGCAAATCTCTTCCCATGCCTGTTTTTAAAATTATGATCGCTATGTCCCGTCCTTATATATATATATATATATACCTGCTTCATTTTTCTCCTTGACTGTTTTTTTCGCAAAGTTTTGATTAAATAAATAGCAAATCTCTTCCCATGCCTGTTTTTAAAATTATGATCGCTATGTCCCGTCCTTATATATATATATATATATATATATATATATATATATATATATATATATACCTGCTTCATTTTTCTCTTACCTGCTTCATTTTTCTCCTTGACTGTTTTTTTCGCAAAGTTTTGATTAAATAAATAGAAAATCTCTTCCCATGCCTGTTTTTAAAATTATGATCGCTATGTCCCGTCCTTATATATATATATATATATACCTGCTTCATTTTTCTCCTTGACTGTTTTTTTCGCAAAGTTTTGATTAAATAAATAGAAAATCTCTTCCCATGCCTGTTTTTAAAATTATGATCGCTATGTCCCCTCCTTATATATATATATATATATATATATACGGTGACATATAGACCTAGTCTGCCACCTGGGGGCACAGCAACATATTCGAATATATAACATTTGTAATGGCAGTCTAAAAGCAATAAAGGCGCGCACTCTTACTTTTGGTATTAATTAATATTATTGACTAAAGACCACAACTTTACATGGTATTAAAATTGTTCAAATTAACCGAAATGAAGCAAGAAAGTTGCATGATGTCAACAACAAACGCGAATGAAGCGGTTACTGTTACGGTTACACTTCGGCGTAGGACTTACATCATACCAGGTCACAAATTACATAAGATATAATAAGGTAATTTGCTTGAGTCGTAGCAGAATCATTATTTCACCTTTGTTAGGTCTACAGAGTAATATACAGAGGGATCACCGGAAGTCGAAAATTTGACAAGCTAATGTCGGATTTCTCAGCAGAGGGCGTTTAGACGTATTCAACTTCACACACGCATGGCATACTTCGTGCTGATAAAGTATAATATTGAAAATTCTTGTTGCTTCTCGCATATATTTTCTACGGAGAAATTTTATTTTTGATACTGTTTTTTATAAGTATTTTCCTATTCATTTATGTACCAATAAGTTATTTTTATTGTATAATAGTTCATAGTAATGGCGTGTATTGTAACCGGCTGTCATAACAATCAAAAGACTGCCAAAGAACTCTCATTTTTCAAGCTTCCAAAATGTGAAACTATAAGTATCGTTCGTAGTTTAATTTTGTATTACCAAATATCATAAGAAAGTATTTTTAAATTCCGTAATATACGTGTATAATTATTTTTATAACCACAAATTATGTCGTAATTTTTGTTTATTATTAGTTGGCAGCCGGATTTCAAAACCACTGTTACAGAGTTTGCGAGAATCATTTTATAATTCATGATTTTAAAACTATTTCACCTAGGAAATTGTTACAGGCGAATGCAAAGCCGAGTCTAAATTTGCCAACGTCGTCCGAAGATGTTACAATGAGAGTGTTGGAACCAGACATGTTGGAACGACTGAGAAACCAATCAAGTTCAGAGGCCGTGGCGGCAGAAGTAAGCTATTCCTATAAAGAAATATCTAAGGTAATTTTTATTATTTTAATGTCTAATACAATCAGTAAAATTATACATAATCTAGATGAGATTTGAATTTATGCACAAGGAATTATACTGACCAGGCAGCATCTTTAACATTAAGTATATTTAAACTAGTGGTACAACTGATCGCGATTTGATTGAATACTTAATATCAGGCTTATTGACAAATATCTTTACTTTATTTAATTCATTTTGATGCAAGTTTTCAACACTGGGATACAGGTGAACGCTAACCACTTCACTAATTATACATATTGTATCTTGTAGTATATATTTACAATTTCAATGATAACTGATACGACTAATGTGAGATAAATTATGTATATTTTGTATTAATCATCCAATGTCTGGAGTTGCCAGATTATGTGAAAACAGTAATATGGGTTTTTATTGCATGCCAGATATAATCATCACTTACCAATTTATATCCAAATGTTATATATATTTGTGAATTGTTTGAAGCAGCTTCAACCAGAGTCAGCATTTTAAAGAGAGGCAGTCAACAAAAACTGAGGAGTTCCAGACTTACTAGAAAGATACATGCACTGAAGAAGACCATCGAACTGCTGAGGCACAAATTAAGAAGATTGCGGAAACCTAAGAAGCATGATAAATTGGAAAGTATAAAAATTGATAAAATAAAACGAATGTTGAAACATATTTTACCAAAAAATTCTTACACTTTATTTGATCATCAATTAACAAATTATTTTAGAAGAAAAAATGCAACGGTATACGACTCAAAAATGAAAGATATTTGTAGAAACTTATCTTATAATTCCCCAAAAAGTTATAAACATTTGGCTGACATTTTACAATTACCATCAGTTAGAAGTATACGTCATTGGGGTTATAATTTTCAGTTTAAAGTAGGGATAAGTGATTTTATATGAGACGCCTTAAGCAAACAGTTTTGTAATAAATCAGATGATAGCAAGTTGATTAGTTTGCTATTTTACGAAATTAGTATTAAAGAAAGTTTTCAATATGATTTAAAAGATGACAAGATATTAGAATTTGTTGATAATGGTCATATAAGAACAAATGTAGCTTCCACATCAATATTAGTATGCATGGTAACAGGGTTAAATGTTAAATTTAAACAGGTTGTGAGTTATTGGTTAACGGCTGGTGCAGATAATAACTTAGATATATATAAGATAGTTACAGAAAGTATCGGTAAATAAAGAAAGTATCGGGTTTAGATGCTGGATTGGTATACTATTAATCCAGCATCAACAATTTGTGATCAGGGACCGAAAAACCAGAGTTTGGCTACTTAAATAAATATAATTTAACGTATAAAGGTAATATTGTAAAATAGTTCTGTATTAAAGAGGTGGCACTAGACATTGATGATCCCCTAAAGTTAAAATTATTGCCAAAAATTAGCCATCATCATATATATCTAACTAATTTTAAGTCTATGAAGACAAAGTATGCAGCACAAATATTCAGTAATTCTATATGTACAGCAATGAGTGTTTTTATTGCTCTTCAGAAAATTGAGGCACAAGCTCTACACACAACCAGTTTTATTTCAGACGTTAATAAATTGTTTGATACTTTTAATAGCAGTAAGTTAGGTAAGGATAATCATAATTTAAGATATGCCCTTTCTGTGAATAGTCCCCATTTGTGTTTTCTAGAAGACATGATAAACAATTTTAACGAATATCGATTCATTAATGCAAAAAAATTGCATATGTCAATGGCTGAATTATATCTATAAAATCTTTGATTGGTCTATTCAATGACCTTTCAGCTCAGTATCATGTACCAAAATTACCAACTCATAGATTAAATCAGGATCCTTTAGAAAACTTTTTTTCAATTGTCCTGCAACAAAATGGTTGGTGCCGAAGTCCAACAGGCACATAATTTCAATATTCGGGAATTTCAATATATTATAATATATATATATATATATATATATATATATATATATATGTATATATATATATACATATATATATATATATATATATATATATTTCTCAACCGTAGATCAAAAATCAATTAACAAAATTCTATACTTTAGACACAGGGATAGTTTTATGTGGTTTTGTGATATCAAACACGAAGTATTTACACCAAAATTTCGCTAGGTCACTATACGTTGCACATCGACACCTTCGAATAAAGTTATTTTATTTTTTAATTACAGGCAAATAGTAAAATAATTCTTATGCCTGTGACATAAGAATCGTAATAGGATACGAATCCCCCGTGAAAGCGAAAAGCGTGTTTCTATTTATTTATGCGAATATAGTTTGTGTAATTTATGTAATGTGACTATGTAATAATGTGATTTGTGACTATGTTATGTTATTTTTAACAATATTTTTTTAAAAATGTGAATTGTAACCGTATAATAACTATTGCTGTTTGATTCGATCGCGACCGCGCGCCGAGCACAAGTCATTAACAAATATTGTACATAGTGTTCACGGTTTGTTTACATAAATGTTTCCGTTTAATTTGTTTTTTTTTTAAGTATTTATGACAACTATTACTGATAGGGTTTTTATTTAATATAAAAGTTATTAATTCCTTCCTGTATTTACATATTTATAGTTTATAAGGTAAGCATCATTCAATTGTAAGTATAAATCTTAAAGTAAGACACCATAAAATAAAAGATTTCAATTTGATCAAATATTTATCACAACTAAAAATGCTCAATCCGTCCACGTATATTCATCAACAGCGTAAATAACATCGCGAAATTTTTTATTCATTGCGGCCACGAGACAAATGACTTGGAGCGCTTTGCAGTTACGCTGGACATTGTTGCTATCGAGAAAGTGGAAAGAATAACATACACATATGCACTTGTATATAATTATCGTATTAAGAAAATTTATTCCCACCAGTGGTAGTGTTTCATACAATTATCAAATTTTAAACAATTCGAATGACAACTACCAAGAAGCATAGTTATCTGAAAATCAACATACAACGAGGCAGCAACGAGGTGGTGATAGTAGAGTAATGATTATTTAGAGATTCATGACTAATTTTGGGGCTATTTTAATACTACCGATGTTCCTGTTTAATATTATGCTATTGAAACAGGCAAGCGATAGCTTTATAATAAGTGTCTTCTAGTAATGAATAATTTGTAACTAACATTTTTATTCATAGGTACTCAATTAATATTATTTTTTTTCATGTTTAAACCATCACCAAGCACATATTTTGCAAAAACTAGACTTGACATTGGAGGGAATTAAAGAAGTCGAAACCTTCTTACTCACTCAATGAGTTACTGAACTAAGGGTAAAAAAATAATTAAAAAACCTAATGTCATGCAAATCAATCGTCAAAATTGAAACCCGGTCTGCGAACAAAGTCAAAGTAGTATTCGATCATCAAATCTATCATTGAGTCAGTGAGCCAAAAGTTCTATTGTCAACGTCGACACTCTAATAGTTAAAGACCATCATCCAATTCCTGTAGAAGGTGTAATCAAATTCATCAATAAAAGTATCCAACAACAAATGTGAAGTGCGGTTCAAGTAATTTATTTGGCTATTTTACAAAATTATTTTACCAAAATGAAAATGTCAGAAATTAATCTAGACGATTCTGAAAATCCTCTAATTTCAACGATGAAAATACTTAATATGCTCTGCGATTTTTTATTGATATAGATTTTTAATAGATGCTGAGAGTTTGATTTTTCATAGGTGCAGAAATTTAAAATTAGAGTCTCAGTAGTCAAAATTTACTCACTTTTAAAGAATTAAATTTACTATATATCTAATAATGTCAAACCCAAATAGGGTTTGATGGTAAAGATATACAGTAGAATCCCGATTATCCGGATCAAATAAAACGGGGGGGTATTTCGTATAATCGGAAGGCCCGATAATCGATTTCAAAGTAAAATTAAAAAATATTACAATTTTAAACAACTTTTATTAATGAATTTTACAAACATCGTTTGGACAATACAATATAAAAATTATAAGCTATAACCTTTAAGCCCCGACGTGCCGTTTTAATTACATAAGTACCGACGTGAGGTCTATTAGACCATCATAATTAAATTTTCATAAATTGGTGTATTTTGTGTAAATTTTTAAAAACATTGCTTCTAAGTATTGTTTATACATCTATAATAGTATAAGTAAAACCAAATATAAATATTTAAACATTTGTTACTAATTACGAGTATCAAAATCACAGACGTCGGTTTTATGGAAGAAAATTTGGACTTTTACCATAATATTGATATATTATAATTAAACAGTTTGTTTTGTTTCAAAAACAAATGATTCTTAAAGTTAAATAACTGGTTAAACTACGAAAATAAAGAAAATAAAAAGAATCAGCCGTTTTATCAAAAATCACTAAGGATCAAATTCTAGGAACTATCAAATAGCAAACAGTCTTTACACACAGGCTTGCTGCATTGAAGACACACATATTTTGGGCAAGTGTCACATTTGTAAGCAGTCTTGCGTTTTAGTTTTGGGAAATAGATATGACAGAGTTTTCTAGGTTGGTTACTCTCTGTTTCATTTTCTTCCCTTACAAAATCCGTTGTAACTGCCCCTAGAACTCCCGTTATCGACGAGCGCAATTGCTTTGAAAGATACCTGTTCAGATAGCAGCGCTGCATATGTGGAACAAAAAGAGACCTTGCTAGTAATTTAAAAAAGGCAGATCTGTCTATTGCATTTTCATTGGAGTGCATATTGTATAAAATAATTACATTTATGGCACTCAGATCTAACATGCGAAAAAAACATCGCCATTGACCAACGACGTGTTCTGCGACCACTATTACAAATAGAACACTTTTTGTCAACTTCGTCGATACTCCCTATTATCTTCATTTATATACTATATTAGAGATACTATTATCTTCATTTACTTCTGCATTGTGATGCATTGATGACAGCAGAAGAACAGCTTTGTTTTATTTTTGGCACGTGGGAAACTAGCGTAATATCTTTGGTAAATCCGTACAGTGTAGAACCAACGTCACGTGTTTTTTTTTTGGTAGAAAATTTCCCATTTATTCTTCTCAGAGTTGGTCCTCTTTTTTTTAGCTTTTCGACACATTTAACAGAACTCTATCAATTATCAGCAGTAATGTTTCGGTTACTGCCATGTAAATCGAAAACCGAGGAACGTCTCATAAGTGATCGCGTTTATACCCATATTGTAATTGTTTCGACAATTATTTATAAACATGTTGAACACCAATGATATTGCAGCAGTTTTATCTTCGATTTGTCTTTCTAGTCTTGTATCAGGGTTATCAAAACTCAAGCAATTCAGAATATAAATGAATCTATTTTTCGAAAATACGCATCTGAATATTTCTCGGCCGGTACCATTAGTGATAAACAACAGATCTCAGTCCTCGTGATTGGACTTGAATACAGCTGAATACAAAAGAAATCCCAGGAGAGCATTCCGTTCAATTTCATCAATATCATGGAACTTAGTCGTATTTTTGAATGGTACTATGTAAATTTGCTACATCACATATGAATCTCTTGAAATATCGAATTGTCAAAAAACTTACGCCATATATGGAAAGGATCTTTCAAAGCATCTTCAGAGAGGTTTGAAGACGATATTGCAAATGCTGTTATGATGTTGTGCCGAGGTGTACGCATGCCACTGGTGTTGAAAGGATATTGATTCCATTTGAATCGATTTTTGCCTAAATAAGATCGCGATCGATTTATCACGTTAGACTCGACTTCTTGCTCGTGGGAAATAACATCTTCATTTTCTGATCCTTCTTGTTCAGAGGTCGTACTCTGATCACTCTCCGACAAAGTAAAATTGGGGTCAATAACCTCGGAGTCGGACTCAGAGTTGTCAGCTTGCCATTCCGTCATAATTTCTTCATGCCGGGTATCACGAGGCCCTGTTTCATATCTCCCTCTAGTGACAGGAACACTGTTATTTTCACTTAAGGATTACCCATTTCACGTAACATTTGACTAAAACTAAAAGAGGAAATCAATATAGCATTAAAAAGTTATATCCAAGAAAAGTTACACAAGTACTGAAAAGTGTAAAAGATCTTATAACAGCCATAACTTATCGAAATCATACGCACCGACACAACCACTGTCCAGTAACGCTGGCGGGCGACTACTCGGGGGGTAGAGAGACGCTCGGGGTTATACTACTTTGATAACATAGGTAGCTAGACTTTTCGAACGCTCGAAGTGTCTGTCAGATAACAAGTCGGTACTTAAAAGTTAATGATGATGAATTATCAACATTATGTAATAATACCTAATTTAGAATGTTGGTGGGAAATAACTTGTTATTGATCTTTGACGTAATGAATCACATATTTTTAATCCAGCCAAGTACCTGATCCGCTTCAGTTGTAACAACTGTATAAGATCCGATTCATCCTTTCTTTCAAACCACTTAAAAGCAACGTCTCGGGCTTCAAAAGTGTCTGCGAAAGATGGTACTTGAAATACATCTTTAGTTTCTTTTTCATCTTCTTCTCTCTCAGTACCATTCAACTCATTAACTATTTCTTCATCAGTTAATATTTGGAATCCAGGGTCATTACTATCGTACTTCAGCCACTTTTTGATATTCTCTACATTGTACTCTTCACGAATACTAAAGGTTTTCATTGCTTCCGTTATCTCTTTGAAACAATCGTCGCGTGACTCATTTAAAGAATTAGATGGAGTTAATTTTAATAATTTATTCCATGTTCTTTTCAATGTTTTGATTCCATAGAATTCCACGCTTCTACCAGCCCATAACAATAATCTTTAAATTAATTTGTTTAAAAAACGATAACATCATCTTGATGTCATTATGGTCTGCTGACAAAAGACGATGTAGTAGCTGCTTACTGTACAAACGCTTTAAAGTTTTAATAATACTTTGGTGCAATATCGATGTTATGTTGGGGGCAAAAACTTAACTGTAAACTTGCCATTTTCTCGACTTAATGTTTTAGCTACAGGGTGCTATGGCGCATTATCTAACAACAGTCGTTTCCCGGGTCTTTTTGAAATTTTTTCATCTCAGGAATAAATGTCTCTTCATACCAAGGAAGAAAAATATTTGTGTTCATACACCCCTTTTGTTGGTTGTGTAAGTCAAGGGGATTTTAATATTTTTAAACTGCGTGGATTTTTTTATATATCTGTAAGTAGCAGAGGCAGTCAATGTGTTCCTTTAACGTTCGCGCTAAAGGAACAACTATAACAGTAACTCTGTCCTTACTCACTGTATGTCCCTGTGCTGCATTTTCACGACGCGATGCTAATTATCTGCTTGGTAGAGCTTTCCAATTAAGACCCGTTTCGTCCGCATTGTACACAAAATCGGAATCGTACTCTTTTTTATCCCGAAAAGCTTTCAAATCCTTTATAAAAGAGTCGACTGAAACAACGTTAGCAAACAGTTTTTCTCCTAGAATCTCTAGTTCTCGAATTCCATGCCTAGATTTGAATCTTGCTAAACATCCGCAGCTTGCCTTAAAAGAATTACCACCCAGCTTTTTATTAAAATCTAATGCTTTTTCACATAAAAGAGGACCAGATATGGGCTGGCCGTATACAATTTTTTGTAAGAACCAAGTGAAAATTGCATCTTCCAGAATTTCATTTTGAGATTTTTTCATGAGTTTACGTTGCGTGCTTCCATCTTCGCTCTCAAGCGTGCAGATGAATTTCATTATGAAATCAGAATTCTTTTTAATGTCTGATGTCGTAGACGTAGTACTCCATAAATTTGCGCCAACTTACTACCATATTCATAATTTTTTAAACACTGAATTATCGTCACCTTGTCTTTAAGTGACTATACCACTCTTTTTCGCTTGGAAATTACGGATTTTCAACTCAAAACATATTTTACGAGTTTACACTTGTCGAAAACAAAAGATAATCTATCAGTTAAATACTCATAGGCAAAATGAAACACTTTTGCGAAAAAAAGTGATGGCGGGAGTGCACGGTCGGAGGCGGTAATAAACTTATCGTAACCTGTCTTTGCGCGGTCAACACATTTTTCAATCGGCAATTAGAGCATCATCGATCATCCGGACGTCCGGATACTCGATGTTTGAATAATCGGGATTCTACTCTACATATAAATGGTCGGTGTAAATTATTCTGTTCATTTAATAATAAAGAATACAATAATTTTGTTAGAACATAATTTAGGAACAATTTTAGGATCAACTCAAAAGCGAAAAATATTGGATTAATAAAATGTGTCTTTATTTTGTACTATGAGTCTAATTGTAAAACAATTAAAATATATTTTCATGGTCCGGGATATCTTTCTTCTATCTGTTTTCACAAGCTAAATGCAGAAAGCTGTCTATTTATAGCCATCTTCGGAGAAAAATTCCAATTGCACTACTTACAGATAAGGACTACTCGAAGCTAGACCGTATGGAAAATAGGAAGATTATTGAAAAGGTTAAGCCTAGATCATGGGTTAAATCTATAATTATAATAGTCAAGTTATCAGGCCAATTAAGAGTTCATCTCAGTACTAAAAATTTAAGTAAAAATATAATGAGAATATTAGCCATAAAAAATATTGTGAATTGTAGAAGAAATTCACATTGAAAAGTTAAGAAAAATGTTGAGAAGGTCCATGAAAGTTTACACTTTCAGTACTGATAGCGTGTATGTAGATATTTGTGTTTTTCCTGTTAACTGACTGCCTAAAAATAAGTATTCACAAACATGCATGCTTCTATCTTCTACTATATATTTGCATACTGAAATGATAGTTTTTGTGTACAAACAGAAAAATTGATAGAAGAATACATTAAAATGAGAGCAAAAGTGATCAGCCACTGCGGTGTACAGAAAGATTCTGGTCAGCATTGAAGTAAATTTTTTGTGTTATGCCTTTTATCAATTAGTCAAAAAGACATCAGACGCTAATGAAAACGAAAATCAGTAAGAAAATATAGAGTTCATATTTTTCTCTGCTTTTTTTTATAATAAAAAAAAGATTTATGAAAATCTACTGATGAGTACGGTGCTGGATAAATAGGATACCTTAGAAGCAAAATGAATTAGTATTTGTCCACCTGTCTGTTACTTCAATAACTCAGAAATTTCTAAACAAATAAACTTAAACTGGAAATATAAGTATAAAATGTGCATAGGTTTGAGTCACCTAATAATTAAATATAGCCAACGCATATTTTGACAAAGCCTATACATGAAAGACAGACGTGCTTACACAGACGTTGTGTTTTTAATTACTGAAAGCTATGCCTACTATGTTGAAGATTATTAAAATCATCTTCCAGTTCATTAAGTATACAAGTGCAAATTTAATAGTGCAAAAAAGATTTCCCAGACTATTTAAGAAAATTGTTAGCATGCTACTGTTTGTATGTGTATATATGTATATATGTATATATATATATTCGATTTTGTATTCGATATATATATATATATATATATATATATATATATATATATATATATATCGAATACAAAATCGACGAATCTTCTAGATAGTTAACTTTCCAAATAATAATTATCTAAATATATAATAATATTGAAACAGAGTGAATTCTCTATGTGGAAAACATTTTCAATAAAGTTATTGATTTAGCATATAGAATGATAATAGAAACCAGAAAAACTTTTTTGGAATTTTTGTCGTAATTTGTGCGGCAATCATGCGAAACCTACTGTTCGTACACGACTTTTTCAATACATTGTTACCAAATCCTAAGACTATTAAGGTGCTCGTCGATCGCGAGCCCGGATTTACTAAAGAATCAGTAGACATAACAAAAATACGTAGCATAATTTCTAATAAAGTGTTACGCTGTGCATTAACCATTGAGGAAATTGTGGTGCCGCGTCAAATACCTGTGGTTACACAAATAGGCTGCAATTTGAATCCAAATGATACAAGATCTTTTTTCACAGTGGACGACCATGAAATTGTTGTATCCCTGTCGTAACATCAAACTGGTAAGAGTACTTTAGGTTAATACCTAAAATTACTGGATCAAGTCAAGTCATATCGTGGTTCTATGTAAAATTGCTTCAAAATTGGCAACTTGAAGAGGGGTTTCAGGTTGCAAATAAATTGTCAGTAATATATATTTATTACGAAAAGCAGGAAATGAAGGTGAAACTTGCTAGTCAACAATTCAGTAATTCTGTGTTAGATGCATTAGAGTTTCGTCGCGAAAGGCTAATTTCCGGGATTTGACGACAATGCCACCGTCACATTCATTAGAAATTTTAATTGATTATTTGATGTACTAAATTCTAGGAATTTAACCGCTAAAGTCTATAAAAACATTAATTGAATGTAATATTATAAAACTAAAAGAAAAACTATGAAATTTATTAATATATTGATGGATTAAAATTGTCTGATGAATTGACTTTGATAGTAAACTCCAGAAAAGGCAGGAATTATCGGATTTAAAATTTGCATACGATCCGTTCTGTTTACATTCGAGAAATATGTATATCTTCCACATATATCTTTTTAATTGCATACATTTTATTATTGGGTCACATTGAGGTATTTTTGGAGCAATCCAGTCTTTAGGTGGGTTTAATAATAATCCTTCGGTAAAAGTCTTTTTGATCGCATGCAAGAAATCGTTAGTGTAAGTCAAATTCAAAAACAGCTGAAATTACTATTGTTTACCTCTCAAAGATGTTAACATGTCGCACACCAATCAAAAACAAACCAAAAAACAGGAAGAATGCTAGATGATTTCACGGATCATCGACCAATTGTCAGTTTCGAAGAAGAAATGATCGCTTATCACGTTTACATTTCAGCGCGAATAGCCTCATCGAACACAATGAAAATTTAATTTCATATTTAGCCAGAGCTATATAGCAAGAAATATAAAGAAAATCATATTATGTCAACATTGGCACCAAGTTCTTACGGATGATGGAAATATAAGTTTTTTGATTCGAATTAAAGATAAATGTAATCTGACTAAAGCGGTAAATGATGTCCTATGCACTTGCAAACACAGAAACAAATTTTCGTGAATTTCAGAGAATCAACGGATTAATTAAAGTCGGACAACCTAATATGTTCTTAGATTATGATTGATGATGATATCATGTATTAAACAATCATTTACATTTAATTATTAAAGCACTTAACTGTACAAAGCCTTAATTTTAATTTCCTAAATCTTAGCTTATGATAACTTACTTTACACTACCGTACCTTGATTAACCTTATCTACCATAAGTTACTGACGGTTATTTATTTAAATTTATTATCAGCTTATTTGAATAATTTGTATGAAGAGACAATTTTTTTTGGCGAATTGCCAAAAGCCGTAACCCAAAAGCTGTTCAGTATTAGGACCATAGGAACCTCTGTAAATATTGCAAAGTTTGAGATTAACGCCTACAAGGTTGTTGAAAATGAGCGAATAGTACATCGATGACGTGATTGAGTTTGTAATTAATTGTACTTTCCTTAGAGTGATGCATGGCGCTTTAAATTTTTAAAAACAATGGATATTATATTTAATAATAGCTTCATCGAAATCTGTTACGACAAAATTTGATAATTTTTTATCGATAGAGATGTACAGCACTATTAAACCATATATCCAAGGAACAAAGATGTGCAGAATGAATGCTACGTATACCGACCCACATAAAAAACAAGTTGCAATTTTTCATACATACTTTAGATTCACAGACGCTGTCAAATTGATTCCACTCCGCGACTCCCCCCCCCCGGCAAGTGTTCCATCTGTAATCATTAATAATGCTAATTACGGGATAATATGATACTCACAACTTTGGTGGGTATCTTCCATCGGGAAAGGAGGAGGATGTAGTTAGGTTAAGGAAATGGCACAAAATTTAGCAAAGACATAGTACAATAACACTACATATACACAATGGAATAGCCAGATTTTTTCTGGCGAGAGTTAGCCGGGACGGGACCAGCAAAAAATTATTTTGTTCACAATCATCTATTTTTTTAAATTGGCTTAATACTAACAAAATCATGTAGCACCAAATATTTGCTTTAAGCATACGTCTATATCAATGTTAATACTAATAATTTGCTATCAGTATAACTTGAATTATTTTGAATAGATTTTTTTTGGACATTGTACCAAATCTGGCGTGGTGAATACCTACGAAATAAAAATATCAGACTACATCTGAATCGATAATTATCTGATTTAACTACTTCATAGTTTGAAGTATAATGTGTACGGGAAATACTTTACACTCAGTTTCATCATAAAAGATACTATATCTTTAAAAAGCTTACAAATAATTAGTAGAACTGACTGATAAAATATTTAAATTGTAAACATCAAATTATTTTTATGATTTTCTACTACAGATAAAACACTTTAAGGACAACTAATTATCAACTTTAGAGAATATCCAACTGTAGTTCCAACAACCGTGTCTATTAATAATTTCTAGCACTAATCATAGTATTAAAATTTTAGAGATGAAGAACTCGTGTTCAAGTAAAGTATACAATTATTTTGATAAGTTTTAACATTGGTTTTAGTTTATTAACTTTTATACTTTCGAAATTACAACACCGCCCGGGTTTCCACAATCACTTTCCGTTTGAGTTGCAGAAACTTCTTCTTCAGTAGATAAACCTTCCTTCTGATTTTGGACTTTCCCAGTCTTCCGCCTTTGTCATTCTTCAACACTTAGGACCCCAAAGAAGCTGCCTCTAATGTATCAATTTTTTTAAGTAATTATAATAAATTTCATGTGTTATTTCAAAATTATACATTCGTAATTGGTGTTTATATGATATATTAATTTGTCTAAGCCAAAAATTATCATGTAAATAACCTTAGACATTATTTCACTGAAGCAACTAAGATCTTGCTGGTAGTTTCCTATCGCAACTGTGTCTGAGCTGGTATCTGATCGTTTCACTGCTGCTCCGACTTCTTCTGTTGTTGTTGACAAATTCTAGTTCGGTGTCCGGTGTCCGGAAATACATGTCGGACAAAGAAAGATTCGTTGGTTATAAAAGAAAATTGTCGTTGAAATAAAACATAAAACACACCTTTTTTCTGATTGAGTGCAAAAAAATATTAAACATAACTTTTTTAACACTACCAATACTTGCCCGGAGTGCGGTGTTTACTCGCACTGGCTATGTCTTCGCAGCTGTTCGAGGGCTATTCATCCGCACGGTGCCGAACAATGTGCGCAAGTATGGTGTGTACGAAAAAGATGACAAATAAATATTAATATTATTTTTAAACATTCTCAAAAAAAGTCATTCAAAAGAATCACTATTTTTCAGTCAAGGAATAACGTATTTCTTTGTTCGACACTTATCCCCGGACAAACTGTATAATAACTTTTTAGGCTGAAAAGTTTAAAAATTTTCATCAATGAAGTGTATTCTACCGACTCTACATTTATGACGGAGGAGGAATTTCGTGTCAGCTGCCAATTTCTCACTGCCGCATAATTTCACCTATGCCTTTGACCTACAAAAAAACAACGACAGTGAATCAATCTCCTTTTTCTTTCTCCCATTTGGAAGAAAACTTAGAACAAACAACGTTTTGAATAACTATAAATGCCGCTCGCAACATTATTTAGGAGAAAATTCAATTTGAAAAACCTTTTTACTTTTGGCGAATGCTGGGTGTATTCGCATAACTGTGTGAAATAATTTCAAGAGATTTTCTTTAAAAAAAAAACGTCGTCATAAAAGTGTAATTTGTATGATAAGCCAAAAGATCTATTTTCTATTTTTTCAAGATCCATTTTCTTTTGAATTGTGTCTGAAACTGATGCCTATAATTAAAACATTGTTTAGTTTAAGTTTTCTTTAAAATAACAGTAAAAATTATTTTTGACTAAAATGCAATGGTTACATGGAATGTTATTTTTATAATAATCTTATATCAAAATATAATACATTCTTCAAAACTTTACAAGAGTTAATACATATGTGTCAGAATTACTTACCAACTATTAAGGATCCATTTTAGCAATAAACATCTTTGCAACACCGCAAGAGATAACAATTATGTTTTGCATCGTTAGTGCAAAAATTTATATTAATCTTTGAACAACACAAATATAACAACACAGTAGCTACACACCCTTATTATTTAATTAACATACAAGACTTAGAATATAAAATATTTTAAATATAATATATTATTGCCAGGGCTTGATAACCGGTTCAAATTTCAAACCGGTTTGACGTAAGTACATGTAAACCTTTTTATTTCGGTTACGCTCACTTTTACCCGTAAATAACCGGTATTCTCTATGGAACGTTTTATTTTCGGTTACGCTCATTATACCGGTATTAACCTTTATTAACCGGTTTTTGATTCAACTTTTTTCTTTGATGTGCTGCTGTGCCTTCGCATCGCCGCACTTCCATGTTGTAGCCCGTCTTCAATTTTCAACGTGCTGCCTCCCGTAAAAACGTCGACTCAGTCGGCTCACGCGTCAAAATTAGAATCACCTAACCAGATTTTAGATTTTGCTTTTTGCCGTGGGCCGTTTAGCGTCACCCGCTATTTAATTTATTTAATGTTTATCTTTGATTTGTTTGCGGATTTGTTTGCATATTCAAGAAATAAAAATATGTGTTTTGGGAAAACTTAAACCTTTTTATTTGATGATGATTTATTAAAGACCGATTGCGGTCGTAAAACAACAGAAATAAAATAACCCGATAATCGCTACCAGTCGGAAAGGTAAATTTCTTGTAGCATGATAGCCGTATATACTTGAATGTGCATATTATGGCATTTAATTTTTTTTTGTAAGAAAAAAAATTTTTTTGAAGTGTTATGGAGTTTTCTAATAATCTTCAATCTTCCTAATAATTTATCTTTGTGTTCTTTTGTTGTGATTGTTTTTCTTTGAAACTCAAACATCGATTTAGCCCGGCTATAAACTTAATTTCGATTTAGTCTAAAATTATTTTTGTACCGAGTTTTAGCTTGATCGTTTACGAGATGTAGCCTGTAGCGTAGCCATAATATACAAAGAGAATTGGTAAATTTTGTAGAAATTTCAGCATGTCTAAATCAATCATAACCCCAACACTTTACTCATTCCTGTTCTGGGTATCATGATCGGTTTAGGCATATTAAAATTACCAAGCAATCAAAATTATTTCGAAAACCGAAATTTCGGCAATATGTGTATTTACAAAATTTGACTAAAATGTAAAAGCTGTTAGATAAAGTAAGGTCCAAAAGATAAGTAATAATACCAAAAAGCTATAACTATTGAATACGAAATGGACGGGTTTCCGACATAATTTACAAAAACAAATTAGAGCAATATAAGTGCAATATATTTTAGTTGTAATTTATATATATATATATATATATATATATATATATATATATATATATATATATATATATATATATATATATATATATATATATATATATATATATATATATATATATATATATATATATATATATATATAAATAAAAGGCTCCCTAAATGACTGAACTATCAAGACAGAGCCCAAACAACTGTATATATCGAGCTGAAATTTAGAATATAGGTATTTCTGGTGACATGAGTAAGGGTTATGGAAAAATGGGGGTTCGGGATATATGGGAAAAAGTCACAGGTTATTGGTATTAAGTCACGGGTGATAAGCTGTTATTATTATAAATAGTGAACCCATGCCGGGCGAAACGCCTCTAAAATATTTTCATCTTTAGTTTTTCATTTTGTTTCCATACGTGTTTTTTTCTTTTAACCGGAAGAAAATATTTGCTAAAGAATCGTTAAAGATTTCGGATGGCCAGTGCCTTTGAATTGATCTTGCACTATCGGTTGAATTTGATCTTGGAGTAATCGTGGCAGTTGTAGTTAATTGCAAAAGTGTCTTTAATGTCATACCTAAATTGTTACGTGGTATTAGAAACTGATTTTCCGATAGAACAGCGTTTACTTGCGGATCGGGGTACATGGTGCTTAAGAAAGATTCATTCTTGAAAAGTGATTTTTGCCTTTGTTTCATACATATCCCAAAAAATAGTGAAAAGGGAATAATATTTGTTTCGTCTCAAAAATGCACTGCATATGAAAAAGAAAATTTCCAAACACTTGTTCTCTCTGTAAAATTTTCGATAATGTCCTGCAAGGTGCTAAAGAATCTTCTATATCTAACTAAGTAGTTTCTGTGAAATGAAGTTGGACATCAGAACGCAACTCTCTTATAATTTGGCGAACCTCGTTAAATACTTCCTCCCGTACTCGACAACCATATCTAACTGCAAGTTGCAAGGTATGTGCAGCGCATCTAGCAGCGCAACAGTTACTTTAATGTAGATATTATAATGTAGATATTCGTAGTCCTCTAGTAAATTCTGATCATTTAAGCTATCATTAATAGATTCCATATTATAATATGATTCGTGAAGCGCATCGTCTAGTTACCTTGAAGTGCTAAGCATGTTGGAACCGTTGTCGGTGGCGATCGAGTAAATTTGTTTAATATCAATCTCATACCGGCTTAATTATACAATTACGGCTTAAAATACCGGCGGTATTGCTCTAGTCCAGTTCGAGTACACCTAGATTCCTTAGAATAATTTTATCCTCAAACTTATATTGAATGTTAAGTCCAAGGAATCTTCGTGTTTTAATATTAGCCACGTCAACTTTTAATGCTAGAAGTTTATTTTTAATCTATTCATGTATGTTTGTTCGGATTTCGTAGGCCTTATCTGTACAAATGTTTTAATATTTTTTGCATTAATACAACTTCATTCATTTTCTCTCATATTTGGTATGAGTCTTATCAATTTTTCAAATGCTTTGTCGTCTATAATTGAGAGCGGCCATCCGTGTATCGTTACTAAATTTAAACAATCGTTAATAACGGCGGCAAATGTCTCATTTTTCTTCCTGGCTAGTGGGGCATTCTCTTTATTTGCCAAATTAATGTTATTATTAAATATTATTATTTTGTGGTATTCGATACGATGTTAACTATAAAAATGGCGCAATAAATTTGCACCATGCCTACCCTGCAAATAATTTCAAATTGATTATAAGCACTTATAGCGATCATAATTAAACTGACGGACAGATAAAGAAACTTACAATTATAAAAAAATGTTCGCTTTATATCGGTCCATAAAATAAATAAAGCTATGTATAAAAAACAAAATATACAGTCATTCAATTAACAGGTATTACTAGAATTTTGGAATCGGCTAAACTAGTAAGTGAAATACATCACACGTATGTATATGTTAAAAAAAGGGTACATACGTCTCGTTAAGGATGAATTTACCTATAGACAGGCAACAAAGCATTTATAAGCGATAGGACAAAATAGAGGTTCCCTATTCGATTCGTATTCATGTTTGTCAACAGGTATTTATATGGTGGCTTTATATGTGTAATTGTACTGGTAAATATTTTCATAGCTCAGCATTTGCCGAGTGCAGACTATAGAGTGGTGGTAAAGAAATCGACCGCAGCATTTGCTGTATCAGAAATGGAAATATCTAAAGGCGCCTGTTAAATATTGTCGTAGATCATATAATTTACTTACATATATCGTCATGCTTACTTTTGGAACCAGCATAGTTTAGCAAAGTTTCACTGATTTTTTAGTAAAAGGATATACGTAAAAAACTCGATCGTGATTATTTTATTATGAAAATTGATTGGATAAAAAAATTACGATAATATCTCCATTTTTCATTGTAATTTTTTTTACTATTTTCACTTTAAATTAATAATTAGATATTACACATTTAACAAACATATAATTATGAATGGCGATAATAAGAGAAAAAGTTAAACAAGGGATTAATCAAAATTGAAAAAATGACGTCTACCTCACTTGTTAACAAAACAAAATCGATTCCACCAACTTCAAAAATTTATTATTAAATCTTTAGTTTATAACTTTTTTGAATCGTAAATGCATTTAAGCAATATTGAAAATTTTACTATTTGTCAACTCAAAAAACGTAAATGTAAAGTAAATAAAGACGATCCATGAAATTATAATTTTAAAAATTTATATGTCTCAAACTAAATATTTAAACCTCATAATTATTTACCTTTTGAATACCCTGCAGATTTCTATCTTTCTCTTGTTAAATATTGATTTATTAACATTTCTGTTTAGCTGCCAGTTGAGTGTGTAGTATATAATCATATATTTAAAGTGAAAATAGTGAAAAATACTTCAGCAATGAAAAAATAAGATATTCATTGTAACTAAATGTTAAATTAAATATTCATTATAAAATAATCACGACTCAGTCCTATTTTTTTAAATACGCCATTTTTATGCATATTTTTTAACTTTAAAAATCATGAAATTAGCATTCCTGTGTCGAATCCATATCTAACTTTTTATGCATTAAAAGCTAATTTTCAAAATATGACACGATAGTTATTGTATTTTAAATTATAAAAATATATCAAGAAATAAGCAGTGAATTCAAATTTTACAGATTTCCAGTATCGCATTGGAAATTAGATAAAAAGAAAGCCGCTGTAAAAAGAATTCCTTCTGATATTGTTTGTGGTTGGTAGGTATAACATGAGAAATACATATTGTACTCATTTAGTTGATCTGAAAATCAAAGGATATTATATATTCTGTGTACGGACAACTAAAATCTTGTTATTATGAATTAATAAAAGTATTTATTTGGAAACTTTACTCTACGTTACAATAAATAACAAAACGAACAATCTTAGATAACGTGATTTTATCGAAAACACTAGTAATATTTTTCTTCGACAAAAATAAAAAAAGTTAAATTTGATACGTAATTAGGACAAAAATTTAAAGACAAAAATGCATGTAATATTGATGTCTTTGGTTATTTTTTTATTATTGACGTAAACATTTACCAGAGCCGTTAATTTGAAGCGTACAAATAAAATTGATTTGCCTTTAAAGTTGCGGACGCCGGACGGCGCTCGTGTCATGCACCCAGCCAATATGCAGTAATGGATTTTTTATTGATTGTGATACCATAATAATGTCGGTCGTATTGACTTATGAATCGATTTTATAATAGACCTAAAATTATATAAAATGAAATATACCATCAATCAAATTTTTCTCTAACATACAAAGTAACATACGTATGTAGGGGCTCAGTTTATTCACATTTCTATCATTTAAATAGGTTTCATGAATAGTTTTATTGTTATGTAGATCCTTATATTCTACTAAGGATATTTATATATTGCTGTTTACCTTACCTGGTTGGGATATATGGTGAAGGTGTTGATAGAAATAGAAGGATCTACACAAAAACGAGAGCGGGGTATATTTATTTATATGCGGTCGAAATTAAACTTCTTTACACATTTAAACTGTTCATGAAACTTCTCAAGAAGTTAAATAAAATAAGCCAACAGACCAATCATGACAGGTCTATTGCTGCACACCAAGTAATTCCGCACATACCTTCAGACACAATAAGTCATTAAATCATTCATGTTGAACTCCTTACTTGCTTAAATTTATTGAATTACGTTACTGTTAAAACGCAAAGTGTCGATAAAGGATTTTCGCTTTAAAACTACCAATTATGTCTAGATTATACATTTATGTTTAACCGTGAAATCTGGTTACGTTTTTGGTATCATGGACCTTCGAAATAAACTAAATTACTCTACTGTGAAACCGTAATATACCACTAAACAAATAACAATTAAATATCCTAACAATGCAAAGAAGGTTAGATAAATATAAATGCTTACCTTCAACATTTTGCCAGAACCTTCCATGACACATCGCAAAGTTTTGTTCATTTCATCAAAGCCGAAATATGAATATATATATATATATATATATATATATATATATATATATATATATATATATATATATATATATATATATATATATATATTTTCCTCCTTCCTTCCCATAGTGCGCAAGAAATCACCATTCGCACGCACTGTAAACTATAAAATTGTATAGCCGGAAAGTCGCAACGGTAAGCAGCAGGGGTGGAGGAGGTGGAGCGCGGATCGCCGGAGAACACATCACTGCAAGTTCGGCGCCCGGGATTAACCGGTTAATAACGCTCTTGGAAATGGCTCGCGTATAGGTTTCGTTCAGAACGCACCCATTATTTTAAACCGGTATTAACCTTTATTAACCGGTATTTTTCAAACCGGTCCCAAGCCCTGATTATTGCACAGTAAATTTTTTCTGACCGCTATTTGAGGTGTAGTTGCGTAGGCGTTATGTTCATCGTGACATGTAGCTATCGCCAGATGTCGGTGCATTTATTTTTATTCATCGCCATTTGGACTCACAGACGCTGTCATCAATTTGATGCTTGTGTGACCAATTCCTGGGTGTAATTGCGTAGGCGCTTTGTAGATCGCGACAAGTAGCTATCGCCAGATGTCGCTGTATATATTCATATTCATCGCCATTTGGATTCACAGACGCTGTCACCAATCTGATATCCGCGTGACCAACCCCTGACTAGATCTATATTTAATATAAAGTCAAAATTAAGACATTCAGTTTATTGCGACTCATTAGAGCGGCTGTCTGTCTCTTTATGTTTCACAACAATTTTTTGGTGTAATAAAGGATAGATAATTGTTACTTCGATCTTGATATCGTAATATAAAATCTTTGGTCGTAAGACGTATTTCTTTTGTTGGTCAGAACACTTCTCACGTAAACAATTAAACATCAAAGTTGGAGGTTTGGTGTTATGGATAGGATTTTTTAAATTCAGTAAAATATATATATATATATATATATATATATATATATATATATATATTTATATATATATATATATATATATATATATCGGTCAATACTTGTTGTTAAACTATGACCTAAAACAAATTATTTATTGATTTCATTTTATTATAATAGTAATTTGAAACAAAAGTACATACATGTTTTGTTGAAAATTGTATATCGATTGTTTTTTTTTAATTTTGAAAATATGTTATTTAATAATATTCACTGTAAATTTGACATTTTTATAATACATAAGAAAGTATTGAACTGGCGGCCATTCCGTGATTGCATCAACCCCTAAGTTTTTAAATTTTTTTAAAAAGTAGTAAAAGTAATGTGCAATTTTAATATGTTTTAATTTACATATGTTTAAATATAAAAAAGATACCAGCCCAATTTATCGCCGCCAAAACTGAATTGTCAACTAATCTAACATATAAATGAAACTATGAAATTTTATAGCTATGAAATTGTTTAAATGTTGAAATAACTTTTTTATTTACGGATAGATATAAAAGTAATTGTCAAATTAAAAAAAAACAATTTCTCACAACAATTTTCATTTGTTGATGCAACCGCGGAATGGCCGCCAGTTCATTACTTTCTTATTTAGACATGCATTCAGAACACGGCCAAAACATCACTTGGCGTCTGGGCTATCAAATTATAGTAAATTTAACAAAAAAAATAGACATAGATAAGCATATAAGGTACAGCATGAAGAAAGTGTTTTTAAATTTTTTTAAATGAATCCACAAATCAATAGCGAAATATCACAGAAAACGTTGAAAAATGTCTTTGGCTTCTGGTAATTCACGCCTCTTATAGATGTACAATACATTTTTAATATTTGAAAATGTCTGGATATTCTAGAAGTTTTTAGGTAATAAATAACATAAATAAAAGGGAAATCTTATATATTGCATTACTTTCTTGCATAAAATTTCCTTTTTAAAAAAAATATTCTCTTGCCGTATTAAAATTCCCTAATTCAATGTATGGGATCGGATCGCTTCGCGGAGTCCGTTTTTCTTTTATATATATTTATATATATATATATATATATATGTATATATATATATATATATATATATATATATACACACATATATATATATATATATATATATATATATATATATATATATATATATATATATATATATATGGGCTTAGAAACCATTTCCAGCTCAGTCGCCCTCGGGTTGTCTATAGAGAGATTTTATTTTTTCCATACTCTTCGCTTTTACATTTCATAACATTCAATAATGCACAGTGATATTTTTATCGTAATGATACGTGCCAATTTTTTTCATCAATATTAACATATGTCGAGTTTATTTAATAGGATAATAACAATAGGATAAATATGAATTTATTTTGATTAACTACCATATTTTTGTTAATGATTGTGTATGTATATTTAATAAATCTCCTAGATAATAAAGGCTGGTGCGAAAACTTCCAACTCATCACAAAATTTACTGAATTTCAGTTTTGAGATGCAAAATAATGATGTTTCTTCTTTACAATAAACGAACATCATATTTCTAGAATAGATATGATCTTACGCGACCAAAATATGCGTTTCGGGGTATCAGACGCAAATTAATATATCAAAATATGTAAGGTGCAATGCAAAGAATAGACATACTGTTTTGAAAATGACCAAACATTCTGTAAGTTTTTAAGACGAAGATTATTATCAAGAAATTATCTATTTTATACGTTGCACCAATTTTTCCTACTATTGACATAAACTTTCTGCAAAATTGATTAATTTTCCCTTAAGCGTCCTTCAGAAATGTGTGGCTCCGAAGTAATATGCTCTACCTTCTTTCACCTATTGTTCTGTTCTTCGTCGTCATCGCCTCGACTTGAACAAATTAAATGAAAAGGAACAGAACGCCTCACCTTGTTTGGCAATACTGGCTAACATCTTAAATTTTGCACTTTATTTTAATCACTTTTGAGCTTGCCAATTTGTCTATATCGTCACTTATCTACTGCAATTGAAATACGCAGGTATTTCAATAAATAATAACGCTTTTCCCAAAATTAAACTTTCATATCTATGATTTCCAAATTTTTTCACGAAAAATATTAAATGTAATTTTTTGTTAAAATATAACTCTTCGTAATCGTTTTGTAACTTTAAACGAGAGGGCTCTTACAAGACTGGTTCTGTATTTAAGTCGTCAACCGTATAGGTCAATTGCGTCGCCCGTAAATTCCAAAGGGGAATTAAAATTCCAAAGAAAAACGCCAGAGGGTGGTCACACGGGTCTCACATTGCTGACAGCGTCTATGAATTCAAATGGCGATAAGTATAAATATATACAGCGACATCTGTCGATAGCTACATGTAGCGAAGAACAAAGCGCAAACTGTCCAACGCTAAGCGAGCCTGTTCTCAAATAATTGTCAGAAAAGCTTTACTGCGCAATAATATATATATATATATATATATATATATATATATATATATATATATATATATATATATATATGTATTAGGGTGTCCCTTATTTTTCAAAGTTTTTATTTTGTAACGCATACCTTCTAATTTTTTTCATTTGGCCATAAAACACTCGAAAATAAATATTTATCTTATTTGAAGCACCGCAACCCTTGCCGAGTTGAGCGCGAAACATATTCATACAAGTAACGCGGATGACAGGCGCGTACTCGCTCTTGTAGTCATTTGTTTTCAGGTTTTCACCGGCGTATCGCTTAATTAACGTGCATAATAGTTTATTTTCAAGATGTCAGTGGAACTTAGAAATAATAAGAAAAATATTTTCTTGGTTGGTGAGATAAATCACCAAATAACGGGTGCAAAGTTGCCGTCTAATCGTCAAGTTCTCTCAGTTCTGTTTTTTAATATTCGCGAGGTAAAATTGACTGTTAATGAAAGTGCAAATCTTGTGATTCGTGAGTGCATCATATTTTGGGAAAAAGCTAGAATACCTACCAGAGCTGTACCTAATTGTGTAAAAAAACTTGTGGATCTTTACCGTGTTTGGAGAGAGCTACAAAAAAACAGTAAAAAAACACAGGACATTTATAAGCACCGCGAGGAGAAGTTCCAAAAATATTTAGATAATTTATTTGATGTCGCGCATGCCGCTGCTCTACAAAGAATCAAAATAGAGGAAGACAAGATATTTTTACAAAAACAAAGAGAGCCAGGGCGTTCGGGTTGCTTAGCGGGGGTTGACAAAAAGTTAGTTGAGAAAGAAGAAAAAGTAAGGCGGAGAAAACTAGGAGAAGAGGAAAAAAGACTAAAGCATTTGACTGATATGAATTTATTCACTTCAGACACCTCTATTCCACCTTAAGACCTTCAGGAACAGTCTACCAGTTCTGACGAAAGTTTGGAAGAAAATTTACCGTCCACCTCGCAATCGCAATCCGTGACTTCGCTATCTGCTACAGAAAGAGGAAGGACGTGTTTTATTACCCTTAAACTAGTTGCACCTTTAAATAGATGTCAACTAAGTGTAAGGGATTCTGTTTACATACTTCACGTTGTAGAAGCACTTGGTCTCAGTTGTGAAAACTTTCCTATCAACAAGTCTTCTATTCAACGAATTCAGACCCAAATGAGAAAAGAGAGAGCAGAATCGATTAAAACTGATTTTCAGAATAACGTGCCTGAAATTTTAACTATTCATTGGGATGGAAAGTTATTGCCCGGTTTAAATGTGACAGGTTCAAAAGAAGAACGCCTGCCAATTCTCATTTCATTCGGAGAAAAAGAACAACTTCTAGCAGTGCCAAAACTCGATAGTTCTACTGGCAAAGATCAAGCTGAAGCTATTTTAAATGCCCTTTCTGATTGGGATCTCAATGACAAGGTACAGATTATGTGCTGCAACACAACGGCTTCTAACACAGACCGCTTAAATGGGGCTTGTGTGCTCTTGGAGCAAAAATTAGAAAGGGAATTGTTACTTTTTGCTTGCCGCCATCATATGTATGAACTAGTACTGAAATGTGTGTTTGAATCAAAGATCCATCAAGTTACTAGCAGTCCCGATATCCCGTTATTTAAAAAATTTGGAGACAATTGGAAGAACGTTAATGCAACTGCTACCGAAACATGTACTGATTTCGTAAAGAATTATTTTTGTGAAACGATGATTAACGAACTTATTAATTTTTATAAAAAAGAACTACTGAAATCTATTATACGTGACGATTATCGGGAGTTAATTGAACTGTGTATAGTGTTTTTGGGGGGAGATAATGAAAAGAAATTTAAAATCAGACCACCTGGCGCCATGCATCATGCAAGATGGATGGCAAGAGCTATTTACTCTTTAAAGATATGCTTGCTGCAATCACAGTTTAAAATGAGTGCTAAGGACAAACGAGCACTGCAAGATGTTTGCTTATTTAATGCAATGGCTTATGTAAAGCCCTGGCTTGAGTGCAATTTGACGGTAAAAGCCCCGAATCAAGATTTATGTTTCTTAAAAACATTGAAAAACTACGAAACAATCGACCAAGTGATTTCTAAAGCAGCTCTGACCAAGTTCAGCCAACACTTGTGGTATTTATCAGAACAAATAGTTTTATTTTCATTATTTGATGATGAAGTTGATACACAAACCAAAGCTGATATCGAATCGAATTTACAAAGGGAAAGTTTGTATGATTTTGGGAAGAGATATATTCCATCGAAGGAAGAAATATCTGCTTCTTTGTACGGTGAGTTGAATAAGTGTTTTTTTTTCATTTTATCATTAGAAAATGTGATAATTTTGTTAATATATTTCTTTTATTGTTTCAGGAAAACATTTGAGTGATTTCGTGACCATCAAGAGCACAAATTTATTATCGCGGTTAAAAATTGATAACGCTTTTCTCCAAGAAGACGTCTCTTCATGGGAACAAATCCCTTCCTTTCAGGAAGCTAAAAAAAAGTTATGCACTTGAAGGCAGTCAATGATACAGCAGAAAGAGGTATGAAGCTCATGCAAGATTTTCAGGGATTAATAAATGCTGCAGAAGAACAAAAACAGTTCTTGTTACGTTGTGTACAAGAACACAGAAAGTTGTACCCAGATTGCAAGAAAGATACTTTAAAAAAAAAGTATCCTGAATCCTGAATTATATATCTTTTTCAATTTTATAAATAAATACATAACCTAAATTAATCTTCCACTGTTTTCTATTATAAAATCTGTATTTTGATCATAATATAGCTTACATGCAACTAAGTCTTCTAAAACCGTTGTTTAGAAAAACAATGATGTCTTGTCGGCACGGGTTGCCATTATCATATGACGATAAAATTTTGCACGAAGGTAGTCTTTAGTACTATAAAAAGAATTAGAGGGTATGCGTTACAATATTTAAAAGAAAAAAAAATCGGGTGATATAAGGGACACCCTAATATATATGTATATATATATATATATATATATATATATATATATATATATATATTTATTTAATATTGTAATAATAAATATAAGAATGTTGTATTGTATTCATGTAAATTTTAAACACTAACGACGCAAAACTTAATTGTTGGTTCTTGCGATGTTACAAAGATGTTTGTTGCTAAAATGGAATTCATAGTTGGAAAGTAATTCTGACACGTATGTATTAACTTTTGTAATACTTTGAAGAACGTATTATATTTTAAAATAACATTATTATAAAAAATAATAACCCATGTAACCATTGCATTTTACTCAAAAGATATTTTTACTGTTATTTGAAAGAAAAACTAAACAATGTTTTAGTTACAGGCGCCGGTGTTGACATAATTTAAAAGTAAATGGATCTTAAAAGGTTACCATAAAAATTACAATTTTGTTACGAAATTTTTTGAAGGAAAATCCATTGAAATTATTTCAGACAGTTATTGGTTGTATTTGCTAGTAGTAAAACGGTTTTTCAAATTGAATTTTCTCCTAAATAATGTTGCGAGCGGCATTTAAAGTTATTCAAAACGTTGTTTGTTGCAAGTTTTCTTCCAAATGGGAGAAAGATAAAAGGGGATTTACATGTTTATGATTTAAGGTGATTTATATGATAAATACCATAATATTCTTATGCACTAATATTTTGCTTGCGCAATGGAAAATGTCATGTAAACATTAGTTACTGATGTATAATTTTGAAATAACACATGTTTTGAATCATGCATTTTATTAAAATTACTTAAAGGAAGAGATCCATTAGAGTCAACTTTTGGGGGTCGGGAGTATTGAAGAACGAAATGAAGAAGAAAATTCAACACCTCAGACGGAAGTTAAGAAGATTGCAGAAAATCCGGACTGCATAGTAATTTGGAAAGTATAAAAAGTAATAAAATAAAACAAAATGTTAAAACTGACCTTATCAAAAGAATTGTATACTTTATTTGAATATAATCTTTGCTAATAGCCCACCTGAAGATGTTGTAATACAACGCAACCTAGGTCGTGGCAAAGAACTTAAATAAAGTGGAAATAATACTGCATCACTTAGTTTCATTTAATTGTGAATAATGAATTTCTACTAAATTAACGCCAAATTTATTCAATAAATTCTTCACCTTTAAAATTTTTAATGCTATTATTAGCGTTAGAATTATGGATAGACACAGTTGTTGCAACTACAGTTGATTATTCTGTAAAGTTGTTAATTAGTTGTCATTAAAGTGTATTAACTATAGTAAAAAATGAGAAAAATAATAATTTGATTATATCGTGTTCACAATTTAAATATTTCATCAATAGGATCCTATTTTTTTTGTAAACTTATTAAAGATATAGTCCCTTGTAGGATGAAATTGAGAACAGAGTAAAATAATTTCTATAGCCGTCATATTTGAAACTATCAAGTGGTCAAATCAGATAATTTTTAATTCACATGCAGTATTTTCATTTCAAATGTATTCGCCAGTGTCGATCAGGGTTTGGCACAAATTCCAAAAAAAATCTGTCCAAAATCGTTCAAATTATATTGATAGAAAATTATTAGAAAATTATTATTATATTGACGTGGATGTATGATTAAAACAAATATTTGGTGTTATGTGATTTTTTTAATATTATGTCAATTAAAAAAATTATATGATTGTGAACAAAATAATTCTTTTGATTTTGGCTGTGCCGGCCCTGCCATTCTTCTCAGAAACATGCTGGCCATTCCATTGTACATATGTAGTGTTGTTGTATCATGTTTTTACAAAATTTTATATATGTATATTTTATGTTATAATTATATGTATATTTTTATAATAATGATATTTTAAAATCTTAAATTTATATAATTTAAGATATTATTAAGTAATGTTATTTGAACATTTGTCTGTTGCGATTTATTTTTGTTATAACAGTTTAAAATAAATATATAAAAATAAAAATTACTTTATTCTTTGATAACGCAGTATATGTGCAATAGAAAGTAAGATATTACGCCATTTATGAGCATTATTGATGTATAATACGTATGGCACATTTGTCAGGGGCGGTGAGTCAGGGAGAAAGGGAAGTCACTTTAACTCGTCTATGGATCCAAAGTTTGTATAAAAAGTTGTGACGCGTTTTTTATATGAACTATGCGTAGTGTCCATTCTGTACGTCTGGGTTCTGCGGATTACGCGTTTTACACTTATTATTGCGTAATGTATAGCGATCCCTGGCGAGCAAGGTAAGTGTACATTTTATTTAAAATATGTTTGTATTAAAGCAATTTATTATTGAACAATGATAATTTATTTTGTTTGTATGTAACAGATCCGTCAACACGGTTCAAGGAAAACAATACAAATATTATGCAGCATGCAGGAGAAGACTGTCACACTGGACCAAACGCCTAAAAAGGTATGACATAATTATATTATCAATTTCGAAAATATTTCGACTTTCTAAACTACATAAACAAAGAGCACGGCTAGGCTACCGCCGCGTGGTGTTCAGATGCGAGATAAATCATTTAATCGAAGACACTCATTGTTCCGAAGTACCTACTCAATCCAATTTCACAATGTTTTCAACATTCGCAACTTTGCAATTCGCAACAAATCGCCACTATTTTCGTTTTCGACCAATTTTCGAAAACGAACTCGAATTTTTTATTTGTTCTAAATTAAAATGCGAAGTTTTATTTCTAGTTTACATCCTTTTGGAGTAAATTCTGTATATGGAAAATATTTTAAAAATACCGATTGATTTCACGTAAAGAACGATAATAGAACCCTGAAAAACTGTTTAGAATTTATGTCTGTCCGTAAGTTAATTTGTTCGTCAAAATCTACTAAACATTTCAAAATGTCAAAGTGCAACAGAATACTACGGTATTTGTCATGTTATCTGGTTTGTTAGGTGATACGAAATTAGAATTTATGTATATCTACTACGAGATAATGTGACACGGAGAGTCTAATCTTCAATATATCTTTGATTCAAGTCTTTATCAAATTTGTGTCTACTGTTGTTATACGTTTCGAAAATAAATCATTACCTCAACTATTGTGTACAATAATATTTATTTTGTATACCTGTAGAATAAAACTTAATATGTATTTTATATCTTTATCGATATTGTTTGGCATATCATTGCTTTTTCTATTGACATAATTGCCGAGGTTTGGCTCGGCGTTGGCGGCACTCCGTATAGACAAACGCTCGGCGGTCAAAATGTTAACTCATGCCATGTCTAATGCCGGGCCGCAATTTAAAACGAGCAGGCGTATGGATCTTTATACTTGTTGTCATTCGATATGTAATTTTTCAAGATAGTTTAATTTCAAATACCCGACTATAATTATTGAAGGAGGAGTAAATTTCAAATTTTTTTTCCTAAATATTAGTAGTAACTTTTAGTAGTTTGGATAAATATGATTATCATGACGATTGTTTGTGTTAAATTATTATTTAATGAGTGAATAAACTTTTTAAAAAAGTTTTGCAATAGAAGACATTTTTTGCTTATTTTTATTGATGTTAAAGTGTGTTGTCTAGTTTTCTATAAATCACACACACTACTCTAACTCGTAACTAATATATATATATATAACATTGTATATCTTAATTATTTAGATAAGTGTAAGCTTTAAATTATTCTGACAGATGAACTTTTTTATTTTTTTCTTTTTTTAAATGTCAACAAGTTATTCTTTTTGAACATTTATTCTTGTCGCAAGTTCTGTCACACTACACATTCCCTTCCCAGTGTATTAGGATACGTAGTCTTTTAGAAGTGAAGAGAAACGAACAGTTCTTCCGCTGCGTATAGTGGTGGGATGGTCAGTGATCAAAATACCTTTTGGCGGAATGCACAAGTAGTAGTTTTCTAGTAGAGCTTTTTTCATTTTTTGGTATGGAAGTTTCCATTGACTTTTCGGGATCACACTACAATCTGAATGTTTTGTTTGGTTAAAAGAATTGTTGGCTCAAACTAATTTATTTTATCAAACCACAAGTAGATACACGATCGATTTTTACAGTATAGCGTAAACAAAAAGGAATGAGGTTTAATTTTTAACTTTGCCTTAAATTTTATGCCTGAACCCTGTAGTACAAACGTTCCGGGAAAAGCGATTTTAAATATCAATAGATTTTACTTCTATCAATGTTTTCAAAGGCCATCTGAAAACCCACGCGCCCTAATCATTAACTTTTATCTTTTCTTAATCCCATCTTGCTTCCTTTCATAGCATGTCAATATCCTTAATTTAATTTCTTTGTATGTTTAATTCTGATTTTTTTTTTCTTTATTAAGTTAATTTTTAATTTTGTAAAATCTCTTTGTGTTTTAGCTTTATAAAATCGTTTCTAGTCTTTCGTATAATTAAATTTTAGTTCAATTTTCCAATAACCTTAATTAAACACACTAAATGAACAAACAAATGTTTTGAGAGTTCTTTTTTCTCGTTACTTTACCAACTTGTTTTTAAGTCTTTTTTTAACATTTTAGAGTTTCATTAAACGTTATTAATGCTTATTTAATTAACGTTATGAATACAGTTAGCTTCAAAATGAAGTTTATTTTGGAATAATTCCCAATTTATCAAACAATATTTTCACCTCAATTTTCGCTTAGTGTGTTTATAATTTTCCAATAGAAAATATTTTTTATTTATCTTTTCATCCAATGTTTTGAGGGTTCCTTTTTTTCGTTAGTTTACCAACTTGTTTTTAAGTCTTTTTTTGCTAAAATTGTAGAATTTCATTAAACGATATTAATGATAAAAATTTCATTAAACGATATTATTTAATTGAAGTTAGCAGTAAAGTTAGTTTCAAAATGAGGTTTATTTTGAATAATCAGCAGTATTCGGAAGTGGGATAGTAATGTGAATGCCGTAGTGTTCGATTCTAGGTGTATCAATAAAAATACATTTGTCGATAGTCGATATATTTTGACATTGATAACTATTTATTTATTTGATACTCTTATCTATAATAATTGACTACTACTAATTGAATATACGTTTAGACTCACTTCGCATCAATATAATTTTTTAAATATAATAAAAATCAATTCAATTTAAATTTGTATAAATGCGTATCCTTAGAAAAAAAACCATGTAACATTCAATTAACAGTCTAATAGAAAAAAAATTATAAAAAAATTATCCGTTTTAAAGCTAATTCAAAAATGTGGTGCTACGCAATCAAACAAAACTAAGTAAAAGTAACTTCAGCTAGGCTAAATCACTAAAAACAAAACTTTTTTCTCAGTTTTTTGTGTGCAAATGTTTTATTATCTCTTTTAAGTTTACTTGATCAGTATGTTCATGCTCAATCGCCACAATGGATAAATCATTGCACCAACCTGGTTAGGTACCAGAAAAGTGCTCTACAATCTTTAAGTATACATCTTGTGGCTGCATTCGTACCAAAATTTTAGAAGACGCGGAAAGAAGTTTTTTCCTACACCTAGATCCACTTTAGCCAATATATAATTCTAAATTTGTTTCCATCGACACTGGTCAAAAACTTAGCGCAATTATTAAATACGAATTTTAAGCAATGAAAAGCAAGTTTTGAGAGACTGGCTAGTGCAATCTATTTTAAAAAAGTGTGAATACTACTTTTGCTCAAAATTTCGACTATGAAAAGTTCAAAGTGACTCACTGATACTTTTAAAACTATGAAATGTCTATAAATCATATTTTGGCCTAAAATCATGGTTAGAACGAAGTTAAAGCTTGAAGTACTATAAATGTATAGATGCGGTTGCTTAAACAATTATTACTGCTGAAATAAACCATTCTTACGAAGTACTTCTAAGAATCGTAACAAAACTAAAAGACTTGATATCGGTTGTTTAGTTTCAAAGTACAATACCAGTGTGAATTCGTAAATTTATGTTAAGTTTCCGACAAGTATTATCGAATTGAAATTTATAATTATATAATGGCTAAGGTGGATCTAGTTTTACTCAAAATTTTTTTTCGGCGTCTTCTGAAATTCTTAACCATTGTTTTCAGCATTGTGGCCAACTCCATTTATAGATTGTAGAGTGCTTTTCGCGGAGGCAGAGTAGTATTAGTTCACGTTGGTGTGGAAACATCGTCCATTTGGCTACTAAATTATGACTCTCCGATGATTTCGTGTTTCATTTTCTTTCTGGATTTGATTGTTTTGATATTATCAGATGTAAACCATTCTTTAAATCGCCAGCTTGTTTTTGCTTTTACGTTTCATTTTCTAGCCCCCGTCATTTGCGCTGACAATCAGATAGCTTTGTCTGTCCGATAGAATTCTGAACAATAAGAGTACAAATTAAAAATGAAGACTTACCCTCCGTATAAAAGGTAAAACCCTAAGTATCACACAACATAGGAAATGTTCAATAGGATGAAACAAAATATTGACAAAATAAAAAAAGATATTAGATACTATTTAGACATAGAACCGTCCTCAATTACCAAAGTGCAGACGTTAGTTTTATTTGATATAATTTAAGAAAAGAACGGTCAAGTGCGAATCGGACTCGTTCAGTGAGGCTTCGCACCATATTTAAATTTTTACCAATTTATTACTTTTTTTTCGAAAACTATGTTGTATTATCTGTATGTAAAGTCATGGAGTTTTATTTTATTTTTTCCGTAATATATGCATAAGACGTCCTATAAGACAATGACGTTGAGTGACTAAACCGTCTTTTTATAACTCGAGGTAAATGAACAAGTCAATGCATGGTATTCTTGTTTCGAACAAGTTCAAGCAGCGTTCAGTGCACTTTCTTTATGCGGTTCGCTTCTTGTATATGTATGCAGACTCTTTCGGTATTTGATTAAACGTGCCGCCTTTTTAGCACTCGTTCTCTTCACAATTAAGTATCACAAAAAATTGTTTAATTTTCAATTTAAAATAGTAAATATGAAATATACAAGTAAACCGCTTGTTTTTTTAAGCCGAAGAATAAAATCAATACGCATAAATTTCCATTAATTGCATTTAAAATTGTGTTAATATAAATTGTTTAATATATAAATTTTCAAATTATATTTTATCGGTATATACAATCATATCACAATTGCAAACATTGATATTGCGTTTTATTCAACGTGCTGAATATTTTTGTCATCTATTGTATACGTTACTGAACGTATCTCAATTCAATTCTAATAGGTATACATTTTGATTAAAACTGTAATTATTGTGTACTAGTGAATTAAATTTTCAATACAAATATATATTCAGAACAGTGTTTTAATACTTAATTGCTTAATTCATGATAAGTTAAGTGTTATTGGAACTTTATAAAATATCTCGCGTTAAACCATGTTACCAATGTTTTTAGGGTTCCGTAGCAAAACTAGAAACCCTTATAATTTCACCATGTCTATCTGTCTATCCGTCTATATGTCACAGACGTTTTACTAAATGTTATAAAGCTTAAATTTGGCATGTTTACGTACATTTACAACGCCTACAATTATGGAGTAAAGTCTTTAATAAAAACAATTTTAAAGTTAGAATGCTCCTCTCCCCCCCCCCCTCCCCTGTAAAGTGGGAATGAATTTTTTGTTCGTATACCACATTTTGTATGATATCGGTTGAATTAGCCTTCCAAAAATATTGGATGGACTTTTCCGATACAGAGATCCGTTTACGAAATATTAAGCTTTAAATGGTCATTTTTATTGGAGTTACACTCGACTTAATCGCCATTTTTGAATATCTAAAAATATTTGTAATAGTAGAATATATGCGACCTAAAAAAACTATTTCAGCATATAGGCTCTAGGAGTTTACTAGCACTTGGGTGTATAAAACGTTCATTGAAACTTCATACAGATGACTTAAATCGATTGTAGAAACGAAACAACTTTGTATTTTAATTTATACATACACACACACACACATATATATATATATATATATATATATATATATATATATATATATATACATATATGTAATTTTATTTACTGGAGAACTTTGTGAATTATTTTGCTAATATAACCGTAGTCACACGTGTTTTCTCAAATAGTTTTGGTAAATTTCCGTTTTTAATTGTTAGCAACGCTTCTCCCAGCATCAAAGTGCTGCCCTTTCTTCTTTGCTCTAGTGGACGATGCACAGAAAGGTACGACAATTTATTTTCTGTCCAGTTGTTAATTTTGTAAAGCATGATGCATCTACTGGGTGGCCGTGATTAGAGAGTAATGATATTAACAACGCAGACGTAATGTTGCATCCTGAGGAGCTGAACCAAGATCTTTCTAGTTTACAAGAGCACAGTTTAAAAGAACATCATCTGTATCATATGGATCGCCGTCAAGCAGTGTCGTTAGTAAACAGAAATAATAGGACAGAAGTTAGGAAGCAAAATAAAAGAGCCAAAGGAATTATAATACAGAAGCAGAACATAACCATAAAAGAACTGAAAATAAAATTGCATGCTATCGGACCTACAATGAAAAGTCTAAAGGAAGATCATTTAATCCATCAACAAGTGTTAAGCATAAAATAGTATTAACCCAGCACCAGAAATTAAGAATAAGCGGACAAATAATTATACAAAAGGATACAAAGAGCAAATTATGTCCTAGTAAGAAGGATACTATTACACGCGGTGGAAAAAAGAGACAGAAACGGTATCTTTGCGATTCGTTAGGAAATCTGAATAAAAAATATAACAATGAATTTAATAAAAAGGTTAGTTACACGACATTTACACGATAACGCCTATTTTGGATGAACATCCAAAAATTTCAGACAGATATACATGCCTTTGCATTTGCCAGGATAATTTTAAAATTATAATTAAAAAACTCAAGCAGTTGCAAATAAATATTTATAAGAGAGAAACTGAAATATTTTAGGAAGTTATTTATAGTAAATGCTTCTTCAAATGTGCGACGAGAAAATGTATGTTGTTCCCAAAATGGGCCAAACATACAGACATCCGAAGATGAAAAAACTTTGCACAAACAATGGTTTAAGAGAGAAACTCGTGTGATTAAGGACAAAAAAGACTTTTTACTCACACTGTAAAGGACGACATTGAATGTTATAAAAAAATAGTTAATGGAGAAGTTCATTAAATTGCTTCCCAAGTATTTGATACATACTTACAATATTTCACAATACAAGTCATTGAATATAATAAATAGTAATCCACAATTAAATGAAACTACGTGATGTAGTATTATTTCTACTTTATTTAAGTTCTTTACCACGACCTAGGTTTCGTTGTATTACAACATCTTCACGTGGGCTATTAGCAAAGATCTTTGCTAAGATGAAGATTTTGCAATACAACGAAACCTAGGTCGTGGTAAAGAACTTAAAGAAAGTAGAAATAATACTATATCACGTGGTTTCATTTAATTGTGAATAATGACTTTCTACAAAATTAACGCCAAATATATTCAATACAAAAAGTAATTTCAGACCGGAAGAAGCAGCGCTTTTAGAGGACTTCTCGGAAAACTATTCATGCAAATATACCACTGAGAAATATTAGCTCATTTTGGGTACAGGCCGCGGCTGTAATTATATACGTGTGTTTTATATTACCGTGACGTTTTTACTGCTCCTATCAAGATTAAATCTTTTTGTTCAACTTCTTAATGCCAGGACGAGGCAGCTGTTTACACATGTTTAGAAATCAGTTCAATTATTATGACCTGACGTCAACATTAAAATCAATACATTGCATATGCAAGATGATGGTCCAAGCTCTTAGTGTAAGAATAAAATTAATCTTTACTTATTCAAACAATATCCAGTACTTTTCAGAATCAGTACATGGCGAGGGTGTTTCCGGCGGTTTCGGGGGGACTCTCAAGAGAATTGTCGATAAATTAATAACGTTTGGTCAAGATATACCATATTTAGAAACATTTGTCGCAAAGTTTGAGTTTAATACAAACATCGTCTTATATATCATCAGAGAAATAGATGTAATTGAAGTAACCAACCAAGTCCTGAAATCTTCGAAATCCATCACTGTAACCCAAAAATGTCATAAAACTCATGAAGCCGCGAAAGTTCACATAAAATATATTTGACTGACTCTCTTGCAGACGTTGTCCACTGATAGTAATTTGTACTCATGATTCGATTAAAAAGAGATTTTTTGAATGTGCGAATTTTTTGACTCTGGTGAATCCTATGAATATTTATGACGGTTACTGTGGTGAGACTATAGATATTGCTAGTGTATCGTATGTGATAGAAAATAAAGATGCTGCTATGGATGTAATGTCCCAAATCAATCAAGAAAATGATACGGAAAATTTGAATCCGAATCTCACATTTGATAATGCTCGGAGTGATGTTGTAAAACCTAGAAAATATAGAAAATAAAGAGGGTAAAAAGTTAAACAGGAAAAGGCCGCTTGAGCCAGAAAAGAGTCATAGTGTCAGAAAGAGGCAGTGCAATGAAAATAACCTCAAGGAAATTAAAGAAGGATTTTGGATAAAAGTCAGATTCGAAGGAAAAGCAGTACTTTTTCGTTTCGTAGATCAAGTATTGTAAATGGCGGCATAAAAAAATGACGAAGAATGTTGCGTGGTCAAGTTTTTTGAAGAAGTTTTATGAAGTTTTTTCAAGGGTTTTTTACATGGTCTTGATGACATTATCAACATTTTACTTGAGCCTATTTCAATTAGAAGGAATGAAGTGCGTTTTAGTTTTTATTTTGCGGTTTAACTTTAAGTTTTAAGTAAAGATTTCCTCAGAAGGAATAAAATTCTGTTATATTTTTCAAATTTTGTGATTACCTAAGGTTGATTAATTAGTCGATAAAGGAAAAATTACTTACTTTGTACAAATAATTACGAATTGAGTTCTTACTGCTACAGAACGAGATTAAATTTAAGTTGTTAATCTTGATAAGAGAAAATGGAATCTCAAATCGAATATGTACGTTCATACTTAACTATAACATGTACGTACATACTTAACTATAATATGTACGTACATACTTACCTACAAGAAAATATTGTAGGACCTCATTTTTGAACGTTTAACCTATTTTTCTTAATAAATCACGAGAATTTAAATATTTTTTTCTTTTATTATATGATACATCGTACAACATGGCTACATCGTACAATATCGTAGCAGAGTCACATTCATTACTTAGGAAGTGTCACAAACATGGCGAAGCGTCGTAAACGTGTGCACCATTTTTTTCAAACCATCTTTTTTAACAAAGTACTTGATTCGATCTTGTCTCAGCAGCACTTATACTAAATTACTGTTATCTCCATATAAAAATTCTGCCTGCGTGTGTTTTCGTACACAAAACTCGAAAGGTAGTTGGTCGACTGACTTCAAATTATCACAGAACGTTACATTCGAATACGTGCATTTTATACATTTAACAGTCTGTGGCCAATGACGCAGCCATTTTTTAAAACAATCAACAACCCATGGCCACTTTAGCGACAATAAAGAATGTTTCATGTAATTCTTTACACTTTGCCCAATAACTTTTTATTGAATTCATAGACCATCATGCTTTTTTCTTCACTATAGTAAAAATGTTACATCCTAAACAGAGTAAATTCAAATGGAAAAAAATTATGAACAATTTAAAATAAAATTTTCGTTGCAACGAGCTTTGAGTGAATATTGCCGTGAGTGACTGAAGAAATATTATTTTAACATGTCGTAAGTATATATGCTTAATTTAAGTTTTAGTAAATTTAAGCTTTTCCATATATTTGCAATTTCATCGTTTAAAACATATTTCGAGCAATTAAACATAAGTAAAACTTAACCAATAATTTCAAGTTGGCAAGGCGGGAACCTTTTCGTTTCTGGATATAAATCACATTAGCCCGCGACTTTGGACTGTTCAGTAAAATGAATTTATGATACAACATTGCATTGAAATACGCGCGTGTTTTCGAAAATTGAATTCATTTCTTTGGTTTTTTTTCCAGTTGATAGACGTCTGTATTTTTGCGGACTATAGTATGCGTCTTACGAGCTGAAGAAGAAAAGTTGTTATTTTCGTTCACATTGATGTGCATAATCAATCGTTGGAAGTTATTTGATTACCTGGAAAATGATTGGAAAAATGAAATGCGAGTTAATTTGATACTGAATGTTGTATTTAATTCAATTCGTTTGTTTCGTTTTTAAAGCAAAACAAATACTAGTATGAGTTTTCCCAGTAAAAGGGGAAGAGAATTAATCATTAATTCATTAATCATCTGTAATGCTTCGCCCACGCTCGAACATGGGCGGCCATTCTCTACACGCAATCAAAGGAGATTAAACGGCACTGATCAAGAAAGTTTAAGACGATTAATGAACGCGGTAGAGTCAGGCAGGTAGAGTAAAGGCGAGCAGAAGCTCGGCAGGTCAGCGATTAGAAAGGCTTGAAGTCTTACGAGTTGAATTGAGAAGAAGAAGAATAGTACAATCGTCTCAACAACGCCAAGAACAATCAGATCAACAGTGAAGACGTATGCAGTTGCAATACTTTTGAAAATAAATGAAAGCAAATTTTTATTCAGACTATATATCACAAAGCTTTGTTACTTTTAGTTTTCCAAAAATTATATGTTTAAAGGCCTATTTCTCATATTTTTGCAAAAATAGGAATATGAGCTATTTATTGAAAAAAGTCTATAAATATCTTCCGATAGGACTTAAAGAAATGGAGCGCATACAATCATTAACAATTAAATTTAATGTGAAACTCTTATCTGTTTTTAAAAGAAACAGATAACAGTTTAATTTTTTATACGAATCGTAATTATTTTATTAAATCGTATACAGACTTCCCAACACACTCCTGCGTAAGGATTTCGAATACGGAGTACGATCGCTGCTGATTACGATGTCCTGGAGGTAAGAAATATTTACATCAGATATTGCCGCGGTCATATTTTCAATAAATTTGGAATTTAATAAAAACATAATCCCTCTTATCCAACTGGATAGGTATTCTATTCTTTAAATGTTGGTATCGTGAATTGATTTATACGATTCTACATTTCCCCTCTCGCCTTAGTACCTTCCAGTGACCTGTGATTCCCGCTTCGTTATCTATTTTATCTCCGTGATATTTAACTTACCACTATTTAGTCATAATCATTCACAGTCAAAATACGTTCCTCAAATTTGCCGTCCGCACCGAGTATCCGTCCCTAGAGCGGACTTTGTTCCTAGTTGTTCTCCTCGCTGTTGTCTTCCGTTAGTTGGGAAAACACGAAAATCAAGGGTTATGTTTTTTTTGTTTGAAGTTGATATTGTTTCTAAACTAAATCTATTTAATGAAATTGTTTATAGAAACATGTAGATAAATAACTTAAACATAAAAAAAATTATAAAAAATTGATAACGTTTTATTGTCTATAGGTATTTGCAATTTCACCGCTCTCCAGTACAAATGTACCGAAAACCTGCATATATATTCTAGTATTTATTACACAAAGTATACCAAATACATATGTCATTTTATAGGCTGTATTAATTGTTAACAATTAAGAGCTTAATAAATGTCGGTAGTGTAATAATGGAGACCAGCTTATCACAAAGATGGTGACGTTATCGCTCTATCTATGTCTGGTGCCAGGGTTGTTCGTATCATAATCATGCCGACCTCAATTTCTTTTGAGGAGTGATTGGGCTCTGTCTTCAAATTTTAATTGCTTGCATCTGTCTTTAAGTTGAATATTAAATTTTTGAAATATTGTAAAAATAGCAAATATTGTAAATGAAGGTGTAAATGGACAAAGTAAAAAGACAAAAGAATTTTATATCTCGCTATCGGCAATAGAAAGGTCTAAGAGTCTGAATGCAAACTAATTCTTGTTTTTATAATTTTTGCTAAAACTATTTATATTTATCATTTGTTAATAATAAAATGAAAGTTGCCCTTCTCTTTATTAATGTATAGTCTGTTATTATTGTGTTTGATGATTGTTGTAATTTTTAATACAATTATCAATTGTTTGAAAAGATGTTATTAAGTCAGTTTTATAATGTGACTTGCCTCTAGCGCGCCTGGCGATTACGAGACACACATTGTTCGGTAAATTTATAAAATTACATTATGAACTTGGTTGATCTTGCTTCAAACCATTTTAATAATATACGATAATATCTATAAAAAGTAGGTGCGACTACTTTTGAATTATGAATGACAATACATTCAAATAAACGAACAAAACCATACGTCTTTACACTTTTTTTTAAATAAACAACAAAAAATGTTAAAAACCTTTTTAACATTTTTTAAACAAATTTATTATTACAGTAATGCTGCTGAATTTAACAAAATTTTCTTCATGAAACGCATAAAAAAACTAAATGAGCAATAATATTAAATATAGATTTGCACAACCGTTAAAAGTGGCCGACTAATAAAAGTTTTCAGTTTTTAATGCATGCGCTTTTACAAGTTGGCGGACCGCTTCCGCTAAGTGCGAGCAGATTGCCGCCCCGCCGCGTTACGCGCGGCGTTTGTTTCGTGAGTTATTTTCGATCCGCATCGTGGTTGGACGAAATCGAAGCAAATGAAATCATTTTAAACTGTGTTAATTTGCAAAATTAATATTTGAGAAGATCCAACTAGATCTTAAAAGTGACGTTTATTGTCATATTTTGCCTCCAAGGGATAGATGTCTTTGCTTAAGTCTTGTACAACTTTACATATAACTAGATATTAAATTATTTTTCAATTATATTTTTTTAAAACTATCAGTTTGTTTAATAATACACTGGAAGTGATCGTTTATCAATATAAATCAATAACTACGTATTTGGAATATATTTTACGTCAATTTACATCGCGCGATTAATTTCGTCGATGGAGCACAATATTCCTTTTATAAACACCCTTTCTTATTTTCGAAGCTACTGAATCGAAAGCCATGAAAAAAATGGCTGTTAAAATTTTATTACAAAATTATAGAAAAAACTACAGAGATAATCTTAAAAATATTAACATTTCTATTAAATTCAGAAAAATTATAACACGAACTTTTTGTTTTTTTAGGTCTATGAAAGATATTGGTACTAAACAGTATACTTGGATGAGTGAAAATTAATATCAATATGTGTAAATAGTTTTGTGAAAATACTATGTACATGTGTACGGAATACTCCGGTTCTAACATTTAACTTTCTAAAACTAAATGGCAGAATGTAATTTATTTAGGCTTTCTCATAACATTGTGTAAATCCAGCGAAACTTACTAGTTTTAGATCTAATGATAGCAATTTGAGTTAAAAAAATTTATATTGTCCATTTAAGTTTTTATTCATGCGGAATTTACTCGCCGTCCGCTACGTTTGTTCATTAAAAACCTAATCTATGGAACTTAATTTTGGGATCTAAATTACCGTCACGCTTCCGTCGATAATTTTATAATTGTCTATTGACATGTCATTTGGGTTTCTTATTTGACGTCTACAGATTCAGATACACTCACTCGGCAACGCCTGTTATGATATTATAGAAGCATGGATAATAGAGCGGTTGAAGCTGAAGAATTTCTTGAATTTTTGAGTTTCCCGTCAAGCCAAACATTATTTCAAATAAGCATCATTAAAATGATTTCCAAGCCATTTTTAACGAAAAGCTGTAGTTATTTCTATATTCAATTATAAACCTATTTACTTTTCGTGTCTCCTCTAATATTTATTTATTTCTTGGAAACCCCATGCCCAACGTACAGTATTACCCGGAGCGCTGGGCATGTGGAAGAACATATGACAAACAGTTGGAAAACAATAACGAATAGGACAATATAACTCCTGCATTTCTTTAGAGCGTGGTCTTCTTTTAATATAATTCTATTATATTATTTTGTGCTGTCTGCTTCTGAAAACTGGTAAATATAACATTTTTGAATGGCTTAAAATAGTTATTAAACCAGATTAATTTAGAGGTCGAACGCTGACATCGGGCTTTAAAAATTCAGTATTATTTTGATTCAGTAAGTTGGCTGGTATTTCAGGAAAAAAATTATAAGAAATTATAGACTAAGAATAAAATTATGAAGAAAACCCATATGATATATTTGCATTTGAAAAATAATATTCATTGTATGATAAAAAGTTTAGTTTTCTTTACTGACTTTAACCGTTAATTGAATAATTTATCTAAATATCGTTCCATTTATCATTTAATTAACTTTTTATATCCCTAATATTATTCATTAATTTAGCTTTAGTTTTGAGTAGTTCAGTAGGTATAAGTAATACTAGTATTGGTTTGGTTATTTTTTTTAGTGTTTAATGTTCTAATAATAAATTTCCCAAGCTTCAGGTAACGACCCATCTGCTAAGATGGACAAGACAGGCAAGATATAAAAATACTATGGAAATATTATAACACTCGTCTAGCGCATTTTTGGTGGACTTTAGACTAAAGTGCGATACAATGAGAAAGATGGCGGTCGTTGGAATTGAAAGTAACTTACAGCGATGGGCATCGCTATTAAATGTAAATTTTCAAACGTGTTTCCACATATTTTCCTTCAAATTGTATTATTTTTCAAGATTTTATTCCTTTTTAAAGCTTGTAATTATCAATTTTTATTTACGTGTTAAGTAATTAATAACACAAAAAAGGGAATTATGTAAAAAAAAGAATAAATCAACAAGAATTCATTAAAGAATTGCAGTGTGCATGAAACAATTTTGTTAAATGATTTTCTAAAAAATAAACAATAGGCGACTGTTACAACTACCCAAAACGATGTTTAGTGCCATATTGTCATCAAATGAAGCATTCACAATCATTAAATTAAACTCGTTCTGCTACAAATAATAAACAATACTATAATGTATAGAGCAGCAGTGTCCTATCTGAATGAATGTCGAATATTTTCAAGTTTACATGTGTACTTAGATATAGCTATATATTTCATAGTTCCTAAATTATAAAATATAACAACTCTTTGTATAAAATACATTTGTTTTCTTTCTATTACAAAATATACAAGGGTGAATATCTAAGATTTTAGTAAAACCGTAGTATAATAAATATAATAGTAATTAGTATAATTAAATTCATAAACTTTAGATATAAACAAACTAAAATATACTTTTAATTTTAATATATATACAATAACGTAGATACTGCCTACTATGTTCTTTTGCAGTTTTTTTGTCAATCTCTATTATATTATCAAATTGAGCTTTAGGTATCAGTCTATCTGCATGCGCCATCAAGTTAAACTTGTCTTTAGATCGTATTAGATTAATTAAAATTTCTACTCCGTTATTAAGAATTTTTCTTTATTGAATATATCGCCGTGAAGATGCTCATTTCAATCTCATTACTTTCCTTTCTCATCGATGCTATTTTTTGAAATCCATTTTTATTCTAATTCATATGATTCATACGGTTTGCTGTATACCAAAGACTACACTATAGATGAGAATTCTTTCGAACAGGGTCAAAATTGAATAATAAAAACATTCAATTTCGATGTAGAATTACATATCATTTTATTATTTTTTGTAAAATACACAATAAAATTAAGAACCAAATACTTTATCATTAATAAGCCTTTATATATTGTAACATATTCAAACATACTTAAATATACTCTTTTAATGTTTCATAGACTTAATTATAAAAAAACATTTTCCACAAAATAAGATACGACAATTTGGAATTCTTTACATATTATAAAATAATAATTTACTATTTGGTTTAAAAAAAAATCCATAACCTATTCCATAATTATCAAAATACTCTCCCAAACTTTCTTTATCTATACACAATGTAATCCATTTTTTCGGTATATTTACATTCTACACGGCGCACATGTGTCTTTATTTATTACACTTTTTTCAATCGCTTTATACGTTGACTATTGAACCAGCCTCTAAGTTTAACATTTAATGACTGATTAATATAATATACCAAAACGTTTCTTTTCTTCACCTTTTACAATTTTTTTTATAATTAGACACTGCACTGTTTGAGACTAGAGGTGTGTATACAGTATATAAAACCATACTTGTTTGAGACTAGAGGTGTGTATACAGTATATAAAATCATACTTGTTTGAGACTAGAGGTGTGTATACAGTATATAAAACCATATACAGTATATAAACCATCGATGCTATGATAATTTTTCGTCATCCAACGAGATTCGTATTACCGTTTACTATCGAGTCTCTTTAACGCATGAGGTGATTTAAAAAAGATACGTAGCAAGTGACAATTATTTACATTTGTATACACAATTATGTAATAATAAATTCTTTGTTATTTCTCCGGAAACATTATATATCGCACAGTAAAGACATCTTGGATAATAAATATGTAAGTAATGATGAGCATCCATTGAATATTACTTATCTTTAATACTTTACCTTTAATAAAGTATTAAAGATAAGTATAAATCTTTAATACTTTACCAACGGAACATTACCTTATTTACTATTTCGATATCTAATATATAATTAAATATTGTGAGAGAAACTTATATCATCCAAAGCTATAAAAACAATGAAAATGTACCTTTACTCATGGAAAATGAAGTTAATAAGGCTATAAACTCGCTCCAAGTGAAGAAAAGTCAAGGTGAATGCGGGACCACAAATTACATTTTAAGAGCTCTAATTACTCCTATATGCACGGACATATTTAATAGAATCTTATTATACGAAAACATTTCAACTAATTGGAAGACCTTCATCATCAAACTATTATATAAGAAATGTAACCCAGAAAATATTAGCACTTATAGGCCCATTAGCATATTTCAAACGACATACAAATTATTTATAGACATGATATTAAGAAGGATAACATCGATATTAGAGTTTAACCAACCGAGGGAACTAGCTGGCGTCCATCCAAAATACTCGACGATTGATCATATATTCACTCCAGCATTTGGTGATTATGCTGAGGCATTTACATACTAAATGATCAAGGAATACCAGAAAGTACATCAAAATATATAACTAAAGTAAAGCAGGCAAATCCTTCAAGGATTGCCGCGGTGTACAACAGGGTGACCCAAAATCTCCTCATTTATTATTAGAGAATCTTTTCCATAATTTGAGTTGGGGCATTTCGACGGGCATAAAAAATAAACGGGAGTGCTTGAATCATTTACGCTATGCTGATGATATAGTACTATTATGTGAAAACCGAAAACCGAAAAAAGTAATGTCGAATATAATATTAGTGGTACTTTTTTACAAAAAAGAGTTACAGAGTTAATATCAATACGAATATGCATAATAAAATAGATAAAGTAATAATGACTAGAGAAAAAGGTGGCAGAAAGAAACTTTTGGTGAAGTGGAAAGGTTATTCAGATAGGTTTCATAGTTGGATTACTTGTACTGGCTTGCAACAGATATGATGGAAAACGATTTTTACACTACTTTGTTATGTAATCGTTCTAGGTAATATTTCCTTGACGACACGATAACTCAATTCATGACTAAACTAGTATAGGTGAATTACGATATCATTGTTCTATGTTAATGTTAAATGTTAAAGTTTATTTGCTTACAAGTACATAAAGGTGTGATACAAGGTGATGAAAATGATAGTGAGACGAAGCAAAAAAACATATAAAGCCATGAAATAGGTACTGAGTAATGAAATGAGTGCACGCCAAGTCGCAGTTCACTATTAAGTACCACGACTTATATTGAATGACAGCGTTAGTGCTATTAAAAATGATAAAGGGTTGTCCATTGAGCCAGTCATGGATCGTTTTCACAACATATTTTCACCTGGATACAAAAAAAGTATTCGTAGAACGTGTTAAAGACTTGGCAAATATATTAATGCCTTTAAACAGACATGAATTTCTATGTTTCGCTTTGCAACTGGCCGAAAAGTTAAAGATACATCAATAAAAACAAAAAATAGGCAAACAAAATTAGTATTATACATTTATGAAAAGAAATAGTGACTTATAATTGCAGACTGCTGAATCAACGAATTTAATGAAACCTGTAGGACTTAACAGGCTTCAGGATGAACGATTCTTTGAAGACCTTGAAACTTCGATGCAAAGCTTTAATTTCATTCCATACAAAAAATGAAACTGCCATGAGACTGGCGTTATCATTGTTCAGAAACATGCTAAAGTTTTAGCTACTAAAAACCAAAGACCTGTTGGAAAACTTACTTCTACAGAACGCAGACTTGACTGTCCTCTTTGTAATGAGACGTGACTGTCCTCTTTGTAATGAGCGTTGGAGGTCATTTCGTACCACTATATTTCGTATTTCTACGGCCCGAATGGATTAGAGGTTTATGATTAATGCCCCAATGGGAATGTAGGTGAAGCTCAGCCAAACGGTTGGATGAATGTCGCGTTATTTTTTAAATGCGTCACTTTGTGAAATATTCATATCCTATAGCACAGAATTCAGTGCCCTTGATTTTTGACGGACATGCTAGTCATAAAGACTTAGATGTCAGTGAATTTGCCAGTAAGAATAATATTCACATGCTAAACACTCCACCTCACACAATTCACAAGCTGCAGCCACTTGATCATACGTTCATGAAGCCTCTTAAATCTGCTTACAATGATGCACGTGTCTCGTGGATAAGATCAAACCTTACCATAAAAATAATCGGATACGAAATTGCAGAATTTGTTGATTTTACTTTTAATCGAGTTTCTCTAATGGATATTGCGGTTACTAGCTTTTGATATACAGGCATTCACCCCTTTGATAGAAATATCTTTAGTGATTTCGAGTTCATTGGTACAGAGATGACCAAGTTTACAGAAAGTCGAGCAATAGTAGAACTATCATTTTCATCTTCTCAACTGTCAGAACCAACACCTTCAAATTTTGAGCAGCTAATTTTCCTAAATTTTAATTCTCGGCAGCTATAAATGACATCTTTAGCTCCTCAACAACTTGGATCTCCAACTGCTGACCCCGTACCCCAAATTACAACTTCCAAAATAATCCAAATCTCAAACAAAAGCTGTCATTGACCAATCCACTGAAAATTTTAAAGCTGTACTTACAGAATTCTCGCCGGTTCTGATACCTCAAAAAGAAGAACTACTGCAGGACGTCGTAAAGCTGAAAGAAGTGAAATTATTACAAGTTCTCCATACCAAAAGTTGCTGGAAGAGAAAAGAGTAGATAAAGGTATTCTTGAATCAGCTAAGCGAGAAAAGAGTTTGGTTTCAGAAAAACTGACATCTTTTTCTGAAACCGAACTCTTTTCTCGCTAAAAAAGAAAGATAAAAGTTAATTTTCAGGAAGGAATGTCAGCAAAAAAGCAAAGAAGAATAAAAACGAAAACCGAGTCAAGTTTTCGGTTTACTTTTCCCAACAGACCGATTGAGGAAGGGACAATTTGTCCTTTGTGCCTTGAATCTTATGAAGAATACTGGATATAATGTGGAATCTGCAAGGTTTAGGTCCACGAGGCTTGTGCGAATATATCAAATCAGTAATTTGCTATTATTATATGACATAAATGGTTATGTAATAAGAGTTATTTATTACAGGCCAGCACTGAAGATAAACTTTTAAAAAGTAATTTTTCCTAGTCTTCAAATTGCAATAATAAAGTTGATTATTTCTAAACATACCAGTAGTTTATTATTTTTGTTTATAGTACAAGAGTTTCTTTACACATACCAGAGGTACACCCCTGATACTCCACACTAGCGAACAGATTTAATTGTCTACCTTATTACATATGTACTCGCTTATCGGTATCCGTTTTCGTGCTGCGTAAATTAATGTAGGGCTTCTGCAGCGTGCAAGTAAATAATATTTACTAATTCTACATATCAATCTCATTCGTTGCGGGCTAACGTAACGATCGAGTGAGTTGACGCTATACGTCAGCAATATAGCTATTTCTCTTTCTAACCAATAGCGTCAATCGAACGACTATTTCGATAGCACGCTTGCGCAGTTACTTTATACTGGCGCATACGTCTTTATTATTATCTAATTGTAAAAAGGTTATCATATAATTAAATATTTTACACTATACATTTAATTGTGTGAAAGCGATTTGGTATTAATAGCATTATCAAATCTCTTCTAGTAATAATAATAAGATAGAATTTGAAAAATGTACTTAGCATGGATCTTAAAACGAAATAAAATCTTAAATAAAAATAAATTTTGTTTATTTATAAATGTAACACGCTGCAATATTGTCTTCGTTGTACTTTTGACTTCACTAAATTTGATTCACGTGAAGGATCTCTTAATAAACAATATAATATACCTATAGCCGACACTACAAGGATACTTTTCCAAACATATCGCATTCAAACAAAATAATGACTTTTAAGAACAGTTTGAAATTTTAAACTGCTCAGCGACATGTTTATTGATACAAAATTATAGGTACTAACCAAATAAGTTGGAGATACAAAACAAAATTATTTACAACAAGGAAAGAAAGGAAGACAAAACAATATTCAATCTGTAGTTATTTTATTCCTTTAATATTATTATTTCTTTAAATAATGGACTGTTATATTGAATTATTGCAAATAGTTATTAATTAAGACTGAATTACACAAGTTAAACTCGACCAAACATCGCAAAATTTAACAAATCACAAGCACACACAGCAAGCGGCAACCTTGGAACGCGTACTCTTGATCGTACCCGTTATCTGCGGATGACTTTAAACTGGCGGGAGAGATGAGTGTCGCTTCTTTTTACGCAGTAAAAGTTAATATTCTTTGCCAGAGGTATTAAACGTGTAACCTAAGGTACTTCGATTTTTTTTTGTTTCTTCGAAAAATTCTTAATGAATGGTGTCGAAATTTGAATTAAACTAATACGATATAAAGACAAGTTTAACTTGACGACGGATACAGATATACTAATACCTAAACTTTATGTAACAAATGCTTCATTATTGATACAAAAATTACGACTAAGCCCAAGTGTTTTTAGGCCATTCAAAGGCATTATCTACAACTATATAACTAATTCTATCTATATATTTTCGAAACATGGTAATGTTTAGAAAATATGTAAATTCCTTGAAAATGTAATTTGGTAATTAACTATATCATTCAGTTACTTAGTATGCCTTGCTAAGTTAAATGATGTTAGATTATATAATTAAAGAATTATACAACTGTTTTCCAATGTGTAGAATACAGCAGTGCTCTTCATTTTCTTTCCATGTTTGATCACACATAATGCGGCTCACTATTATATTGTATGAATGAAATGTAACCACAATTTCTTATTTATTTCAGGAATTACTTTTATTATATTAGGTCATATAAAGAGGAGCAAACAAGGAGAAAAATATGTTGAAGTATGAGGGTTAGGTTAAGTTAGGTTAGATTAGATTAAGTTAAATTATATTAGGTTATTTTAGATTAGGTTATATGATGAAGAGTGTGTCGGAACATATACTCTTTATCTACTAACGAGGAAATCGATTTTAAAAGACGAGTGTAAGCTCGAGTGTAAAACAAGTGTAGCTCCTCTTATCAGAATACAATTTATATCATCATTTAGTAACGTTTACTTTGAAATCGTGAGTGCATAGCAGTGCGCATTAAAGGTATTTCGAAATGAGAAGATTGAAAGGGTTTTCAAAGTGTAATAAATAGTTTAATTCCATCCGAATTACAGCGAATAGTTTTAGCGACCAGTACGAGACACTGTACAGTCTTATTGCATTCGTCCGGCTCTCAATACATCTGCACTATAGAGAGGACGTAGAGACAAAAGGTATATTAATACATTATTTTGACATTACCTGGCCATAAAGGGTACGTAATGAAATATGTAAGGATTCATGCAGATAGTTTTTTTTTTTATTTTTATCATATGCTATAATTTCTAAACCCCTTGAGATAAATTTCGGTTTTCACCAATGATCTACATACAAACAGGAGATTCATTGGTATTCGTTTTTGGATAGGGGTTGCGGGTACCTTTTATATGTGCAGTATATATAGAAGACCTTTTTAGATCATTTTAATATTTCCTCATACTAGCGTTAAAGTATTTTGTATTATGTAGTTTTCCCAGTAATCGTCACGAAAGCACAGTAACTTTACAGTAATACATCAGTAACTTTTTCGCAGTCTAAGCTGGTATTATTAATTATATCTTAATCGTTATTCTGTATATATACATACTATATAGCCTGGAAATCTGAAAAATATAAGCTGTCATATTATAATATATGATAGCTTATATAATAATAAATTTGTATGTCAGTCGAATTACTAGTTGTCATGTAAACTCTAAAACAAATATACAATCCAAAAAAACATAATTTCCTCTTAATAATATTGTCGAGACTATAGCGTGAACAGGATATTGCCAAGCTAAGAATTGTCTATCGTATTTGTTACCAAATATTTTATTGGGTACAATTTTAAAGACAAACGTTATGTTAACAAAATTACAATACCGTTATAATTAGTTTAGCACATAATAATATTTGGCAAATTTGCTAAAAAATGTTTGCGAACAAGTTTATAGGTAAAAAATTAAAATATATACGAATTGTAATCAGCTAAGACAATTGTGATTTTTTAACGGTTTTTTAGTTTTTTTGTTATTGTCTAATACTGACAATGAATTTTTGGTGAATAAAATCGGTTATGGAGTTGAGACGTAAAAAAAAGATTATTTACTTTAAAATGTTTTATAATAATATTTTATTTAATGTTTTATAAGAATGAAAAAACTTATTTTTTTTTAAATATTGAACATAAATAATATTTCAACGTTTTTTTATAGTTATCATTTCACAAAGCAATTGTAAATTCAGTAGAGTTAAATTCGTTAAATTCTTTGAAAGTAATTTAATGAAAAAGTCATTATAAGTGCTGCAATGTACATTATAGTGTATGGGTCTTTGATCGGGAATTAATTATTTTTTGATTAGGGCTTGTGATAGAGATGATTTATTTGTGCCAGTGTCAATAAACAGATCATTTATTTGTGCCAGTGTCAATGAAATGTGTGAAATACCGCTCGTAGGGATTAGTTCTTTTGGTTCCAAAGCTTATTTTTCTAGAGACGAATTGGTTTTTTTAAATGGTTTTAAATTTAATTAAAGTTGGAACTGAAAAGGTAATTTTTGTGAATTATTTAAATTTTGGTTCTTTCAAAATTGAAATTACTTTTCCTTTTTATATGAAAGATAATTTTTTTCTGATCGCTAATGGTATGTTTATATTGCAAGTATGCATTATTTCCTTCTTTCTTAATAAATTGAAGAGCTGTCTACAGACTTCTGGTCGCATTGTTGGTCCTACGGTTTTTTAATATCGGCTCAGTAAGTTTTAAGCGTTTGTGCGATGACAAAATATCCGTTTACAAAGTCAAAGTTTTTCATAAGTTTCGTATACGTCAATGTTATTTATAATCGTATTTAAGAAACTGTAGGTAATAAATTTATCTAGTCGTACTCAAAAAATTATGAAAGACGTCTATTGTTTACATACAACATACAGTTTTTTGTCGTTCGAAAAGTCGGCGCTTACGAGCTTCAATTTTGAGACTAGTATCGGCCTCTCGGTCGTTTGGATAGGTTTGTATTTAGATCGATATTGGTCCCTCGGGTCTCTAACTAGTTAATTGAAAATTTAAAGAAGCCATTTTATTTTCAGAGTTTTACTAAAAGTCCCACACTAGCGAAGATAAATATCAAGGTTTAACACCAAGAAAAAAATGAAACGCCATGTAGAACATTTTAAATTTTCAATAAAGAAGAAGTAAGTAAAGAGACCTTAAAATAAAACAAGGTTATTGAAAACAAGTTTAGGGACATTGACAAAGAAATCTTTAATAAATAAAGAGAACAAAGAAGTATTGAAAATGATAGTGTTGAATATTAAGAGCGGCTTAACACAGCACGAGAAGTTCTTAACGGGTTACACCAACAACGAAATACTCTTCAGAACTTCGAGTGTTATCTTTTAACTAGCTTTTTTATTCGCCCAAAGCATAAGATTTTGCACAGAAAGCATTTATTATTTGATTACCTTACCATAGCACATTCCGAAAATGGTTGTTTATGGTCTGCCTGGATCATCGAAGAATCCCTGGACGTTCTTAAAGTATTGGCTAGAGAAAGAAAAAATAATAAGATATTTCTCACGATATTATTTGATAAATTGGGTATTAAAAGCGGTTATCACGTTGATGATGATCGATGATCACGTCAATTGTGGTACTGCTTTGGACTCAGATAATCAAAACTAAAGAGTCTCTTGTTTTTATTTTGGTACCCGCTATTTTCATTCCGGTTATCTAGAGGCCCCACCTGGGACCCGTAACGATCCACCTCATAAAAAAGGGGACCGTCGAAGGTATTAGTGTCCCGTATCTACAATTTCTTTTGGTACCATTCAATGCGTCTCATAAAATTTAATTTGGATATTTCTTAATAGATGTCATCAACGGTCATCAAAAAGCATCCTCCTAATTCATACCGTATATCATTTAGGTGACTTCTATAACATTTGATGGATGTCTTGTAAATTTAAATGGTAAACAAATTAAGATGCATGTTTGATCCAAAAAAAAAATTAACACGCATTTCAAAATTCCACGCAATGAAAAAAAATAGCCATCGTCATAGATCCTTCACACATGATCAAACTTGTGAGAAATACGCTTTAACCCTATGATTTTTTTGACAACGAGGGTGGAAATATATCTTGGAAACGTTTTAATAGTTCACGGGATTTTAAGACAGAAGAACATTTCCACGTGGCAAACTATCTGAGAACTGGACATAAATTTTTAAGAGCCAAATCATAAAAGTCATTTTAGCGACACTAACTTTCAGTAAAAGTATTTCAGACGTTCTTACATTTTGTAAAGATCAGCTCCAATCACCTCAGTTGAAAGATGTTATTCCTTCAGCAATTTTTTTTAATAATAGTGAATGATCTTTTTGATATATTAGATTCTTATATCCATGGATATGCCTTGAAACTTATGCAGTAAATAAAGAGAAAGCTGCATTCATAAATAACAAATTAGACAAAGGTTGAAATAATGAAATTATCTGCTAAAAATAATTAAAGCAAATAAAATAGAAATTGTATTACTTCTTGAATCGTCGCGACATCCGGTAGTTATAGGGTTTTGTGTATGTATAGAAATTGCCAAACATATACGAGTATATCCAAGAGTTGATCCTTAATTTAGAAAGCAAACTTTAGCATTAACCGACGCACAAAATGTGTCAAGACCATCTTGAGTATTTTTTTGGTCAAATGTTACGGTGGGTCTAACAATAACCCAACTGGGAGATAATTTGACAATATTTATAAAGAACTACTTACCTATGTCCAAATAAAAAACACGAGCGGTGGCAATTGTACAGCTCTACATCAAATTATGGTCTTGTAACGTAAACTGCATAGGATTACATTAATATAACTGCTTGATCAGAGTGATCGAATTGTAGACGATTATAAGAACCTCGAGGTAGAACAAGATAACGATTACAAGACTCATAGAATTTAGTAAGAAAGAAGACAAGGACATAGCTACTTATGTTGTCCACTCATTGACAAAAAATTAAAATGTCACACATGCATTGGAATACTGACACGCGACGTCAAGAAAAAAGCTTAGCAAAGCGTAAAGATCTCCGGAACAAATTGAATTGATGTTCGCACCATCTCTTGTTATGGAAATAGGTCGTAGTTGAAAAAGTAACATCAAAAGGACTATGTTTGATTGCGATGGCAAAACAATCAAATCAAACTATAATTCAAATCATTTTATAGCGGCTGTTTTGGAATATTTTGTCGGTTACGATATTTTTCCAGAGATAAATATTCAGTAGTTTGACATAGAGTCGACAAATAATCTAGTTGACTTAGTAGTATCATGTGCTATTAAACATATGCAGATGCTTGACTGACATGTATTATAAATATGGAAATAATCAAAATCCAAAAGACTACATACGGAAAATATACTCCAAGTTAATGTACTTTAAGGATCAGTAATTATTTTTTTACGGAACGTTAGTATCGTTATACTTATGTTAGTTGAGTAAAAGTTAATTCTTAATTTAGAATATCATTTTATTACTTATTTAGTTCTCTAAAATAAAAGCGTTGAAAAGTAAAATTAACATTTATTATCGGTATTAATTATAATAATTTTTGTACTCCCTACAAAAAACATGGAGTAACATGGCGTTGACTAATTAGTGTTGCCTATGTTGCAGTGCGTCGACATTGCTATGCAGTGGGTTGTGATTCTAAGAAAAATACATCTATGCGCTCTCCACTGGGTAAATACTTCGACATGGCCGTCATGATACGCGTGGATATTCAAAATAGTGTTTTCGTGATTTTATTTAAATAATGGAGGATTTAATTCAAGTTGTGCCACCTGAATTAGTAAAAAAGTAGAAGACTCTTTAATTAACTTTTCTCTTGACTTAAATAAACAGGGACGTCTTGTACATTTCTGTTTCTGTAACGATATATTAGATTTAATTTTCAACTTATTATATTTGCTTTATTGTGAAAATCATAGAGCCAATCCAGTTTAGTAACAATGGAGGTGTCACTGATTTTTCTTTATTAAGTGAAAAAATATAAATTAAAAACGATGTATTTAACAAAAATAATTTTCATTTGAGATTATTTTATTATAAAAAATTATGTGAAAATTGTATTTTTCTAATGAACTTGCTTGTGAAATTCTTTCTAACTTAATTTTCTTTCTATATTTCGCTGAATATATAAACACAAAAAAACAACCCACATAAAAAAAGGAACCAAAATACCCTAAAAATTCAATAAATAAACAGGATTGCGATAAGAGATATTTTAAATTTGATATATTACAGTCAAATGACAACTATTTGTTCATAACAAGAGCATTTTTAAATCGATATTTTTACCACGAGTAGATTTTTTGTAAATACCTCGTTTTTAATGTATATCTTTTTTTTCGTAAAAACAGTTGATACTTCTGTCGATACTAAACCGCATTTAAATCAGAATAATTATTTACCGAAATATGATTTTAATAATATTCACAACAAATACTCAACATACACTTTACCTCGGAAGTCCAAATATCGTCACAATACCAAGAGCAAATTTAAATGTTGCACATTAAACTCTAATGGTATTTTTTACTTTCGCAAAAGATTTTACATTTATTCAGAAAAAATTGCCTACGACAATTTTATATTGAAACATGTACGTGTGACTCCAATTCAAAGAGAGCGTGAAAGAAAAGGTATTAGAAACTAATTTATATTCAAACTATTTATTTTACTAGTGAACTTACATCCAAAGAAAATATTTCTGTATATCCTCAAACGTTTTGAAGAATCTTGAATATTAGATAAAGCAGGATAAAAGGTATCACGAAATCGTATTCTACTAGTGTACATTAATTAGAAAGAAGAGGCGAGGGCCGAAAAAATAATGGATTTTGTTCCAAGCAAGAAGCTGTCCAAAATTTTAAAATGAAATTTCAAACTTTGGAATCATACTATTGTAAGAACAGAACAAAACAAAGAAATTACCTAAGTCCAAGACCAGATATTTCAACGTTATGTAGAACGTAAGGAGACGAAGTTTTCCTGGATATTCCGTAACAAATAGTTAATTTAGGAAGGTTTTCAGCGCATCGTTTCATATGAGATTTGGTTCACCTCGACAGGATGTCTGTTCAAGATGTTTACTACTTTTAGAAAAAACCAAAAAGATGTCAAAGTAACAGAAAAAGAAAGGAAATACGCACGCTAGACAGAAATCATTAACAGAAAGTAAAATGATTTTGTAAACTATTAAAGGACGAAAATGTTGAAATTCTTATTTGACATTTTCGACTGCCAAAATCATTTACTGATGTTCGAGGTTCCTGATCAATTTACTTCCTATTTAAGGCCATTATACATTTATAATGTTATTGTGGTTAAGAGTAACTCCAAAAAAAATCTAACAAGTGATGGTGTATATTTTTATACTTGGACAGAAGACCAGTCGTTTAAACGGGCAAGGGAAATTTCATCTTGCGTATACCGCTGTTTGAATAGTGTAAATCTCGGTGGAAAAAACTATTTGGCTTATTGCTGACGGGTGTGGTGGCAATAATAAGAATTAGTCAGTCTTAATTGGAATGGCTGCTAAATGCTTATATAAAACGAAGCGTAACGTATGTAAAGTTGAGCTTATTTTTTTCTGTAACTGGTCAAAGCTTCATTCGTCCAGATAGAGTATTTACATTAGCGGAAAAAAACTGTGTGTAGAAAATATTCTTAATTCTCAATAATACATCAATATTGTACAGTATCGAGATTATATGTTACCTGTATTAAATCGGAAATCAGCGTGAGGCAAAGAGGTGGTAAAAAGTACCCAAATGTTTAAAAAGTATTCAAAGGTTCTAAAACGTACATTTTAATATAAAGAATACGAAGTAAATTATAATGAAAAAAGTATTTTATAAAATTATGGTAAAATGCGAAATATCTTATGAAAACGATATTCATAACCTTTTACAAAAGAGAGGGAAACAGATCGACTAAATTATGCCAGACAGAATAATAGAATGTGGTATAAAGATTGAACCATGTAACTAATTTTTCAATTAACACTTTGGTGTCAAGTGACGACATATTCCCGTAATATTTTCATGAAGGGAATACGTCAGTTGATGAAAGTGTATATTTAGCTGTAGAAAAAAATCAACAGTGACTTTCATATAGTCAATTTAGTACAAATTGCTCCAATGAATCTCAGACAGGAGACGACAAAGTGAGACATAATCTCGCATAAAAAGTTCCAATTCCAATTGGTGCAGAGATTAATATTAGAAGAAAACTGAGCATTAAATAGAGGTACTGCACTATGAATACGCGCGAAATTGCTGGATGAGGTGAGTTCTCGCACATAAATGACATTCAACATTGCTCAAGTTGGCGTCACCATAACTCGATAGTACCACATATAGCATTCTTCCATATGCATTTCATTTATTTACACACACACACATTTATCGTTATATTACAGGTAATCTACTCGTAACGACAAAAAAATTAACGGTGAACCAAAGTTTAAACTTTCAAGCGAAACATGACGAAAGTACACAAGAACTACAAAAGATAACGATGACAAATTTCGAAAATGTACTTTCACTCATTATAAACAAGTCACACTCTGGTGTATTTGTGATCAGATGATTGAGAAGTTGAATACCGCAGGGAAACTGGAGAGTTCTTATATATTTCGGTTCTAGAGGGTGGTATAGTAAAAAGGTGATGCTTGCATGAGGGCAGAAAATTGTTACGTGCGAAGAATTAAAGTTTGCTCAATAATACAGGCGACAGGATTTTTCCGTTTAATAGCTAGAATAAAAATTTCGATGGATTGGAGTTGCAAGGAATAGAGAGTATACCCAAGGGGAAATCGTTACGAAATAGAAAGGGGAAGCAACCATACTCTATCATATGCAGATATCGGAGAAACGTCTTTCATACACGTTCTATAATTAAGCTGCACTTGACTTCGTGTGGGCTCCAAATAATGGAGCCATGTTCTAATTGGCTTTGCACGGGATTGAAAATCCTTTTAATTGTGCAACACGAATCTAAGTTTTTGAAACGATTTTATGATATCTCCCCATGAAATATTAATCGCGAATCGAATCTGACTCACAAATCAACGACCCCATCCAGACGATGTAGTAGGATCCCGTTAGCCTTATATTTGTATTTAATAGGAGCGTAACCTGGGCTGTACCTCACTATTGAACATTTGTTTGCATTAAGCCGTAAGCCGCTTGCTGCGCTCCACTCGACGATGGCGCTGATGGCATGCTGCAACCGTTCGCCATCTGTTGCATCCTTGACGATTGTAAAAAGCTATATATCATTCGCGAATAATAAATAACGCGTAGTCTTCGCGGCACATTATTATAATTATTACATTCATTATTACAATTAATAAATAAACAATTCGACAACATATAATCATATAAATATAACTATTTATGAGGACAACAACATATATTAAAATCATCAATTATAAACACGTTAGAATTCAAACGTTCACAGACATTGGTAATTTGCATAAAAAACAAACTATAAACAAAGCAAATTATAGCTAAAACTTAAAAACTTTAGTTTGGAAATTTTTGGGTTTAAATAAGTGCCAATTTTTTTTAAATTCCATGTATAGACGGCTATTGTTTGAAAGCGGCAGTTATAATAGGCTCAAGAATATTTTGCTCAAAATTTTATGCATTATATCTTCAGAGGCGTAATTATAAATATGCAAAAACATATATGTTCCCCCCCATATATTTCGGAAAGTACTCAAATTCAAATTATGAAATTAATTTGGAGTTTTAGCAAATCAGGCAAAGTCAGTTTTGCAAATTTTATATTAAATCTTTAGTTCATGATATATTTTTTAAATTACGTCTTCGCCTTACAATCCTTTTTACTTATTTTAACGTTTTTTTAAGTTTTTGGGTTTCTTTTTTCTTTTTTAATAAAGATTCATGTTTGTATTTATGTTTATTTTTACATATTTCAAGTTTTAAGTTTTCCGGATCGATAAAGAATGAAATTTTCATTGTTGCGAAAATAATTATAATAATTTGCTTCCAATTATTACTTAGTATTAAAAGAAATGTACCATAAAGTAAAGCTTTAAAAATAAACTTTTAACGTTGGTAGATTTGAGTGTTGTTTTGATATTAAATGAGATAAACGACATCTTTTTAATGAATATTAAATTATTATTTTTCGCTTCAACTTTTGGTACTAACATTTCTATTTATACATTTCCCAATTAAAAGAGAAAAGAACTTAAAGGAAGTAGAAATAATGCTACATCACGTAGTTTCATTTAATTGTGAATAATGAATTTCTACAAAATTAACGCCAAGTATATTCAATATTTATACATTTGTTAAGTGTATAGTATATAATTACATATTTGAAGTGAAAATAGTGAAAAAAAACTTCATCAATTAAAAAAATGGTTGAATTTACCGTAAACAAATTTTCCTAGAATACTATTGTGGACTCGCATGAATGTATAACAATTTAGCTACAAAAATAAATTAAGCAGGCAAATATAGATAACGTTTTAAGAACGATGTAGGTCCCAATCCCTATTGGCGATGGACGCTTAGGTAAAGTAAATTTTCATACGTAATATAAAGTCGTTATTTTAACGATTTGGACAAAAGTAATCTCAGATTTGTGTTCCTCCTCCTCATTAATATAAATTCCATAATGTACATACCGTGAAGTACGAAATTGTTATACACATGCTGCGACATTATGGTATCCAAACTATAGATACCATAATGTCGCATGTATATCACAATTCCGAACTTCACTGTACTATGCTACGAATATGCGGACTTAGTAGCTTTCTGGATTTATACTTGTATGACAGCTAATGTTCATTTCACTCAGCCCAATTATGTGACATATATTTCACTAATGTTATTAAATGTATTAATGTTATTAAAAAGTTTTTATGAACTTTTGTTAAATCATCTATGAAGCAAATATGGTTTTATTTATCTGCTAATTATAGCATCTTTTTATAAAAATGTTTTATAGTTATAATGCGGGATTTAAACAAATTAAAAGTAAATTTATATTTACTTCTATTGTATCTATCTTATTCAGAATATCAAAAATCTAACTGTCCGCCTCAGATTTGCTTATTAAAAATAGAGTCATGAGTGCATTTAGTTTTAATATGTTTTTTAAATGATAACTATGTTTTGCCAGCAATTTCTTTCACGTATATCTTTTCTCTAATAATAACGTTTTCATCTCAGTAAGAAAGTACCTTTAATCGAAAAAAATATCTTTTATCTAAGCTTCAACTATAAGCCGAATCGCTCTAATTGTCTCGAAAATGTTTACGTATTAATTTTAAATTTTATATTTTTAATTTCAAATTTTTAATTCTGCATGCTCAGTCTTACAGCTGCGTATTAATAATTGAACTTTAAGTTTCGTTTTATAAAAAAGCACTTTAGATTTTAATCTGTACCTGTGATATGTTGAAATTACAGATTCAGTGAGAGATTATTTCAGCCGATTAGTTTTGCCCACAATTCGAACGAATGAACGACATAACAGCGATTCTACAGAAATGCGTTTTGGGTTCGTAACATATCCCACAACTGTTCCACACGCCCCCCCGTTACACTTTGCGCTTAGTCTTGAACTTTTTTATGGATTTTATTTTCATATATATGTACTTAATTCTCTCAAATATTATTTACATAATATATTTATTTCTAACAGTGTTATTATAACGGCTTAGATTGTTTAAATAAAATATTTCTATGATAACGATTTTGCGTAAATTAATTACATTAAATTAATTATATAATTATTACACGACACCGAAAGTTTCATGTCAAGTGGATAAACCTTTTTAGTACTGAACCCTAAAAACGAACAAGCAAAACATTCCTCCTTATAAAATAAATACGACCGTAGAAAGCAACTAAAAATGTTTAAAATAACTTTTTGGAAATAATCCAAAAGGTTTTAAGCAAAAACTTAAAATTCTTGAATAAATTTTAATTTTTTTAATGCCATGAAAAATTTTTTTTTTTTAATTTTTATCACTTTACTGCCATAATTAACACTTGTAGTAATTAGAGTAATTAAGTCAGAAAATCAAATAAATATTATAACAATCTTTTCATCAGCATTTATTGCATGTGTGTTATTTTAATTTATTGCAAATTGATGTAAAGGTTACATTTTTCGGAAGCCAATCCCATGAAATATATATAAGCCCCCTGTTATATATATTTCATGGGACTCGCTTATATAAAACGCCGAGAAGCAGCAGTTAGTTCGGTAGCTAGCTTACAGGCGATACCGAACGTAAGGCTGATGCGGCGTCGCGCGTCGCCGCGCGTCGCGCTCCGATTAATCAACCGCGCCTGCCGCGCCGCGATTCATTAATCTCGCGAGCCGGCCACAAAAGTAGACTTTATTTTTATATTCATGCTGAGAATCATGATTAGAACAAATTGACCTCCAACACGAAAAGACAGCTGGTCGTTTTGCCTACTTAAAATTATATTCTGGAAAGATACATTTTATTTAGACGCATACGAAGCGAGTTTTGAGCGTCGCCTTCCCGTCGCCGCTATTATGAAAATGCTATTAATACGCGTGCGCTACGAGCGTACGATGTACTGTACGCGCCACACAGTTGGCACACGTCTTCCAATTCGGATACGTCTCGTTTAGGGCACGTAGATCGGAATTCTGTAGTTTTGTAACCCCAGAGTTTCGGACTATTTTTTTTAATGTAATTCTGGTATTGTTATCGATCTTATTGGAATCACGATATTCACAACGAAAATTTGGGATAGACAGTCTCAAATTACGTGGTTTAATATACACTACTGCGAACTCAAACCGTCGTAGCAGGTGATGCTCGAGTCTGATTACATAGGAAGTCTAAGACACATGAACGAATACACTCAAGATGCCATGACCTACGTAAGAAAATATGGACGACCTGACCTCTCATAACATTCACATGCAATTCATCGTGGCCAAAAATTAAAGAACAACTAAGATACGGACAAGAATACTGAGTACCGGAATTTATGCTGGAATTGGATACTAAGTATCGAAAATCATTGTCATAACTGATAAAAATCCAATTTTGCACGCCCAATGGCATGCAATATCTCGTCGCTGTAACTTACAAATGTCTACAACACGCTTTTTCTGCTTTCGCTTTTCGCCGATAGTAATTATTCTAGTAGGCATTATTTGCTCCCTCTTTTATCTGAATGTTTACCTGAAGTTATTTTATTGATGTGAGACATCTATAGACGCAGGTATAAACCGGATCGTTGGCGTGGCGACGTTTGCCGTGGCGACGGGTCGCCACGCTATACTAAGGTATATATATAGTCTATATGTAGTAGAGTGTACGGTATGGCGACGTGTCGCCATGACTCAGTTCGACGCTGTTGTTTACAAGTCACCATTTTCTGTAAGAAATTCGTAATACTTTATTTTTTTATTATGCTATATTTAGTTCCTGTAATAATCTTGTCTTTTATACATATTACTTGTACGAACACGATGTTTTACATCTGCCAGGCGTCCCGTTACGGCTCACTTTTTTTTGTTTACTTTTATTGTGTAATCAGATGTTTTGTTCGCGACCTTTTATGTGCAACTTTAAGTAAACAAAGTAAAAGTTTAAGTATCACATTATGTAATAACTATATGTAGTGTCGTTTGCGTAGAAATTGTTTTCATGTCGAGAACCAAAAATTAAAGGAATGCAACTTATTCTGTCATTCGCGTCTTCAATTACTTATGAGAGAAACAGTCAAAATCGTAACAACTCGTAACACTTTTTGAAACTAAAACTGTGTATAGCAATATTTCTGGAGTAGGCGAGAGTAAAGTCTGAAGGATCTAGTTTATTATCTAGCCATACTTGGACTTTATAGTGAAATTGATATAAGTGCTGATAAGCAACACTAAATATTGGAGGAAGACAGGATAAATGCACGACTTTATGGTTTCATGTTCTCTTCACAAAATTGAAACCTTTCTATAGAGTAATAATATTGTCTAAAGAAGAGCCAATCTTTCTAAAAACTTCAAAAGTGACAAATGCAATTTATTTAACTGCATAAACTCCTGCGTGCGTGCGTGCATGCAAATGTCACAAGAGCCTCACATGAGTCAGCGTAACTGTATCCGCACGCAAAGCAGATTTATTAGCGATAACGCCGACATGCCGCAAAGGACAACGGTTATCGCTTAACTTTATGTTGATTTTAACTACTATCATCCACGAAGAACCCATTTAATTTTTAAGTGCTTATAACGCCATCCCGCGCATGGAGGACAGTTATCATCTACGAAGTACATATTTAATTTTTATGTGCCGATTACGCCGCCCGCCGCAAAGGACAACAATCGTCGGCTCATAATTAATAACACTTAAGACGAAACTATTAGAGATAACGAAAATGGACAGCGATTACCAGTTACAAGCAAACTATCAATTTCACAATTTTGTTATTCAAAATATTTAAATGTTTTTAACATGCATGAATAAGGTAATCCACCTTTGTATGGAAATTAATAAAAAGGTCTGCGTGCCCTGACTCTCGGTTAGTCAAATCTAATAACTGTAACACACAACAAGTGTACCGTATTTTTAAATAATAAATTTATTTTTATATCAACTATCGCCTCATAGCCATTAACTGGTGCCCAACGTGGGGCAGACATTAAATAAGTTACTCTTGCATAATTCCTCTAACCTGTGTGAACTATATCAATTAACTGATGTCCGCTGTGGGTATTTTTTTAGAAATCACGACTCCTGTATCTCAATTCTATATTGTTAATTCATAAATATTCACACATCTACGGAGTGAACAAGTCGACTGAGCAGTTTCGAAGCCCTTTAGGATCAAGAGAACGTACACCGAAGCTACGAGCCGATGCGACTCTACGTACGCCGAAGCCAAGTACAACCGACGTGATTTCGAAGTTACCTGATGTGGAGAGCGATAGCATTATTTGACATCCTGACACTGTAAGTATACTTGATTGTTTTTTTTTCTTAAATACGCTGGCAACCACATTGACAGGAAACCCTTCAATCAATCAAACCCGCGGAAATGAACCCAAGTCAACCCTCTATTAACGTTCACCATATTTAAACGCGGCATATACCATCAAAAAACGAAGTAATTGACAACCAAGAGGATTTTCAACAATCCGATCATTCTAACAATCCCATATAATGTCGTCGCCGTGGTGTGTTGGGTTGATCACAAAGGTATACGGCCTTTGACGATGCGACCCGGGTTCGATTCCCGGCCGTTCGTTCGAACGGGGCTGGACTGGTGTTGTGGTTGGATGTAAGAGATTGCTCTTGTAGCAATAAGTCCGCCATATGTATCAATTAGTTACATTAAAGTAGATAAATAAATAAATAAATATAATGCTAAATGCGAATAATAGTCAACTTCCCTATATTAACATTCCAGACTTCAACGAAAAAATGTTACTTGACAGTGGCAGTGCCCTTTCATTTACTAAACCATCCATCGCATCAAAGGAATACTTAAATCAAAACTTAGCCCAATACGTAGATGAACTATTTACTGTGCAAATCGCACATCAGACGACCCACTACAAAAGAAAAAATTTAATCCCCCAATTTAAGAAAGTATTCGTTAATGTTAACGCCCCATTAGAATTGAACATATTTGATTTCTCCCAAAAATACAAATACTTACTAGGTTGTGACGCTTTAGATATTTCAAATATTTCCGTAAATCGGAACCAAAATACATTGACAACCCCTGAACGCGTAATCTCACTTTACTATCACGAAGAACAACTATTGACGTTAGAACAAATATTATATCAAAATAAACACCCAGTTGCGCAAACCTGAAATGATTCAGTATAGAATAAATTAGATTAAAAATGAGCCTATTTACCAACGCCTTTACCGCCTACCTCAAATTCAAAGACAAGAAGTGACTAAACAAATTAAAGACATGCTGGAAAGTAAAATAATACGACATTCCGACTCACCGGGGTTAAGTCCTATACATTTGGTAGAAAAATACGTAGAACCTTGAAAACCTCAAAAGTGGCGACTTGTCATAGATTGTCGTAAGTTAAACGAACAAACCCGAGATGACAAATTCCCTTTACTAAACTACTCACAAACTGTTCAAAATATTTTTCGACCTTAGATCTAACCGCCGGATACTATAAAATCCAGACGGATACCAAGTCAATACCTTTAAAAACCTTTTCGTTACCCGATAGTCCTTACAAATTTACCATAATGAATCACGTATATAGCTGCTTAGTTTACCTTGACGATGTTATTTCGATGACGATGTTATTATATTCGCTCAGTCGGAACAAGAACACCACCGACGACTGACTGATGTTTTACAGACACTCTATCGCTACGATTTACGCATTAATAATGAAAAATGTAAATTTTTCCAAACATCTGTTAAATTTTTAGGACACATACTAATAGCCGACGGACTTAAACCATGCCTGGAAAAAATAAAGCCATTAAAGAATTCCCGCTTCCTAAAACGCGGTAATAAATAAAATCTTTCTTAGGATTGGTATTCTATTGCAGAAAATTTATAACGGATCTCTCAAAAGTAGTGAAACCAATAAGAAACTAACAAAAAAGAAAACGCAAATAAAATACGATGCACCTCTCGTTGTATGCATTTGAAAGAACAAAGAATTACTAGCGAATCCTCCGATACTAGCATAATCCAATTTTATGAAGTTTTTACCGCTACGACAGACTCTAGTAAAGTAGCTCTAGGAGCAGTCATTTCGCAGAATCAACACCCTATAGCTTGCGCTTCACGTACCCTAAACTCGATGGAACAAAAATACAATACAACTGAAAGAGAATTATTAGGCATCTTATGTGCATTAAACTTAATTCCGACCGTATATTTTTGGCCGACGATTTATATTAGATACAGACCATCAAAACTTAATTTGGATAACAAAACTTAAGGAGCCGAATGCGAAATTAACTCGTTGGAAATTAAAGTTACAAGAGTATGATTACGAGATCAAACATAAAAAGGGATCGATGACTATCATGACCAATGCTCTATCCTACATAGAATTAAATCACAACTCCGATGCAGCAACCGTACACAGTAATTATGACGATTCAATTAACGGATTCACAATTAAACAAGACTACCCACCGCAACGAATGAATCGTATTTATGTCAAATTAGACTCGGAACATCATCAACTGAACAATCTAATAAAACCCTTAACTGTAATTTAACGATTACAGACCCAAAACAATTTAAAACATTTTAATAGATATTGCAAAGGAAAAAGACACGCGGAAATATGTGGTGTAACACCGACATTTAATGAGCCTATGGAAAAGTGGCAGATTGATACATTTCATTATAATGAAGAAAAATATCTCGCTGGCATTGGTTTATTTTCCAAATGTTCTTTCATGATTCCTTTATCAGAAAACAATGGACTAACAATACTAGACGAGTTAACAAAATTATTTACGGTGATAGGTAAACCTGATACAATCTCGACAGATAATGAAACAATATTTGTAGAAGAAGAAGGAAGATAGTTTTTAGAAACTGTAGGTGTAACGTATAGTACATTCCTACTCCTAAACACCATACGTCCGACGCAGATATAAAACGACTTCATTCAACCATAATCGAGAGATTACGGGCCCAAAAAGAATCCTTAGGTAAAACGACATTCCATTAGTAATGTTCGCTTATAATTCCACAATATATAGCGGGCGGGCAGGTGAAATACCTAACGAATTGCATATCCTCCGTGATATAAATTTACCAGTAACAGATGAATTCCTAACCAATATAAATTGTTAGGCATTGCGCGCATTTTATTATTCGTCTACGAAATAATAAAATGCGCGCTTCAGCTATTCCCGAACTACAATTAGGACTAAGATTCTGCATAAGATAAAACATAGAGCAAAAAATAAAAATGTCTTCCGCGAGACATGTTTCGGAGATTTCGGTATTTAAAAAGAATTTAATTTAATTTAAATACAATAAAAATACTTGTTAATTCTACTAATGCCACAACGGTATTGAATTTGTTATTATACGTATCCATAAAAGTAAAGTAATACAGAGTTCCACATTCTTTCGTGTTCGCGCAGTTATTGCTGAGGTGTCCGTGGTTCCCAGGCTTTGTGTGGTTTGGTGCTGGTTCATCGTTTCCGTTTCGTGGTCGTCTAGCTGCGGCGGTGTAGTGCTACGATACCCAGTGAATGCTGATATCGTAACTCGCGAACCGTATTTTATAAAAGTTGTCAGGTCTCCCCACAAAGCCTTTTATCATATGCATGGTAAGGACAAACTTATTCACATCGCCCAAATACGCATTCCAGATGTCAAGGACGAATCACTCGCCCAGAAGAGCAATTGATTACGACAACACAGAGACAAGCCTGGATACAAGAAGGAGAGTGGGTAGTAGTCCAGTCTATCAACTTGCGACTTTTATTTGAAGAATACCATAAAATAAATATATTTTTAAACGAAACCCTCAATATTAGCGAAAACATTAGCAAACAACTTAACTATTTAAATTCTCACCTTAAAGAATGCATTGATTAATTTCAAGTATAATGACAAAAGAGAAAATTGATAAAAGGACTATAATCCATTCAATTTCAAGATGGAATGTTTACAAACAATCGAATTTGACAGTTAAAATATGCTTGACACAAATATAATATTTGATCAGCTGACGAGTATTTACAAAATTCATTGCATTATTCCCGGAGCATTATTAAAGTATATACATAATCAAAATAATAACTTCAGAAAGATTCACTATGAAAAATGTGATAAATACAATTATTATACCATTATTTTATTGATACCAATTCTAAAATTTTACACGATAAAAATGGATAACCCTCCATTTTTTTGCAATATAGTCAGGCGTTTCAAACATTTTGTGAAAATAACCAAAATCTCGACTCTAAAAATCTAGACCATATATGCTATTCATTAAATTTATAACGCTTTAGAGTGAGATCGAAATTTTCACCGGCTAATTCTATCGTTTCTTCTTCCTCAGAAGTTGAATGTAATTTCACTTTTTGTTTTTTAATATTAAGATTTTTCTTCATAATCTTATTATTTTAACTTTCTCTTTCCTTTTTTTTCACTAATATAATCTAGGGATGCGAGTACCTTTGCTATTTGATTGGACAGTTTCCGAACGCTAGTAAGCAGTTCTACAACTGGGTACTTTGAAGGTGGGTATTTTTGTGAGCATCCTCATTATATCTTTATGTTAAAGGCCCGGTTGGTGGTAGTACTTTTTGGATCCGTTCAGACGTAGGATCCTCAAGTATCATTGAAATCTCTTCAATAACTCTGTCATTTTCAAAATTATCAGATATGTAAGCATAATCTGGAAATATTAATCCAGAATCTAAATTTAGCGCCATTTATGGATTTGTTATTCGATTTGAGGTTATGTTATCGACAGGTTATTATATTCAACGAAAAAATAGTAAAAACATAATAAATTTTAAAAATATTAACATTGCAACATCAAATATTAAGGTACTAAAAAATCTTAAGTAAACTGAAACTTTGAAGTTTAAAAACACTTTTTAATTTTTTTTCAATAAAAAAATGTATACAGCGACGTACACGTTCGAGCAGCAATCGCTCACCAATCTTAGCTCACGACAGACAGTAAAATCTTTCGGTTGGTCGTTTCATCGAACAGGCCATATAATATTGAATTACCCTACGCTAATACCCGGAAACTCAGCCTTGATTGTATTTATATATATTATAGTGCATTCGCAGTGATTCCTTATGACGCATTTTAATCGTCGTACAAAAAGAAAACGCATTATGAGCCGCATAGTGTACTAAGCGGAAAATAATATAATAATTGAAATGTTATTCTGAAAAGAAAACATATATCTACGTTTGTGTTTCGTACAAGTAGTTTAAAAAATAATAGATTTATGTCAATGGCTGCGGAAAATGTAATGTATACCTTATCTCAAAATCTTTGACAAATAATTAAATATTTATTTCATACTGACATAGCCATAGTAATTTTTATACTACTCGAATAATCTGAAAAATATTTGAATAGATATTGGAAAGAGAAGAAATGTAATACCCATTTTTATGGTCAATACACCTTGAGACTTAGTTATTAATATTATTTTGACACCGTACTTTCGTTCGACTTTCAAAAAATCATCAGTTTATCAGATAAAAATGCTGATTTGTGCTTATAAATTTTGCCGGACAATAAACTTTATTCTCCATTCGGATATGTATATTTGGTAAAACTGGACTTTAGATAACCAATGCAGGTTCGTATGATTATCTATATGTCCGCCTGTTGCACAAACATGAAACCTAACAATTGTATTGAAGTGGCCATATATAAATTTATATGGGACTAAAATATCTGAATTAATCCGAGCGCACAGCTAGTATAATTATTTGCGACATTCATTATTTATATGTTCACAAAGTATACACTTCTTGTCCAAAGGTATTTATATTCAGGAAATCAATTATATTTTTTTGTTTACTGTAAGCAACTTATTTATACAACGTATATTCAATGCTTGCTTAAAACACTTATTATCAACGTAATGGCGGGAGGTGTCCGTACATTTCATTTTCCAATATTGCTCACTAAATTTTTGATGTTTCATAAAAATATTTTGTACTATATTAAGTTTATTAAATTATTATGTGTTTTATAATGTTAAATTCGTTGTGTTAAATGTGTGATATTTTTAAGTATGAGTGTAATTAAAATGGCGAATGTTCTTCTAAGGACCGTACATATATATATGCTGCTGTTCAATAATATGTATTATTCAATAATATGTATCACTGTAAAATACTGAGATTGTCGTCATATCACTGTAAGATAAACAGAATCAATATGATCTGGACACAAAAGAAATTATATGTGGCAAAAGAAAACACTACTTTTAAATTAAACGACGTCAAAAGATTTCTACTTCGAGCAATTTCATTTAATGAGCCCCGCGGCATGGCTGAACGAACATTGTTATTATTGATATCCGATGTAATTACGGTTAAATGGGGCATAATGTTACTAATTCAATTATACGGAGAGCGCGGTTGTGTGTAGAACAAAACGGAAACCATTTTGAACGTCTTCTTTAAGACTTCTTAAACAAATAAGTGAAATAATTTTAGATGAACATCAAATTAATAATTTTTTTGTGAAATATTTGTTACTAAAATGACTTTTTTATGTAATACTTTTTAAACCTAAAAAAATAATGGAGAGTGGTTTCCGAAAAACTATAACATGAGTGAGTACATCAATATTAATATTTATCAAGTTTTTAGTAGTATATTTCATGTTATTTAACCAATCAATTAATCGAAAGAGTCGCTACATATAAATTATATATTTTAATATAGAATTTCTCGCGTCGCAGGTTCGCGGTAATTACCCCAAGCGGTGCGGATTGACATGCGCAAGTATCGTGTGTATGAAGAAAATATATACAGGAATCTTTCTCAATCAGTGACCAAAATTAAAAAGAATATCTTAGACCTCAAATTTAAACAAAACCCTTTATCCTCATTCCCATACGTCGGAAATGAAATTACAAGCATTCGTTTGATTTCTAAAACACATGGAACAACTGATCACCCGAAGTCGTTTCCGAGAATCTGTTAAAGTAGAATCTGTAAAACTAGTACGTAGTTCCAATAGTGTATAACGTTAGTATTAAGCCAAAATTTTCTTTGCTTCTTGTCATTAACTTGGCGTACATTTGCTTGCTGCATGACCAAATAAGTGTAGGGAAAAGTTTTGTTGAAAATCTAAAAATGCCCATGTGGTTTTTGACGCAGTACAAATAAAAAAATCAAAGAATCCTTCAAAATATCAGTGAATACGTTCCTTTCAATTATTTTAGGAATCGATAAGTTTGCTTTGCGAAAAAAACGAGTGTGCTTTAGACCACACGACTGAAGTAAAACTTCAAATTCACAAAATATGAACTTTAAAATGAATTTACAATTTCATTCACTTTAAACGTAGAATATTTAATGCATTGAACAATATAATAATTTATAAAATTGTTCCAGAACGAAATGAAATTACCAACTTACCAATAATGGAAAAATCGCCTTTCGCGTAACGCTAGCAAACTCGCATATATATATATATATATATATATATATATATATATATATATATATATATATATATATTTCGTGCACTGGCTATGAGAGGAAGAGAGAAAGAAAATGTGCGCGCGCACTGCTCTCTCTTGCTCCTACAGTGTGATACAGACAATAGGCTTGCACTGTGTCTTACATATACGAAACATAACTGGCTATGAGAGAAAGAAAATGTGTGCTCGCACCCGTAACGTAACTCTCTCTCTTTCTGTCTTCACTAACTTATATCTCCCGCTCAACTTCCGTTCGCCTCGCCCGATTACACTTTTCGTAACGCTCTCGTCTTGCAGTCACCAGCTTACTCCTCCAGTCAAGCGTGCGTAAAGAAGTTTTACTTCAAAAAATTATATCCAAAAATACTTTTTTTTCTCGTCTCCCCCCAGATAGATATAGATCCGAAATTAAAAAGAATCCCTAAGGTTTTTCGGTCCCGTACTCATTTGCCCACTTTGCCCACTGTTACATGTTGTGACACGTTGTGACAGGCTGTGACAGGGTGTGACACGTTGTGATATGTTGTGACAGATTGTGACAGGTTGTGACATGTTGTGACACGTTGTGACAGGTTGTGACAGGTTGTGACATGTTGTGACATGATGTGACATGTTGTCACAGGTTGTGACAGGTTGTGACAGGTTGTGGCATGTTGTCACAGGTTGTGGCAGGTTGTGACAGGTTGTGACAGGTAGTGAAAGGTTGTGGTAGATTGTGACAAGTTGCGACAGGCTGCGACATGTTGTGCCATGTTGTGACAGGTTGTGACAGGTTGTGGCATGTTGTGACATGTTGTGACAGATTGTGACAGATTTTGACAGGTTGTGACACGTTGTGACATTTCGTGACTTCGTGACTTCTTGACACTTCGTGACTTATATCTCCCTCTCAACTTCCGTTCGCCTCACCCCATCACACTTTTCGTAACGCTCTCCTCACGCTTACTCCTCAAGTCAAGCGTGCATAAAGAAGTTTTACTTCAATAAGTACGGAACCCTGTACCTGCTTATTAAATCTGTTTCGAATAACTCATCTGATGTTAAGACAAGAATAATAAGGTTTTTCAAGTGAAAACTCTTTTTAGCTAACCTTTTACAATTTTTTAAGTAAAACTTCTTTACGCACGATTGACTTGGGGAGTAAGCTGGTGAATGCGTGACGAGAGCGTTACGAAAAGTGTGATCGGGCGAGGCGAACGGAAGTTGAGAGGGAGATATAAGTTAATGAAGACAGAAAGAGAGAGAGTTAGGTTTCGTACATTACTGTAGGGACAAGAGAGAGAGGTACGAGCACACATTTTCTTTCTCTCTTTCTCTCATAGCCAGTTATGTTTCATATATCTAAGACACAGTGCAAGCCAATTGTCTGTATCACACTGTAGGAGCAACAGAGAGCAGTGCGCGCGCACATTTTCTTTCTCACTTCCTCTCATAGCCAGTGCATGAAATATATATATATATATATATATATATATGTATATATATATATATATATATATATATATATATATATATGCGAGTTTGGTAGCGTTACGCGAACGGTGATTTTTTTATTATTTTGTAATTTCATTTCGTTTTTGAACAATTTTATAAATTATTATTTTGTTCAATACATTAAATATTCTACGTTTAAAGTGAATAAAATTGTAAATTCATTTTAAAGTTCATATTTTGTGAATTTCAAGTTTTACTTCAGTCGTGTGTTCTAAACCACACTCGTATTTTTTATTGGAACAAATTTGCGAGTTTGCGTCACGTCACGAACGTCACGCACTTCGGGTATATTCGGCGGTACGCCGAGTATGGCTGAATTAGAGGATCGTCGAGCGACCGGGTATAGTATTGTTTGCACTCCAGAAAAAACTGAGTTGGCAGCACGCGTCACGCCGCGTAAGGCGTATTTAAAAAATTGGGATTAACTTATTTACACATTATTATGTCCTGATGATTGATATTTTAATAAAACTGTTTAAAGTGGTACACTTCGCTTCAAATTGTAAATTGTTTTTTAACAAATTCAACGTCATCTGTATCCCATTTTATTTCACGATTTTTTGTGGAAAGGCAATTATTCCTTTTTTATCCACGTTATAAATTAATCCTTCCCACACATTCGCACTGAATTTCACTTGATGATAATTGTCTCTAATTAGTGCACAGTGGTTAGTGCAAGTCCAAAATTTATTACTGTATTTTTGCTATGTCACCGATTACTATCGCGTCGTAGATAAAATAATGGCATACTGAAGGCAGTCATATCTGTCGTTCCGTATTACGGGCACTAGAAAATTACGGGGCGGGGGGACGGCTCCTTTGTTTGTACAAAACCAAAGGAACCGACCAATACACACACACACACACACACCCACACACACCCACACACCCACACACACACACACACACACATACATATATATATATATATATATATATAAATATATATATTGGTCAGAATGTATTGATGAGTTGATCCCAATTTTTTAAATACGCCTTAGACAATATGGGTCCGTGTTTGTGCAGCTCGCCAAAAATGTTTGCCCAACCCCAATAAATAAGGGCAAGTAAATTTGTGAAGTTTAAATTTGTGAAGAAATACGGATGTGAAAGTTTAAAAAGTCTTAGAAAAAGGTACACATTTGAGCGGCGTATTGTGATGAATTTCACTTCGAACAAGGACCATAAACAAAAGTTAATAGGTACGTAAGTTTTCAATTATGGTAAAAAAAATTAATTCAATTTTTTAAATACCTCTTAATGAAATTAAATAAAAGCATAGTCATTATGTACAGGTTTATGTTCATATGTAGACCTGTACATAATGACCATGTTTTTTAAAATTTTTTTATTAAAAACATAATCATTGTGTACAGAATTTATGAAGGAAAAATTGAAATCTTATTTCACAAAATACACTTACATCACAAATTAAAAATGGAGAATTCTATTACTTAAAGCTTGCGTGAAATAAAGATCTTTTTGAAACGCAATTAATAAATAATAACAACATTTAAAAATGTTGTCACATATTTTACATTACGCGAGGATTCGTGCGGGCATAATCCGTTTACATTCGAGCATTTGATCGTGAACGGACGACGCGCGAGTGTATGCGAGTTCGCAGCACGCATCACGCCGTATGCTGCGAACTCACAGTTTTATCCCGACCCCAAAAAATACTATACCCGGCCGCACGACTCCTCCAGTTCAGCCATACTCGGCGTACCGCCGAATATACCCGAAGCGCGCCACGTTCGTGACGTGACGCAAACTCGCAAATTTCTTCCAATAAAAAAAATGTAAAAGGTTAGCTAAAAAGAGTTTTCACTTGAAAAACCTTATTATTCTTGTCGTAACATCAGATGAGTTATTCGAAACAGATTTACAAAATAAGCAGGTACAGGGTTCCATACTTATTTCGCAAAGCAAACTTATCGATACCTAAAATAATTGAAAGGAACGTATTCACTGATATTTTCAAGGATTCTTTGATTTTTTTATTTGTACTGCGTCAAAAACCACATGGGCATTTTTAGATTTTCAACAAAACTTTTCCCTACACTTATTTGGTCATACATCTATGCAGCAAGCAAAGGTACGCCAATTTAATGACAAGAAGCAAAGAAAATTTTTAGTTTTACATTTACATTTACAATTTTTAGTTTTACATTTTTTTTTTTTTTTAGTTTTACAGATTCTACTTTAACAGATTCTCGGAAACGACTTCGGGTGACCAGTTATTCCATGTGTTTTAGAAATCAAACGGACGCTTGTAATTTCATTTCCGACGCGTGGGAATGAGGATAAAGGGTTTTGTTTAAATTTGAGGTCTAAGATATTCTTTTTAATTTTGGTCACTGAGAAAGATTCCTGTTTATATTTTCTCCATATACACGATACTTGCGTACGTCAATCGGCATTGCTTGGGGTAATGACCGCGAACCTGCGACGCGAGAAATTTTATATTAAAATAAGTAATTTATACGTAGCGACTATTTCGATTAATTTATTGTTTAAATAGCATGAAATATACGTATTAAAAACTTAATAAATATTATTATTGATGTACTCACTCATGTTGTAGTTTTTCGGAAACCACTCACTCCATGATTTTTTTACGTTTATAAAGTATTCCACAGAAAAGTCATTTTATTAACAATTATTTCACAAAAAAATTTATTAATTTGATGTTCACGTAAAATTATTTCACTTATTTGTTTATGAAGTCTTAAAGGAGATTTCAAAATGGTTTCCGTTTTGTTCTACACACAACCGTGCTCTCCTTACAATTTAATTAGTAACATTATTCACCATTTGAGCATTTCTCTTAATCACGTGCACCTAAACACATCATTATGTCATAATATTCCGAATTGAAAAAGCACACAGTAGATATTAAACAGTTATCAAAACAATAATTAACCAAAATAAACGCTAATACTCCAGAAAATCGAAATACGTTGAATATAAATTTAAAAATGACACGATAATTTCAAAGCGTGACGTTTGATTGATTATTGTTTACAAAGAGAGGCAGAACATATAATCTGCCCAAGGATCTATAGATTATACAACCCATTCTCAACCTCGGGGTCGCGTTTCTTAATAAAGAGGGTCACAATCTTTCCAAAAAATAAGGCCTGCATACAAACCGTTCGTTTGTTAAAATTTTAATGAATGATGTGTTACAAAATTGAATATTCACAAGTAATAACAACATTATAAAATAAATTTATAACTTATTAATTAAACCTTAATTTCTTTAAAATTATTGACGTTAAATTAATTGAAATATTATTTTAATTTTATAGTATAGCAAAGAGGTCGCAAGGCTTTTTATTTAACTTTTTGTTTTTTTTTCGGGGCTTACAACATAAAAATGGCTGAGTAAAAATGGCTTACACTGTTCATTTCTTTTGTCAGATGAATTCATTGATTTATAGATAGAACTTTGTTTTTTCCCAAATACATTCAGTCGTTATTTGGTTTCTGTTTTGGAATATATTTTTAATTAAATTATTTATTTAAAAAAAAAATATTATGTCACTGTAGCTAGTAAGATAGAAATCTAACATTAGAATATCATACTAAACACATACTATTAAGAGAAACAAATTCATATTTTACGAAATATTTAGGCCGCCACTGCCGTCTATTCTATTAGTAAATCAAAAGAATTGTGGCCAAAGTAAAATAAAAAATATTCAATACTCATTTATTTTAACGTATAGTCCAAAAAGCTATGTATAATTATCGATTACGATTTTTAATAGCAACAAATTTTGCTATTAGTTCTTACAGCTGTTTTATTTAACGTTTGAAGCTACATTCCGTATAGATAATAAAAAAACTTATTAAATAATTATAATTTCCAAATATTTTCTTCGTTATTTGGATTCCTTTCGAATCTGGTATAATTATTGACATCTATAAGAATCCTCTTATGCATACATGCTTATTTAATATATCCAATCTAAGGTATCTCTACACAATACTCAAAATGGGAATTATTGATAAAGAAAATAAATAATGTAACGCAGCTTCGCAACATTTGGCTATTTTTTTTACGTACGTGTCGGTTTTGCGTTTTACGATAAGGAAACGTTTCTAATTGTTGGTATATTGTACGATAAATACACACATGCACTTTCAACTAAATAAAGCATTGACCGTATTATTATGCCCCGTCCCTTTCTATCACGCCACTTTTTAAAGTAACCTTTTCTCAGTAAAGATGCAGGGCATTGTGTAAAGTACATATGTGTTTGTCATACTTGACGCACGAAAACCTTTCAATTAATAAAATAAACTATAGAAGTAAAATGTAGAAAATTAATAGCTTCGTCTGTTACACTATTTAAATAAATTTGAAATGATTGTGTTATCGAAGTTGTAGTTTTCCATGTATAGCCGAGAAGTTAATTGGAGATAAATATTTTTACTCGTTTTATAGTGCAGACTTCAATTTATTTGTATCTATCGATCGACCTATGAAGAGACTTTGCACAAAAGAATTGGCAAAATTTGAATACGATTAATAGAAATACTCAAATGATTGATAAAGGGATTAACTCGATAATTAGGAGAGTACGCTTGTATTTACAATAAGACGGTTAATATTAAATATTTAAGGCTAATCAAACATTAAAATGAAGTAATTTTTCAGTGTATGTAAACTGAATAAAATTTAATTAAAATATTTTGTCTTTGCAATATTTAACAAACTATTTAAGTCATGTGATAAGTGATTTCCGCATAACTACAACATGACTGAGTACATTAGTAATTAATTTATTATGTTTTCAATAGTCATGTTTCATGTCATTTAACAGATAAATTCAATATTTAGGTACGTAATGGCGCGGGTATAGTGAAATAACAATATCAGCTGTTCGGTTAATTGAATAAAAGAGTATATGTAGTGGTTGCGTACGGTTAGCGTGAGCTTGTGTACGTGCATTAGCGACATTAGGTGTGTTAAAAAGAGTTATGTGTAGTCTTTTCTTGCATTCAAATAGAAAAAAAGGCGTGTTTTACGTTTTATTTCAATTTAAATAAAACTACATGATGTAGTATTATTTTTACTTTCTTTAAGTTTTTTACCACGACATAGGTTTCGTTGTATTACAACATCTTCAGGTGGGCTATTTGTATGTTGTAATACAACGAAACCTAGGTCGTGGTAAAGAACTTAAAGAAAGTATAAATAATATTACATCATAATATAATAATGAATTTCTACAAAATTAACGCTAAATATATTTAATATTTTATTTCAACGACAATTTATTCCTTTTTAACTAACGAATAGCGTCTTTTTTTCCGACATTTATTCACGGACACCGTATATATATATATATATATATATATATATATATATACGGTGTCCGTGAATAAATGAAGGAAAAAAAAAAAAAAAAAAAATATATATATATATATATATATATATTTTTTTTTTTTTTTCATTATATATGCGTGCATGTGTATTGTAAACAAATATTCTTTTTATTCAATTTGAGTCATTCGTTCATATATAATTATTAAAACACAGCTAGTTCTTGTACTAACGGCATGGTAGGCTTCAGAAATACGCGGCGTAAATTGAATCGACGTGAGATGAAATACTACCTATTTTTATACATTTAAATAGTTATACATTTCAATATTCATGAGTTAAATTCACCGAAAGTAAGTACATAAAATATATATTTACTAAAATAATTAAATAATTATTATGTTTTACACATAATGTTAGTTATCGCTTTTGATTAAGTGATTTAGTCGTAATTGAAAAAATATATAGGTGTAAGAAGCACAATAAATTAGACTTTTGGCTCGAAGCTTTTTTCTAGTTTGTTTTGCTCATTTGTTTGTTTGCTTAATTTTGTTCTTAACATAAAGACTTCTGTCAAAATTAGGATCATTTTCCTCAAAAATTTTCATCGCATTCTCTAAACTTGCAAAAAGCTTCTGAAAGGTTTTGTTGAATTATTCTTGCGCCGGTGAAACCGCGGGTGTGATTGCTGAGGTATTTCTGGATTAGGAATCCGGAGAAAAAGCCTCTGCAACTTTTGAGGTAAGCGAACGGAGAAAAGACAAAATGCAATAAGAGAGTTGCGGATTATATATCCTTTACTATAGACTATACGGGAAGGGGCGACATTACCATAACCAAAAATATATTCAACACTCCCACTTTATTAGAACCTTCCTGACAGATAAAAAGTTTATATTTTGGTTACAGTATGAACATTACTTCAAGTATGTCCATATGGGACTGGTATTATATTTTATAAGTTTTACGTGTCATTGAAGACATTCTTATATAATTGCTTTAATACAAGGATATGTAATCAGCTTTATACAAACAGTTCATATTCATAACCACGCGCAAGGATATTGAACTAACCTTACTTAAGTTTAAATTTTAAACGTATATTTGACATTTCAGGTTTACAACTGCGCACAGCATCACACAACCAAGTTTTCTCAAGTTTTACTTTTACACATATACTTGACATTTCACATTTATAACTGCACACAGTATCATACAACTAAGTTTTCTTGAGTTCGACCTTTACAAATACATTTGACATTTCACATCTACAGCTGAACACAAGGACATCAAGCTTAAGCTTTTCATATGCAGTTAACATTTTTCATTTACAATTACACATAAGAATATTCAATTAACTTTTCTTAAGTTAAGACTTCCCACATATGTGCGATGTTTCACATTTTTACCTATGCACAAGGATGTTCAGTCAACTTTTCTTAAGTTTGAGCAGTACACGTGCGTTTAAATCCTTGCACTTACAACCATGCACAAGGCTATGCAACTAACTTTTCTTACGTTTACTTTTACTTTACGTCAGCATTTAATTCTACACTTAGAGTTTTACATTTACATTTTACATTTCACACTCTGTTCCCCACAACTTTTACATTACCTAATAATTTTTTTTACACTTTGGATTTTACATTATTTACTTTACAATCCTTATCTATTCATACATGGATACATTTTTGACTGCGTTTGATATGCCTAGCAATGATTTCAGGCAAAGTTCAAATAAATACCTATGTAGTGTACACATTTAAGATTGGCAAACATTTAACATTACTCTAGCCAATACTGCACTAATAAAACTATTCTGACATTCCAATTCCTTCTTTCATTGATATAAATTTTATTTCGGATAAAGCTTTTATAAGTATGTCTGCATATTGATCAGTTGTATAATGTTTTCATGTAGTTTTTCAGTTACAAATTTGTACTTAATATCTATATATTCACATCTTTCGTGAAATTCACTGTTTTTTTTATCACGCTTTTGGCACTTTTTTTTTAACGGTTTTTTTATTGATTCGAGAATTCTTTGTACAAAGATCTCTCAGCAATCCAACACTTCGACCAGCATCGTCGGAAGCACGTGCCAGATTATTCCAAACTTCCTTCGAAGTGTGAGTTTCTGGAATGTGAACTCACTAAAGTCATACAACAACTGCTTCAACCATGTTGTTTCTTTGGCGGCTGCACAGGCTACTATGAACTCTGCTTCTGTAGAAGACAGGGCTATATTCGCTGACGCTTACTGGACCAGGTGACAGCGGGGCAGTTCTTGGGAAACACATAGCCAGTTACAGAGCGTCTGGTTTCAGTGTTATTGGCGAATTCTGCGTCACTTTAGCATATCGTTTGCATTACATAAGTAACAATTCAAGTACCTTGGTTTGTTTTAGATACCCCAGTATCTTCTTAAATGCATTGCAGTACGGTGCATTAAAACAATGTAGATATCTGCTCACTTGACTCACAGAAAACGTGATGTTTGGCCTACTTACAGTTGCTGCATAAATCAGTGACTCCATCGCTTCTCTGTGTGGATAGTCTTTCCTGGGTGGACATTCGCCCTTTTTCTGTCTTACATGAGGGTCGACAGGAACACTGTTTCGATTGGCATCAATCATATTAAACTTTCTCAGTAGTTGTTCAATATATTTAGTTTGGTGAACGAAAAGTAGTTACTACTATAAAAGTAGTTACTACAGTAGCCACTACTGTGTTTTTCTATTTGCATACCAACAAAGTTTATAATCGGATATATTTTTGAATCAAAATCTGCTTTAAGATTGTTAATTGCTTTGTTGAAGGTGTGTTTCTCTTTTGAGAACAGTAGTCCATCAACTACGTACAGACATGGGTAACATTTGTTTTCATCGACTTACTTCATTTAAACGCACTGATCAGCTTTACTTCTTGCAAAGCCGCGATTGTTTAAAACCAAGTCGAATTTTGTATTCCAGGATCTAGGTGCCTGTTGCAATCCGCAAAGTGATTTATTTATTTTTAAATACTCTATCAGATTCATATTAAGATCGTTAAAATTTAAATGACCTAGACGTTGATGCCAGAGAAAAATATCAAGTTTATCAACAACATTACTAGATATATTCAATTTGTTTATTATAAAGCAACCTTCACGAACAATTTTACTTGACCACTATTTTTAATGACTGGACTCAGCGATAATAGATTTGTTGCTAAATTAGGCAGATACATATAATACATTGTTTAAAATAATTTTGTTTTACTATCTTTTACCACCACGAACGTCAACGCTCAGCTGTCCCGAGCCTTTCACTGAAAGTGGCTTACCGTCTGCAACTTTCATAGTCGTAACAAGTGGTGCCGTCTCCGTTGCCGAGTTGCGGTGGCTATTGGTGCTTTTTTGATAAATACTGTTGTGCTTTGTAATGTGCATGGAAGCACCCGAGTCTATGTACGATGCCTCGATATCATTACTTGGGGCGATGAAGGCGGTAGCGCGGCTTATATTCTCGTGATTGTAGTTTTCTTCCTTTTTTGAATCTCCATTCGGCTTTTCTGTAACCGAATTTGTTGCAGTTGCGACATTGGATTCCTTTATGAGGGTTTTTTTCTGTACCTTGTCCCTTTAATAGTTTTATTTATTGCGAATGCCTTGCTATCGTTTTCGTTTACCTGGACGTCCTGTAAGATTTTCGCCTTGACTGAATACACACTTATTTTCATACCGGAGCTCTCAATGGCTTATACAATTCTGGCAAACCTGAGAACCTAGCCACTGATCATCTACCAAAAAATATACATTTCGAAGTTTGTGCGCCGTAGTCATTATTATGTTAATATAGTCTTCTACATTTTGACATTCGGCGAGAATTCTTCTCACAGAGATCTCTCAGCAACCCAACCTGTTGCACTGTTTAAATCTGTTGCACTGTTTCGACACTAAAGCTTTTGGGCTGATAACCTGTTGAATTATTCTGGTGAAACCGCGTGAGTGATTGCTGAGATATTTCTGGATTAGGAATCCGGACAAATAGCCACCGAAACTCTAGAGGTTAATGAACGGAGAAAAGGGGGAGTGCACTAACAGAGTTGCGGTTTATTTATCTTCTACAATAGACTATACAGGAAGGGGCGAAATTACTATAACCAAAAATATATTCAACAGTTTTTAAATGAAAGATCTTTTTTAAGTGCTAGCTATAGATATTATTTCCTTTCTGTGCCTCGAATTCAATGAGATCCTCATTAATCAGTTCTTGCGAGTGCGAGTTTAATAAATCTTCAATGTCATCAACAGTGACTTTAATATTGGGCAACTGGTTGGCCAAATTAACAATGTTAGTTGTGATCTCATCCATAATTGGCTGATCTATGGATGAAGAATATTCAGATGGCTCAAAAAATGTGGACACAATTTTCTATAACGTCCTTTCGAATTAACTTAAAAGTTTTATAATCTTAGATTTAACCTCTATTGTTACTGTTTTTCTCACTTTTTTCCGCACTTCTATATTACTATTTTACACCGCCCTTCTATATTACTATTTCCGCACTTCTATATTACTATTTGTAGTAATTTGATTTTAATAATTTCAAACAAATTTTAAAAAGTAACAAACAGAAACGCTTACGAAATAAATAAAACTATAACACAGTCGTCCGTTGCATAATACAGTAATATGGCGCGCGCTCTCTTTGACCCAGGGTATCCCCCGCACGTATAGACACCCGACACCCGAATCAAGGAAGTTTATATTGCTTGCGCCTGACACAACTACAGCGTAACGTAACTCGAAATAATTGCCGTTATTTCAAGGATTCTTGGCAAAATATTATTTGACGTAACTCAATACGGCTTTAGTCGAAACGACGTAACTCGAGAACAGGCTGTATATGATTGAAGCTTTCTTGAAATTTGGCAGATATTGGATGAAATATTCTTTGCAAAAAATAACATTTAGATAGATAAACGACGATGAATTCGTCGTAGATTGGCAGTGACTTCAATGATGACATTGCACACATTTTCATTTAAGACATTAATAAATAAAATTCTTCCCACGTTTATTACTGATATTTGGCCATACCCATAGGACATATAGCACACTTTTCCGTCTAGTCATGCGTTTAGTCGAAAGGCACAAAAGGCACTTTAAAATAAATCAGTGCCATTTATCTGTTAAGAAATTTTGTGGAACTTTCACGTTATTAATTTTTTAATTCAATAAAATTGAAAAAGAAATTCAAAAGTTTAATCAATAATAAATGGTAAAAGAACTCCCAATGTATATGAAAACCGTTAACAATTAAAATAGTGATTTTGTTACTAGTTGAAATTTTTTTGCTTAACTCACGTCATATATAGTTAATATTGCCATTTATATGATTATTAAACTATTTTTTTCTATTAAATTAATCTTTTTTACGACACGTTTAAAAAAATAATTATAAATATTTAACTTATGTTATCACTCTAACTGGCTTCCGACATTTATGGAGCCTCATATTTTTGTGTTTCTTAGCTTTGTTGCAATCAGAATTCAGAGTAAAGGATTGTTGTTTTATTTTAGTTGAAAAATTAAAAAAATAATTCCCAGATTCGAGTCCAGTATGAATTATATTGTCCTAGTTCAGAGTACAACTGTGCAGAGTTTCAGTACCGGTAATAGTCGAGAGTACTAGGTTCTAGTACTTTACCGCTACGCTAAGAATTCACGTAAAAAAGCGACGAAATAAAGGTATACTTATTACGCACTTATTTTAATTTTTTGTGGTAACTAGATAATAAACTAGTAACATCTGGTCATTTTCTCAGGTACCTGCAATTCGTGTACTGTCCAAACACAACGTTTCAAATTTTAGCTGTAATAGAAGTAGCCAAATAATAACTTAAGAGCTTTCAACGTTTCCAAAGTTTTCCTATAAACGTTTCCAACATTTAAAGATATTTACTAAAATGTAACACTGGTTGAAACTGATCACATATAAAGTTAAATTATTTTTCACAAATTATAAACAATTATAATAATATTGTAAGTTTTACAAGGAAATTAGTTATATTGGAATACAACAATGAAAAGAAGTAATCTAAGGTTTTCATTATGAAAAGAAATTTCATTACTCTTAAATTAGTAACGATGTCAGGCTACAAATTATTAATTTTAATGAATCAAAATTAAATATGAAAATATTTGCACACTTTATTGTGTCTTATATATTTCAAATGATTCAATTTATATGTCATCTTACGGCAAATGCATGAATAGTGCCTTAGATAAAATTATTAATTTTTGACAATTTAATAATAATTAACCGATTGTATTATTTAATACTATTAATTATCATGTATCCCATATTAGCTATAACGTACCTAAAGCGTAGGAAACCCACATAACTTTAAAGTTAAAGGTAACGGATAATCATTATTTTGAAATTAGAAAACATAAGCTTTGTTTCATTAAGAAAATAAAAAATTCAAAAATGTGTATTAATAATTCTAACATGAAAATGTATTTTAAAAAACTTTTTCATGGCTTTATTAAAATATAGTAACAAAACAAGCCAGTCAATTAATTTAAACAGTTTTGGAAAGAAAAAAAGAATGAAATTTTACGTAGAAAATCATTTGAAATACATGCTTCGCATAAAATTAATTTAAATTTAGTCACTCGGGAAAAAATTAAATGAATGCAATGGCCGTCTTTTCTTAGGCCACTTGGGTGGTATCGTTGTATTGCAAACAAATATTCCTTAATATTTTCTTTTGTTTAAGTCAATTTAAGAATTTAGTGATTTGCACAATTGGAATATACACAATAAACATTAAAATTCTGACTAATATCGATAGTCTCATAAAAAAAAATTTGTTTCTTTTAACATCGGACGTTAAACCTCAATGTTAAACAGTGTTAAATCATAGAACTTTAATATTTGATTTTGGTTTTAAAATTGGAACAAATGCAAATTGTTACCCACGTCTTTTACTCGAAGATGACTTTTTTGAATTAAATAATCCTTTTTTTTATAATATCTTAATATCCTGTTTGGGATATGTTAATAAAGATGTAGTCCATAATAAGTATTAAGTTAGCACTGGATGGCGCTGTATTATTTTGCTATTTTAAACGTGGGTTTTTGAATGACTTAAATGTAAATATTTCTTCCGGTGCACTGTTTTTCATTATATTTGGTCTTTACAGTGTAAGCAATATAAGTTATCAAAAATTCTAGGAAACCACCCATACTATTAGCGTCTGTCATCGATTTTATTGTATGATATGAACACAGTTTCAAGTTTCCATGGAAAATAAGTTCTGTGATTTGCATAAAATGAAGGATTCGAGGAAACAAAAAAGTTAAATGTACACCAGTTTCTCAAGTTATCTCAATATTTATTTTCACTTTATGTTATTTTCAAAGATAATTTAACTACACAAATTTTCCTATGTGTATTTATGTGAAATTAGCAGCAAATACCCGCTTTGCTGGGTTGTTTTGTTCATGTCACATATATTTTTATTATATAAAAAACATGTGTGAAAAACTTCCCACTTTTATTACTTTTTTATTTTGTACATAAATATCTTACAAATTAAGTATCCATAAATAAATAAATATATATATATATATATATATATATATATATATATATATATATATGTATATATATATATAAATATATATATATATATAGATATAAATATAGATATAGTTGTAATATTGCTTTCGGCGATTGGCTGGTCAATCAATCTGCGGGAAATATTTCATACGTGTAGACTGTATCATATAGATAAACATCGGTATTTTTTATCCCGGAATAGAATATTTTTTTTATACCGCCATTGTTTCATCTTTTACGCGAGCAACGCGAGGCGATTAGCTGATTGATAAATATACGCAAACACCTCTTCTTCCTACTCATCATTGGACATCTGGTTATACGTACGTTCAATTCTCTGTGATAATTGTTTCGTAATCGAGGCATTTACTTCCTCAGACAATATTAACGATGCGGCCTTCAGTCTTTCGCAAGACCGCCATTGTAATGTGTAATTATTTACCACTATTATCTACCGTGCTGACCAAACATAATATTGCGTCATAGTATTTGCGTGACAACAAGGTATACAAATTTATTCACCACATTTCAATAATACCAAGCTCAGTGCAATTTGTTTGATTCTGTCTTATTTCCTAAGACGGTGTCTTAATAAGACACCAGCAGAATGACGGCTCAAATAAGAACAATATTACGAGCAATTTATGGACCTGTCTTGCTATTTACTGGGATTGCCGTCTGCTACAAATTCGCTGTACTGGAATCGCCGTATTCTATACATTTATTATATGTAAACAGTCAGTTAAAAAATGTTGAAACCCTTCGACGATAAATATTCATTCCGATGCAGTAGATGGTCCTGAATAATTGTTGAAGCACGTATGCTCCGTAGGCTGCCGGTACTTATTACAAGTCCATTTATAGATTGTTTAAAATTATTTGTACACTCTAACTGTGGCTAAAAAGAGTTTTTCGCACAGGCTCCTGGAAGCGGGCGTATATCGCACACGGGTGGCACTTTAAAGGGAGCTGCAAACTTCATACTTTTTCACATAATTTGCACCTAGGATTTTTGTTACCTGTGTCAAAACAACGACGTCTATTGATCTTTATTGAAAACAAATGCAAACGTTTGCAGGTCCGCACCACATATTCCCTTAAAGAGGATTCTTTGATATCTTTCAGAGGACACTTCGGCATGGATGGGAATTCCCCGCCGTTGTTCTTCAGTCACTTGTTTTCAAGTAACGCAAAGTGTACATTGTTTTCAAGTAACTCATAATTGAATCTTGGACGTCGGCTTCCAGACCTATAGAAGAGAAAAAAATATGTTGCAGCTCTTGTTCTTTAGAAAGAGTTTATAAAAGTGATACAAGTGAAGGTATACCAGAAGGTGGAAAGCCTCTAAATGGTAGGTCATTTTCAGCGGTCTCTATCAGTATGACATGTAGCGATGACCTGGGTTCATGGCCTGCTAGTATAAATAGTTACTAGGTTATCTTGTTGATAGTTTAGACAGACGCGGTCCTGTATGCGTGCGCAACCACAATTTTCCCATTAATGACAATGGACACAAATTTAGTGATTATTACTATTACAGAAGTCTTTTAAACAAATTAATAGAGATTGGCTGGTTTACTCTATTTCCAAAGATTTATTGTTTTTGTTTCAAAACATTTGGTAAAACTGCAAGTAGTCTCTCTTATTTGAACGGTTTCTTCGCTTGACAATATTTATCATTAACTTTGAAAGGACATGAAACGAGCGATTTTCAAAATTAAAATGTAAGATTATAATACAAATAAATAATATGCTCAAAACTAAGACTACTGTAAACCAAACGCAACTGAGATGTATTAGAAATAATTATTGTTGTTTTTATCATGGTTTTTATCATGCCAATGTCTGACTTTTCGAGATTCATCAAAAAAGTTAGTAAGAAAAAAGTAATTTCTAAAAGTAATAGAAATGATGGCTTCCTTTGATTCAATTATGCGGAACATATTCGCAGAATTTAATTGAAATCTGATTCTAATCGAACGGGTATATCAAATTCAAAAGAAAATTATTAAATTAATCGGTACAGCTAATTATATTTTGAATGAAGGTAGACGATCACAATATTTTTTCGTCATATTAAACTATACTCTGAATGCAAGCCATACGGAACAAGTAACCGTAATAGCCGCCATGTTAATATAAATAATATAAGAAAAAAAGTGCGAACACTATATTGGTTTTTGTCCAGTTGTCAATTAAACTGGTAAGGGTTTATTAAATATTGTTTTGAATTATTGTCATAATTAAACTTCGACATTCAAAATTTGCGACGGTAAGGTCATTATAACGGTGCTAACGTGCGTAGAAAACACAAAGGATTGCAAAAAAAATTTTGCACGTTAATAATCATGAATTTTACGTTCCATGCTCAACTTATAGTCTAAATTGGAGAGTCAAAGATGCAGCAAATATTAGGTATCAAAACTATACATTTTTTCGCATAATTCAAGAAATCTATCATTATTTACAAAAAGGTGGTCGACCATTTGGAAATATTTATCAGATTTAAAATTAAAAGCTTCGAGTGCTACACGATGGTCTAGTAAATATGATGCAATCAAACCTTTACGATTTCACACAGAAAAAATATTTGATGCTCGTTTGGAAATATCTGAAAATACGTCCGAGTGGGATTGTACCAAAATGCACAAAGCACATTCGCTCGCTTTCAAGGTTCACCACCACATATTTATTTATTCTGTTGTAGCCTGGCACGAAATTTTGAACGAAATTCATTATTTAAGTAAAATTATACAAAGTCTCACATTGAATACGTTTTGATAATTTGATCGATAAGTTCACAAATTATCGTATGTATGAACACTTTGAAATGATTTTACAAGAAGCTACCGAAGTGGCACAAGAACTAAATGCTGAAATTGAGTTCCCACCAATAAACGCACTTCGTCAATAAAGGCCTAAAAGAAAATCGACATAATTTCATTACGAACCACGCGATGAAGTTATATTAGACCCTAAAAACAATTACAAAATAGAGTTTTATTTTAGAATTCTAGGTCAGATATTAACTTCCTTAAAACATGGATTTGAAGAGTTAAAAATTGTAGACAACCTGTTTGGGGTTTTCAGTAGTACATTATTTAATTATACCGAAGAATAATTGAATACTAAAAATAAAATAAATAGTGCGTGTCAGCTCCAACACGCGACCGGATTTTACTCCTTACATACGATTGTCTTGTGTAAAATAAGTAACACTGTACATAAATATAAATATCAATATCGTTAAATGGAAATGGAAAATTCTTTAATAAAAATATGCTGACAATATAATTATTTTCAAGTAAAACCCAAATGAACAAGATCAAATTTATGCAACAAAATTAAAAACATTTAGTAACGTCAGAATTAGAAGTTAAAATTAAAAGAGACTTTAATTTTGTTGGAGAGAAGACCCCAAATATTCACACATAATAACATTTATTCATTACATCTTGATTTAAGGGAACTTTAGTAAACTATGTGTGTCACACTCCGTCATTGCGATTATACCATAAGAAAATGCCAAATGAACATATTGATATCTCACTCTAAAAATGCTCAGAAATTTTGTGCAAAGTAACCGCGACCTAACGATTACACTTTTTTTAACGCTCTAAACTTCTAATTTTAAAATCTATTCTTAAGGGTTAAAGTCTAAAAAGGGTCTAAGTGCCAAAAATCTTCTTTCTTCTTTATTACTGTGTCATGTAGTATATTCTTTCGCCATTAACCTAAAATAGGGACTAAACGACTAGTTATTTTCTTAGTACTTACGACTCGAAGAAGTGTGGAAGTGTAAGACGCTTGGGCATAATTCTTTAAAAGGGTATAAGTCCGTTGTCGCGTGATGCCAGTGTTATGAAAATGGTGGACGTTGGTGAAAAACGTGTGCAAACTATTAAAAAAGCATTAAAGCATGCCGGTAAACAATATCAGACATCTAGGGGCAAGATCATTCCAGAAAAAAATAGCTCCCTGATAAGGTAATTTGATTTTTTAATTTTTATAAACCACAAACGATTTGCGCGGGCGTCCCGAGTCACGCACCTCTTTGCGCGCTAGTGATATGCATTTTACGTAGTTTGGAGATAATTAATTACTTAACTATGCTTATTTATTTGACAAACATTGCATGAATATTAAGATATGTAACGTTTTAAGTAAGGTACTTAAATATTTTATATTCAAAATGAAGATAACGGACAGTTTTATCAAACTAATTAATTTTACACAAAAAATATGCACCTTTGTTTATTTTTTTCAAGCCCATTGCAGTGTCGTAATGATTGCAAAACATTGACTCCGGCCCATAAATTAAAATTATTTCTAGAATTTTATAATCGGGCAGATAATGAAAACAGTCGAATTTTTTAATGAATATTATTTATTTAACTTTAATAAATTGAAGATGAAATGGAAAATATGAAATATCTGAGCAGAGCAAAAGGCAGTGTATTTTATACTGTACCCAATATACAAGGCAATATTGTAAATATATGTAAAGCCACATTTAGTGAAATATTTGCAGTGTCTTCTAAAAAGTGAAGATATTAGTAACGAAAAGAGAAAATACGAAGAAGCACAGGAAATTTGCAGAGATTAAAGAGAAAAGTGTAAGAGATCACATAAATTCATTCCCAAGAATGGAGAGCCACTATGGTCGCGCACGGTCTCAAAAAGAATACCTGAGCCCTGACTTTAATATTCACCGCCTCTTTCAAGCTTATAAAGTACTAAACCCGGAAACTCTAGTAACATACAAATATTAAAGTACTATTTAAAAAAAATAATTTTCTAATATCAAATTTTATCAGAAGCGGACAGATACGTGCTACCTGTGATTTTTGCATCAAATTAATATCATACAACTATCGATCCGTCAGTCTCTTCAGACTCTTCTACAATTAATATCATACATCAGTAGAGCGGTTGGCACTATTTAAATGGACAAATATCGGTTCGTGAAATACATGTTGTTATTAAATACAACAGTATAATCAAAATAATTACACATTCACAACGTTCGGACGATGATAAATAAATAAACACAATCGTCAGTTGCCAACTGACGACACCGCAAATGTAGGCGAGAAGAAGCCTGGAAATATTTTTGGAATAGAGATTTTGTTTATGTGTGGTTAGAGTGTATCGATGGGTAGGCGCACGCGCAGCTGCGTCTCACGTCACCGAATCCTCATTTACGATCGAATTCATTTTCACTGAGCAAAGCGAGACGCTCAGCGCCCGGAAAAGAAAAAGTGAGAAACGAGGTTTGGACGAACGATAAGAAACGAAATTAGATTATTGTTATACACGAAAGTAGAGTTTTATATATTTGCACCTCTGGCAGCTGGTTTCCCGATAGCATTACAAACAGTACCTCTCCTGTATTTACTAAGTGGCGGTTCTATGTAAGTTCGTATGAATGTATAATGAAATACACATATATTCATATTAATGAATAAATAGCTTTTCTTTTCATAAAAATGTAGCACTTTACGACATTATTAACATCGGATTGAATCATTCAAAACATAATGAAATAAAAAGTTTGCATTGAAATTTATGTGTACTTTCAAGTAACTTGTTTATTGTTTATGGATGATTTCAAGGTACAAGCGGATATACCATTTCAGTTTAAATTTTAACCTAATGACACTGGATAGTGGATAATCCAAAAAGACTTTGCGAAAGGTCAATATAAAACTTTTAAATTTAACGATGCATGCAGCAGCATTCGGCGTGATTTTTATTGCTGGGTTATAACGCTAGGCATAGACTGAGCAATGGCGTTACCATCTTAGTGCAAAAGTTGACTGTCTTTGCTTCAATGTTGATGGTTCTTTGAGCACTGCATTTTTATGAATAAAAATGCAGTGCTCATAGAACCATTTAAAATAATATGTAGTTAAGTATTTATTTATTACATTTATATTATAAAAACGTATATGTACGCTAAAGCGTGGCGGATTAAAAATAATAATAAAAATATCGGATTATTTCATATTCAATTTAAGTTTATAAAGATTTCATAATATGTCTTCAAAATAGTCAGTATTTTTGTCAATTCAGAAACAAATGTATTGAATAACTCATAGTTCGTATTTTTTGTGCACGGTGGAGTTAATGTTTAGACTTTAAAAACATGATATAACTAGCCTTCTTCTTGCTTGCCATATTCATCGCTTTAATATATTTTGCAAATGTATAGATCGAAGTAGGTATATTATTGAATAAATTTGGCGTTAATTTTGTAGAAATTCATTATTCACAATTAAATGAAACTACGTGATGTAGTATTATTTCTACTTTCTTTAAGTTCTTTACTACGACCTAGGTTTCATTGTATTACAACATCTTCAGGTGGGCTATTAGATAAGATTAGAAAGCAATCTTTGCTAATAGCCCACCTGAAGATGTTGCAATACAACAAAACCTAGGTCGTAGTAAAGAACTTAAAGAAAGTAGAAATAATACTACATCACGTAGTTTCATTTAATTGTGTAGGTATATTATATTGAGGTTAAATGTAACTGTCATAGACACATGTATTTTTTGTTAAATAAAGTAAAATGAGACAGTTGTATGGTATTAATTTCATGCAAAGGTAGAAATATTCCATTAAAATATTAGCTACTTAATAATAACCACTATGATAAAAGTGGTCCTAGTATAAATATCGTCAATATTAATGCGGAACACTTTGTTTTATAAAATGAGAATTTACCTGACATGTTGCTAATATTTATCTATGTATTATAAGAGAAGAAGTAAAATTTAAATTGATATAGTGAATAGTAATAGTCGACTAATCTTGTCGACAGTTCATGAAAATATAATTTTGCTTGCAGAATAACCATTTTTCTGTCTCTAATACTTACCTCATTCGTACGAAGATAAGAAAACTTTGATATTTGTTTGCTGATATATTTTTGCCGCCTTACAACAAGTATTGAGTTTTATATGAATTAGGTTGAAAAAAAATCAAACTATCGTAAAAAATAGTTTGATTTTTTGTAATGGTTTTTATCTACAAAAGTTCTACTGATTACGTAACCTAAATCAATGGAAGGCTCTTTTCCTTTCCAGTAAGGGCGTTCTGTAATAAGAATCAAATAATTATTCTCTTCAAGTAAATGTAATTTCTGTAACTATCAGCTTTATCGCGGCTTTATTTATTACTCAAATCATTTTGTAATAAGCATTGTAAATAAGAGATAAGGATACAAATATCAGTGAGAACTTTTCTCGCAAATGTACTAAATCATTACAAAAATGTAAAACATAAGTAATATGAATGAACAGACTCTCCATTTTATTCGTTTAACTTTCTTTTTGTATAAACTGTTAATAACTGCAATAAAAAGAAAATGAACGTTGTGTCGGCAACTCATTGGCACGGCTCGTGCTATAGCAATTGTTGTGGTGCTGAAATGCGACTATCGTGCCACCGTGGTATCGTGTATCACGATAGCATGGAGGCTGGGTGACACAAATTTTATTGAACGATTTAGTTCACAGATCGCGATTCATCTTGTGATATATGAATGAAGGTGTTGTATGTAAATAAAGATATTATAAGTTGATGAAGGCGATTATATCTTTTTATGTTGACATTGTGATATGAATATTGCTGAGCAAACAGTCGGTGTTGGCTAATTAGACCTCGCATCGTACAGCATACGTTGTCTTCCAATATGTCGTGTCGAGAAGTAGAAACAAATTCCATAGGGGAATATTTTAATATTTTGGTTTTTTAAAAAGATTTAGGTTTATAGGCTTTTGTTTATACAAAAATTGGCTTCAACCACCCGTTTTCTAATTTATCTGTCTATAATTTCACATTATTCTTCACTTGCGCCATATAAAAAACACCTTTAACATTACAATATATTGTCCTGATAAATAGTTTTTTTACGTTTTGTTTTAATTTTCTTAATGTAATAGGATGATCTATAACTGCCTTAGTAATATTACAGCGATGTAAAATAATCGGTTGCTGTCTATCCCGTTTCCCGCGAATGCAAACAAACCTCGTAAAAAGGCGTGTGTTTTCTTGTGTTTTTTTATTTTCTTAGTGTTTGTTTTTTATTTTCTTCTTAGAGTTCAGACTATATCAATCCATCTATTCTATTTCTATCTCTCTCGATCGAATCTATTTATATTTCGATCGTTTATACATAATATATGTATGCACGTTATGCTTTAGGATAATTTGGTCAGAGTGTCGTTGCATTTTCCGCATTACGTAGACCAATCTAATGTAAACCAATCTAATGTAAACCAATAACGTAGACCAATCTAATGTAAACCAATGGGTAATCGATCAATTGAATAGTGGTCATAGCGTAGCTGCGAGAATAACTCCGTCTGAAATCAGCTTAAAATAGTGAATTTCCCAAATCCACCTTATTATATGAAAATTTTATGTATGCTATTTGGTATTAGTTTGTTATTGTTCAATAAACATTGAACCACATAAGACAGTTTTGAGTTTGTACGTTTTTAGTATTTAAATTTACATTTTACTCCACCATATTTTTGAGAAATTTTGAAACGATTAAATAATATTTAAATTTTAAATAAATATTCTTCGCAAACGCGAGTAGGTAGCCTACGCCGACATTATATTAGTTTGGCGGTTTTTAGACTGATTCATTACTTTTAATTCATACAGTAGCCAAACAGAATATTGCCCCTTCTTCAAAGTATGAAATTGTTTTTCGTTGCGTTGTGAATGCTCTGCCGGAATGCGAATAATTAAAAAATTGAAAAAAATTCAAAAATCTTTCTAAATTTAATGTAGGTAGATTATCGGAGAGATCAAAATTTCCTTCCTTAACTGTCAAAACTATTGCTTGGTGTGAGATTCTAGCAAATATTGCATATTTTCAACTTCCAGTTAGGAAAATAAGGAAAATAATTCACATTCGAAAGTTTAGATCAGTTTTATTAAATTAGATAAACGTTATTAAAGAAGGAAACAAGTTAAAATTGTGGTTATCAGTTTTTAATTTAACTTTTAATTTTTGTTTTTTTACATATAAGGCTGGACAGTGACCATTATTCAATTGAGGGAAAATTAATTTTTAAGAGCTATTATAATAAAATATCTGCCTGAAGAAAAGTAGTATTTTTATATTCCCACATGTCACAAATGTTGACAATATATATTGAGGCAACTTTTAGAACATATATGACTTTATATGTCGACATTGACGGAGAAATTGAAAATGGAAGTAACTTATTTTCCTTAGCGATACAAATCAATAATAATTTTATTATTATTATTATATATAATATCCTTTTATACACATAAAGAGACCTTTTGTTTATAAAACGTTACCAATAAAATTAATAGTGCACGTCGACACGCGTCTCATTAATTGTGCATGTTAGCAATAAAATATCATTAGCGTTCGAAAAGTGGTTCTCCAAATACAATACAGTTATTTTCTTCAATACGCCTATTTCTTTTATTTACGCGATTTTTTACTCTGTGTCTTCCCTCACAATCCAGATAAGAGTGCTACTAAGAAACTTTTCTGTTCGTTTTATAAAAACCGTTTTTTGTTGATTGCGAATACAATTACAAATATTGCAAAAGAATTAAGAGTATTTCCGTACTCAATGCGTCGGTACTTGGACCGCGTAGGCCAACGGAAAAAGCGGAAATTCATAATTTACAGCAGAGCTCTTTATGAAAATGAATGCGAAAGCAGAAGTGTTAATAGCGAGCTACAATCTCGTTCCACAAAGATAATTTCGTACCGTCTCAGCAGTTAGTAACGACTCTAAACAGATCGCGGGCGACGGTAGTGCGGTAGTATTTCCATCGCCTCCTTATATTTAATTGAAGCGTTTGCATAAATTCGCTCGCAATACACCACGCGTAGTGTAATGCCCGGCGCCGAGTGCGTACGGACGAGGGTTGCCGGTTGGAAATATCGATAGTTTGTTACCGATGAACAAAGTTGATGTCGATCATTTTCTCGGTGTCTTTAAATTTAGATATCGTATTGTCAGACTTGGAGAAGATATTAAATTTTCTATCATTCAAAGTGTGAGAAACACTTAACGTGTACCGTATTTTAACGATTACGCAATATTCATTCTAAATAATATGTAGAGTACAACGCATATTTTGTAAGCGGTTTCATTCGTGTTAATTTTGGAAAGTAAGAAGGACATTTTAGATAAGCAAAAAATATAAAAACAATAAAAAATTTAAAAAATGCAAACGATAGGTTAGGACAAAAATATTACTAAATATACTAGTTCTATGTAAAATTTCATCTAAATCGTTTTAACAGTTTCCGCGTCCAAACAAATAATTAATTCGGTGTCGGCGTGAAATTTGACGTCAGCGGGGATTGGATTCGTATTTACGGGGTGATTTCTTGAAAGATTGTACAGGTTAATAATAAGGACGGAAGGGAATTTATGGGAGAAAATATTGCGCCCAGCACCGGCTAACTTCTCCTACCCGGAGAAGTTAAAAGTCTGACCAATAATTAGTCCTTAGATCAACCAACGTGCCATCTACATCAAGATTATTTGAGCCTCAAATAACATCTATACGTTCAGAGTTACGGAGAACGTAAGTTTTATGGTCGTTTAAGTACTTTTTAAGCAATTTCGGCCTATTTTTGAAGTAAAACTTCTTTACGCACGCTTGACTTGGGGAGTAAGCTGGTGAATGCGTGACGAGTGCGTTACGAAAAGTGTGATCGGGCGAGGGGAACGGAAGTTGAGAGGGAGATAAGTTAGTGAAGACAGAAAGAGAGAGAGTTACGTTTCGTATATTATTGTAGGGACAAGAGAGAGAGGTGCGAGCACACATTTTCTTTCTCTCTTTCTCTCATAGCCAGTTATGTTTCGTATATCTAAGACACAGTGCAAGCCTATTGTCTGTATCACACTGTAGGAGCAAGAGAGAGCAGTACGCGCGCACATTTTCTTTCTCACTTCCTCTCATAGCCAGTGCATGAAATATATATATATATATATATATATATATATATGCGAGTTTGCTAGCGTTACGAGAACGGTGATTTTTTTATTATTTTGTAATTTCATTTCGTTCTTGAACAATTTTATAAATTATTATTTTGTTCAATACATTAAATATTCTACGTTTAAAGTGAATAAAATTGTAAATTAATTTTGAAGTTCATATTTTGTGAATTTGAAGTTTTATTTCAGTCATGTGGTCTAAAGCACACTCGTTTTTTGTTATCTCAGTTTGGTGCCCATATGTTTAGCGTCATGTTCATCGAGCAGATTAGAACGCCACTGTACATAAAACTTTTATAAGTAACATCAAATAAAATGAAACCATGAACAAGTACAACAGTGAATACAATTGTCACGTATCGTAATTCAGCATGCAAATTAGACAGTGAATAATACAATAATTTCGTGAGAGACGTGTCGTCTCTGTCTACATATTTTCGAAGTGCTTTTCAATTTGATATTAGTTTAACCTCGTTTGTTCTCCTAATTTAGATCAAATACTCTTCTAATGTTTTGAATTCTGAAATTATGATATTCAAATCAAAATAGCGTTTTGAGTATTAGCTTCTACCGATGCTGATTAGGCGCAATTTGTCGATAGCGATAATATGGGTAGACGACGGCTAGAACGCTCCCGTGCCTAGAACCTAATACTGGAAGATTGCGTGCGCGTCATCGTGAGCCTCGGCTGACTCATCTACGCCAATAGATAACAGCCAGTCCATAGACGAGACTATGTCGGCGATTTATGGCAACTTTTGGACCAGACAACTAGCGCCATCTGTTTTCTCAGCTTGCGAACTATATTTGCTAATGGGTAAATCCATTATCGATCTATACATTACATAGGTATATTGATTTATTATTATTCAACCGCGAGCTACGTTCGGCTTTCTTCACTTTTCCTAGTGCGGACTAAATTTTAAACGAACTTGATTATTTAGTAAAAGCTGTTAATCGATCTTCTACAAAAGTCTTCTATATAATGGAAATATAAAAAAATAATTTTGTTTTCGTTCAAAATAATAACAAACATTAAGTCAAAGAGATCTTCCAACATTCATAATCATGTCCCATATATTGAAACTGAATTTTGAATATTTTGAACGGGTGATAATTTCTTGGTTATAAATATAAACAATTTTATAGGTTTAGAAACTTTGTCAACGTTATTTTTAAGATTTGGAAACTTTGTCACCTCCTTTTATTGTTCATCGTTTGTTACATATTATTTCTTTTTCTTTATTTTGTGAACTAATTTGTTTATTAGTAAATTATTCTATACTTTGAGAATGGCCTTTGGTTACAGGCAGCAATACTCTATAAACTATAAATTCACTAAAATTAGTGTTATTGTTTGTTACAAATTCTGGTGTCGAATGCTACGATTCATCATTCTTAAACATAGCGTGATTTTAAATAACGCTGTAATGTACAAATGGTATTGCGTTTATATAATCAATATAAAGTATTCAAAATTAAATTTTAACGCAATATTTATTTATTAAACAAAATAGACCTCATAAAACTACATTCGAAGGCTAAAAACATAAAAACATCAATTGAAGGAGAGTGCGCGGTGCGGGTACCCATCACGGCGTTGGCGCCGAGCCAACGCCCGCCGTCCGTGACTTTCCACCTTGATTGGACATGGTGTATTTAAAACATCTCAAAACTATGTTTAGTTTGAAGACGGTAGAGCAATCCGCAAAGTGAATTTATAATTAATTTATAAATTCCTGATGTAACACGTTAGTTGGCAGCTTTTGTTAATTTATAAAACAACATTGTATATATTCAAAATAAAGCTTACTTTTTATTTAATAGTTACGATTCTGAATTTCTTTATAAAAGTTTTTGTGTCTAATATCCAAATATTTGTAGCAAGGGAATAAACTTATAGAAAAGCTTAAGTTAAAGCAAACGTTGCAAGTCGGTTGTACATGTAATGTTACGTAGTGCCGGCATACAGACTAGAGATGAACATTCGTAATGTCGATATCGGCATCTACTCTCCAGGTTGTCCGTTAGTGCAAAATATTTACATTTATTTTGTTTGCTTTCGGAAATTTTGAATATTTTTACTATTGTCGCTTTTTAGTAGCGATACTCGTTGTTAATAAAAGTGTCCATTTTTATCGATTCCTATTAATATATTAATATTTCGAAGACATTTGGCAATTTGAAACTAATAAACTCGCCACTTCTTTCTCTTCACCAGCATATTATAGACAATTCTCGTTCATCTCTCGATAGGTTTACGTAAAAATAGCGCGGCGTTCTATATTCTATTCAATTAGTGTGTGAGCTTCGACGAGTAGAAAGTTATATGGAAATTTCACGAAGAGAACTTATAGAATATTTTCGAAAAATTGAATTTTGTTTAGCGTAAAAAGCAAGCAAAACGACATGCAATACCATGATGTGTATACTCGAACGAAAATTTGACTTCTCGATAATTCTCGTCCAGGATTTTTTACGAGTTAGAAAAATGAAAAAGAAAACCTTTAATGAAACTGAGCGCAGATTAAATTCGCATAACCTATTAGAGCAATTTTTTGATTTCATGCTACGTCCGAAAAATGCTTTGACTACAACACGAGCTGTTCGAATACAACACGAGCTGACTCTGATGAATTGAGATTACTAGTTTACTAGTTGCCATCCTAATATATCTTTGAAGGGAACTAATGTTTATTAGTATATAAACTTTATTCTTCTTATTAAACTGACAAGAACGATATTGTCTCATGTATAAAATTTCATTTATCAATATTTCATGTAGATATTGGTAAAAGGCATTTATGTTTATTCGAACTTTATATCATTGAGCAAATAGATACTAACTGACCAGTAAGGAGCCCCTCCCACAATAAGGTAACACTACAACACCTTAGGGTTGTGAACTGTGCAAGTAAATAATGACATTATCAGGCACGAATGGATTTGTTCGCTTTACCCGATTATTTAAACAATCGGCACTTCACTAATCAGACACCTTAGTAAGAGGCGTATTGTACAATCGATTGAACTACTTTGAATGTAAATAAGGACATTTTATTTATTTTGTGCTATTCAAACTACGTCGACACAACAATGTTCGATATTAGTATTGTTCCAGTATTAATCGGATTTTATCCATCGGCCAATGTCCTGTGTACAATTATTTGATCTCTCACCTACGGTATTAATGAGGCAGCACTAACTAGTATTTTACGGTCTTGAGCCATTGACTATATAAAAGATAAAAAAGCGAGAACGATTTTATGTGAATGCGTAAACAAAAAGATGAAAGTTCTAATTATTAAAGGTGAAATACCTTCTTTTTACTCCTTCGTTTCCTGTTTTTTTACACCATTACATGCGATATGCCATGCCCAACTCAAACGATTAAAAATTGCATTAATTCCCTATAAAATATTTGCCCAATAAAGCGTAAAAAATCTATAATTTCAATTAAATTTACAGACTACACGAATATTCTCTTTGAACAATTTTGTTTTATATTTGAGTTTATGTTTGTAACAATAAATCATTTTCGTTTACTGATATCGCTTTGGTGGACTAAGCAAGGCGTGGTAGAAATACTACTTATAAGCTTTTTAAAATATATTTTAAGTTTATTTTTCTAAGGGAGGTTAAGTTTCGTTATGTCTTTATTTGCAATATAAATTATTGCTTTATCATATATGAAATATTAAAACATTTCTTAATTACAACAAATTTTCAGCATATTCATTTTTTCTGTGAAACATCTATAGGCGCAGGTATAAACCGGATCGTTGGCGTGGCGACGCTTGCCGTGGCGACGGGTCGCAACGCTATACTAAGGTACCTATATATATAGTCTATATGTAGTAGAGTGTACGGTATGGCGACGTGTCACCATTCGCAACCGACTACGCGACCCCCTCCTCACTCAGTTCGACGCTGTTGTTTACTACGGTACACATAACCTGTGCTTTATGATTTTTGTATTAATTGTAATTAAATGTTTATTAAATAAAGTCACCATTTTCTTTAAGAAATTCGTAATTTATATTTTCTTTAAGAATTCGTATTCTTTATTTTTTCATTATGCTATATTTAGTTCCTGTAATAATCTTGTATTTTTATACATATACGAATACGATGTTTCACATCTGCCACGCGTCCCGTGGAGGCTCACTGTTTTTTTTTAATTATTAATTGACAGTACTTGTAATTCTAAATAAAAAGATCCAATTTTTTACTAATTAATAAATTAATTTTTTAATTAAGAAAATAAATTTAATTTTGTAAAATTTACTTATTTCATTGAATTTAGATTTGACCAACCGTACTTACACAATTTTTTTTAATATCTGATTTATTCTCGTTTTAGAAATATTATATATTCCTTATTTACGTAATTATATTAGTGCTTTGTAAATTTGGAAAATAAATGTAAATAATACTTAATAAATGTCATTGTCCATGATGAAGGTATCGGTGCTGCGGTCAACTACGTTAACTATGGTTTAACTACGTTAACTATGGTACTAAGAAAAGGACAATGAAATTCTCAACACGTAAGGTGTACTCTCAGAAAATGATTTACTGGTTACTAACTACAATTAAATATATGATTTACTAAACTATATACATACAAAACATGCGTAATATAAATATGTGCGATTATATATATGTATATATATATATATATACATATATATATATATATATATATATATATATATATATATATATATATATGTGTGTGTGTGTGTGTATGTAATCGTGGCCGATTGAATGAGTTCCTAGCAAAATCTTACTGCATATCTAAAACTATAGTCTCAAAACGTTTTTATCTACGAATATTGCACCTGAACAAGCAGGTTTTGCGAAGGGTAAAAGTATCCGCAAACAAGTCCTAATAGTGCGCCAAATTATTGAAAAATTCCGGGAATTCAACAAGAATATTTGCTTCCTTGACTATTTGAACCCATTTGATTCAATTAAATTGGTCAAACTTTAACAACCGCTACTGAAGATCAAGACGCCAAAACATCTTGTACACTTTCGCAGGCGTCTTTATTAAAATGGTACAGCCCCGGCTAGAACATACAATGTACCCTAGAAACACTCCCACCCCATTACAAGAGATTGTCAGAGACGTATAATCTCACTTCTCCTATTTAATATTTATATGGAGCTTATATTGAAAATTGTTCTCGAGTACTAAATGGATGGAATTACAATCGGTAGCTCAAAAATTTCGAATCTTCGATATATGGATGATGTCACCTTATTCGTAACTAATATATGTTACATGGAAAGTCTACAGCAAAGGATGGAAAATATTGGCTTTCAATTTAAAAATAATCGCAATAAGACAACGACGATTGTTGAACATGCCACCACGTCACACAACTAGCGAATGGCGAGTTAGTTCATTCATACGTCTATTTAGGGGCATTAGGCATATTATGATCACTAATTCCGCTACGTATAAGCGTAAGAATGTATGGAAGAACAGTAACATCACAAAAACAATGAAAACCCACTCGTTCGGGCATTAGGGTTCCCCATTTTCGTCGATGAGATGGATAGATCAGAATAAATCAGCCTGTATGGATGTTTCCCTATACGAGTGTACCCAGAAAACGTTATGTGCATGCGTGCGTGCGTGCGCGTGTAGATAGACATACTTTATTACGTAAGCATAATGAAGATGTTACATATAAAATTTAAAATGATAGATATTCTTGAAATAACATATTTCTATTAGATATTTTTTTGGCGTCGGCTTAAAAATGGTTAATTTACCTACAGTCAACAGTAATGTAATTGAGGTCGCAATTTGTTTCCTCTTAAAACGGCTCTGAATTTAACAAATGAGCGTCAGCAAGCCGTCTCAGTTCTAACACCAGAATTTACGGGAAACTAAAACTATACTTTTCTTCGTTACTATCAATCAAAGAGAATAGGTAAATGAGTATTTTGCCACTTTTTTTCATTTCAAAGTATAATGATAGCTTGTGTGTTTTAGTGAGGTTTAGGTGTTGTGGTGAGGAATGGATTGCAAAAAGCCTATTGAAAATGTTTGAAAGTAATAAAATGTAATCACATCAAAATGTAAGTCTGACTTATTTTGTCAAATTGGCATCATAGCATCAGATATTCCCAGATTTTAATGGTCGCTGTCATTTTAACTAGACGTAGTTTTTTTTCCAAAATTGAAGGTTTTTCTTCAAAGATGTAAATACGTCTTCAAGTGGTGTTATAAAAAAGGTTATCATAAAAAATGATAAATAGAACAATTACTACTCGGATGTTGACATCGAAAGTTCAATAGAAGAATATATAAAATAGTTCAAATCTTTAGAAAGAAATTTGCCAACTTTAATGCTAACTTATAAATTAAAAACAAACATGCGGGAAAAACAGGCAAAGTGAATCCACTAGCACAATATCCCTCAATATCACACATTTAGAATGAAAGAGATTCAACTTAAAAGTCATAACAGAGTTTTCAATTTTTTGAGTTAGGCCCGTTTTATTCTGAAAAATGGGATACGTATCCTTTTGTTACGCTGCCTATTCGCATTTCGTTTTTGTGATACGGTCTGCATAGTTTTCTCGGCTTTACCAATAAATTGAAAAATTTTGCGGTATCTGCCAATAAAGTCATGGATTACATTATTAGCGTAAGTTCTATTAAAAACTAAATAATGACCGCGACGTGCCCGGCGATTTACTTCCATTATGCCTAACGACACGGGGTTTTATAAATATTTATCTAAGTAACCGTTATTAGTGCGTTGCATGTTCGTTTTTGCCAGTAACTCAAATCGTGATGAAAATGTCCTAAGGAATAAATCATTATAAAGAATAAATAAGGGTGATGCCGCTAGACAAAAATAATGCAATACTCCTTAGCGACCTAAATATAAATGGTATTTTTAAAACCCGCAGCAGAAAAAATAATATAATTGTAGGTGAAGACAAGGGTATCAAATTGGTTAGTAAGGGAATATTTTTGACGAATTTCCAAAAATGGATTGAGAGCTATAATAGATGAAAATGAAAATAATCATCTGCAATAATCTGCTTCTTAATAAATTGTTTTATATTTTTTTATTATAGGAGTATCAGAAATATATAGACGGTTTTAAAATATTTCTTTTTTACTGGATGAATATGAAATATAGAAACTAACTGTAAATAAGTGAGAATAAATAAACCGGTTTCTTTATTTACTCATATAACTAATATAACGCGACTGTTTTATATATCGTCGAAATGCACCTTAGGCTTATTGAAATTGCTATCGAATCGTTCCTGTAGTCTCACATTATTTCCCAATTTCTTTCTGATTTCTTTTATTGAACATTTTATTAACCCTTAAATAACAATGTAGACGCTTGTCGCCAGTGCATTTTCATTCAGATTTGATTTTTTCATCAAAAGTCCGAATACAGTTGAAATAATTTTAAAACATTTATTTACGGGTTGGGCCGAGCATGATATCATAAATCAAATATAATTGTATCCTGCAGTCAAATATAATTTTTTTTTATACTTTCGGATACATTCCTACGTATGGTTTCATAACCGTAGATATATTTGGCTTTGGAAAAAGGAGGTTTGGAGGAGGCAATTCCAAAAACCTCCAGTTCAACCAATTTTCGGTCATCGCGGTTACCTAAAATACTCTTGATTTGAATACAAAGCATTAGTATATTTATTTACTTAACAAAATTATTCTTTGTCCTATTGAATCGATATAACCTTGATTAAAGTTAATTTATACTTTGTTTTCAGAAAACCAATTAGAGATATTAACGAATAGTTTGGTAACTGTGGTTTCTGTTAGCAAACTCAACTCAAATCGAAGGTTCATTTGTAAAAATTCCAAAGGAAAGAAAGAAGACGGTGACCAATTAGAATAAAAATTAAGGTCTTCAAATTGAAATTATTCATTGATTTTTTTATCTTGAATTCAAATAATTCATTTTGGAAACGTGCATAATACTGTTCAGTGCTCATTCACTAAATGTAACTGCAGATCATGTGACAACTATAATATCTATGTCATCTACAGATTTTAGTATTCCTATCATAATTTGGTTTAGACCGGAGCTTTATTATTTTTGAGCAATTTTGAGGAAAGTGTAACTTCGGTTAGTACGGTTTTTTCTTGTTTAAACTCGTTTCGTTTTAAAACAATCCTTTTGGAGGATTTTGGAAAATTGTAAGCAATAATAGTACATCTCTCGACTACATCATCAAACTCGTGTATTAGCGCCTTCCACGCACTACTCCTACTTACGTAGGTTTGCATGTAGACGTAGATCTTTTAGCCACCGTCGTTGGAAAAGGATCAATCTTTAAGTGATTAGTACAACATGGATTGCTAGCACCACGACAAGATCCTTTCAGTGTGTTAAACTTTGAAATTACAAAGGAAAAAGGCTACAATACCAACGACCTGCTTCAATACATTGCTCACAACAAACCATTCCGGAATGAAACTCAAAAAAAATTACAACGTTATCATGGACCGAGTCAACAACACTGGCGAAATTATTTACTTGGACGCACCAGGTGGCACCGGGAAAACGTTTCTAATAAATCTATTGCTGGCAGAAATACGTGCTAAACAACACATCGCACTTGCACTGGCATCATCCGGCATTGCCGGCACACTTATGAAAAGAGGACGAAGTATCCATTCCCTTCTACAACTACTGTTGAATATAGTTGAAGAACAATTCCCAGTTTGTAAAATCTCAACAGCGTCTGAACAGGATAAATTTCTAAAACAAGCTAAAATTATCTTCTGAGACAAATGCACAATGGCATATAAAATACCTTGAAGCCATGGACAGAACATTACAAGAATTGCGAGAAAACTCTTAAGCGATGGGAGGGAGCTCTACTCAACTCTGGCCACACATGCAAATATTGCGACTAACTAAACATATGAGAGTTGAACTATCGAAAGATGAAACAACAGCACATTTTGCTCAAAAACTTTTACAAATAGGCGAAGCCACATATCCTACTGACCAGACTACCGGCTTCATTGAACCCAACAGTGATTTTCATAGCCACTACTGAGAACGAACGCATCGACCAAATTTATTCAAACATTGTTCACAACGATACCAATCCGGAGTGGCTATTTGAGAGGGCAATTTTGACAACTAAAATAATATTGTCGACGATATAAAATTTAATATTAAAAAAGAAATTCCCGGTGAAGAGAAAATATACAAATCGATCGACACGATGGTAGATGTTGAAGAAAGTGTCAACCTCCCTACAGAATTTTAAAACTATTTGGAAGTACCACGAATGCCATTACACTGTCTTCGACTGAAAATTAGGTCTCCGAGCATACTACTCATCTCTCCCTCTCTTTCTACTCATCAATATCAACTTACCAAAACTATGTAATGGAACAAAGATGACCGTCAAAGAGCTATCAAATAACATCATCGAAGCCAAACTTATGACTGAAAAGGACAAAGGACAGGCAGTATTTATCCCCAGAATACCACTGATCTCTGCTGAACTGCTATTCCAATTTAAAGGACTGCAATTTCCAGTCAAATTAGCCTATTGTTTTACAATTAACAAAGCGCAAGGACAAAGTTTAGAATATTGCGGCATCAACCTCAAAGAATTCTGCCATTTTCACGGTCAGCTATTTATTTTATTTGTACATGTATACCCTGGATGACAAAGTAGTTTCGTTAGTTATACAAGTATTATAAATATTTTTTCAGTAACAATTTTTTACTCCTTATACTTTAAAGTTTATCCTTTTATTCCAACTACCACACAACCTCATATCAACTCCCCGAGTAAAGCCGAGTACCCCATCTAGTTAAAAATATTTAATAACACGCAATAATGTTATTTGTGCCGACCTCTTACGGAAGTTCCACTGATTTAATCTAACGATGATTTCGTTGTCTATAATATAATAAATTTGTTGATGCCACTCGATTAAAAATATTAATTGCGGATAATAATCAAATGTTTAAAACTTGGAATTTATTTGAAATTTTCAAATCCGTAGTTAAACAATTAAAGTAGGTTGGAGGGAATAAATCACATAGCACTTTATGTTGACGCTTAACATTTCGTGATAAATGTAACCTATATTTTGGAAGACTTGCTCCGTAACGTTCCACTCAATGGAGTGCGCGAGAAAACTATTTACCCTTCTTCCCCCACTTTATATTATGAGGAAGTATTATTAATCCGATTTCGATAGTGATACGTGAAATTTGACACTTCGAGTGTAACAACTAATAAAATATGTAGATCACATTGCAGATTTAGAAAGAATTGTTGAAGCGGATCGTGTGTGATCTCACCGCATGCAAAAGTTCACTGCCAAACGGAGCGGTGCAGATCGCGGTCGTTCACCGTCGGCGGAGAGGCGAGTTCGCCAGCAGACGTAACAGACAGACCTGGGTTAATAGCCGACCCATTTTCGACGAGTCTACAGCCGCCACTGATTAGTTTAGTCCGTGTGTCTGTCACCCAGACGCTCGCATGAGCTCGTCGACATGCGGTACAAATAATTATAAGCGCCATGAGAATGATTTCGTATCATTAGGCACAGTGTCCGGTGATGCTCGCCCAATTCGTATCGCTCTAACTGGGTCACTTTCCATTAACAGTATTAACTAAACAGAGAAGTTATAAATACGATGTGTCTGTTGATAGGATATACTCAAAAATGAGAAAAGATTCATGTTTATGGGCCACGTCACTGAACCATTGGGCGCTTATCACTTTGATCCGTGCTTATGTCGATTACGAACGGCACAACTAATAGCTTTTAATTTTAATTCACAATACTTTGGATAAATATATATTAGTACAAAATTAACATTTGAGAAATAAACAAAAAAAAATGTTTGTATATATATATATATATATATATATATATATATATATATTTATTGTGTCCACGGTCGCCACTCATGTCTACGCCAAATAGGAGTACACGCGAACATAAATGTAACTTTCGAATGGAAAAACGTAGGAGAACGGGAGTTGAAGGGAGAGAGGGGGAGTGAAGGGGAAGGGTAAAGGAAAGGGGTGGGGGAGGGAAATGAGGAGAGGAAGGGAAGGGCAGGAGGAGTGAACGGTAACGGCGAGGGGAAGGGAAGGGGAAGGGGAAAGGGAAGGAGAAGGTTGAAGGGAACGGGGAGGATACGGGGAGGGGAGAAGGCGAAGAGGAGGGGAGAAGGCGAAGGGGAGGGAATAGGAGGGGAGGGCAAGGGCGAAGGGCGAAGGTTTAAAGGAAAGGTTTCAGAGGTCGGTTTAAGCGGAAAGTTTAAGGGAAAGATTTAAGGGGAATATTTAAGGGGAAGTTTTAAGGGGAAGCTTTATAGGATGGTTTTAAGGAAAATGTTTAAAAGGAAGGTTTAAGGGGAAGGTTTAAGGCGAAGGTTTAAGGTAAAGGTTTAAGGTAAAAATTTCAGGCAAAGGTTTAAGGTGAACGTTTAAATGGAATGTTCAAGGGAAAGGTTTAAAGGGTAAAAGGGCGAAGAAGCAGTTGAAGTGGAAGGCGTAGGAAAAGGCGAAGGGGAAGGTGAAGGGAAAAGCGTAGGAAACTCGAAATACACCGAGCAACGCTCGGTCACCCGGTACTATATATATACATATTTATATATATATATATATATATATATATATATATATATATATATATATATTATTTTAGACATGATTGCGCTATTAAAACAATAAGTAACTCAGTTTGCTAATTAAAGTATTTAAAGATGAAAGTCTACTTTGCTGTTTTGTTCCCAGCCGAATTTTAAATTTTGGCTGCACTAGCCCGAATAATTAACATTGTTCTGGCGCAGCTGTCCTCGCAACTAAAATCATTAGCTGCTCACAAAAGGAAATAAATTTTTCTTTTTGAGGTCATCGTTCATTTTCCAAGGATAAGTTGTTCCACCACAACATAGTTGAAGTGTCTCCCTGGGATCAACTTCATTTACGTTTGCAAACTGTTCCTCTTTCTAAGCATTTGTTAAATTTTTGCCTAGGAACCTGTGATCCAGCATTTCAACTACATAATGAGTATCATACAGAGCCAACTTTCTGCGTTTCAGATATGTTTTTTTATATTTGCAAGCTGGTCTTTTAGTTCCATCCCCAATTTGTTCCAAATTTCAATTGGTACAGCAATGTGGTAGAATTGCTTTACATTCCGTCTAGTACAAAAGCAACAGGTGTGAATATTTTTAATAAATCAATAACATTCATAGTGATTTAACTGTTATTTACTATGTTAATTATGCCCTTGTCGTGATACTTTTTGTTATTCTGACAAAGCTATACAAGAATTGCTCTGCTGTCCACATAGGAGGGTATAGAATCGATAATTTTTGTTGTAACTGCAGGTATTCCAAATATTGAGCTAGCAAATCGAGCATGTGAGTGGAACACCCATAGTGTATTATGTTTATTTTATATTCTTGTGACAATTCTTCTTTCGTTTTTTGGACATTTGCAGCATTATGTCACAAAACTTTTTACTTTGGCTCCATAAGTTTCTTCAATGCAATTGAATTGATGCGACGATTACCATACATGTGACGATCACCATCAGTATCTTGAGTGTCAACTAAGACAGATAGTACTTCAGGAGCTATAACACATTTATTGTGAACCTTTCGACAACCATCGAGTAACATACAAAGAGTATTATTTTTAACTTTTCCCTTGCATACGTTCAAGGTTTCTGTACATTTTTCTAAAATTGAATTGCCTATTTCATATGCCGAGGGTGGAATAAATCCCGGGCATAAAGTAGCCATCAAATTTTTAAATTCTTGATGATTGTTGACTTAAAATCTTGATGACAGAATGGCGTATTTGTGGCATAACAATATTTACTAATTTGTATCTTATTTTTTCTGAACATCCTTTTGTTGTTATTAAAACCTCTTTATTTTTCAACGTTGCTTGAACAAATCGAGGTAGGGCGGGAGTATCCTGTAATCGAGTTCCTAAAATAAAATAAAAATATTAGTACCGCGTATTAAAATATTAACACATAACGTTCATAAAAATAAACGAATAAGTTTAAAAAATGAATCCAACCTGAACTGGTCGATGGCTGCGGTTCAGCAGTGCCAGCGTTAGTTGCAAGCGATGCAGTATTTTGAGATCCCGCTCCAAGCCTATAAGTCTTGCTATGCTTTTTCAATCGATATAAACTCATCAACAACAACATATTTTTCGTCGATATGAAATTTTTGACACATTTTACAGCATGCTCAAAATGCAATGTTTTTAGTTTTAATGCAGTCAAAGTTTAACCAAATAGGATCCCTGTTTCGAGGCACGATGTTGAAGAAACGAAATGTGAATATATTTTACTTTTTTACACAGGTTTAGAAAGTAAAAATTGGAAACCAATCAATATAAATGAAGAATGTTTGACAGTTTCACAAAATCGAAACACGATACAAGGAAACCCCGCCATAAACGTTAAGTGGCCCACGTTCCGATACCATGGCCATACAGTCGAGGTATCATTTCCCAGCCGTGCCCTAATCTGCGCGGGTCCCTGACCCTACCTACCCCCTGGCTGACAACTTACATGTAAAATAGTTTATACATACTTAGAGAGAAATGGCACGGAAAAATTTGAAAAATGGTTAACCCTGAGGCCATCTCTGAAACTTCCCGCTAATTTCGAGCTAAAATATTCTGGTTGTAATTATTGAGCTCTTCGTGCTCAAGAATATGACTTTTTTGTACATTTTCGATTATATATACATATATATATATATATATATATATATATATATATATTCACAAAAAGAAATATTAATATTCTGTTACATTATAGATATCACTCCATACTTTAATACAAGGGGTGCGGTTGCTTTCCTATCGTCTCTTCTTTCAGAAGACGAAATGTTACTTCTTATGTTCATTTTTTTTCCTGAATTAGGGCTTTTCACCGATAGCTCTCCAGCACGGGTGTTTTTTCTCGAACAACATTCTAGTCTTTACGCGTTTTTTTTGTTATTACCGTCGTATGATTTTTGACAGTTTCACTCTGGAAATTTCTGTTAAAAATATTTTTGAAAGATGATCCAAAATGATCCAGAAAGCACTAAGCTTTTAAGCATTTTCGTTAAAAAATGTTGTTCGGGAAAGAATGAATATGAGAGCCGATGTTATTGGTATCTTATAACATTGGCTATCATATTCATTCTTTCTATTTTTTCACAACTAACTTTCATTTCGTCGAAAGTAAGCAATGAGAGTTATGAAAACTGTATTGGGCGGTAAAGAAAAGAAAGAAATATTGTGTAGCGTGGCTTTGCTGGAGTGAAAAAACCATTGTGATTGTCAAAGAAACGTATGTAGAGACTTAATGAAAATCGATTCTAATGGCATTGATACAAAAAAAAACTAAAATGAAAATGTGGGTACGTAAGTACAGGAGAGCGCACGCGTGGGTGCATGGTTCGTGTGCATCTAAACATTACAATTTTAGGGCGACCTGACAAAATGCAGACTTGCATTCCGCGAGAAAATAAGAGCAGCGTGGTTCTGCCATTTATTTATGTTTTATATAAATCGGTGCGACAATACTGATTTGTGATCATCAATGAAACCTTTAACCCGAATTAAATTATACAATTCCATTTATACTGGGAAAAAAGGTCTTGTCAATTTGCAGCATTGGATGATTCAGTATGAGTGAATCATCCAATGTTGTTATATACAGAAAATCCATAATTAGGCATAATAACATGTTTCACTTTATTTTTTATTATTTAGTTTTTCGAATGGAATAAAAACAATTGGATATTATTGAGTTAGTGCTTTTATAGGATATGTTATATTATTTTTAATTCCCTTACAAATTTTTAGTTATTTTTAATTCTAATACACATCATACACATCATCATCAATTATAATACACATCACTAACTGCTACAAAGTTTTTTTTTTATTTTACAACTTTTGACATAAAACGCACTAACGTAAAACACATAATTTATTAAAACACATTTTCAATATTTTACGACTTCAGACTTTTATAGTCAAATGAAAGTTTCTGAGCACGATCGAAAATTGTATTTATAGTACTTACCGAACATTTAACCAAAGAAAATTATCAGTTTCGTAGTTCACTCACTGACATACCATCAGAACTTGCCTTGAAGCTGTACCTTAAAAATGGGTATGTTTTTTATAGTATTATAGAAGGAAAAGCATTAAAACCTGGAAATCATTAGCTAGAAATAAAGATATAGCTTATCTTATCACTTTTCGCATGTGCGTTTAATTATTTAATATGTAATTAATATGTAATTTTCTACAGCTTGTGTGTGTGGTTCTGGAAAATATTGAATAAATAAATAAACAAGATATACTTCGTGTTACAAATAAGCTTAATACTTCCATGTAAGCATGGACGATTTTGTTTCATGAAAATTACTTTTATTTACATTTCTTTATTATTTACACTTTCTTAGTAACACTCTGCATAAACTTGACTGCTTTTATTTCACTAACTTTACGACCAATTTATTAAAGAAGAACTTGGCTTTTTTTACGGTAATATATTTGATGACGTTGTTTTTGCTTTGTGGTATATTAAGTCGCAATAAAATAAGAACTCTAGAATTATACTCGACTAATTTTGAAAAATTGTATCATGAAATATTATCGCAGTCACGCGGCAACCTCGAGCAAACGGTAAACCAAAATTCGATTTTAGTCGATTTTCTGCTGCTAAAAAAAATTAGCTTTTTTTAAATACCATCGAATTGAAATATATCCCCTTTATTAAAGTTTGCTTAATAATTTAACGTGGAAGTCCTCAGAATTTTGTTTCAGAGGTTATCGGTACGAGGCAAGAGAGAATTTATTCTCCTATGGGCGAACTACCGAATATTCAGACGAATCTCGGTGTGTGGTTTGGATTGACTAAAGTGTTGTTTGTATTTGAATTTAATATCTATTCGACATGATTGGAACCCTAGTTCACATGGTCATATTTCAAATACTTAAATGTCAATACATTACCTTGAAAATCCATTGTAAATAAGCCGTCTTGAATTTGATTTAATACAACTTCCATTTTTGGACTACCTGATTTATCCCACCATATAAGGTCGAGATTTGCCGTAGAAGGAAGATACAATTATTTTAATACAACGCTATAAACACCGAATTGCTGTTAGCCATTGATCAGGAAATGACTTAGCTATTTCTTCCTAATAATTATGACATATGTATTTTATCTTATCTTATATACTGTCAGGTTAATAAGATTTCTTATCTAGACTATACTCGTAGTTTTTCAAACGAGCGTGTCAGGTTTTATGAGTTAATAAAAAAACTGGCATCATACTTCCACGTACTACATGAAAATTCTAAATTTGTATATTTTTATATTGACACAAAAACCATATCCCTTTTTTGTATTTAATATTTAATGCAAATATTTCGAGCTTCGGGTACTGTTTAATTTATTGTAGGTACACTACTGAATTGAAAAATATATGACCGAAAATAGCAAGAGATATAAATGTCTGTATATATATATACCCAAACTGTCATTACAAAACAGTCATTCATCGTTAGTTACTGGGCAATCGAAATACCTTAGTTTAATTAGCGAAGTATGTTTCTTGTTCAGTTATTAATTGCTGGTGACATATTAATTATTGACGTCATTTCCTCAACAAAACCGCGACGCACACGTTCAAAAATATAAATATTTTATAATTTACCTTATAGAAACTTGACAGAGAAAATGCCTGAACAAAAGTAGTTTAAATGAACTTAAAAATTACAGATAAAAATATTATTTAATTTAATAGAACTTTTAATGTTTTGAGCGTAACGTATAATAGGCTTAGTTAAACTTTTACCCCTGACGATTAGAAATCAATTACACATTTATAAATTATAACAGAGCATTCTGGTTTGACAAGTACGAAACCACTGCCTCCCTTCGTAACCGTACCTCCTTTACCGATTCGGAGATATAAAAGTAGTATCGCATTTTATATAAAGGAAAAATTTTAATGAAACACGTTGTGAACCGTCGTGAGAAATTGTCCCGTAGTGCATTGAGCGTCCATCTTGATTTGACATTGAGTAAGACGTAAGCGTTAAACGGGAGGAACGCGATTGCAATGGGGTCATCAGATATTAAAAGGAGTCTGAGTCAGAGTTTAATAAAGCCAACGCGATATTCAATTAATGGTTATAGTAAAATTCGCTTTATCTTCGATGGAAACAATGAAGTTACGTCTACTGCTAATTGAAAGCTTCTATTAAAAGCGACGGCATCAAAGCGCTTCACAGCATCATAACGTACTCATGGCGAGAATGGCGCATCTCGCATTACTGTCACTTGATGGAACATTCGCTGATTCTGTCGCAGTTTATTATCGATTTGTGACTCTATCGCTCACCGTAAAGGCATCTGCTCAACCATTATATGTAGACTTTCAAGTCGATAGGAAGAAACTCTGCTTTCAAGACCGTCTAACAAATATCTGAAAGAAGCATTCCAAAGGAGTTCCTGAGTCATATAGTGCCTAGTACATCTGGACTAAAACTATTGTGAATTTCATAAAAACTGTAACATCTAAACTTCTAATGATCCTGTTTTTTTTTTCATAATTCCACTGGGGCATTTTTTTATTGATCTTTTTAGCAATATCTACGTCAAATTATGAAAAAGTTTTAGTATCCTTATAACGCGTAAAGGATTACAAAACAATTTTCTTTTTCTTGGTCATATTTTTCCTATTTTAATAATGGATATTTTAAGCGATTCGTGTAATTAAAAGGGTATTTATGTGGTACCTAACAAGTAACATTTTTGCTACATTTATGAAAATGATGTTGGTCTTGGAAACTTACAAAACATGATAGTACTGTAACCCTCTGAGAGAACTAAATAATCTACCGAACTTAATATATAATGGGTAAGTTCCCAAATAGACGGAAAGTAGTGCTACCAAAAACACAAGAATTTAACCAAAAATGTGTAAACAAGCAAAAGTATCAGAATCTAAAGTACGGTTAGAATAGTCTCACACATGTCGAATACTTGGCGTATTTGGCGCGTCTGATTATGTTAAATAGATTTAATAAACACCAGAAATAAACAAAACGTCACAGTGTTATCGCTGGGCTATCGTTCAGTACTCTGGTCTTTGAAATGAATTTGATGTTACAAAGACCAGATAGATATCTGTATATATTATGCTTATACAAAATTTTGAACCCATATTTCACATAAGCAATGGTCGAAAATGGGAACATTTAAATTACAAAACGTTCATAGTAATTATACCTTCAAGCAATTTCTACAGGTAACAAAGACGAGTGGCGTATATCGGCATGTGGACTCGACCTTACAAAGACTAATTAAAATAAATTCACATACACGCCCGCTCAGACCTCGTGTCTCGTAATTATTGCTTGCTTGTTTACTTTTGAAGGAGTGACAATAGCTCGCTAGTGAGTTAAGGATAATTCACGCTACACAGTTTCCGGGCCGGCCCGTACCGTTTCCCGGGTGAATCGTTCATTGTTCGTGAGTGTCGTCGAGCATTTCTATCGATTGTTTATTAAATAGGTTTCTGCTTGACTGATTAAAGTTTTGTTATATAAGGTAGTTTTCACAACTTGAGTTGGCAGTTATTGCAATTGCTATTAATGATGAAATATTGAAAATACATACTCAAGCTACAAAAAGAAGATGAAAGACGAGAATAGGATCGAGCTTGGAAAAAACGAGAATAGGAAGAGGAATTCGCAACACTTTCAAAGGACCGATAAACGACGAGAGCACATTTTACGGATATTTTAGAATGTCTAAAGAATGCTTTAGCATCTTATTTGAATAAGTAAAACGTGATCTTACAAAACAAAATACCAAATTACAAAGGAGAAACCAGACTCGCCCATTGAATGATTGGGCAGTTTGTCTCAGATAAATAAGTGGAATTAAATTAAAAAAAAAAAAAGTTTATTAGCAAATGTTCAATATCGAAAGGGGTTTTTTATTTATTCATAAATATCGTTATTTTTATAGTTATTATTCAGAAGACTGTGATTATGGATTTATTCGATTGCGATTTTTTACCGGAAAAGTGAATTTTGCAGTTGATGGAGGATTTCGGTTAGAATTAATAGGTGGAGCAAGGTCGAGAGGTTGCAAAATGGCGGCTGGTTGTGCGGCGTCATTGACACGAACAGCTTGTATAGACTGAGATGTCTCTGTTTCAACTTGTTCGTTGTCAGCTTCGACACCCTCTATTTGATCCCGACACTGTACGTGAGTCAACAAAAAAATTAAATCTCTTTATACTTTTATTTTTTTTTATATGGTTGGCACCTTGACTACTTTTTGTTTTACATTTAATAATTTTTTTAAACTGATCTCTTATGTTACCGCATCTTTCTTGCATCATCTTCTGTAAGAAAGAAATTTAAGAAAATATATTAGTAATTAAAGAAGTGCCTCATACGTGCGATTATCTATTATAAAAAGCGTCTGATTTTGCGCCCAGTGAACGATGTGGTTGAAGCAGAAGTTTTGCATGACATTGAAAACATCAAACACGAGCCAATTTTAAATAATTATCTTTACTCAGTGAAAATGACAATCAGTGCTTATCGGCAAGGTTCAAGTTTCATATTCATATAGTCTGAGTTAGACAGACGTTAATGGATATGGGTAGGAGTGAACCAAATAGTGACCCCATTTAATTTGAGGAATTAGGGCATTCTGCCAGACTTTCTATTCGTGCAGTTTGTGGGTTGATTATACGCCGCGGGCATTTGACGACCTGCGGGTACAATATAATAATGCGTTCAGGGTCTTGATGGGGCTTCCGCGGCACTGCAGCGCCAGTGGTATGTTTGCGTAAGCGCGCGTGGACGACTTTCACGCTATAATGCGCAAGCGCAGTGCGTCCATGATGGCGAGGGTGCCGGGAAGCTCCAGAAATATGCTGGTCACGTGCGCGGGCCGACTGGACCTACCTCTTTTGACACACTGGATAGGCCTACATGCGCCATTATGATTTAAGTTAAATGAATTTGTGATTGAGTTAATTAAATTAAGCGATTTTATTACATTTTACTTTGAATTTGATTTGAGTAGTTTTTGACTTGTTTTATTTAATTTTATTTAATTTGACCTGACTTAATTAATTTAATTTGGTGTAGTTTGATACAGTTTAATTTTATCTGATTTAATTGACTTAATTTATTATGATTTAATTTGTATTGATTTTAAATTTTTTTACTGCAATTGGGTTTGACTCCATTTAGTATTGATTTTATTTTATTGCAAATTTTATGATTTATTAATGATGTAATTATTCACAATTTATACTAATATTAGACTAAGAATATTGTTACCTATTAACACAATTGTATGGACTATGTCTGAAATTAAATCTTATTATTATTATTAACGTCGAAATAAGGTGTCTCAAGAAAGAGATAAGGTACGAAAAAAAACTACTGATTATAATCATCTTAGTTTCTTTTTAGGAACTCGTAGAAGCCGTGTTGATATACTAATTTCCCAACAGCCTCTATAACCTGGGGCGCTTCGTTATTATCCAGAAGTTCAGCTCTATTTAAATGTCTCCCTTGCGCAGAGCATAAGATTTTGACGAAGCTCCCATAACTAACCTATTACATTCTGGTTTTCCGGGAAATGTTTCCAATAAACTTTCACTTTCTTGTCTTAATCTGGATGACTACGTTTTTTTCCGTTGTCCTACGTTTCTTTCCGTTTTGCTTTGTTTGAGACCACGTTTGACCAGAAAATACGGAGAATTTTACCAGGCATTGATTGATGAAAACCTACAAATTCTTGTTGATTCCGAAGATCATCACTCACATACGTATAACAGCACCGCTTTAACGTTGGTTCTAAATATGGTGTGGCCTGGTCACTGTGGAGATCTTCCTGGCTCTTTATAGCGGATAGAGCTAATGAAAACCATCTTTGCCTTACGAATGTCATTGTGAGTAGAAAAATAGTCCGGATTTCGGGGTCTTCGGAAGTTGGTTTTATATTAATTGCATTTACCGCCTTTTCCACTCCCAACTTTAACTCTTATTTTTTTTATTCTGTTTCATCTCCGTCATTTCTGTTGAGCACTTTCATTATGTAATCGTGCCATCTTGCGAGTTAGGCCTTTTGGTTATTGAGTAGCTGTAGTTAAATTTCCTCCTGGAGAATATCCTTTTGACATAGTAAATTTCTTTCACGTTTCCGGTGTGATTACTTACAATCCTTTATGGTACTCTTCTCAACCTCCATGAGTTTACCTCATTTGGATTTGTATCTTGTGGTGACTGCATATTTAATCTTGTATTTGATGTAGTTTCATGCAGCCTGTGAAATCTATTCCTTTCTACTCCTGTCTATCAAGCTTTCTCTCTGCTATGCTCGTCAGCATATTTTTCACTTTCATCCATAGTTTTCAGCTTCGTCTTCTTCCACTGGATGTCCCTGGAACTTGTTTTTCAGTTCTAGTGTAAAATCACCTTTATCGTTATCCTTTTACAGCTTCGTTACAGAGTTCCAGCGAAGGTCTAGTAATATCAAGATTTTACTCATAACTTTTAATTTTTTGAAATTAAACTTTTTCTTTTCAAATTACTAGAGTAATTGTATTATGATGTATTATATGCACAATATTACAATATTTGGAATGCATCTTCTTTTCATCGCTACTCAATTAATAAAGTCATCTAATTGTCAATTGGAAATAAACCAAAATATGAGTTTGTATTCATGTTGGTTTACAAAAGCATTATATCTTGACACCTTAAAATATATATATATATATATATATATATATATATATATATATATATATATATATATATATATATATACACACATGTATATTCAGGTAAAAAAGTTCAACGTCGTAATTTTTTCCCAGGACATATTTGAAGCATCTTCTTCTTTCATCAGCTTTTTTAATAAGAAATTTGATATTGCTATCTTTACGGAGTGCTCCTAAAAATGTAGCCAAATTGTAATAAGAGAACAATTATAATTTTTGTGAGTAACTAAAGAAGTTTGCTTTTTGAGATAACCCCCGAACTTTGAAGTACATAAATGTTTCGATTAGTATTATTACATAAATTAGACATTTTGGTTAATATCTCGTAATCTTATGGCTAAAATTCAGTGAAGTTGGTGTGTTCCATAATATGATTACGCTCAATGACAAAACAAAGAGTAATGAAAAAAATGTGATCTGGTCTCAATGAAGTTGCTCAATTTCAATTTGTATTTTTCAATTAATATTTAGTTTTTCCTGCGATTTACAATAGGAATGTTTTATTTTTATTTCAATATATTAATTGATTACAAACAAAACAAAATAAATTTCATTGAAGTACCATTCACTACTTTCAATATATGTTTCACGGTGATGTGAAGATTCCTGCGAAGATTCACACCGCGTGGATAACAAAATTTGTATACAAGTACAACACGGACAGTTTCAAAATAAATGAGAAAAGAAAGTTATTACTGAAGTAACCAGGAGGCACCTTAAAGGAAAACAGACTCCAATTCGGATTAACCGATTATTAAACTAAAAAAATAAAAACTTAACATTTTGGTATTTCTACATGCGGCATGTTTTCCCCATTTCATGTTTTCCCCAGAGCGAGTGAGTCATAGTGGTTTTCTTGAACGTATTACTATAACGGTTACGCGAGATGGAATAACTCGGAAGGAGCAAAACTGTATAGAACATATATAGAATGTAGAGATGGGCCTAAACCGGAATATTTTCCGGACCTCCGTTGAATCTATTTCATTGTGAACTCTTGAACTCACCGTTTGTGATTTTAAGAGTTCACAATGAAATAGATTCATCGACAAATATTAAAGCAATAGAACGCCAAACTAGAGTTATACAATTTGAGATGTATCGTATATCACCCATATAACATTACTAAATTCGACAACTGAAACCTTTAGTTTATGACAGAAGAGTACGATTTTGTCAAAAAATATTAAAAAAAAAAACAAAATGAAAACATTTTCTATTTAATATTATAGATTCAAGTTCCAAGAATGATGTAGTTTTAATCTTTGAATTGGATTTCTTGCTAAATAGACAGCTAATTGAGTTCTATTAAACCTTAGATTGCTAGAACGAAGATAACTAGAAATTCAGTTAAATGGTTTTATAAAAATGTTGATTTCAACTTCACGCCCGCTCTACGATCACCTAATAACCTTTATACTACACTGTATCGTTGTGTAATTGGCGTACCGCGAGGGTGTGTGTGGCGTCGCTGGTAAATCCAGTTATCATTAATACAAATATGTAAGATTTTAGGCAGCCAATTGTCGGACCATGAAACCTGCGAAATCTTAGAAATATATAACGAACGGCAGTATAAGCTTCAATATTAACTTTGTACACAGTAACAGCAGTTGCTGCTCTTTTTAATCTATGCTTAATTTGTCAGCCAGATTCTTATTGCAGATTAGCGTTCTATTCCGATTTCACATTTCATATTTAAATTGTTATTTTTGATATTAGTTTGGTGTGTGCGGGAAATTGTCTTTAAATGTAGTTATATTTCACACATAGGAGTTTCATTGCCGTTTTATCAACTCGACATTTCTATTTGAAATTGAAGGAATTAACATAAGGTTAAATTTGTTCTTGTTACATAGTATCTTGTTTTGACTGTTTTTTTTTCTTCATAATCACTTTATATAAAATAAATTAAATATTTGGGATTTCCATAGTACTTTCACTGCAACTAAACTTTAAACCATGGATAAAAGTCAATCTGACAACATGGGGGATAGCGTACTTTTCTAAGAATATTGTTCGTAAATGTTTAAATTTTATAGGGACAACACGAACTGTCATCTCCCTATATTGTCCCCACCGGCGGGTCATGATAATTATCATATCCGTAGTTAACGGATGAATACATGTGTACCTAAAAGCCGGTTATTAAAATTATATAAAGATTATGGGTGCGTAAAAACGTTACTGATCGGAAAATAATCGTCCTTAATATTCAAAAACTATTCGTAGATAGAGACCAGATGGTAAGACTTTTCTATTAAATGTACGGGTGAAATAGCTCGCACTATGTCGATAGTCGCTGCATATATTTGCGTTGCTGCACTGAGCATCGAAACAGATTGCGAGGCGTATGCCGAAGCTCAGACCAGTCGTCTCTGTCTGCTATGATTATTAGGTCATTACATTCATATTACGGCCAGAATATATTCGAATCATATATTATCCGTCGCCGTGTGGTAATGAGTCATGATTGATCACAAATTTACCGTTTTTTATTGATTGCGCTTACGAGAAGAGAAACCTTCGGCACGCGCTCACGGATTGGTGCGCCGCGTTCACGAAAATTCAACACGGGCATAGTAATGAGTATCCGGGAACACTTCGTAATAATACGGTCGTTGAATTATTTATGATTTTTTTTGCGTCCATTGTTTAGTGTAAGATGTGTCCATGACCCTCGTACAATGTTTCACCGCTACAGGGTTAGCATGTTTTTTAAGCTTCACTTTCCGTAATATGTACTCTATTTTGCATTATAGTTAAAGTCGCCCTGCCGCTGAAAGTAATCTCGACGTTATACGTTGCATAATTAATTTAAACACAAATCATATTTATGGTTAATAAATTGACCCTTCCTTTGTATAACTCTACCAGGACTCCGGCATCGAAGTACCGGCAAGATTGTGTATCGATATCGAAGTATACGTAGGTTACGTAACTTCCGGACTGTTCAGAATATGTATTGTAACATATCATCAAATGTTTTGGTCGTTTATTCTACCCAACTTTAAATGAAACATGGTCCGTGCATTTAGACTATCAATCCAATAATTTAATTTGACAAATGAATGATCCGCTGTTCTTAGAAGCTTTCAAAAGTCACCGTCAACCATTTTCATTAGTATAAGGTTGGGAAGTATTATGTTACGAATACTGTCTACTCGATTTACATGTGAAATGGGGTGTAGATATAAAAAAATAGAAACTAAACATTTATATAATATTTATAACGTGACAAAACTACTAACCGTAGTATGTTTCGGAATGAGGAACTTTTACGCTAATGAATCTTAATTCTATATAAATAATTGAGATTATAATTACATAAATCATTTGAAATTTAGGAAAACTTTCCATAGAAAACGTACATAATAAATTTTATTTAAATTCAATAGTGCCAGCGTAGATGGTGTGACAGAATGTGACGATAACTGTGTTTTTTTAATTAGTTTAAACTGGTACGCTTGTCCGATTTCGATTCCTACACAAATCGTTATTGTATTATCGAGACTGCTATAAATAGTTCTATTTTTTTAATTAGACCGAAAAATAGGTTCTGTAGCTTGCCATGGAATTTTTATCTTGACACGAGTAGTAGTTTTTCCAATTTTACTAAACTCCAGCGATAATTAAAGATAACATTTCTTATATTTTACTTCTCACAAATGCTATTTTTTATTTTTCTTTAGGAATGTAATTTTTCATCGTTGACATCAAAATTGATAGGCTAAATCGTATGAAACCGGTTGAAGTGACGTTAAACAATGTATAACGTGCCTTAATCTATCCTTTCAAAATACCAATGTAAAAACCTACCTACGTCTAGGGGCTTGTTAGTTTTGATAACTTATTTATAGTTTTTTTTTAATTATTAAGTAACTTCTTAGTTAAGAAATTTCCTTTTCCGAGTTAGCTGGTAGAAACTTTTAGGCTTATATTTGACATTGTCTATAAACTCAGTCGCTGAAATTGCTATTTCACAATTGCTATTAATGTAGTTCTTTAAATGTATACTCTGCTAAGTTTTAGGTACAATATATGAACTATTGTTGATATTATTTATTTTAAACAAAACTATAGATTTAAAACTAGACGCGAACGAAAATGCTGAATACCGTCTTCCCAACAACCTATCGGTCGAACTTAAAATTACGATAAAATTTTGAATGTTCAGACAAACTTCGTAGTTTTGAAGTAAATCACATTTCAAATGCCGTTTGAAAGTTGTTGATTTATATCCTTTGCGCCAATTTTTTTATCTTTAAGCTGCATATCAAAGTATAAAATATAGGCACTAAAATAAAGTGCGTATCGAACGAATCATATTGCAAAAGTTTTATTGTGTAAAAGGTCGATCACATTATCTACGTAGTGTATATTCACAAAATTTCTTACGAAAATCTAAAATTGTAAAAACTTTGATGCTGGGACGGATGGACGTATAGATGGGAATTGTATGACGAAACTATATCGTTTGACTACAGGAGCTTAAAAACGCAAATAAATGTTATTATTAGATTTACCTTTTTATTTATAATTATGCCTTATCAATTTATTATTTTATTTTGTTCAAATTCGATTTAGCATGAAAACATGACATGTATTCTAAACTTGTATATTGTGTCTATCGAATGAAATTATTAAGGATAGGTCCCAACCAAAAGGAGGTTTCATTGCCGTAACTACTAACCCGAATAGTAAACCTTCTCTCGTTATTACAACAAAAAAGATAAACCTCATGCTAGAATTTGACGTCATCCAGCAAGGATTGACGTCAGCCCGGCGTTCATAAGAGCCGTTAACGATCTTAGACCAGCTTCAAAATGGGTAATCGTCTCCTCCCATATACACTTCACCATATGAGAGACCGCTCATAGTGCCAATTGCGCACGACACGTGTCACCAGAATGGACCTATTGTCTGTATTACAATTATATTTAGCAAAGTGTTGAAGCGCAAGTGCAGTGCATGTTTGTTTGCTTCGCGGATTGGAATAACGAATTTTCTATATAAATAAATCAATGGCGAACGTTCTGTAATGATGGACATGGTCCAAGGCCCATATTTATATCCGAACTAGAACACAAACTTTAGATAATTTACAATAAACGATTACTGAATAAACGAAATGATTGCAGAAATAATCATGATCTGAGGATACGATAATGAATATTATAAAGAGCAGAAAAATTAAATTTAAAATTTATTAAATTTTGTTTAACGAACAGTTAAATACCCAGTAAATTATATTAAAATATTTAATATATACCAATTTCATTTAAATTGAAGATTCTTAACCAGAAGTAAAATTTCCCAAAAATTCAATCCTTTTATCCACACATAGAATAAAGAGATCAGTAAAAAGATCACTTCATAAATGGAGTGGATTTTAGATACGTATCGTTTATGATGACTAATGATAACTTATTTTCCCTATTTTGGTGGGAAAGTTTCAGAAAAATATAGGAATTACTAACAACGAAATTTGAATGAAAGTACATTTACTCTTGAAGACGGTCATACTCATTGCGAAATTGCACGTCTCAAATACTTATTAAGCAGCCATGAACAATCAACAATAATCAGTGACCTCAAAATATAATTATAACACCGCTTAAAGAAATAATAACAAAACGAGGCCGGCATATTTGCATCCAGATTCGCGTCTCGCGCGATCCATATTAGCGGCGCGCGCGCCGAGAACAATGCCGCGCTCGTACAACCTCTCATTAGACTCCATTATGTGATCTTACTAGCCACGGATCAGCCGACAAGCAACGGCAAGACCCTTTTGTACAAATTGAAAAGTGGTTGAGAATTTCATATTACCTTTACACCCACGGCCTGAAATACTAGATTGAATAAATGATTGGCAAAAAAGTTTAAGTGCATTTCAAAAATAAATCTTTATTACAGACATTTTGTTCTGGTATTTATAGTTCTCCAGTAATATTGACGTAATTTTCGTCTTTGTCATAATCTCAAGCGACTACGTCAAATTTTTGTTGAACGGACGAACTTTAGCATAATGTTAGAAGTTAGTTTAACCCATCGATCAAACCTCGTCGCGACGCTCTTTCATTTTCAAAGGTCCATATTCAAAGGAGTGAACGAGATTCTATTATTGTGACGATGTTGTCTATTAGTCTGTCCGCCTGTCTGTCACATAATACGTAGTATATTTAAAATTAAATAACATATATAATATGTAATATAATTCCGGGTGCGTCCTCACACTTAAAAGTAGGGAGGCGAGGGAGTGTGGTTGCTCGAAAAATGTATTTCCTACTTGGGCATGAGAAATATCATCAACACTGACAAAATTATAATACGTTTATAATCCCCAGAACACCATTTTTAATCTCGTTTTTTACGAGAAATGTATATTAGAAATGTAAATGTATATGAATAACGGCAATATCGATGAAGCTGTACTTTGTCTTCTATATCTCACATTTTCTTTACTCGAACAGCAACAACTAATAATTCTTTTGGAGTAATGAACAATATAAACGAAATATTTTCTTTTTTACGACATTACTCCAAAATTTAGAGATATTCGAAAATACCCTAATAGTTTTCAACAAATTGTCAAGGCAGCGCTTAAAGCAGATAACATTCAGTCAAAAGTTCGTCTTCAAAATTACATTTATAGAAAATTCAGACGATTTCGAGTACTTATCGAAATAGATAATAACTATTTATTTAAAATTAATTTATAGAAATGAAAATTGATTACGAATATTTAATTTACACGTTAGATAAATATGTTACAATTCCTTTTTTTATTTACTGAGAAGCTAATTTATAATTTTCATGGGAAATCAATAAAAAAATAATGTAAATTATTTTACAGTTAATGAAATAAGACATTTTCTTGCTATATTTTCATTTTGTGGTTCCCAAAATAAAAAAAAAACCGGATTGGTACTTTTCGGTCAATTCAACCTTCAGCGCCTGGCGTTCCTCTGATGGTAAGCACATTCTTTAAATCAACCCTGCGCACAATGACGTAAAAGATTTGATGCTAGTGCTTAAAACGTTGCTAGTGCTAGTGCTTAAAACCCAGGATCGATTGACATTTGCTAGTTATTCTGAAGAAGGTATTCGTAACATAAAGTTTTAATTCTACACACAAAATAGCAGCAGTTCACCATTAGTCCTTACCTACTCATCCCGTTAGTTACCAACTCCGTGCCGAACAAGAACCTCTTTTCAGATGGGATGATTATAGCCAACCCGAGCATTAAAATCAACCAAGGGAATGATTTTATCGTCGGATAGTAATATCTTGCAGCATTTTTAAAAGATTATCATAAAACTATAATTTGTCTTCATCACTGCATGTCCGTAACTCATTGTCGGAGCCTAAATACATACGAGCTACTTGAATTATTTGTTGGTGTTATTGTGAAGTCTTAGGTATTTCTATAAATAATCCCGCTTTATTATTTCTAATTGCGAAGACTACTCCACCACTTGCTTTATCGTTGGCGAGTTTTAAAATCCAATAGTAATCCACGAATCTCACAAAGTTCTCCGCCATTAAGTTATGAAATCTCGCTTACAGCAGCTATGACTATTTTGTATTAAACAATTATCTTGCTATAAGAGCTGTATTACGCTCGGAACATAAGTTGGTGAGATTGTCCAGAAGTGCACGTGATGAAATTTTAATCCTTTCTTCCTTTTCTTTTAGACAGCGTAAGTAACTCATATTACCATTGCCATTTTATATAGGTGTGACACGGATTATGCTTAGGCCGCTTTCTCGAGGCCTCTCTCCGATGCAGGAGTATGCAAAGTGATCAATTGAATTACAGAAGCGATCACTTTCATTTGACCACCTATGTGCAGATTGGCAGCTAGGAACAGAATACACCGTGATCCAAATTCCCATCATCACCACTCCATCGTCATAGGTTTTTTGTTCGTAATCCTAGCCAAGGTTCATCCCGCAGGGATTATTTACAGTGGGCTACCAGTCACGCTACCGTAGACCCACTCTTTAGTCCCATTCTATCAAGATTCATGATATACATCGCCATGACCAGTGGCAGACAAGATGCATGGAATTGACTACTGACACTAACAGTTAAAAAGATCCTTGATGGTATGCTTATAATTATATCAAGTCACCTTGCTTCATCAGAAGCCGATGACAAATGCCTATGGTTTATGTTCGCCTTCCGTTTCGGTGCTGGCTGTGTGTACGTTGGGAGAGTGGGAGGGAGGGGGGGGGGAGGCAACCAATTTCGCTTCAATCACGAATTGCTTGTACTCTCCTTCACTAGGTTTAGCTCACCGATCGACGTAGTTAGCACGGAGTAGCTGTACCACTGTAACAATCGTACACATTGTAACTACCTGGAGCCACTAATGCAGAGATTGCAGATAATTAGAGGCATAACCAATATTTTTATCAACGATTTGGTAAGAAATCGATCAACAGCAAGTTGACTACAGGATTACCACTTATTTGCCACTATACTCCCAGTCACAAGCTTTCAATTTAAATTTGCTTATTGACTTCAAATGACGGAAATAATATATTACAACAGAATATTGAAGACTTCTCCACTTACGGACTAGAAGCACCCATTTTTATACTTAAATTAAATATTTATTTCTTTAATATAGGAATACAACAGTCGGAGTAATCCAACTGATGCATTATATGGCCGAAGTAGTCAAAATTCATATTTCAAGTTATGTAAACTGCATAAGTAACTTTGTTAAAGAATTAATCTTCTGTAAAATACGTTTAACAAAGAAAACTATTTTTATGTTTGGGTATCTATCTAGTTTAGATTTAAATTTTCTCATAACTTAGTATAGATCAACTATGCCACCTTTGATAGCATGCGCTAAAAGGGAAGAGGTTTTTCAGGATGAAAATAGTTTTCAAGTGATTTATATTCATGATAGGATTATCTAAGGGGCAATTAACTACAAAGAAAAACTCTCCAGATCTTTCTCTATCGAATGCATTTGTAAATTTAATAGACATGAGGACAAAACATACATAGTAATAATGTCACTATTATGAAGCATACCTTTGTTTCCTCAAAATTGAACCATCAAAAACGCAGTGTTAAAAATTGGGGTTACAACTAGAAAAATGTCTATTCTTGTGAAACTTTGAAAATATCATAGTTAGTGTTTTTGAGTTACATATCTTCTAGGATGACCACGATTGGTATGTCCATTTTCAGTCATCAGTATGTCCATTTTCAAAACCGTTTTACTCCAAAGAAATTGGTGTCTAATTATGTCTTTCACAATATGTGTATTGTGACAGCGATGGTAGAGAATAATAGTGCCGATGAGATAACTAGGAATTGAATTAACTTTTATCGATACAATATTTAAATTGAACCGCGCTGGGAGACAATATTATACAATGGCAACACGCCCTAACTAAGTGCTTGCGACGAACACGAGGCGCTATTATAGTAATTCTATTATGCAACAATTAAGACGAATTAAAAAAAATAGAGAAAGATTTAAAAACTCTCTCAGATATGTTGGTTGCCAAAGCTTATAATAGAATATTCATGGATATAACAATGTAATAGAGGGTATATTAAAAAATTACGATGTCAAACATATTTTAACTGTTTTCAATCTTATTTTGTTCTAAAACTGACAAAAGCAAAAATATTTCTTTGTGTTTTTAAAAAAATATATTACGCGCATTAAATGTATAATAAGACCTCGTTTATTCCTTAATATCACACAGGAATTGTAAGCAATAAAACCTGTTAAGTACCAGTAAAACTCGCGCTACGAGGGTTCTGTATTCATTTAAGCAAATATATATATTACATTATATTATATACTTTATACATTAGATTATATACTTTGTACAAATTATTGATATTATTACAAGGTTATTTGGTTTACAGGTGTAAAAGTAGCGTGAATATTTCAATAGTAACGCTACTTTTCATAATGTTGACTTTAGTGGTTTCGAATATGGGAGGGGAGAATATTTTTTTTATAAATATCTTATATTAAATTCTGAAAAAAATTGTTTTGGAATTCTTATGACTCGCTCTCTCGATTGATATCCCACAGGATATGTGAAATTAAAAATATTTGAATATTTTATTTGCCCCCTCAAATTTTTAAATGTTAACTACTAATATATATATATATATATATATATATATATATATATATATATATATATATATATATATATATATATATATATATATATATATATATATATATATGTATATATATATGGGTTAACATGGTTTATACTAAATTTCAAGTTTCTGCATCGAACGGTTTCTGAAGAATAAGTGATCTTGTAAGGGTTATATTTCGCTTTCTGGGACAGGAAGTTATATTTTCCGAATGAAAATTTCGAGATATATGTATTAATTTAAACTCAAAGAATAGTTGACTATTTATTATAAATTTGTTCTTTTTAGTAATATGTCAAGAAAAATTGGTTAATTAAAACCACTAAAAAAAAATTATAAAAATTTCATACAAAATAAGCGAGTATGACCTTTTAAATTAAACGACAGTAAGATAGTGGCAACATTTGTCTCATTCACTTTGTAGAATAAAAAGAGCATTATTAAAAATGACATAATTTAATATTGCCATCTTTGTCTAAACGTTTTAAAGCTTCATAACTCGGTCAATTTTTGAGACATGTAGAGATTAAAATGAAAAATTCGTCAAGTGTATACTGAATATGAATCCATATCAAATCGTTCAACATTAAATAACAATTTAACATTTTAACAAAAGTTCAATAAGTGAGCGATAGAGATTATCGGTCTTTGAAATTTGTATCTCCACATCGTGTCTAATTTTAACGCTTTTTTTATTTATTAAAACGAGGGTATTGCTGTGTTTAAATTAAATATTTTTCTAATTAGAATTGGCTAATGTGACAAATGGCGTACTCGAGGTATTTAAATGCATTACGGCGCCAGCTTGGCCATATTGCCAAATTTTATTGGTGGTCGGAAAGTGTGAAGAATTGTATTTAAATCTTTAATTATAATGAAATAAATATTCTAGAATAGAACGGGTTACTAAAGAAAACGAACTAAAAATAGGCAATATAATACCCCCTTCGTAGTGTCAAATGATATTTTCCTCTCTATACATCTCATTTTCCTTCATAAACGTTCCATGAATTCCATTTATAATTTCTATAAACAAAATATGTTATCGCCTCGTTCAATATGATTTCTGAACGTATTTATTATTTCCCTTGCGCCACATGATGTCATCAGGGCACTTTGAATGTGAAACGCGTCGCGCGCAAACGGTAACAGTCGTGGTTATAGGCGCACCGGCGCCAGCTCAGCGGACACGCGGCGTTAGATTAGAGTTTGAAATAATTCATTACTTCGTTAAATAAAGCGATTACAAGTTAATACATCTATGCCTCTTCTCGGAGTTATTCGATTACATTTACATTCATAATCATAGGAACATGTCTGCGGGCAGGAACCGCATACAAATTATTCGAATACCAATAATGCGTCGTCCAAACGAAGACTTTGAATCATTGTCAAAAGCGGACGATTGAATATATTTCATAATGAGAATGACATATCGTTGTTTGACAATTATTTGGGATAGCCGGTGCAGCGAGTTGTTCGCAATATACTTTTTAAATAAAATGGAATATGTCTAGCTGGATACTAATACCAAAATGATTTTTTTTTATTTAGGGAACATTTAAATGGGTTTTTATATATTATATAAATAATATAACAAATACTGTTGCTAATTTATTAGTGGTTACTACGATTTAGAAAGTAAAATAATCTCACGAAAACGAATTTTACACATTGATGCTTTTGGCGGGAATCTCCAAATCGATAAGAAATTAAGCTGGGCTACATTTTAATGAGGGAACATGAGAACAAACAAAAATCATTACAAAATAACTGAAATTAGATTACAAAACCAGACTACAAAAGATAACAATTTATGTAATATTTGTGCACCACACTCCCTTTTTTATTTTAATCAATGCACTGGAAGCGATCGAGTGATCCGCAAGCATCGAACGAATGTAAATTATTAAAATTCACAGAAAAAACCCAAATAATAACGGCAGAATTTCAGAGTAATCAGAGGCACTATAGATTAAGTAAACAGATAAATTGTATAAAGTCTGTTGAAACACTTTAAAGTCCGATTATAATATGAAGCAAAGTAGCTAACATTCAGCATCGTTTAAAAAATTAAAGGAACTCTAATTCGTTTTGAGTTTTGAATTATTAATTAACGTAAGGGTGAAAAAATGTTGAAAATTACCTCGTGAAGTTTTCATTTTCAGCAAGTTACCAATAAACAGAGGGAAATGGTATTTTGAACAAGCTATTTAAATACTTGTTATCAACGTTTTACAGAAGAGCTTAAATCTTCCACACATTTCCATTATTAATACTGAAAAATAATTATTTCAGGCACTATGAACACTGTATAATGTCCAGACGTCGAACACAAATACTACGTACAATTATTTACATTCACCTGTGGTATCGCGCAATTTTATTCACACAGTTGTTAATGTACAGGTTAAATTGGAACGTCACGCGTCAATCGCTAATAGCTTGTTTTTTTTGTGTTATAAAAATACCAGTTTTGTTACAAATTATTTTCTGTTTCTGTAACTTCAGGCCTATATTCGCCGGTCTTCTTTGATGGAAGATCATGGTACTTAATCTTAATTAAAGTTTATCTTTTGGCGCATTTATCAATTTCACAGTTATAGCGCATATTGAATTCGATAAAAAATGTAAAATCAATATCATCATCAACTTTGTAGGTATTTTTTATGGTTGAGGCAAACTCGTTGATTGGTTTTTATGGTTTAAGAATATTTATATACATTGTGTGTACGTCTCGACACCTTGCAAAAACCGACTGCAAAGGCTACTCGTGGCCCTCTCGGTCGCCTCTTGGTAAGCGATAGTGAGGATTTGCAATGCTGCAGTGGGGCATTATATCCATATATAGTACGGTAGCAGTGCCCTAACGCGTGAGACGATACTGGCGTTTGTCGTACGACCTGGATTCTACATATGGTATATAATATGCGGAGTACCTAATTATATTTGCAATGACGCTATCTGAAGTAGAGTTGTAAATCAAATTGCTTGCATACTACAAAATCTTGCTTGATTATTTCATTAGCATATTAAGGGGAGATCACTGTAAGTGGCCAAAAAAGTCTTAATATGATTTTTTAACTAGCTGATAAATTATTTGATGATTTTATGATGATGATGATCTTTGAAGATGATTGCGCCATGAGATAAACTTTAACTAAGATTAAGTACCATGATCTTCCATCAAAGTAAACCGGCGAACATAGGCCTGAAGTTACAGAAATAAAAAATAATTTGTAATAAAGCTAGTATTTTCTAAAACACAAAAAAAAACTGTCAGCTATTGACGCATCATGTTACAATTTAACCTGTACATTAACAACTGTGTGAATAAAATTGCGCGATACCACAGGTGAATGTAAATAACTGTACGTAGTATTTGTGTTCGACGTCTGGACATTATACAGTGTTCATAGCGCCTGAATTGATAAAGAATATTTTTTTTCAGTATTAACAATAGAGCTTTGTGGAAGAATATTTGAAAATCAATGCTTATTTATTAATATTCATTTATGACTTTTGAAAATAATGAAATTAATGTGAAGCGTGGGTTCAAAGTAGGACACATTCTTATTCGTTGCATTCTTTAAGTCTGGAAAGAAACAAGGTAAGTTTGCCAAGACCTGTATCAGCCAAAGGAATTAAAATTAGATGTGCATGTACAGCCAGCCGCAAAATCGAATTCACACATATTAATCATATTATAAAAATGGAATAAAACATAAAAACTTGTAAAAAATAAATGAATTTAATCATCATACAAAACTCACATTGTGAAAAAATATGGTTTCCCATAACTTTTATTTATAATCAAACCGTTTTTTGTCAAAAATGCTCCATTACATTGTATTACTTTTTTATATTAAAGTCGGCTGAGCGCATGTTAGCGATCGTTTAGTGTTTGAAGTGATTGTTTAAAGTGATCGAAGCATCCACTAGGTACGTATGTTTCTGTCTACATTTTTCCACAGAGGTTTGGTAAAGTTGATATGTCTTTAGTCCATTTCTCTTCTAACTAATCCCTGAATAATCAAGAACTAGGTTTTGGACAACGATTCTAGTGGAAAATGAATCACCATCATTTAATCTTAACCCTGCAGGAACATACGGTGCTGACGTTTTACTACAATTATTTATATTATTCCTTTTTATATTGTCGATTCGCGCCGAAGCTTATATTCCATAAACAGCTCTACACACTCTGTTAATATTTTCTTCGATGATGCGTCTTAGTGAATTTTTATTTTGAACCAATACTGAAAACTTTAATTCTTCAGTTCAAAACATTTTTTTTAAATCAATCCAATCTAGATCTATGAGGGACCACACGAATAATTTCTTTTTGTTTTGTCAACGAAAGTGTTGTTTCCGCCCAGCGACGTGACCGAGTAAATTAACATCTCTCAATCGCATTTTATCGCTGTGACTGTCGGTGAAACAAATTTAAATAGATATTTGTTTACAGTGATGGGAATTTCAGCTCACATCAGGCGGTTGTGCGATGACGGTGGTATCACAAGTTTTAAGTAATTTAAGATGATAGAGACGCTCGAATTTATTTTCATTATGAAGAACAAATAATTGCGAATACTTTTCTCATTTTCAGAACACCTCAACTGAAGAAAATAACAAATTCAGATTAAGCAAGTACTAAACAAAAGGAAGCATTAGTTCAAGCGACCTAAAACAATTGTTGCACTTTGGATAACGTTAAATGTTAACAAAAAAACTTAACAAAGAAGTCATAATAAAATTAGAATTACACTGCTTTGCAAGTACACGCGCCGCTTTTGTTAGGCATTTTGAAATAATGCCCTAATTGTATCCTAGCATAACAAATACCCAAAAAAATAATATATCTATATTCTACATATATATATATAGACCACATACGTGTCCATTTTTTAATTTAATGCTATTAATATTTTTATTGCTTTTAGGAAGGGACTATACGTTATCAAAGGTGGTCTCAAACTTAAAACCGGCACTTTATTTGTATTCGCTGATCTTATGTCGTTTCCAGTTATTTTAAATATTTTAATTATTTTAATATCCATTAACTTTTGACGTTTCACTATATTTCATACGTTGTTCTTTTTTACTTTATATTTACGCGGTGGCGACTTTTTAGATTAACCTTCACGGCGTATTAGGAAATAGTTTTTATATGGACTTAACATCCGTTCCGCGAATAAAAAATCGTTTCTTATTCGTTCTGCGTGTTTATCGCTTTCTTTTGTTCCAGGACATTATTTTTCATTTATTTAACATCTTAACAATAGATTACATTTATGTATACTTGATACGTTTTAATATTTTCCAAATGAATAAACTATTTGGTAATTTCAACGTTTTACAATTTAGTCTACCGTGAAGGCGTAATTCAATTTGGTCATAACTTAAATTGGATCCATTTTGCTTATAGCTTAAGTTGACTGCCGAAGTTAGGAAAAATATTTGCTAAATACACGTTTTGTTATATTTTTTTATCTGAACAGATTATTATTGTTAAAAGACTTTGTTAAAACTTTTATTCATATACTTTTATGCATAACTTTTATTTATACTCGATGCAAAGTTGAAAGGGATTGATAGCTTAAGCCATTTAAAATATGTTAAGCCATATAAGTCTTTAATGAAGACTGAAATATGTTTTTATTGCTATTTTAAAGGTTTTCTTTTGAAAAATGGTCGCCATCTGGCGGATGGCGAACAAATTGAAAAATTTGTTGCGAAAAAAATATTTTAGCAATAATCTTATTTTATTCGTTTATTTAAAAATTAAAATTTATTTCTCTCAATTTAGTTTGTGTACCCTAATTCTAAGAATTGGCGAAAAATCTGCGTGGTTGCAGAGTGGCGACCTTTACTCGACGCATGGCGGCCATTGTTCGGCGTTTGGTTTCTGTACCCCAATTTTAAGAATTGAAGAGATATCTGCGTGATTGATATTTTAAAATAAAGAGCAAGAGCCCGCCATATTTTTGAGAAGGTTTGAACGACTAGGGCTATTTTATTTATTTTTTTCAATGCCACATACAAAACATTTTTCTTCAATTTTGTAGTATTCAAAAGCCTCTAGTATTTTTTTCTGATGATATAGCTGCTAGGAATCTACATTTTTAGTTTAGTTATACATTACACTAATAAAAATATATAAAAAATAATGATACGGATGTTACGGATACTCTATTAGGTATATATATATAATATATATAATGTATATATATATTTATATGTATATATATATATATATATAAATATATATATATATACATATATATACTTAATACAACGTCAGTCAAGTTTAATTTTATTTGCGAAATATGAATTACGTTATATTTCGAAACTTTTGTAATAGTTTGATTCTTGATTTCCCATAAAAAAAACACAATCACCTTTTATTAATAGCATACGTATCTAGGACAAATTCCTATAAAATAGCTCTAAGTCATCTAATAATCACCTTTAACCAGCTCGGTATCCGACAACTCTTTAGATAGCATTGAATTATCCACAGTAGTAAAACATTTGTCGAGTCAAGAGTTTTACTAATGGCGTGCATCAGAAAACGTGTCAAGGGACTTTGCCTTATAAATCTAACCTGTATTTTAATTTAACATTCAATAGATAGACAACTCATGTCTGCACTGACTCACTTCGCGAGGTGCCGCCTTCAGACCCGCCTTCATTTTCTTTCTGCTGGCTTCTGATTCCGCTTATATTTTTCCGTATTATTATGTTGCGTATTTCGGTATCGAGATACATATTCATGCGTCTGGGAATGAAAGTGAGTTCATAGTTGACATGCAAAAAATAACAAACATCTATAATTATAAGTACATAGACGTGTGATATTTTTTGACCACAGCTTAATCCGCTACAGCAATAAATTTAAAGATACAAAAGAGTCAAAACACGATGATACGATATTAATTCCGTAGATAAGACAATTACACTAATCAATTATTATCAATTATTTTTGACAATATTATCAGCTTTCAGTAATTTACTAACTTGACGCAGTCTTAAAGGTTATTTTGAATTCGTCATCTTTGCAAAAAGTTTGAAGTTTAAGTACCGTTGCTGCCACAATAGAAATTATACAAACCTTTTTTAATACAAAAAGGTATAAAATGAAAAGAGTTTAAAGAGTTGAATACCCTATTAAATTTATAAAAATATTAAGATATTTTGCAAAAACTATTCTTTGTTATCTTGCATACTGTACCATGAACAACGTTGAAACTTTCACGTAAGACCAGTAATTTTCGATATAGCTTAAAAAAATATTTTTTGCAAAATTTAAAGCTTTTATAACTCATAGATCGTGCGAAAATAACCCGTGGATGGGAATTATAAAGAACTGAAAGTTTAAAAAAGTATTTATCATTTTTTTCAGTATTTATCAATTTTAAAAAAGTATTTATTTTTCGTTAACGGTTTACAAGATAAAAAGTAATGGATTCAGCATAATCTCTAGGAGATTATGCTGAATCCATCACCACATCGACTTAATCAATTATTCAGGGCCCCGCACTTACAAAATAATCGACATTTTTAAATAGTTTTACACAATCGAAGGGAATTTTGAAAGATGTTACATTAAATTTCGAATACCCCAGTTGGCCAAAATATTAACCCGGACCCGTGAACAATTTAATTACTTTAAATTGTCGACTTTTAACAAGCGATCGTTATTGAATTATTGAAAGATTTTCTCCATCAGTTTTAATTAATTGTAAAGATTTTCTCCGTCAGTTTTAATTAACTGTTGTTTAATTTTACCCAGTGCTACATTTACTGATCTTTAAAGGCAATTTTTAGTTGTTGACTCACTCTCCATTTTGTCATGATTTTTCCACTTAAAATGATCACTTATTCCGCCCACTTAAGGAAACATTAAGTCCTTGATTTAACTCGAAACGGAAACTGCTGCTCGGTAAAACTTTGTTTTTTTCCGAGGGCGAAAAGAAGCATGTGCAACAGCGTTGAAAATTATTTCCAAAAATAGAATTTATAAACGTATCTCAAATTATTATTTAATAACGTTACATATATATATATATATATATATATATATATATATCTATATATATATATATATATATATATATATATATACACGTTTATTTACAAGTTACACGTTTTATTTGCAAGTGATCGGCAGTACAACTATACTATTACATCATTTCTATCAAGAAGTATTATAATTAGAGCCACTTACCTATAATTAAAAAAATCAATGAAAATAAGGTGTTAATTACAACTATAAATTCAAGAATTATGCACATAATTCTTGAATTTATAGTTACATTGATATCCAACCCATCCAAACATAAACTAAGTGGACACAAATGACTTAATGATTTGAAAGCTGATGTGTTTAACAGTTGTAGATGTATTTTTAACCATCACAGTTTTTTATTTGTAAATAACTTGGGCTAAGCAATTAAAATAGTTCATTACTATATAATCGGCGTCCCAGATTAAAAGTGGATAATAACCTGACATAGGTTAAAATATTTTATCAGAAATTTCCAACCATATCGTAGATGACTATATTATAAAAGCTCTAAGATGGTTTAGAGATGCAATATTGTGTTAAATTTTACTAATATAAGTTTCATACACTTTTATTTACTTTCAGTATAAGTAATAAAACTAATTATAAAGAAATACTTAGATACTGAGATAATCCTTTGACGACACGACCGAAGTAAAACTTCAAATTCACAAAATATGAACTTTAAAATGAATTTACAATTTTATCGTATATATATATATGTGTATATATATATATATATATATATATATATATATATATATATATATATATATATTTCATGCACTGGCTATGAGGGGAAGAGAGAAAGAAAATGTGGGCGCGCACTGCTCTCTCTTGCTCCTCCAGTGTGATACAGGTTTTGTTTTTTTTTACAATAGGTTTGCACTGTGTCTTAGATATACGAAACATAACTGGCCATGAAAGAAAGAGAGAAAGAAAATGTGTGCTCGCACCTCCCTCTCTCTTGTCCCTACAATAATATACGAAACGTAACTCTCTCTCTCTTTCTGTCTTCACTAACTTATATCTCCCTCTCAACTTCCATTCGCCTCGCCCAATCACTCTTTTCGTAACGCTCTCTTCACGCATTCAACAGCTTACACCCCAAGTCAAGCGTGCGTAAAGAAGTTTTACTTCAAAAATAACATTCCTAAATACATCCAAAGAACTAACTCATCTTGTGTTTAAGATAGAAGACATTGACATATTAATTTGAGTACTATTAACTATCGACACTACAAACTAGACATTTTTATAAGCACTTTCAAAATAAAGTAGGTGCTGAGGATAATAGTTAATGTCACAATGTAATCTGATGTTTCGAAATGAATTACTAAGTACTACTAATGAATTACAAAGTACTAGTATATAATATCTCAAAGCAGCCCTTTGCATAAGTTAACCAAATAAGAGTTTAACACTATGGGTACACTTGTAGTATACGTAAAATGTGTATACTTGTATACGTGTCTATACTTATATATTGAGTATATGTATACTTGTATATTGAGAGAATGTATGCTTGAAAACAAAAGAAGCTATTAAAAAAAGTTGTATTTTTTAGTTTAAATTGAATTAATCATTTTCTTGAGCAATATATATAATTCACTTCAATATATTTTAGTTATTTTTAGTGCCAAGAGCCATTTTTTCCAAATCTTATTTCTTTTGTATTTTGAAAATATTTACCTTACATAAAACTCTTTGCATTTTATACTGATTAGTTTCAAAGATTGGCATACTAAACTATTCTGTCCAACAGTTGATATCATCATTTTTCCTTCATTAAACTTTCTTTAAAATATATCTACATATATCGGTCACATATTTTAAGCCTTATAATCAATGTTACACTCCATCGTCGCCGTAGTGTTTTACGGCCTTTAACAACGCAGCGTATACAAGTTCGATTCCCAGCGGGTCGTAGAGCGGGGCTGGAGTGACGTTTGTAATCGCGTAGCTAAAATGCTATAAACTAATGACAGGCTACAGCGTCCTACGTACAAGATGCTACGCACTACAATCGTCTGCCAGCCCGTCCTTGAAAAGGTCCTACCTCGTACGTTTAGCGGTGGACTGACACATTATGTTAATAATATCGGTCGACTCTCGGTTGATTTTCCATATGAAAAATTCGTTGCTTGCAACATTTTAAAATTGTTTAAATATTTTTCGACTGCTTTTACCTTTGGAGTATGGCTAAAATTTTTGCATAATAACATATTTCTTGAAAATTTATGTAAATGCGCATTTATTAAACAATAATATATTTAATTTTTAGCCCCATTTCTATGTGTGACTACTTAGTCACTAATAACTGACTACTTAGTACTACTAAACGTGACTACTTTGTCACTAATATATATATATTTTACTTATGGTTATTTAATCACGCTGTATGTATCTTAATAAAATTTTATCTTTAAATATCAGCCATAGCAAATTTTCTTCAATGTATTAAATCATTTAACTACTATTTATCCATCCTACTATGAAAGATATTTCAAAATCAGTTTGCTAGTTTTAGGTATATTTTAATTAAAAAAAAAACAAAGCTTACTTTAATTTAGTCCCTCATTATTCAGTCCCTTACGTAAGACACATTACAAAATTAACATCATCCGTTGTCTGGCGGCTTCACTAGCGTAAATTCCATGTTTAGTAATACATCACTTTTAAATTTTAGAATAATTGACTAAAACATAATTAGGCTTAGTTAAAATTTCCAAATTACGAAAGTTTTTCCTTATGAACTATTTTAGTATATTTTTGTTTTTGATGTCAAACATCTATAGGCGCAGGTATAAACCGGATCGTTAGCGTGGCGATGCTTCCCGTGGCGACGGGTCGCCACGCTATACTAAGGTATATATATATATATATATATAGTTTATATGTAGTAGAGTGTAAGGTATGGCGACGTGTCGCCATGCGCAACCGACTACGCGACCCCCTCCGCACTCAGTTCGACACCGTTGTTTACTACGGTACACATAACCTGTGCTTTATTATTTTTGTATTAATTGTAAATAAATGTTTTTTAAATAAAGTCACCATTTTCTGCAAGAAATTCGTAATACTTTATTTTTTCATTATGCTATATTTATGTATATTACTTGTTCGAACACGATGTTTCACATCTGCCAGACCTCCCGTGACGGCTCACTGTTTTTTTTGTTGAGATAAATAAATTGCAATGCGAGCTTACTGGTGAATATGTTTCATGAAGTCGATGATAGGTTAAATATCGTAAACGAATGGGTTGTTGTCATGCATGTGCATTCCAACTCAATTGAAAGGGCATAGACTAAAGTAAAATGAATTGTAAATTAACGTAACATTTTTAGGGCTACATACATAAGAGTAACGAGTTTTATGGACTATTGTTTAAGTTACAGCTGATGATTAAAATGTCAACTGCAGGAAAGTGGAAAGAAAAGAGATGAATATTGCAAAACAAATAGACTGATAGAGTTAAAAATTTGATTAGAAGCACAGGTAGTTTTGTCAATAATAACAATGGTAATATACTTTTCTCATGTAAATTTGAATTGACCCGATCTCTGCGGTAAACTGAACAGGTAATTAGATTAAATTTCATTCCGAATTTTTTAATTCTTCACTGCAGTTAGCTTCGAACATTTCCATTTATTTAATAAACATTTCAATTAGGCGATTCTAACTCTTATTGAGTATATATTTTAATAGACAACATAAATTAAATTCTTTGTTTTCTTAGGTACACGAAAGTATATATAAAGCTGGGGAGAATATTCAGAACGACTTGAATTCGGTGTATTCCATACTAACATCTAGATATGTTAAGGGGTACGAGCATATAGGTGAAAAGTATTTGAGAATGAATGAAGATCGATTTAATTTTCTACTTAGTTTACTCGAGAATGATATTGAAACACAAATTACCCTATTTAGGACACATAAATACCAGCAAAGGAGCGTTTACTGATGACTTTGAGGTTACCTACAAGTACATACCACATTATCATAATGTCTTTGGTAATTAGTTTAAAAAAATTACGATATTTTTATGTTTACATCTAGAGAATATTTTCATTGTTTCTGTAGTTTTGTGATCTATATTGATTACAAATAATTTTAGGCTTCATTTCTAGGTTATTAGAATGTTTGCCTGAGTTTACGCAAGATTATTAAAATTATAATAGGTTCACATTAGGTAAGTGCTGAGCACGAAGAACCTACCCAGGTTAACACGAAGGATGTAGACGGCGTACTGATGAGATGTTCTGATTATCGGTAAGATATGCAAAGTATGATGTGATGATTATTTAGTAAGATATGCAAATCGTGTATTGTTTATTTGGTAAGATATGCAAAGTATGATGCTTGACTGAATTGATATGATGAGATGAAATAGATATTTTTTTGTGACGGAAGTGATCACGGAGGAGACAGAGGTCTAATCTGGCACGAGTTCGCTCTTTGAGATAAATGAATGATATTTGATCCGAATTTATTTGATTAAATTTTGTTAATAATTTCAAAACTGTAATGGTAACACTATCTAGTGGCTGCTTTGTATAAACTTGTTCCATGTATTCAACGTAAAAATATTAACTTTAGGTTATGGGCCCAATTCCGTTTTTAGTGTAAAATAATAGAGCTCTTGTAGTAAAATGACTGGAAATTATATTGCAAACGTTCCTAAACTCAAGAGGTGTGAAAATTACGATGAGTGGGCGTTCGCGGCTAACAATTTCTTAATATTGGAAGACGTTGATATCACGAAGACCTAGAACGCCATTATCGATATCGTTGATATTCAGAAGGTGAAAGCGAAACGAATAATGACAATCGGTTCTTCATTTTATATGCAAATCAGAAGTGAACTTGTGATTTACACGCAAGATGAATTTATCGAGGAGTTTGATCTCGATATGTCTGGAAAATATCTAGTCATATGTTACTTAACTCACTTATATAGCAAAAATTAAGAGGAACTGGATTCGAAATTAATGAAGAGTGGATTACTGCATTGGTTTTAGGAGGCCTACCAGAAAAATTCTCGCCTATAATTAAGATCATTGAAAATGCTGAAATCATCATATCTGTTGACGTTATAAAACCGAATCTACTAAAAATGGTTTTTGATGTCGGCAGCAATGAATCAGAATGTACATTTTTGTTAAACGGTTGGCAACCAGTCAGGAGCCAGCAGTAACATAATAACCAGTAAGAGTAATATAGAAAGTATGTCGAATAACCTATCAAGAAAAAAAAACGGGTTGCAATTAGAAACGCTACATGAATCCAAAAGATAGGGATAGTGGTAGGGGAGAGGGCTATTTTATCATCCCGATGGTACCACTTTCCCATCGTGGAGATGTATACTTTCTGAGAAAATTAACTTTAAAGACTTCGTGACTATGTACTCACTATTAACGCTGAAACCACTTTTGGAACCCGTTGACAAATGTAAATAATAGCTTTATGGATAGTTCACAAAGTTTACCATACCCATCTCTTATTTTACAAAATTGTTTTTATAAATAAAATAACAAAAGTTACCACTAATAAAATCATTAGCTATGCAAATATGTAAAATATACACGACACCGCTAATGTGTTATTACATGACAGATTGAGTTGCTACCTATAATTCAAAATAAACTATTGTTCTTAATTAAACGCAAACGTACTTTATACTTTTTTAACGGTCTTGGCTTGTACGGGCCGCATCGAGGAAAGTTACTTCAACTTTTAAGTTTTTGGGTTTGTTTTTCATTTACTATATCTACTCATCTTCATATTTACTATTCTTTTTACTTATTTCAGCTTCTAGGTGTTTCGTATTTCTTTTTTATATGTAAATTATGGTCTATATTCTAATTCAATTATTTGTACATTTAGATAAAAATTCTATTCAATTATTTGAACATTTAGGTTTTCTGAGTCTGTTTTTTTATTATAAATCGATTTCTTGTGTTATCTGATAAGTTTACTTTGTTATCATAAAACAGTATTTTTATTAAACCCAGTGTGAGATATAATTTTTTTAAAAATTACCCATCTTCACGGGTAAGGATTGGTACTAGAGCCGAGTATTCCCCTCCCTTTTCTCTTCACCTGATCTCAGGAGACTCTAAACTTTTACTAAAATAATAGTTGTCCCCCAAATGAATCTTTCAGTGTTGCACCAGGGAACACACTGATTACTTCTGTTGTGAATGACTCAGAATGTGATGTCGTTAAAAATTTTTTGTGTACTTCTGACTTAATAGTAATTAAGTCAGAAGTACACAATAAGTTGAGATAGGAAAAAGACTGATAGGTACGTTTTTAGTAATGTATGTGTAAAAACTAATGTGAATCTATATGAAGATAAGATAATACTTGAAAAAGCTATGAATGAACCCGAATCCAAGGAATGGTGTTCAGTTATGGAAGAAGAATTAAAATAATTTGAAAAAAAATGAAGCATGGGAAGAGAAGACAAGCCAGACATCTGTTCAATGCAAGTAGATGTTTCGTAAGTAAATAGAAAGTGGCATTAAAGTGCAGACGAAAGGTTTAATACAGAAAGCAGGTATTTTTGCCAGTGTTTCGGTATTCGACTTTAAAATTCTGGTTTGTTTTGAACTTTAGAAACGACTCATCTTGATGTTACTACTGCATTCTTAAATGGCTACTTATATGAAACTGTTTATATAAATTAACCGGTAAAATTTATATGGTATGACAAACAAAACAAGGTTTTAAATTTAAAGAAGACCAATTATTGTCTAAAACAGTCCGAAAAGCATGATACAAACGAGTTGACAATTGCTCATAGGAAATACATTATAGAAATTTTATTTATATGTTCAGCAGGATCGAAATGTCAAAACGTTTGTAGCATTACTCGTGGACGATTTTTTCGTTTTATTTATTTTAATTATGCCAAAGAAACAGAATACTTTCAAAATTAATTATAATCTAAACTTAGATGAAAGAATTGGGGGAACTTAATCAATATTTAGGTATGCGAATTAGAAAACAAAATAACGAACTTGTAAACCAGGAAAAAAATCATAAAATATTTGTTAAAAAAATTAATACGAAAAATTATAAACAATAGTCCAAAGAAATAAATTTAAGACTTGAAAAATAGAGCAATTTTTATATCAACATTTAATTGGTAGTTTGTTATATTTGTCAAATATTAACAGGTTCAGATTTATCTAATGTAGTTTGTTACTAGAGTCACTCAGTTTAAGTATCTGGAAGCACTCATTACCAGAAAAATGAGATAAAAATTGAAATTGTAAACCAACTGTTGATGGCAAACAGATGTTACTATAGTTTAAAAAGACAACTCAAATTAAAACTCATCTCTACATATACAAAAATAAATCTATATAAATCAGACCTATCATTTTGTATGGTAATGAAAGCAGGGCAATCAATAAAGCAGAAGAGAATATAATACTATAAAGCAGAATAGAATATAATATAATAAACTAATAAAGCAGAAGATAATATAATATAATAATAAATAAGCTACTCATCTTGGAAAGAAAGATCCTTCGATCAACTTTTGGAGCGGTCATAGAAAATAACATCTGGAGGAGCTTATATAACAAAGATATTTATACTAAATATGGGACCATGTTGACTACAACATGCTGACAAAGAAGAAGAAGAAGAAGTTTGTTACTAGAGTAAGTTTAATAATAAATATAATGAAACATACTAGATGCATACAAAACACATTTCAAAATCTTTGTAGAACATAACAATTTTGGGTTGAAGTATGTAAAGGTGACTTAATTGGTTATGGGGATGATGACTGGGCTTCGAATTCCTTTAATAAAAAATCTCACACTGGATATATTTTCAAAATGTCAGACTAAAGATAGTTTAGAGAATACTGAGGCAGACTATATAACATTTGTGTGCCAAGTACATCAAGATTCTTTTATGCGAAATTAAATATTAGTTTATAGTGATATCCACTATGTTCAGAAACTAAATGGAAATTGTTTATTTCGCAAAAGAAGCAAATATGTGAAATATAATTTTATTAAACCAGTTATAATGATGTGTTTAATTCAGAATCTGCTTTAATGTTACATCTTTTTAATTTGCACGTCCCGCCAGCGTGTGCTTTATTATTGACCTCCAGCTCCCAGTTTTGGTGATAAGTAATTATAACATTTTGGAAAGAAGAGATCTTCCTCTAAAAGTTTATATCATTTTTATTTTTTGTAAATATTTTTTATGATCTAAATTTGAAAAATAAAATACGTCTCTATCCGTTGATCTGAACAATGAGCTGCGTCTTCATCCGTTGATCTATACAAAGAATCTATGATGTTGTGAGGGCATACTACAGGTCGCAATTCTTTCTGTTTGCGTTGATTCTTTTTCTGTTGATCGATCACCTATCAGAATAATGAAACCTTCTCATTTTCACAATGATTTATAAACGACAATTTCATTTTTATAAAATGTCTTTATCAAATCGTTTAATTTTCCTATCGTCTGTGTACGGGAGCGATCGTCAACGTAAGAAAGATAGCCGTAGCGAAGCATTCGTGGCAAAACTTGCAACGATTGCGCTTCGTTTACAGCGAAGAGTGCAATGCGTTTTCCGTATATGGAATTGTTTCCAGTATACTGCGCTCCGGCCTATCTGAGATGCGGAAGGCTTTCAACTACTGCTTTCAAAAATAGTTAGCTGAAACTCTTCCTCTACTCAAATCTAAGAACGAGTGGTTATGAGTAGGAGAGTTAATTATGTAAATAAAACATGCAATTGAAAAGCTGCTGTGCTGGGCTGCGGTAAGAATTTGGGCACGACGCTCCCTGATTACAGCGCAAGCTGCCTGATTACAGGAAAGAGATAGCGCTATGTAAATATTATATGCATCCATTCTCCGGTTTTTTTTAAAATTAGTTCCTTTATCAAAATAAACCTAAAACTATTAGCTCCGTAAATTTTATCTCTGATTTTCTTATTTTACTAATATTTTGAATTCAGATACTCTTGCTAGTTTGATGTTTTGTGTAGCATATTTAATGGAAAATGATGTCATTTAATCAAGTAAGTTTCGAATTATCTTTGAGTTAGAGTAATTCCGTTTTTGTCATTACAAACTTCAACTATGAAGCATGTGAATTTTTTCTGTCGAATTTAAATATAAGGTTGAAAAAAGCTTTGAAAATAATTATGGATTTTTATAAAATTGTTTGTGTACTTCTGACTTAATAGTAACCTAAATTTAATTTAAGATAAAAATTTTTTTATAAATATGTAGCGTGTGGATACGAAAATTTTAGTCATACCGATTGGATTCTGAGACGTGCTTTTCCCAAAATGAAGTGAATTGCTTATAGAAAGGTATACATTTGTCACCATTATTCACACAATAAACAAGACTCGAAGAAGTTTAAAAGAAGCAAGCAATATAAGGAAGGTATACTTAAAATAAAATGACTTTGAAATAAAATTTATCAATATTATATAAAATGATGTCAATGCCGTAATTACCATCGTCTTCACTCGTACTCATCTAATAGAAATAGTCGAAATCTTTTAATTCTTTAAATACGATCCCGAGTTACGTATCGTGTCCAAGTGCAATTCGACAAATATTTTGATTCTGGTACGACGCACAGCGACGCAAGGGCTATCACGAGATGCAGTTATTTACGGGTAACTGCAGTCTGCAATCATTACATAATGGCCAATTAAATCCATCAATAGATAGATTATCTATTTAGAAATAATGAACATGATCTAAGGAAAAATACAAACATGGTGGTCGTTTGGGGACTAAAATGTCTGGGATTATTTTACAAAAATAGGAAGAGCCAGTGAAAAGAGCATTTACGATTATACACAAAGAACAACCGCTAAAAAGCTAGTTTCCCAACGATAACGAAGAGGGCAATTTAGCAGGAGTGGCTGACGAAATATTATTTATGGATACGACAAGTTTATCTAACCAAGAGAATACTTGTATAAATTGTATGTACACGGCTAAAAAACGAGCGGAGTCTCCATAGCATGCATATTACCTCTCAAACAAAGACAGATTATCACTCTTGCGTTTTCTACGATAAATAAGGCGTTGCACTCCTTCCAGAAATATATTGAACCTGGACTTCTAAATAAATTTCCTCGTCGAATCATTCGCAAAATACAGGTACTATCTAGGTGGTGTTAAATGGAATGACAACGTATTGACTAGATTGATGACAGCGTCGCGACATAACAATAGCGATAAATATAAACGTATACAGCGACTTCTGGTGATAACTTCATGTCACAGTAGACGCAATCCAGGCCATCTACACGCCGAGTCTATTAATGTATTGTCGCATACACGCGGAGTCTGTTAATGTATTGCGCAGAAAATATATTATTTTACTTTAAACATTTTCATATACTCCATATTCTAGATGTTGCGTGTTACTTAAATACGGTGTTGTAGCCATTGTATCGTTATATATTTTATTTATTAAGTGTTACTACTTTAGTTATGTTATTACTTGGCGATCGAAATTAAAATAGCGGGAACTTTTCGGGATGGCGCTAAAAGAAAAACTCCCGAGTTTTCGTTTCTATCGTTGCTTTGAACCGAAAGTTGGTAAGTGTTGCCCATTTTTGCTTATTATATCGCATACCACAATGGTGGTATATTGCTAGTTGGGAAACATTCTTGCGTATTAGAAAGTGATTCTAACAAGTATTGATTCTTATAATATTTCGAAGAACAAATTATATTTTCAAATAATACAATTAAGAAAATAATATTCCATGTATTAATAAATTTATAATTATCCTTAATCCGTTTATGTAACGTTACTAACTCGCATGTTAAATTAAGACCCCTTAAAAAACTTTTTAATTGTCCGGTATTTGCTTTAAGTTTGTTTGTGAAGAGTATACTTGATTTAATTGGATTCACAATTGCGGTAGCTGCAAAAAGTTGATTATTGAATAAAGGAAGAATTCAAGAAATTTATTAGAAAATATTTTAATTTTTTAAAATGTTTGTGTGATATTGGTGAGCGAGATTCATTTTTGTTAAAGATCATATAATCCACATCATAAAAAATAGGGAGCGAAATCGCAATTAGTTTTTTGACAATTTATGTTTATTGATCATTTAAAAGAAAGCTTGTATCATTACTTCAAGCATGATAATTCTGAATTTCAATATATATCGTAGAGAAGTTTATTTAAACTTGTTTACAAAATATTATATCAAAGTGAAAATTGACTGGTCCCAAGAAATTAAAATAGACTTAAAGAAAATAAATCATTGGGAGAAAATGAAAAAATACAATACTTGTTTTTAATTTCAGCCTACCTTTTCAAAAATACTCTTTAAGATCTTAATATTTGTCGTCTGAAAGGCAATTTTTAATTTTCCAGATTCTGCAAACACTACCTTATTAATGAAGAACCACATTTAACCAGCCTTACAGCCACAGACGAAAGAGAACTCTCATGTATGGGTGCTTTAAAATTTATAATAAAACTATTAGACACAATTAAATGAAACTACGTGATGTAGTATTATTTCTACTATCTTTAATTTCTTTACCACGACCTAGGTTTCGTTGTATTACAACATCTTCAGGTGGGATATTAGCAAAGATTCATCTTCAAAGATTCATCAGAAGATCTTTGCTAATATCCCACCTGAAGATGTTGTAATACAACGAAACCTAGGTCGTGGTAAAGAAATTAAAGATAGTAGAAATAATACTACATCACGTAGTTTCATTTAATTGTGAATAATGAATTTCTACAAAATTAACGCCAAATGTATTCAATATTTGAAAACTATTAGAGTTAGAAATTACTGATACATTCGCCAACGAAAATTGGTTCTGTAAGATTGTTAATTAGTTGTTTTTTAAGTTGTCTCGGCCATGGTAGAAAATCAACGAAATTTTAATTCAATTAAATTCAATTTCATTTTGAATGTATTTTTTTAGTAAACTTACACATATATAATTCTTTGTGATGAAATTAATAGTACAACAAAATATGTACTGCGTATTACTTGAAATTATCGAATGATCAAATTAGATAATGGGCTAGTTTCCACTAAGACGGATGAATAGTAGTTTCTAATAATTATTCATGATATGGAGATACCAAAAAATAAAAATATTATTATTAAATGTAAAGATTCGGAAAAATTACAAATTCAGTCATGTACACCAATCAGAAAGCGTTACGTCACACCTCGCAAAACACCATGGCTGTTGATATTTTCATATACAGAACAGGTTATTTTATTAATCTTTCGTTTCTAACTATGTTTGTCAAGTTGATACAGCTATATTTAATTACACCTTAAAATACAAGTTTAATTCGTAATGGAATCAGGTTTTAGCAAAGCAAACAGCAGTAATTTGCCCAAAATTTACGCCGTTATACTTTGTAGATTTTTCACGTCGCACAGTATTCGTTGTTCATCAGAATTTCGGAATGTTAAAACTTAAATATCAGTATACACTTGTGTGTACAATATGCATTATGTCAGTTTCATAGTCACTAACCGTTTGTTTTTACACACGTGTTGTAAGGTAATTGATACTCACAATTAAATGAAACTACGTGATGTAGTATTATTTCTACTTTCTTTAATTTCTTTACCACGACCTAGGTTTCGTTGTATTACAACATCTTCAGGTCGGTTATTAGCAAAGATGATCTTTGCTAATATCCCACCTGAAGATGTTGTAATACAACGAAACCTAAGTCGTAGTAAAGAAATTAAAGAAAGTAGAAATAATACTACATCACGTAGTTTCATTTAATTGTGAATAATGAATTTCTACAAAATTAACGCCAAATACATTCAGTAATTGATACTGGTCAGATTCGCCAAGTATAAACATAAAACCAAACGAGTTTAACATCATCTCATACATTATTATTTTCTGGATATACCTTTAAAAATAGTGACCGCAAAATTCATTAGTATCGCTTTAGATTTAGAAATAGATTGTGTGCGAGCACATTAATTTTTCGTTTGTAATCAACTTATTAGCTCAGGGCTTCCACACTTTAATATTTTTCTATAAAAAATATAAATCGAAGTTTAAACTACGAGCATCACTCATTGCAAGTTTTAGCTACTTTTTTCCGTATTTATTCATTGTTTGGTACATACATAAATAATTTGTTTTGTATTTTAATAGTTGGGGCACTACACAGTACTTGCAATAAGACGAATTAATTTTTAATTTGACAAAAGAAGCAACTGTCATACACAGAATGGTTTTGATTTGTTTCATGAGTAGTGACGTCATCCTTTGCAAGTTTAAATTAGTTTTTTAAACCTCAAAATACATAATGTAAATGTTCCATTTTTGGTAAAATATTATTTTTTCGGTTAAATAGATGTTAAGGTAAAGTATTAACCGCTTTTCCAAACTTAGTCAACTATCCTATTGTCAATTTAGATGTAGAGCTTTCATTGTATGCATTGGCGTAGCCAGAGTGGGACAAGGTGGTGAATATTTGATTTTTTTTAAAATATTGTGTCAATTTTATAAGATGATTGTGAATAAATTGATCTTTTTGGTTATACGGGATCATTATAACCAAAAACACCAATTTATTCACAATCATTCCTAGGAAAAATATATATTTCCTAGGAAAAATAGTGGCTTTCTTTAATGTTTCAGGAAATCACATAATTATGTGTCGTTTACCAAGTGTGGAGTCTTAACAAATGTTTGAAAATATCTCTCATCTATCAATAGATTAAAAAATATTTCGATAATTATATCTGAACCTGTGTATTTTTTGTTTGTTTCAGATGTATGAATTGTCCACGCTTGTATATACAATCACTACTAATAATGCCAGAGAGCTACTTGCAGAATCCTGATGTATGAATTGTCCACGCTTGTATATACAATCACTACTAATAATGCCAGAGAGCTACTTGCAGAATCCTGATGATAATCACGAATGATTTTTCGAATTTACTTAAATTTTCTTGAATTGTATTTTTATGGTAATGGTGTATTAATAAATAAATTTATAAAAATAAACATTTGTTTTTTCTTCGATAAGGCCATCTAAAAGCAATAAAGAGTAAGATATTGCGTTATCTATGAACATTAATAATAATTACGCAATTCAGAAGTGTGAAGAAGGGGTGAGTCGAGGAAACTTTGACAGCATCTCGGTTTATATGAAAAAGTGTGACTTTTTTATATGCTTTGGTATGCATAGTGTCCATTTTGTACGTATGACTTCTGTGGTATAACCGACATCTGTAAGCAGTCATATGTATTCTGTACGTATATATATCCGATATCTGTAAGCACACATAATAAAGGCGCTGATAAAAAGTTAAGAAACTTTCGGTTTCTTATACACACAGAATGAAAAATACCTCCTAATTGTTTCATTCTGATATTTAAAATATTGTGATTTATTTATTGCACTCAGGTATTGATCAGCAACGAATTGTTTCTTCGAAGAATTATTAGATTTCTTGAGGTTTCCCTACCAAATCACTGTCAAATAAACAAGATTTCTTTTTAATTAAAGGAAAATAAAACTAAGTTGGCAAGATTTTGTGTTTATTTACTAAATATATTGAAAAATACGTAATTATTATTCGAAACAATAATTTATTGCCAATCTATGCAACGGAAACATTACATTCAAAGGAAATTATCCGCTGTTTGGGTAATGCTTCCTTGAAGTTGAAAATTAATGTTTTTATATGCCCGACAGTGTAAATAATTTCTGAGTACCTAAATAAAATAAAAACCGATACGTTATTGTAATTTTTACGATGGAGCTTTATTTCATTTCCTTTATTTATTAACCAATGTGACACATTTCAACACATCTGGACAAGTTAATAATATACATTAACAACTACAGTCACGTCATTCAAATGCCCTGTAAATAAAATTAATACAATCATCTTTCATAAGTCATTACGTTATAATACAGGTAATTACTACATAATAAAAATGTTGTTGCGCGTATATTGAATAATAATATAATTGTGGTTTTTAAATGAATTGCATTATCATATTTATATTAACAAATAAATAAATGGTAAGTATAATATATTCTTAATATTATCACACCTGTATTTCAAAATAGAGTTATGTCATAAAATTTACGTTTCTCAAAATATATCGTAAGTTTAAATGCTTTTGTTGGTAAATTTGTTACCTCAGGAGAAAATTTATCCGACATTTTTATTTTTATATAAAGATCCTGCTTAATTGTTTATGAAGAGGTGTTAAAAAATAATCTTAATGATCATCAAAATCTATAGGGTATTTTTGGTATAATCCTGAAAGTTTAATCGTCTGGTTTCGTATAATTCAGGATTATAGTCATAATGGGAGGTCTTATAGTACAAGTAACGGAAAACGATCAAAAACCAATGATTTCTACTTAAACGTGAAATTATATATATATATATATATATATATGTGTGTGTGTGTGTGTGTGTGTGTGTGTGTGTGTGTGTGTGTGTGTATAATAGTACGTTCTGAATAAATTTAAGTCTTGTAAATAGTTTATCAGAAATGATATTACCACTAAATGTTTACAAATATCTAAATGCGTACAGAATCCTCGTAGCGTGAGTTCTACTCGTAGTTGATATGTTTTAATAACATTGATTACACTTTAATTAGCAATATTTAGGTATGCAGTTTTTTCGTTACACTGCTCTGTAAAAATGTTTTTCTTCTTACTATTATTATAATAGTTTCATGCTTTTAAGTCGAACTATAGTCATAAAAATATGTATCACGTATACTTTTATGTTATGGATTTATCTAATAAAACGCTATTATTACTTACAAATTATAATCAAACATAATGATAGCCACAACATTTACAAAAAAATAGTCATAATTAATTACAACAGTTTAAAATCATCAATATAATATCAGTATTTCACTTAGTAGTTCTCTTTCTTTTCATATTTTCTGTTAAAGTTTCGCGGCGAAACTTGACCAAAAAAATCTACAAACATTCCATCTTCATTTTCCGTTATATCTATCTTCTCTTTATAAGCAATATATCCTAATGAAACCTTTCACCATGCTCATCCGATACTACTCCAAGATTTTCGGGAAAGAAATTTAAGTGCGAGTCTAAAAAGTGAATTTTAAGGGACGTGTTGCATTTCAGAACTTTATAAGCAAAACGGAGATTCGGAAAATTGTTGTGTAGTTGTCAGTTTTTTTCCAAAAAGACTATGGCGCACTTCTACAAAAGCAATCCATGCTCATTTTTATCTTTTATTCGACTTTATATTGAAATTTGCATCCCTCATAAGCTGTCATAGTTGCTGGCTTACTAAGTTTCTTTTTTCAATTTTGAATCGCTTATTTGGGGAATTTGGTTTTTGCCTTTCCCATCCTTGTTCATTGTCTTTACAAAGTTTTTCGTTACCAGGTCAGACCCAGCTTACACACATCCAGCTTTATAGGAGTGGCGGTAAAAAAAAATTCACTTCGCACTAAAAGTTCTTCGGGTAAATTTTTGACGCTAGCAACTGAATTTGTTCTTCTTGGGAATTTTTTTAATACGTAATGTTAATCTCTTACGCGACTGTGCCACCCGTATAAAGAACAACAAAATTTGATATATCCTCCCTGCAGTCCCATTGTGCAGTAACATTGCTACAGCTTTTAAATCAGCCTAAGTGTTCCACGAGTACTGTGAATATTTATTTATTCTTATAAGAAGAAAATTATGGAAATATGAAGTTCCATAGTTTTCTTTCATGTTTGTTGCATGTGTAATTTCAAGAGCGAATTACAACAAATTCTGAATTTGAGTGATTCAAAAAATAATATGAATGTGAATAACTATGTGACAACAAAAAATTGAAAGCAGATATAATATGAGCACATTAAACTCTTTACATCCATGATATTTTTATTTGAAGGAGGATTTTGTTACAGGCCAATTTTATATTCACTTAAGTCACTTAGCAAAATTTTAACCACATGATTTCTTTGTCATCTGCAAAGGTAATCATTCTCCTCCATTCCCTTAAAACGTCTGTTCCTTTAACTCGGCGTTATATTCGAGCGTGTTAATTTCTCGATAGATTACATTCGGTAAGTACACTCAGTAAGTTTCATTTGACGAAGACTTGTTTTCAAAGGTGTCTTCCAGATTCTCTACTCGATTCTTACATTTTTAAATTTTTTCTATTACATTTGTTTTTTTATGTAGGAAATAGGAAATAGAAAAACCATCTAAGAATATCACAAAATATTTCGTTCTGCCGAAGTACCAATTCAAGCATTTTTTTTGTGCTTGGCTCTCTATCAGAGAGACGATAGTGTATGTTTGCCTTCAAAACGGGTTATGCAGCTCATGGATAATTGTTATTTTCTGCAATTCTAGATCACGGAAGTTCAGATGGCACAACGGTTGGCGCCGCAAGAATGAATCTATTTCTTCAACATCGGTTGTAGTAAAATAATTATTATCCAACAGGCCCTTCAGCTACAGCTCACAAATAGTTCGACGATTAAAATACGTAATTACAAAAATAAAAAAATATTTTTATTCTTTCACAGTATAAAGATCTCGTGAATAAAATAAAAACAAAAACATGACTTTAAATAATTCTTTGACATTGATTGAAAAACAACAACAAAAACGAAGCTTTTAAGGGGCAACGTGTTGAAATATCCTTCAACTTGAGAGAACAGCCCTTGGAATTTTAGAGGAAAAAGGGGCGTTACCATTGAAAACTGATTTACTGAAGAATACATCCTGGTTATGCGATTTGGCATTTTTTGTTGAAGTTACGAATTACCTCAATATTTTTAATCTCAAATTACAAGGCAAAGATTGTTCACTTCCGACTATGTTTAATTTGCTAAGCGGATTCACAGCAAAACTAAATCTATTTTCAATTAATTTAGCCACAGGAAATATTGACCTTTTTCCCCACACTAAAACATTTGAAAGAAAAGCTCAATATTGCTACTTTCAATGGTTCTAAGTAAAAATATAAAATTAGATGCTTATTGCAGATCGTTTAATAGCAAATTTCAGGACTTCGATGATAAAAAACAAAATTAAAAAATTTTTGTAAATACTTTCAGAATCAGTTTGACTGATATATTTAGTTATCCTGCCAATATCCATTTGGAACTCGTTGAACTGCAAAGTTATTATGCACTAAAAAACCTTTTTGCCGAAAAAATGTCTTCGAAACCACAAAATTCTTCAGAAGATTTTGCAGATTTCTGAAAATTGGCACGAAAAGAAGACTTTCCTGCAATAACTAACCTGGCATTACAGTTCTTAAGTAGTTTTGGATCAACATATGTTTCTGAAAATGTTTTTTTTTTCAAATCTTCGTTATGTAAAAAATAAATACCACACATAACTAACTGAGCAACATATTTGTGACTTAGTGTTGCATGGAATTTGACGTTTAACATAATACCATTATTGCAACAGAAACAATGTCAGAAATCACATTGATTGAATCAATTACCTACCTTAGATTTTGTTTAGATTTGGATTTTATCTCAGTTTGTTAAGTTCAATTTTGTTTCTTTACTTAGCATAAGCTGCTCTTTGTTTTATTATTATATTACCTAATAATAAACAATAATTAAGTATATTTCATAATATTGATTTTTTTATTGCACACGTTCTAAAAGTAACTAAAATAGGAATCGTCATTGGCTCACCGAAAATATTTGAATCGTCCTTTGGCCCGACTGTTAAAAAAGTTACACAGCCTTGACATAAACTATATATAATCAGGACCAGGCGAGAAGAAGCAACATAACTGTGAGATTAAATTAATATTTCAAAGTACACAATTCAATATCACCGTTGCACAAGAAAATATCATCAACTCTGCTTGAGTATTAAAAAAGAGCAATTGTGAATTTCTTACATCCTGGATATGTCCAAGCTGTAAAAATATTCAGCGACCAAGTTTGAACAAACATACCTACGTATGTCAACACCAACTGCCTCCTGCAGAGTTCACCAATACATCACTTAATCCCCCCTTCAATATTGATAAAAGCTGATATTTAGTGAAACATTGGAGAGGTTCTTATTGGAAAAATAATAAAGTGCCATATGCATGTTTCATGAAGTACCATGAACATATTTCATGCAGTCGCTAAATAGGATCAAGCGAGCTGTTCTTGAGAGGTGTTCAGAAGATATTTTGCAGCTATTTTAAATAATTCTATTCGACCACAAGGATGTGCAATGGTGACTCAAATATATTTTATAGTCGAACTATCGTTTATACGGATACAAAATCCGCAAGACACTATCATCTCTTCGGCTTCGAGACTATGTTATAAATTACGAGGCGCTATAAAAAGTCTAAAGCCAGAGACCCTAGAGAACTGCTTAGTAGTACTTGGTATAATTGGTGAAAATAAATTTTTATCTTTTTCCTTTCTGACAGAACATATCTCCCAGAAACCAGAAAAGAGGCTAAAATAATGGGTTAAATTTGGCACTAATTTTGTGCGCAAAGACAACGACTAATGCTCTATTCAAATTAAAAGCGTAGGTTGTTTACGAAAATTGCAATAATCAGATACATATTTATTCCCTTATTATTTAAGTTTATGGAAAGGACTAGTTACAAAGGTAATTTTTTTAATAACTTTAGGTATCATGGCTTTAGAGACATTCTGAAAAATATGAGAAAAATGATGGAAAATAACGCATCCTAATTCCGACTATCGGGCCCAAAATTATAAAAAATAGGGGTTTTTAAAGATACACACAAAGCCTGTAGGAAAACTATAGCTTTAATTCTAGAGATCATATTTTTTTTAAATATACATTCTATTTTTACACCTATGAAAGTAGGTAAAATGTTTATGTTTTTCTATATTCTCAACCGAGATTCTCAGAAACCAGCGACGCAGCTTGGAATTATTATAGTAATGCATCTTACTAACCCATATTTTTTTACGAACTTTTTACAATTTTTAAAGATAAAATTTAAAGACGGTATGTACAAAGGCCTTAATTTATTACCCACAACGGAACAGAGAAGCTATATGCGTTTAGGGTGAGAGATCGTTTATTTGTGTGTGCAATCCAATGTCCCCATTTATCTCTAAAACGATTTAATCAATTTAGATGCGGTTTTCTGCAAAATATTTGTGACTAATCGGCAATGGTACTTAGGTAGTTGTTACGATGATTACTCACCAGGAGACGGCCTAATAAATATTTTATTGCAAACGAATGTTCCCATTTATCTCCCAAACCGTTTGATCGATTTAGATACGGTATTCTGCAAAATATTTGTGACTAATCGGCAATGGTTCTTAGGTAGTTGTTACGATGATTATTCACCAGGGGACGGCGCAATAAATATTTTATTGCAAACGAATGTTCCCATTTATTTCCCAAACTGTTTGATCGATTTAGATACGGTTTTCTGCAAAATATTTGTGACTAATCGACAATGGTTCGTAGGTAGTTGTTACGATGATTACTCACAAGGGGACGGCGTAATAAATATTTTATTGCAAACGAATGTTCCCATTTATTTCCCAAACCGTTTGATCGATTTAGATACGGTTTTCTGCAAAATATTTGTGACTAATCGGCAATGGTTCTTAGGTAGTTGTTACGATGATTACTCACAAGGGGACGGCGTAATAAATATTGTATTGCAAACGAATGTTCCCATTTATTTCCCAAACCGTTTGATCGATTTAGATACGGTTTTCTGCAAAATATTTGTGACTAATCGGCAATGGTTCTTAGGTAGTTGTTACGATGATTACTCACAAGGGGACGGCGTAATAAATATTTTATTGCAAACGAATGTTCCCATTTATTTCCCAAACCGTTTGATCGATTTAGACACGGTTTCCTGCAAAATATTTGGAACTAATAGGCAATGGTTCTTAGACAGGTGTTACGGTGTTAGATCGCCAGGGGGCGCTGCAAAATTGTGTTGCAAATAAATGCTCCCATTTTCCTCCAAAACTGTTTGACCGATTTAGATACGATTTGCGGTAAAAAAATTATAAAATAAAAAGCAAAATTAACTATTTAAAAAAACGGAGTCATTGCAGGTAGAGTCGTTGTAATTGAAAAATGATTAAATAATTTTTTAAACTTATTAATATAATAACAAACCCAAAAAAATCCACCAGGGCTGACATTGCCATTTCCGTTCCCAATATCAATAACATTGTAGCAGCATAGAAAAGCTATTTGCGCACCTAAATGAATTTCAATTAGCCACGAACTGATAAAACTGCAAAATTTTAGGCATAGGCAGGACATGACGGATTTTCTTGAGTTTCTAGTTATATTAATAGGTTTTTACTTCGTGGGGTTTTAAAAAAATTATTTAATCGGTTTTCAATTGCAACGACTGCATCCGTCGTGGGTTTTTTCAACATTTTTAATTTTGCTTTTTATTATTTAATGTTATATATCTCGCTGTATGTTCTGCTTCTGTGACATACACAGATAATTTAAATTGTACTCGAAAAATATATTCCAAAAATATGCGAAAATCTAGAGTTCTCCCTTTATTTCCGAAACTATTGCATTTCACTACCGAATACGTTTTTAAAAATTAATATTTTCAAATAGTTTAATAGAAATATTATGCAATCTTAAATATTTTTAACTGCCTAAATTTATAAGGAATCTACGTAGCGCGGGTTCTATTTGTACTTGGCAGGTTTCTGTGCATTTTATGTAAATGCCTGTACAAGTTATAATTTGAAAGTTCCTCTGCCTTTGTCATTTAAACGCTATTCATAATCAAATTAATAATTTCTCAGCCTTGTTATTACTAATTTTGCCGATTTCATTCCATTTATTTCACTATTTAATGCATTTCACTTACCCGTTCTAGTAAATTATTTCAGTAAGTAAACTCTTAAGAAGAATTTGAAATATTTCATCTATTCATTTGTTCATTTTGATTCGAATATATACTAACGAGTCTATATTCGAATCTGATTTTTTATAAAAATTTCAAACTAACAAACCAGAATAAGATTAATTTATTCAAAGTTTGTATGCAAAACGTCTAAAAGAACTACCCATTTTATCTATAAATGTTAAGTTTTATCCCGTGGCTTCACTCATGTGGTTATAGTTAAAAATGTATAGGGAGAAATTATAATATGCAGCGCCGTCTAGAATAATTAAAGGAAATTAAACACAGAAGCTTTATTTTCGCTACTTTTTAATACAAATAGCAATGAAAATAAACATATTTCCCTCCAAATTAGAGTTTAAAGGAAATTATCGTGTTGCTACTTTATATTGCAGATGTAGTGTTTCAAAAAATCAAGTCTATCTGCGATTCCGTTGTGACGTTCCTTCGTTATTCCCATTGCGTACTTTTTTGTTTCGAATGAGAATGTTTCCGAAGAAATTAAATTTCCTAAAATAAAAAGTAGCCTATGTCATATCCCAGCCTGCCAACTATCTCTGCGCAAAGAATCGCGTCGATCCGTGGCTTTGTTACGACGTAAAAGAAGGACAAATAAGCATACTTTTGCATTAGTAATATTATTTAGGATTATAAAATTAGTTGGAACAAGATTTTCCGGTACAAAAAGTAGCCCATATCATTTCCCGATAAACCAATTATTTCTGAGCAAAAAGTCACGCTAAAACCTTGTTTATCAGTTATGAGAAAAAAGAACAAACGAACACATTTTTCATTTATAATATTATAGGATATACTAAATTAAGGATTAAACTGAGTGATTCTGTTGATCTTTTATACTGCGTATGTAGCGATTCAAAAAAATCACCTCGACCCGTTGTTTCGTAACGACCCTGCTTCCTTATTCACTCCGTATACTTTATCAGTTTTAACGTAATATATACGGGCTGCTCCGTTAAGCCGATACTTTTTATTACGGGAAAAAGTTTGCTTAAAACGGAAAAAGTATACGCAGTGAATAAGGAATACATCATCCCCCATTTCTTATACATCTACAATGTTCAGACCCGTCATCTAAGTTCATTGAAGCTAATAATCACTAGATACCATATTTTAGAAAGCAACTTCGATGATATCCACATCGAACTAAGCTTTGTTGATTGGTAACAACTTCTGACGGATTCTGACGTTAATGTTGGTGTACAATTATCTTATTTTCAATTAAATGAAATAATCAAGTATATCACTTGCAGGAAAATTAAAATATCAAATAACAGTTCTTTTTTATTTAATTCTGCCTTGTTTCTATGTTTCTCATTTTTCTCATTTTCTTTAAAGGGCGTATGCCCTTTAGAGGAAAATTTTAATATTCTAAACGGTATACTAAATATGGTAATCCCCTTCACTAATTTGACTTATTACGAGTAAGATGCAACATTTATGGGCAAGTGCTAAGATCTCTGTATAGCATCTGTTCAGAAATGCACTAAGTATGACACAACACATTTTTGGAGATACGTCAATAACAAAGAAGCACATAGCTCAGGCACAGTAGCCATGATATATGATGGATCAATTTCTTGAAATGTTAAGGAAGTATGTGAAAAATGTTCCAAATTGTTTTGTTCTTCTGCCTTTGAAGGGCATAACGATTCTAGTAACCATGCCTTAAATATTCCCCTGCATGGCAACTGTTTGAATAACGTTAATATGAGTAGGGATTCCGTTAAAATAAAAATTTCCATTCAGTCCACAATGGTATTTCCCTACTATAAATAAAAAAAAATTGTTGCGATGATTTGAGTTTCCTACTCTGTATTCTATTCAGTAAATCTGTTAAATCAATCATATTTTATACCCATTGGAACACTACTCACGTTATTCCTATCCACTAAATCAAGCGATAATTCAAGAAGTGAGGAATATAACATGGAATGATTTATCAATATTCAGTCTGCCTCCAATAAACTGGAATCTATTTTATACAGCACCTGTTATTCATATTTTCAAATATTTTTCCCCCAGTTAACAAATAAGTGATTATGTTTTACTTATTGTTGATCTTTTTGAGAAAACAGTTAACAACGACTAAATTATTAGAATATTAATACTATCTTTGTGGTGCTTCGGCCAAAAGAATGCAAGTCGATTCTATTTACACAAACTTGTCGAAAACCTTCGATAAGTCAATGACTCGATACTCTGTGCGAAAATTGAAGGTTACGGTACCCATAGGAATTTATAGAGGTTGATTAGTAAAATGACTGGAGTACATTACTTGAATGACAACTTGTGAGTATAAACGGTAATTTTTCTGCACCAGCAACAATCAACTACGGTTTACTACAAGGCTCGCATTTAGGATCCCTTTTCTTCGTAGCCCTTATAATTTATGTAGTATATCTTAACATCTACAGCACTGTCAAAGGCATTAAGAAACCGTCTAACGTCAATACAAAACCTATCTGCAATAGTCGACTGGTGCGTCTGTAATCGGATGTTTCTGAATGTCAACAAATGTTTTCTTATCTCTTTTACATTTACTATTTAGTTACTTATCAGATGTCTACACTACAAAGTACTGTCTGTTATCAGGGATCTCGGAGTTTTATTCAATGGATTATGTTATTCATTAATGTACCCAAATACTAGGATTCATTTTTCTTTTCACAAGGGAATTTAAATACTACCAAACATTTATATATTTGTACTGTTTGTACTTCACTTTAAATATTTATACTCTGTGTACTATAAATTACAATTACAACTGATAGTTTATGAAAGAAAACCTTGAATATTATTTGCCAGAGACTAGATCGTATACGAGCAAAAGACTTCATAAAATGAAATATTATTCATTTATCAGCACTAGCTACCAGGCGGAAAGCGCTGATCTATTACATTTATACAAAATTATACTTACGTCTTAGTTGTCCGCCTTCTCCTACCTTTCTTACTTCAAAGCGTAGCAGCTCTAATCAATCTGTGCATAAACAAATTAGAGTTATAGTCTAGTTTTATCTTTTTATTGTACACTCATTTGACTTTAACTTGTGAACCTTTAATAAATAAATAAATAATTTCTATAAAATCTCCCCTTTTCTTGCTCACCGATTGTTCTCGGCCTCCATTTTATGTGGATTGCCCTTTCCCTCTTTTGCCTGCTATTCCGACGTTTTCTTACGATTGTTTATTTAATAAACAAAATAAAAACATGGTGTGTGCGCTTTAGTTTCACCAAAAAAATTAACTTTTGTTATTATATATCCACGAACAAATTGCGTAAAATTTTCGTCAGCCATAACAACACAACACGTATGAACTTGTACACAATGGTATCCAGACGTCCGCAATCGATGGAAACATCCGGCGATATGACTTGCTGTTAGAAGTTCAAGCGCTCAAGATCACTTCCGCGACTTACTAGCGATAACTTGTAGAGTGTAAGTTAATTAATGTACGAACATACATCTAAGTGCAACCGTGAAAGAAAATAAATTAAAAAGCTGCCAAATACGAGTAGAACCCGCACTGCGTGGGTTTCTTAAACATTTAGGTATTTATAAACATGTAAGGGCATGTAGTATTTATAATAAACTTCATTTTTGAAAATATTTCAAATATTATTTTTCGACTACAGGATATAAAAATATTAGAGTCCCTCCTTGTATAATACAGTTTAGTTATATGGAGATAGTTCTAGTAATAATATAATGTGCGAGAATGACAATTTTTGCTGTGCACTAAATCGTTATTTTTCGGTAAACAAAAAAATAAAAAGTATATTTGTGCTCTATTCAGAATTATCTTTCCAATTATATTTCACATATTTAAGCAGGCTTATAGCAAAATGAAATAAATAATTTTAAATAATTTAATGCTATGAACATTTAAATATTTCAATGCGGGTAAACGTCAACGGTGTACGAATACATTTTTATGTATCGTTGCATTCAGAGTTCTTAGGATGGCACCACAAGCATTTTGTTTACTCACATGACTAACTTCCACAATAACTACAAATGGATTTCCTTGATGCAATTTTGTTACGATTTACAGTTTCTTACGATAATGAACCTCTTATTGCAAAATATTGTTGGTTAGTCGTGAAAGAGAAAAAATTCAATTTGAATTCAGAATTTTGTTTTTAGGTACCTATATTAATGTTGGAGTGCGATTAAAAACCACACTTTAAGAAAAAAGCTTTAAAAAGAGGCAATACAAAGTTTTTTTTATATTGATCATTCTTTAATATTTTAAAAAGCAAAATTTAAACAAAATTTTATTTAAGAAAAAACATACAGACGAAATATTAGCCGAAAAATTAACTGAAACATTTACCGGTCGTATTTCCGTAAAGACAAATTTCCAACGAAAAAACGAAATATATAATAACGATACGGCCCGAGCATATTCCTGTTTCCATTAGAAGGAATTTCAAAAATTTGAAAATTAAATTGGTATTAAGTTTGGTCATTGATAGTATTATCAGAATAATAATTATTTAAAAATATTTAAGGGATAAAGACCCTTTGAACTCGAAACTCTTTTAAGTTTTATTAATTTTAACTCCACGAATCAAGAGTATTCATGACGGACATGATTTTTAAAAATCTTTCGATTTTTAAATTACACTACGAAAATTTACACCACGAAAATAATATTTTTTTCTAAGTACAAAGTAAACTTTGAAAAATACAACTTATTTATCTAAACACATATTCTATTTGGGAGGTAACGAGGTTTGTCTTACTGGTAAAGTACTTCTGGCAATTGTGTTCACGATGGAGTTGATTTCAAACCAATATAGTGAGATGCTGGCTTATTTCGATTTTCTGGTTTAAGTTTTCCGTGGTCGATAATTCAAAATTAATGTTTTACAGATACTACATCGATAAACGTCAAAAAGCTTTTTGCAGCTGTATAATCTTTACCATTACAAAAAAATCATCATTAGTGTAAGTTTGCTTATACTGTAGACACTATAGGGGTTGGGAAAATTAAATAATGTTTAAGAAAATGCCAAGATTCCATTGCTTCTTTCCAAGTTCAATACAAGCGACACAAAACTGTCGGAGTTATGAACAAGGATGTGCATATGAGAATTTTATTCACATTTCGCTTTAAACCTTAAATTTGCATCTAACTGCATTGCTTAAATTTTATTCACATTTCGCTTAAACCTTAAATTTGCATCTAACTGCATTGCGACTAAAAATGAGAGGGCGAGTAATTTTTTTCATATAAATGCAATTCGTCGGAAGAGTAAGAAAATTTGATCGTTTTCCGACCAATCGATCCGCAGTGTAAAAAACCTAGAAATCCTACTAATCTATCAGCGTGCGATAGTTTAATCCAGCCTTTCCCAACATTCAGGAGTGGACCTCTAATCCCACTTTACAACAATACGCGGACCTCTAAAAAAAAACAAAAAATAAAGATGCTTTAAATAATCATCTTTTTATTTTTTTATGTAATAGAGAGGCAAACGAGCATGAGGGTAACCTGATGATAAATTATCACCGCAATAATTTGCAATAGTCGCATACCTAGCTCTTTTCAAAATTAATTAAGCATAAATAGATAAATCCGAATGATGTGAATAGGTGTATCTCTGTTTATTTAATTTTAATGAGATATTTGGCGTTACTTTTTTTGTGACCAAACTCATAATACTTGGGTCGATGTTTTTCAGTTGAATTCTTAGACCTGTCTCTACTTGCAGTCTGTTTCTGTATTTATTTTTATATATTTGTGCGAAAAGGGTATAAACCCTTTCCGCACAAATATGCTGTACGGAAATGCAATAACTGCTCTAGCGCCAATTCCGATAAATCTTTATAATCAGTTTTTAAATTTAACCAAAATATTGATAAAGTACATTCTTTGAATATTCTTTTTAAAGTCAAATTACAACTTATTTTAATTAATTGATTTTCGTGAGTAGATGTCAGACCGATGATGTATGTTACGTTTACATGAAATGAATACATTATCCATTTTCAATGTTGTCTGGGTTTGTATAATATTATTATTAAAATTTCCTCGCCGGTTGATAGCATAAATAGCGAGAGATTAAGAAAATTACTAAAATTATCTTGTAGAGACTGATTTTTCCACTATTTCTTGTAAGCTCAAATTTAGCATATTTAAAGCACTAAATATGTCAGCTAAGTAAACTATCATAGAAAGCCATTCTAAATCAAGAAAATGATCAGTATGCCTCTTGGCGTTGGCTTGGCTGTCTAATCTGGATTATTTTAAAAAAATATTACAATTTTGTCTCTCAGCTCAAAAGCACGCGTCACCATTTTTCCACGCGATAACTAGCGCACATCTGCGTGCAAAAGCACCTGTGTATGAATGCTTCTAGTGTCTTTAAAATATGCGAGAATTTAAAGGCCTAGATTTTATAAAATTCACCACCTTTTATAGTTTCGTCCAAAATAGTTTTTAATTTAGCTGGTACATTTTTAGCAACTAAAGCTGCCCTATGAATGCAGCAATGATGTCAGATGATTGATGGGTTCATTACTTTGATACGACTCTGAAGTTCTCTCTGAGTTCCTGGCATAGCACATGAGTCGTCCGCGCTTACTGCCGCACAATTATCCCACTAAATATTACGAATCGACAAAAATTTATTTAAAACTTAAATATTGCTTCGCCTGTAGTATTTGTATGGAGATGTTGACAGAACAAATAATCTTCTCTTATGTTGTTGTCAATCTCGTAACGGGGAAGTACAAGCAAATTCACATCATAACAAATGTCAGTGCTCTCATCTAATTGTTAAATAAGCATAATATCGGCTTGCTTTTATATTTTCAATTAACTGTTCTTTAATGTTTTCTGATATGTCATCAAGTCTTTTTTACCATGTTATTAGATAAGGATATAATACTTATCTCCTTTGCATCTTTTACTTGAAACTTAACTTAGAAACCATGATTTTAGCGGGTGGTAACATAAGTTCCTCGGCAATGGTATGAGTTTTGTCACCTTTTTCAACCAATAATATTAGCAATAGTTGACTTTTTTATTGTTTTTTTTTTACTTTTTTCTAATACAACTTGAAAAATTCTTTAGATTTGGAAGAACATTCCCTGTATTTCGCTTCTAAATGACGTGGAAGTTTGACGGGTTTTATAGACTCGTTCGGTAAAATTTCATAACATAAAACACATTGAAGTCTTTCTTCGGCATATACAATGGTATTCGTGAAGCCTAAAGTTAAGTAATCTTCTGTAAACTTGCGTCATTTTGGTTTCGCCACTCCAGACTCGCTCCTTGACGAACACGAAGGGCCAGGTCCTTGAATTGAGTCAACTGATTACACTTCGTTGGTATTAACCAGCATTCCATAGTTTTTAATGTAAACTAACTGTGGTCACTAGCGTTCCATGGCTTTTAATGTAAACTAACTGTGGTCACTAACGAGTTACATTCGTAGAATCAAATTACACGCGAGCGAGTTATAACACGAGAAACAATTGATTAAACTTATTACAAACGAGCGCGGCATGCGAAAAAGACACTGGCAGGGTCAAGTTACAAGTCACGCTTCCAGCACCCCAGCCGCGAGCGAGCGATCTATTTGCCATAAGGCAGTGTGCGTCTGCTTTATTTTCTTTACACTTTCCCGTCAAACACACGGCCACGCCATTATGTTTTTATAACTTTTAATTTTAATTTTTATTTTGTCCGTAGACCTACTGGGATAGGTCTGCGGACCCTGGAGGTCTGCAGAGCCTACGTTGGGAAAGGCTAATTTAAGCTAATAAAACAAAACTCCGAAATTCCAATGAATAATGAAAGATTATTGGTAGAAAAGGCTAGATGGGTGGAGGTCATGGTGAATATTTGAAACATCTTTCAGTTTCACGGTTTGTTGCTGAAACCATCCAGGAAAATTAGTCTGCGTTCGCAATACGAATGTCTGTGTTATCAAAAATGTTGGAGAAATACTCTATTTTTACGTTAATTTATATTTTTACCTGTAAATGGGAATGCTAAGAAATGCTAATCTAATCATGTTTTATATTTTATAACACGGCGGTAGTTTAAATTTACCCAAATCCTGATAATCAGTAATTATGTCGAGACGATCCTCTTTAGGCCACTTACGTCATTGTATCTACTAATTTTTTCATACATAAAAATGTCAGAAAAAGATTAATATCTTTCAATTCATATTACAACTTTCAGAATTCTTGATTATTGCAGTTTTGCAGAAAGCGTTCAATCTGTTTGGTAACGAAGTATGTATTCAATTCCTCTTGTTTTCTTTAACGTGTAGCCCATTGCCTAAATTAATTAAAAATAAACTGGTAACAAACATTGACAATGGTTCTATTATTGTCAAAAAGATTAGTTTTTTCCCTCTTATCGAGGTTTACGTAACTTTTTTAGACCACCCTGTCGAGCCTGGGAGCATCATCGATTAATATGGTACATCTGTGCATAAAGGATACAATAAAATACCGCACTTTGCTATATCTCGCTAGTTCAAAGAATTCCGTAAAAATTACATTTACAATCTATTATGAAAAATAACCGAACTTTTCATAAAAAAAATAAAAGATTACTCTTTTAAGAAGCTCATTTTTTTATTTTCTCTATATAACAGTGTCATTTTTATTATTGTAGCACCTGGGCCGAACACTACATAGCCGGTCTCCTTTCCACATCATATTTCTTTACGTGTTTTGACATTATTTAAAAGCACTTATAGTTATGACGATTAGATAGTCTTGACAGTCAGACAGAGAAGGAAATGGTAAGAAAAGTATAATTGTAATTGAAACCACCAAAAAGTGAGTTACAATTCTTCCTTATAGTATCGATATACTGTTCAAGTAGGTAACAAATACCAAGTGACATATTTAGACTTGCATTATGTCATCACTTTGCTTCAATATGTATACTGTACTAATAAGGAAGACCAAGTTAAAAATATGGTTGAAAAATAGGCAGCGAAGTTATTTAAACGTAAAAACAGAGAATGGAAAACACGTATTTAAGGAAAGAACAAAAGCATGTTGGATGCGGTGTTTTACGAACTGAGTGACTTATGCAATTCAATGTTTAATTGAAGAAATAGTAATAAGAACTGCATTGAATTTAAATGAATTTATTAAAAAACGTCTTGAAGTGGTACCACAAGAAATGATTGTATAAGAAAGACACGTGGACTAGGTGAAAGCGTAACTCAAGAATTGCAGAAAGAATTGTTATCGTTGAGGTTAATTTAATGTGTTAAGCGACTGATTGAACGAAATAACATATAAACATATAACATAAAATTAAGTAGATGTCTCATTAGTGTCCTAAGATGATCCCGACAAAATAGGGTAATTATTTTGTTTCCAATATTTTTTTTCTAATAATTTTATTTGGAGGCACTTTTTTCCTCCCGACCGGCACTTTTTTCCTCTCGACTTTTGTGTTCATTGTATAAGAGTATAAAATGTCTACTACATTAACAGAAATGGTAAGTGAGATAGCAAACTACAGGCTGTAAATGCCGTAAAATATTATATCATCATCTTCTCCTCCTTTACGGCTTCCCGTTATAGATTCAAGTTAAATTTAAGTATTGATAGATTTAAATTGTTCCTAAGGAAAAAACTTTATGTAAAAACGTAAATGCGTAACGCGCATGCCACGGCTTTTCCGTTCCCAAAAGTTTGGCATGAGCTTTTCAAAATCGATTATTTTAATTGTGGGCTAGAGTATAATACTACTATGTTTATTTAGGTTAAAGATAATTTTATACCGTTAGGTCAGGTTTATGTTTACAAAACACTTTCAACAAACATTATAAGAAAAATGGGGCTTTGAAGACATAGAATAAATTGTTAAATATTTTATTTATTAAATTAAAATTACATTAATAGGCATACCGGAATCATATTGTCACGAGTCTAAGAGTTCTTCGGGATCAAGTAGAAAGCAGAAAAACCTATTTAGAACTAATCTTTCTATCTGTTTATCTGTTTGTTAATATAGGACGGAAAACTAATTAAACGATTTTAATGGGACTGACACTAAATAAAACATATTAAAATCAAAACGATCTTATGTCCCTGTCGAACGTGGGACCAAGGGACTTTAAATCAATTGTACCAACATTATTTTAAATAACCTAGCTGACTTTCCAGACAAGACCATACGATATCGAGTCCCCGCCTCTTTTAATCCTCCACTGACATTTTTGGCGTCCATTGTGCAGACTTTTTTTCATATAGTGCTCGCTGGTAAAGATCCTTTAAATAACATATGGGAGTTCTATGACCTCAACTAAATGTCTGATGTCTCTTCAATCTACAAGCTCTATTTCTTCTTTTGACATTGTTTTCGATGAGGAACGGGTCTTCAGTCGAAATTCTACTCAACTTAAACTCTGCGTTCACTTATAAAATTTGGTCGAGCAAAATATTTTCCCCGAATCGGCGAGCATCACCTTCGTAGACATTTTTTTTTAAAGAAACGTATTTGGCTGACTTTAATTCGTTTTTCTCTATTATCGTGTTATCGCATCAAGTGTTTCTTTATGTAACTCCCGCAAAATATATATACCAATTATAATTTGACATAATTTTTGTATCATCGACAAGTGTAATTATAACGAGACTACGAATACGCATTTGACATTCTTACTACTCAATACTCACTATTCGAATAAACTATTCAAAAATTCATCCATTTTAGATAAATATTTTTAATGCTAGTATTCACCCGCATGTGTACCTATGGGAATGGATACTTCATTCTATTAGTAATTAAATATAATTATGTAACTCAGAATGAAAATTCTATATACTTTTAAAATAGTTTTGATAAATACGCCAAGACATTCCCCAGTAATTTAAATCAACCAATCAGTCCATACTCGGTACAGAGCCTCATTAAATCATAATGTCTGTGCAGAGTGCTATTGCTAATTTAACAACCGCAATTAAGTCAGCCGTGCTTCGCATAGTTTCGTTGAAATAATATTTGCACATTAGTTATCTTCATTATTAAAACATCTGATGGCCAATCGTTTTCCTTCATCGTTAGCATCTAACTAACCTAGACATATATTTATATATCTAATATTAACACACAATATGACTAAAGTAAGAGTGACAGATTTACGCGGAAATATGACTGTTGTAATGAGAAAACTGTTCGCAGTAACCAAAAATTAGTGACATAATCGGCCAGGATCAACAAAAGATCGTTTACAGGTTGCAAATATTCATATTTAGAAACAACTATACCGGTTAAAATCTGGTAAAACAGCGAAACAGATAACATCGTAAAGATCAATATCACTGTTACCCTCAATATCCAAACTGTTTGAGAAATTATTGTTGAAACGACTAAAACCAATCGTGAATATCCCGGATTTCCAGTTTGGATTTAGAAATAAACATTCATCCATCAACCAAGTTCATAAAGTAGTAACCATAGTCGAAAAGGCATTCGAGGAAAGAAAATATTGCCCTGCAGTGTTCCTAGACGTCTCACAGACTTTTGACAGAGTATGGCACGAAGGTCTCGTTCATAAAATGAGCAAATTGCTACCAACAAACTATTGCCAATTACTTCAGTTCTATCTATCTGATAGAAGGTTCAGAGTATCGCATGAAGAAGTGTATTCAGGTCTTTATCCTGCCCGAGCAGGTGAACCGCAAGGAAGTGTCCTAGGACCTCTTTTCAATATACTGTATACCCCTGATATCCCCACGACAGAAAAAGCCTTCATGGACACCTTTACTGATTATACGGTAGTAATGGCAACTGCAGACACGCAAAGTCAAGCCACCAAAAATTTAGAAGAGGTACTTGGTAAAATCAACAGATGGACTGTTGATTGGAAAATCAAACTCAAAGATTCTAAATCCATTCATGTCACATTTGCATTACGACGAACAAACAGCGATCTACACACTTGTCTTAATGGAATTCAAGTCCCGCAAACAGATACAGAAAAATATCTTGGACTTCATCTGAATAGTAGGCTTAATTGGAAACATCACGTTAAAGTAAAATCTGAGCAAATCAGGTTGAAACAACGACAAATGTTGTAGCTGGTTGGACATCATTCCAAGCTAAACCTTTATTATAAGCGACTAATTTACCTTTCTATCGTCAAATCGATTTTGGTGTATGGTATCCAGCTTTGAGGATGTACCAGTCAAACCGTAATGTAATCCAACGAAGCCAAAACAAGTTCTTGCGTATAATTACCAATGCATATCGCTATGTTACCAATCAAGAAATTCACAACGACTTAGACATAAAATGGATTGATGAAGTTAACATAGACGCTATTCGACTTTTAACATTTAACTTTTTAACATAGAAGCTATTCGACTTTTGGATATTACCCATGAACTGAGAAGGTTAAAACGTGTTAAACCTTGTTAAGGTGTAAACGTGTTAACTTTATAAATAAACTTAATTTACCTGGAAGCTGAACATCAATACAGTAAACCCGCACACGACTTACTTGAAAATAAAATCGAGTACATTTCATCAATGATAAATACTTAATTGTATATTAAGATTGTATCACGCATATCCAATAAAGGATGTTTTTAAAAAAAAAATATTTAGAAACATTTTGCTTTTTAGAAATTTCGTTGAGCGAAAAGGAAAAGCGCTTATCAGAATTGTTGGCTAATCTTATTTTCTTTTACTCTTAATAATGTTACATATTGAATTAGTGGATATAAGGTGTACATTTTTTTTAAATACTCTATACTTTAGATTAAATATGTCATAAGCATGATGAAGTATTTACACGAAACATTTGGCACTTCAGAAAATCTGTTGCCACAAGCTAGAAAATGCAAACATCGTAACAGTTGGATAAACTTGCTTTTATCACTGTTATCAATGTGGCAAGTTGAATTCAGTCACCGATGTAAAATAGTCTACGTAATTTTTTTATTATAATCTGATTTAAATTGAAGATATTAATCATTCTATGCGAATTAACATAGGCGTAACATTTTAGAAAAACACAGAAATTAAATAGTTATTACTGTGGTCCATAGCTCGTTCGCCAATACCGGCGCATACCGTGCCATCACGCAAGTTCTAAATTCTCAACAGACGTACACGCACTTTTGCCAGACTTGGCAACCTCAATTTGTTTAAACTTTATATCTAATTTGTACACTCCATTAATTTTGCTTCCCCGTCAGTACATCTGGTCGATTGCACATTTTGCGAGCTCCTTCTTTGAAAGAAATTTTATTCCCATTTTAAATCAACTGATTGACTGACAACACGTTTGTTGTGAGTCTAGGATTGAACAAGATATTTTGCACAATAATATGTGAACCATAAATTAGTGTCATTATTTGTGTATTTCCCGAGCATAACATTGGTACTTACCCTTGGTTAGCTACTACGATTTCCTTTATACTTTGATCGTAAGACAATTTGACAAATGTAACTGGTTGGTAATTACATAAATGCTGGCACCTGAATCAACATACCAATCAGTTGTCTTGAATCTTGTTATTAAGAAAAATGCACTAAATCTTGTATTTTATTTTCTTCATTATTACTGCTCTGGTTCTAAAAGTGTTCAACTTATTTATATTTGTAATAACGGAGAATTTTAAAGGTTCGTAGATGACGTCTTTGTTTACGACTTTGGCATATCTGTAATATTACCAACTTTTCCAACTACTTCCTCAGAACAATTTTGAAAATTTAAAAAATCATGAATCGCTGATTCTGGTATAGATTGAATGAAAATTTAAAAATTCCAGCGCGATTAATTTTATACACTATTTAATTATATTCTTATAGCTGCTGAACCGTTCGTTTTAGAGAAAAAGTTTTTCGACAAAAATATTTCTCACGATGTGAGGAACAAATTTTTAATCTGATTGAGTCGAAACGCTCATCAGCTTCACTGATACGCGATGTGGCAGATGGTCCCCTTTTAAGCACAAAATCGGAGTGTATTACTGTTAATAATAATTAAGTGGGGGACTGATGGAATGGAACACTAATTGTGCAAGTATAACTTGCACTTAACCGATTTAGCTTGTTTATTTATGTCCATACCTTTTAATATAAAAAAGTTCTTAGAACCAATCGCCCACTCATCATAATTTTTACGATCCTTGTATTTGGTTACATTTAAATGCAACTGCCGGACGTTGTCCGATGTACGTATGCTCACACCGTTACACACAGTACTCATTCCCTGCGAATCCGGACAAACCTAGTTCAGCTAATACAGCCTGCAGGCAAGAAACTATTGATAATCCGTATTTACATTAAAGGAATTTGAAAATAAACTACAGATTTGCATAATATAATAAGACTACGCATGCGGTTCTTTGCTTTGTATAGAACTTATAGACTTAATATATTGAGAATTAAGTCTAAGCATAGAACTGTCATTTATTTTGTAGCGTAGGTCACCTGTAATCTAATAAATAACATAATTTTTATACTACTATGTAGGTCATTGCAATTATTGTTTTTTGGTTATTTAATAGCTTAACTTATAATTTCGTCACATTCGTGGTTTTCACAGTTTTAAACGTATATGTCTGAATTAAAATTTTATTTAACGTGTTACGTGCACGCGAGGAGTTAGTGAAGCAAGACATGAAATAAAATTATCTTTATTATCACTATTCAATATGTAATAAAATTATAAAAAATTTAGTTAACTGATATAGACCATTTCAAAAGATGTAGACAACCACGGGTGTATGATGATTTATGCGTGTCTCGATACGAATTTACCCGATCCTTCTGGTCCGGCAGAGGTTTGAGTAATCGCTAAACCATCAACTTTTTCTCCTTTCCCTTTTAATTATTATCGAGGTTCGTACACTCTGACCCGTCTTCAACTGATAGCAAACATTTTATACGTATAGTCTTCATTTAAATTCCTTATTTAAAGGTTAAATTGAAATTATAAGTGACTATCATAGAGACAATATTTTTCTACTTTATAAGTGAGATTTTAAATTGATTCCTCTTAGTCTAATACATTTAGAATGATGCCTCTATGGTGACGAACGCTCTAGCTGCGCTGCGAATTGCGCCGAGGACCGCCGGACGCGGTCTGCAGGAATTGAAGTGCGTTTGCACCGATCGCGGTGGCCGATAAAAACATTACAGACTTCCGTGTTTCATCAAATACGCGAACGCTTTCAAGTGGCAAAAAGTGTACCGGAGCGCGGCGTGTCCGCAGCCGCCGCGCCGGGAGATGTGGCGGCATTGTGCCGGGCGGGTACGCGCCCAATCGTGCATTGTCGGCGCGCGGCGGTCCGTGTCGCCCAGACGACCCTAACTATTATGTTGACCGTAAAATTATATCGTTAAACGAAGACTCTCCTCTGGCATACTCCGCATTGTCTTATAATGAAAAACTCATGTCCGTGCGCATGATCCGTGAAATTATTTATGTCGTTGATGTTAAAATTATGAAATTGCTTATTGGTTTCATTAAAGATTCAAACATTTTTTGCCTTTAATATAAATATTCTGACATTAAGTACCCGTTGGTTAGAAGCCAACAAATTTGCCATGATACCGTATTATTAAAATTCCATCTTTGGGACCAACAAAAGCTGTTTAATAAGTGTCTTCGAAAGTTCGGTGGTTCTTTAAAATTATTTAAAATGGAAAATTATTTTTGATCTGAGTGAGAACTAAACGCGACGAGGTCGGGCGGGCAGGTCGGATATGCCTGCGTATACACATGTATTTACACACACAGGTGTTGTTAAATTAGTATATTTTATCTCATCCGTTCCCGAGATAAAACGTTTCATCGTTTACGCGAGTGTTAAGCGTCTTACAGGGCACGCATACCAGGCGCCGCGCAGCATCATCAGCACGTACGTAGCGGCATAGCGAACCCATTATGCCGCTATGAATGTCGAACGATGCGAGTACTATTTGGCAGAAAAAAATCGACCATTCTAGTGATTCAGTGTTTTATTGAATTTTTTTCATTGCAGTTCTGCTTATAGTAATGAAACGTTTTATTTCAAAAAACGTAAGAAATAAATAAAATAATTCTTTTATTAGAAAAACAAATAATTTCTTTCTAATGAAGGTTTAAAATAAAAAATGTTATAGAAAATATTTATTTTATATTTTCGAAGGGAATCCGCAAAAAATTGCTATATAAAAACGTATATATAAATATATATATATATATATATATATATATATATATATATGTATATATATATAAATATATATATATATATATATATATATATATAAATATATATATATATATATATATACATATATATATATATATACATATATCTGCGTGTGTGTGTGTGTTTCGTGTCTTATAACTTTTGCATAACCATTTCATCACCTAGTTTTAATTTAATCGAGTCTATTGTACTATAACAAAATATTACTAAGATATTGTTTCATTGTGTAAAGATATTAAAGAAAATGTGTCTATAATATTAAAAACAATATGTTTCAAAAAACATAGCTTATTAACTTCACTAGCGCGTAATCTTTCGGCACACGGCGCCATTTACAGGTTTTTCTCTTTAATTATAATTATTTATCTTAATTAATTTGGTTTTATTATTTCTAAGTATACACGCTATATTATATAATTGAAAATAGAGACTAAGTCAAACAAGTACCATCAGAATGAAGAAGAATAAATGAGCACGAAAATTCAAGACTGGTGAGTATTTCGTAGCGACATAACATTAACGCTTAAACCCGTAATATTACTGCTTCGCCGAATATAGCAGAATCAATAGAAACCTCTGATCCGGGGGTGGTCAAGTAGATACTCGATTTGGTGACAGCATCTCTTAAGGAAGATGGCGGCAAATTTTAAATGTGTACAGCGACCTCTAGTGAGGGCTATGTGTCACCATGCAAGATACGCTACGAACACTCTAGAAAACACAGACAGAAACCGCTCAACACTGAGTCTGCTTGAAACGAGTGACAGATATTTACTGCGCAAAAACATATTACACGCATTTAATATTATAAGTTTTGTATATTAATTAAGTAAAAAAGGTGTTGTAGCTATTGTTTTGTTATGTGTTCAGATCTTTGTTATTTTGTTTTATTATATATTAAGATTTTTGTTTTATTTTGTAATGGCGTGTATTGTACCGGGGTGTAATTCCTACATAGGACAAACGACAAAATGTAATTTTTTTCCCTGCATCATAATGAAAGCCGGTAAGTGTTATCCATTATTGCTTATTATACAACATTTCAAAAATTAATATAAATTTTATACACTAACCGCGCAAAGCAATTGCGACGTTGCAGTTGTTTGTCAAAATTTAATTTGAAGAGTTGCAAAGTTTGGTTAAAACGAATTATTGTTTTGTTTAAAAGAAAACTTGCACTAAAAGATGTTTTAGTTAGTTATCGACGATATTTATATAAAAAAAATGGATTTTAAAAATATTACCACACAAATTACAATTTTGTGACAAAGTTTTTTCTTGTCAGAAAACTCCGAGAAATTACTTTTGCCACACAGTTGGGTGTATTCGCCGGTAGTAAATGGGTTTTCCAAATATAATTTTTTATTAAATAATGTTATGAGCAGCATTTATATTTAATCAAAAGTTGTTTGTTGTAAGTTTTCTTCCAATTGAAAGAGAGGAAAAGGCGGATTGATTGAAATTATTATACCTAACTTAATGTTTTGTTTTTTTGCAGGGCAAAAGCGTGGCTGAAATTGTGTGGCAGGGAGAATTGAGCAGTTACTTGGAATGACCTCAGACGTAAACATAGAATCTGCAGACGACACTTTACTAATAAGAACTTTAAAACTTTTCAGCCTAGGAAATTATTATATAGTAATGCTACACCGAGCCAGTATTTGCCACAAATTTATGAATTAAAATTACTTTTTTCTTTGATAACGCCATCTGTGATCAACAGAAAGTAAGAAATTACGCCATCTATGGGCATTAATAATAATTACACAAGTCTTTGGTCAGGAGAAGTGAGGCGAGGGGAAAGGGGATTTACTTTGACAGCGTTTCGCCATGTATGAAAAAGTGTTACTCTTTTTTTATATGGGCTAGTATGGATCGCGTCCGTTCTGTATCGTATCTATTCTGTGCCTCTGATGTAGTACAGCGGTCTGTTTTTAGAGATTCTTTGCAAACGCCTAATTCTCTTGCTCTTATTACACCATTACATCATTCTCGAACAAGCCAAACATTTTAGACGAAATCAAACAATTTTAGAGGAAGTGCAATTTGTAAAATAGTTCCTTACTCTTGTCCCAAATGGCCATTTATATTTCAAAATATCGAACTACATTAAAATAAATTAAAAACGTGACAATATATTAACTAAAAATGTTAATATATATTAATTGTGAGCAAACCTACTTCAAATAGTTTGCATTAAAATGAAATTTGCAAAGGAAAATGGCATCAAAAATCTTCAAAAGATACCTGAAGTAATTGATAACACGATATACTGATATCAGATTGTGGACAGAGTAACAAATCAGTATTATTACGTTACCTGTTTTACGATGCTATAAGTAAAAAAAATATGTATATTTGCTACTATTTCTTAATGTCAGGTTTCACAATGGAATTCGTATTTATGACCAATGCGTCAATGTAGGACGTAGATACTCGATCTCAATTCCTTAATTCATTTTATAAACATAAATAGCTTATTTGAATAGCTTATATGACTAAGGAAAAGAAGAGCAAACTGAATGGAGTGAAAGCGAGATTATTCCGGAATATATGTGAGAAGGATAGCGTAATAGAATTAAACAAAATAGAGTTATTTATTCAACAAGTATATTTCCAGTAAACGAAAGGGTATATGATGTGAACGACGTTCTATTACAGCTAAGAGAACGAACGGCGCATAATTCCTGAATGGTGCAAAAAAGGATCAAAGCAAAAGTAGTGTCGTCGAAATGAATATTATTGCGAAATATATTCGAGGACTGTTTAGAAGATTACGTAATGTTTAGAAGAGTTAAATAAAATAATGTTGTTTATTTCAGAATTTTAGTTTTCAGGAACCTGAAGAGAGAATATGATATGAAGAGGTTTAAATATGGCTGAGAGAACGAATGGCGCATGACTCTTGGATGATGCAAAACACGGATGAAAGTAATTTGAGTGACTTCGAAATGAGATCATTGCAAAAGAAGGCAGAGGTATTTTAGCAACGCGAAAGATACAGACATAAAAGAGTGGATTGAATTGAGGAATTGCTAAAGCATGCAACTTAAGGAGTCATAAAAAAGAGCATCTTTAGTAACCAGGGAAAATAACGAGTATATATACATATATATATATATATATATATATATATATATATATATATATATATATATATATATCTACTATATCGTAGCTCGTTAGGACCGGTTGAGATCAGTCAAGGTGGAAGTTAGTTTACGCACAGGCGGTCGCTCAGTCGTATCCGACCAGTGTCTGATCTCAGATTTGGACAGTGAACAAGAAACTTGTTTTAATCTCCCGTACAAACCATAATGCAACGCTCGTTGGAACATAAGGTTGGCATCAAGTTTTATGTGAAACTCGGGAAGTCCGCAATGAAAACTTTTCCTATGATAAAGACGGGTTTTGGTGATGATTGCTTGTCAGAGCGTCATGTCTATCGATGACACAAGGCCTTTTTAGAAGGTCGTAAAGACGTCAGTCATGAAGCTTGCCCTGTATGGCCATCAACGAATGCCATCAACAAAAATGTCAAAAAGGTAACGATACTTTTATGAAGATTTTGGCGAATAATTTGCAGATGTGAAAAGTGTTCCCGACGATTGTACCCAAAGTATTAACGGACGACCAAAATCGCGCTTAGTTGAAACGTCTTTGGGACTTCTGTGAATGTGACGCCCACTTTTTAGACAATGTCATCACAAGTAACGAGTCTTGGTTGTTTAAATACTAACCCAAAACTAAAAGGAAATTGCCAGGTGGCACACCTCGGTGTCCCCTTGCCCCCAGAAGGCCAGAATGAGCAAGTCAAAGGTTAAGACTATGATCATTGTGTTCTTTGATATAAGAGGGCTGGTCTGCCGTGAGTTTGTGCCATTGGTATAACCATCAACGCCAAATTCAAGTAGAATTGCTCAAGAAATTCAATCGAGGGATTCATTGCGTCACATCTGATATCACGGGTGATTGAAAACTTCACCATGACAACGCGGAAAGCGGAGTGAGCTGGCCCATACCACCTTCCTCGTGACGTTATTAGCCAAACCCTGCCGGTCTACGACCCCAGATTTCTTTTTATTTCCATGCTTCAAAATACCCATGATAAGGACTTGTGAAGTCAAAGAGACTTGCACCATGGTTCTAAAGGACATTCCGGAGGAGGCCTACCGTGCGATGACTGGAAATCTCGCTGGAAGCAATATATCGACACAGGGGGAGTTTATTTTGATGTATTGTACCGACCTGAGAAATAATTTCTGAAATAATTTTTTAAAGGTTCCTTGTCATATGAGAGTTACCACAAACCCGAATGGTCTGTGGTAACTTGCACATGGCGGGAATGATCGTAGTTATATCTTAAACAATAACCTGTAATGCTTAAATAATATATTGAAATAATTAAAATGAAATCCATACTTAATATGATTTAGAGAACAAAAGGTATCAAAATAATTAATATTTGTGCGCCTACATGAGTACGCCAAAAAATTTTTCTTCGAATCAACTGAAACAAAGAAACGTACTCCGCTCCTTATGCCATGCTGCTGTAGAGAGAGGCAGCGTGGGCTTGCGATTCGTTGAGACTGGTCATAACCCACCCGCGTAATAACCATGCCGAGCCTCCAGTATACCCTTCATAAAGACATGCGGTATACTGTCACTGCACTTCTGATAGACCAATCGGCGAGTCGTAGATAAGATGGTTCATATATCATAGTTTGATTCCTTTGCACCAATTCGATTTTAAAATATTTTTTGTAAGAACAAGTTGTGGCTAAATACTTATTTGTTAATCAAATAAGAAAAGTTTTCAGCTTCCGAGGACTATTATTTTGGCAGAAAAGTTTTGAGACCAACTTTTAGTTTTAATTGTTCTCGCATCATTTATTCATTCACTATTGCCGGCTTACTGTGCTTATGCTAGTCATTTGTCTAGCATTAGTCGTTTTGACTACCATTCTATGTCGTATGGTAACAGAACGGCTCCTGTAAATGTAAGATATATGAAACTGATTTGACTTAAAAATTCACTTTAATTTTAATTGAATTCATCAGGCAGCATTTGAAAAGAGAGCTTGAAACTAATTAATTTCAAATAAAATATTATTTGGTCGATTTTTCTGGTTTGATATACAATTATATAATAGTTTGAAGTAGCGTCGTTATATACTGTATAGCCAATTAGCTCCTGTAACTTTAGTAACGAATATTCTAAAACTTTTTTTTGCTTTTGTTATTTTGGTGGTTGGGTGGTAGCCTTGTGCAAGCATACATATATATATATATATATATATATATATATATATATATATATATATATATATATATTATATATATATATATATATATATATATATTATATATATATATAAATATATATATATATATATATATATATACGCAAATTATATTACGCGTTGATTATAATAAAATTTTACTAAAAAATCAATGGTTTTTTTTTCAAAATCCTTGATAAACATTCAGTGTTCGATCGCTTATAAATATACAGTGTTTAGCCGCTTGTATTCTAATGGTGAATATCCGTAATGAAATCTCGCTGCCATACTTTTGCTGGACTTTATTAATTGTATAGACACATAATATATTTATGGCAGCTATGTTCATCAAATAAAGCAACACGTTTAGTGACCAGTGATGCTAGTTTCTTGAAACATCGTGCAACGAGGACATTTTTTCAACTAAGTCCACTACATTCTTCGTTCGACTAGAGTAAGGGCCCTTTAATTTAGATGTTTTGTGTCGGGCCGCTGCCGCACGTTTACTGTGCCGTTTGCTATATCCCGCAGCAGAGCCGCTGCAGGGCGGCAGCAGTCCGACATCAACCGTCTAAATAGAAAGCGTATCAGAGTGCGTTCGTATGTTAATGATGTATGTATTTGACATCAGTCGAGCCGTGGACTCGGACGAAGAAACATCATTGTTAGTGATGTTGTTAAATAAAATTAAACAAAAACGATGACGCCCTAAAAGAACATCGCCGATGTTTTCGTTAACATATAAATCTGGTCATTTTCATAATCTTTACTCCAGGCTAAAAGAAGATCACAGCAAAATTTTAACTACATTGGAATGTCCAGAAAATCTTTTTATGGATTACTTGAATTAGTTAAAAGTGGAATACAGAGGCAAGAAACTGTTTTCAAACAAACTATATCAGCTGAACAAAGACTTGTGATACATTGAGGTTAGTGAAGTAAACTGCATATTATATAGTTTTGTGATATTATTTATTACTTGTAATTATTTTTATCGGTTTATTCTTTTAAAAAATCCTTTGGTAAAACAAGACAATAAAGATTGTGTAGCTAGGTACTAATATTTTTTGTGAAAACTTACTAATTTAAATTATACTGTAGGATTATCGTCAGTAAAAAAATATATGGAGGCACCAGAATCTTTAGTTAAATTAGATAGGGGTGAGAGTCCCGCAAGTCCATCTGATGTGGACTGAAACTGATTATTAGGTTTCACATCGCTGAACATTGATTTGTTAAATAGCCGCGTTTTTCATAATATTGCGAATCGAGGTTATAATAATCTCGAGTATACGATTGTGAACCCGCGTATTTTCGAATAATTCCAATTATATCATTGGCATCCACTTTACGACTCTCCGGGATCTTTTTGAAATAATTTAATAAAGACAATAAAAAATATCTGTCACCGTCGACAATAAAAAATACCTTCACTTCAATTTTCTGTGTTTTGCAATCTCTCTGCAAGGAATTTCAAAATGGTGTTAGTCTCATCATTATTAGTAGATAACCTTTTAGTTGCAGCTTTCGATATCGACGCAGTGGGACCGTCTTCAGTGGGGCTATTTTTTTCTTGGGAATCAGACCTTATTTCATAAAGTTCTGACGAAAACTGCAGCCGATCAAAATATATAAAATTTCGTTGTTTTTCGCTTAGCATCCACTTTTTAATCTTCGCCGTTTATTAAATTATCTTGCGTATGAATCTCTTATGTGTCACCATTTTTTATAAGTAACTTTGCTGAAACAAATATATATATTTTTCAGATACTTATCCGCTGATCGCACTACGACTGAATTGGATCATTCATATCAACACGGAATCTCAACTATTAGTGGAATTGTTAAAGATATGTGTCGAGAGATTTATAAAACCCTAAGAGAAATTTGTATATCTGAAATGAAAAATGAAGATTGGTTGACAATCGCACAAGATTTTGCAACCAATGGAAACTTCCCTAATAGTATGGGCGCCTTAGATGGCAAACATGTGAAATTAGTTCAGCCCGCTAAAAGCGGTTCATTTTATTATAACCATAAACACTATTCTCTATTTTATTATTGGCCATTTGTGATTCAAATTACAAATTAAAAAAGAAACAGCGATTTTTTCAAGAAACTTCCAGGCGACAGTCTAAATATACCAAGTTCTACGGCAATAACAGAAAATGGTTCACCACTATCCTTTGTTGTTGTACAACGCCCCTATAGTGGCAATTTTTTGAATTACCAATAGAACATTTTTAACTACCGCTTGTCACGTGCTCGAAGATACATCGAGTGCACGTTCGAAATTATAACTAACAAATGACGAATATTACACCGACCTATAAATGTAGATATATCCTTTGCAATAGATACTGTTCAAGCTGTCTGTGTTTTACATAATTTCTTGCAACGTAATTGTGACGAAGTTTCTAATAGTGATCTATGAATTCAAGACAGGCACACGGTTCAGGAGGTACAAAATCATCAGAACTTGTCAGCGACGTCAATTCGTGATAAATTTTCTGAATACTTTGTTAACGAAGAACAACATCATAGCACATTATCAAGATTTGATAGTTGAAACTAAATAAAAATAAATTCACAAAGCAGGATGTATTTTTATTTCGTTTATAAATTCTTCCAAGTTCATATCGTCCATTGTAAATGAATCCATCTAATGACTATTCACCGCACTAGCTAACAACGAAATGAGCACGTGGCATTGGTGACGTTGCCGTCCTGTTGTGCGTGCGAAAAAAGAAACGATCGTCTGTACGCAGAACGACTACCTCACCGCAGCAGACCGACAGCAAACGTCTAAATTAAAAGAGTCCTTAGTAATTATCTCTGGGTTATATTTTTCTCTAGAACCCTCATCAATTTTTGTTTTGGCTGCATCTCGAGATGCAGGTTGGATACGTGTTATGTTATAGTTTCTTATCATTCTCCTTGTACGAGTTTGTTGTTTTAGCCATGGTGTATTATTAAAGCCTGGATAATAAGAAATTATCTCGTTATTTCTAAGTGTATCAGCTGTATCTGAATCTGATCTGACCTGTGCTGCTCTTCCTACTTCTAAGTGATCACATGTCTGAATTCCAGTTCCAGAAGCTTTTGCCTCCTCTAAAACTTGGTTCAATTCTTTGTCATTAGAAAAGGAGGCCCTCCGAAATAAATGTCTTCGTTTTCCTCCTCAAACCACCGTGCAATCCGTAACTCCTTACTATAAGTCATTTTCTTTCTGTAATAGTAATTTTAAAACATTATAATAATATAATTATGCAAACTATATCATTGATTATAGTAAACATATTACTAAAATACAAGGAAAATGTCTATAAGTATAAACAAATTATGTATAATTCATCATTTATACTACAAATTAAAAATTCAAACCTACTAACCTAATCGGTCACGCGGATGACGTGAGTCATCCGCTAACAAAGACACGCTCTTCCTGGCACAACCGCTCAACGACAGTGCACGGAATAAAAATGTACAAAGTGGAGCATAGCAACACTACGTATACCCACCCATACCAAAAAAGTGGTTGTAATTTTGTATTGAGGACAAGTCAACTCACAAGGTGGCGCTTCGATTATTACTAGCGCTTAGGTAGATGGCGCTGTCTAGGAAGAATTATCACCCATAGATGGCATTGTGCTAGAATATTGAATTCACATTTTTATAAAATATTTTTAATTTTCATAAATTGTTACTAAAACTTTAAAATAACTAACATTTCATAAAACATATATCTGAGATTTATGTTTTCTATTATTGTAATCTATATATTTTGAATGCCTCTACTGTTGAGTTGAAAATGAAAAAAATACATATACAAGAACAAACAATACATATACTTGAATGTTATTGCGAATGTTATTGTATATTTCTTAGCGTGCGTAAAGTTTCAATTCAAGTTTGCATGTTAACAATTATTACAGCACATATTTTATTAGAAGTGTTCGCACCAGGTGTTCATAAAAAATTGCATAACAACTTTTGCAAGGAAATAAGTTATTCTTTTAACAAGTTTAAAATGTTTGGCTCAATCACAATATTTTATAGTGAAATTGATATGAACGTAGTTTTTAAAATTTCACTTTGCACTTTACATTTACAACTAATAACTTCAAAACTTAAGCATTTTACATTATTAATTTCACAAAATGAACCTTAAGTTTATGGTAAAATCAGTAGATTGTCCCACATGAAATTGAAAAAAAATAATTTGGCAGCACTTGAGTAGTTAAAATTATATCCCACACTTTGCCAACAATAACATGTGATCACAATGTGTCAAATTCGTGCTATTGCTCGATGGAAACCACGGAAAAGTGTGAAGCTCAAATTTTCAGTTGTACTGGATGTACATTGTAGTACACACATAATCGCTGAAAATGTGTATCATCAATATCTAGCCCACCTCTCAATATTTTAGGCCATTTCACAATATTACCTTTATACATTAAATTACATTTATTTAAATTATTTCTAAGAGATTCAATAAATTGTGCTAAAAACTAAAATACTATTAAATTAAAAATATGATCTATTTACATCAATGTTTAATTTTTTTGCCAAACCCGGATTTTTTGGTCCCTAGCCACAAATTATTGTTCTAGCTATTAATCTGCACCTAAAATTTTACTGATAATTTCTATAACTACCTTATAAATATCTAAGTTATTATCAGCCCCAGCCATTAAACAATAACCCACAACCTGTTTAAATTTAATATTTAACCCTATTACTATGCATACGTATAATGACCATTATTTACTAATCCTAATATCTTGTCACCTTTTAAATCATATCGACAATTTTCCATAATATCAATTTTATCAAATAACAAAGTGACCAACTTGTGCTCGTCTGATTTATTACTAAATTGTTTGCTTAAATCATATATAAATCGTTTATTCCTACTTTAACTGAAAAATTATAATACTATGAACGCATACTTCCAACTGATGGTAATTATAAAATGGTAGCCAAATTTAACTTTTTGGGAATTTATAATATAAATTTATGTAAATCTTTCATTTCTGTATCATATCCTGTTGCCGTTTTTTTTCTAAAATTATTTTTAATTGATGATCAAATAAAGTGTAAGAGTCTTTAAGTAAAGTACATTTCTTTTACTTTCAATCTTCTTAATTTGCATTTGGCAATACAAAATAGTCTTATTCAGTACACATATCTTCTTAACAAGCTTGAAAGTCCTCAGTTTTTGTTAGTTGCCTCTGTTTGGCATGCTGACTCTTGTAGCAGTTGCTTCTGAAATTACGCCCTCCTATGATCATATACAATTCACAAATACATGTAATATTTGGGTATAAATTGGTAAGTGATGATTATATTTGATTTGCTATAATCCCATGTTACTGTCTTCACATTATCTGACAACTTTAAACATTGGACGACTAAAATCAGATATATATACTCGTAATTTATCTCACGTTAGACGTATCAATTGCCATTAAAATTGAAAATGTAAGGCCGTACAAGATACATTATTTATAATTAGTGAAGTGGTTAGTGTTTATTTGTATTCTGATGATGAGAACTTGCATCAAAATGAATTTGTGAAGTCTATAAACCTGAAATTAAGCGCGCAACCTAATTACACTGAGTTGCATCGCTGGTTTATACATATTTATATATATTTAGTGTAAAGGTGCTTCCTGGTCCGGTATAATTACCTGTCTAAGGCTACGAATAATTTTAATGATCGCATTAGAATAATATAAATTACATTACGTGCTGCTTTATCGAAATACCTGACATTTGCTGCCACTACGCTTGAACTCGTATTCGGTTGATCTCTGTTCAGTTATGTCTGGTTCCAACACTGTCAAGTTAACATTTTAGGTTGACGCTAGCAAATTTTGACTCGGCATTCACTTGTAACAATTTCCTATGCGAAATAGTTTCTTGAATTATAAAAGGCTTCTCGCAAACCCTATAATAGTGCTGTTTGTATCGATTTCCCTCCAAAACTGGAAAACAAAACCAAAATTGAGTTATAATTTGTAGTTATAAAGGTTTAAGTGTCCACGTTAACGGAATTTAAAAATATATTATTATATTATTTGGTATTAAAAAATTATACTACACACTACAGAAGTCTGAAAATGTGAATCCCCTCTTTTTGAGTGTAGTAACAGATATGCGCAATGCACACAACGAACATAACCATTTCATACAACGCGACTATTTAAAACAATCAAAATATAACTTTTTGGTATCTAAATTAATATATTTTTATATTAATTTAGATACCAAAAAGATTTTATGAAAAAGCTGTATTAAAAATAAAAGTTTTCCCGAGAAAATATATACGAGGTGACACACAAGAATTTCCCGTGTATACTTTGCTGTGCAGCAAGTATGCGTGCGTGCGTGTGTACACATAGCTGCAAGAATAATTACGGCGCCTGGTGAGCCGCCAAGCGCTGCATTGGTCGACATGACCTTCAACGACACCTATAATAAATTGGATTTGTTTAATGTCATCTGCAATTTTTTGAGTGTACTCTCTTCATTGCGTACATTACAAGTGGCAGAAAGCTAAAATTAGCTGATCGTTTCAGTTTTTCGACCTCAACTTTTCCATCCATACTTAATCTTTGGCATTACCAGAACAGGATTTATAATTTAGGCTGGTTAGCGCTAAAAATAATATGTTTAGACGTTTGGATGACTATCGTCATTCGCGCGACGACTACAAGGGCACGAAGTTAATACAAAAAAGATGTCGATTTCACGAACAGGAAAAGCAGTAAAACTAAATAACATGTTCGAGACTCACAAATATGAAGCAGTAATATTAGTTAATACAGACCTACAATGGTTTTCCTCTCTGAACTTTGAATGTGATTTCAGGTAGCTTTAGAAGTGTTGATTACGGGAAAAATACTAAAAAAATCTAACATGTCATATTTATTTTTTATATATTGCAATATTGCTTTTGCCTAAAATTACCCTCTGCGTTCGCTTTCAAGCTCGATAATACATAATGAAAAGTGATCTAACGACTTAAATGTTATGTAAATTGTTTCTAATTAGTACAGAAGAATACATTCTACTTCATAATTTGCTAATTACTACCTTATTAACTGATTGGTACATGATTAATGCGTGATTTACACGCCAGAAAAGCTCAATTCGAAATAATACCACTAATTGGTGATTAAATCTCTGTTACAATCTTTTGTCACTTTGGTTCATTAGAAGAGAGTTAATAAGGGTAAGGAATAATAAAAATCATATAAATACTTGAACTGATTTAAAAGTACATCAGTTATATTGTACAATTTAATATGTTAACTTAAAAATGTCGTCGCGAAGTTGTTTAACCTCACCGGACAGTTTTTGTTACATTTGTGGGAAATTCATGTTGACAAAAAAAAAATTTGTGCAACGTGCATTCTCGAACTTCGCAAGTGGTCGAAAGTGCAAGATAATACCTTGACAATACAGACATCCATGATTTGAAGAGAACCTCAGGATCGTGCAACAGATTGTTACTTTTGTTGCTGTAGTGTGGTCACAGTTCAAAAACCAAAAAGTAAATAAGCAAACGTGCAATCGGTAACGCATAGGTAACGCATATTCCTAAAAAAATTCACTACATACTCATATATCCTAAATAATTTTGTGATCCATTACATGTATCCTAAATAATTTCGTGATCCTGCTGCACAGCCACTACCCTCTTATTCAGAATCAGTGTTGAGCAGTGATGCAGAAGATCCATCTCAGTCTGATCCTGACTTTGAACCTGATCTTGGGCCGAAGTTATTTTTCTAGGCAGAATTTAACGACTTAACGAGAGACCTAAATCTGCTTAAAGATGCAGCTGAGCTCCTTGGTTCACGGTTGCAAGAAAGAAATATGATTGCTTCTGGTACCTCATTCTCATGGTACAGTAACTAACCGTGGCTAAAATGATAGAACATTTTGGTAAAATGGGATGTTCAATGAGCATTAAGCATCCCTTCCCCATCTAGGAGCTGTTAGTGAAGAGCAAGGTGAAAGATTTCATCAAGACTTAAAATATATCCTATCCTATACCTAGATATCAAAGAAAGTGGAATAGAATCATGTTGGCGGAATACTGTTGATTGCTGAAACGAGCCAATCCGAGCAACGATTTTTATCTCTGAATAGAAGCTTCGAGCAGAAAAGGAGAAGAAACCACACTTAAGAGATATATCACCATTGTATTTTAATTGTATTTAACTGATAGAGATAAGTATTTTTTAATGTGTATTTTTACTACATGAATGTAATCTTTTTTGTATATTTTCACTCTGAAAAGTCTGAACGTGTTGGATAAAAACTGATAATATGTTCGTAATTAGCGCCCCAAAATACCCCAAAATCAGTCATCAAATCTTAGATAGAAAAAAAGGTCAAATTTGCAAGCCTGATAATATATATATATATATATATATATATATATATATATATATATATATATATATATATATATGACATTGATTCTAATACATAATATCATTGATACTCGTACTTGACTATTTTGCATACAAACAATGACTTCCTGTCCGTATTATCTAAGGCAATGACATAATTGTACGTCGATAATAGTTTGGATTTGCGTATTTTAGGAAAATAATATTATTTTCAAGATTATTTCTATATGTTCTGCTTGCCCTACAAGTATTTGTTGTTCTTTTAGTAAATCTGAAAAAAATAATGTATGGAAGAGTGAGTTGATTTAAATTTGGTCTCGACTCACGCACGATCATATTATCTAATTAACTTATGGACAATAAATTTTGTTTACAATAACTGGTGACAATAAACCACTTTATTAACGTTCTTTTATATATATATATATATATATATATATATATATATATATATATATACACACATATACGTTGATATTTATGGTTAGTTTCGTGGATCAAAAACAATATTTTTCAGCCTACTCTTCTTATAATAACGCACTAGCATACTGCGTACATTATTTTAAACTTTAGGTAATTCTTAAAAAATGCACTTGAAAATTTTAGTGCCATTTGGTAATGTTAAACGAGTGTGTAGATGGGTATCTCTCGTTGTAATATGTTAAGTACAATCTATTGGCTATATTAACTACGGTTGAGACCGATAAAATCATTCGACTATGCATATAAAAGAATAAAAAGTAAATGAGTAGGTATACAAATAGGCAATTCAAGCAAAAATAAGAGAGATTAATTTTTCATCATTGAAACCCTCTAAATGACGATGCGAACAGCCCAGCACTAATAAATATTCTATTCGCGGCAACTAAATACGTTAGTTCAGGTAGGTTCTGGGAAATGTGACTCGGGATACAAAAAATATGAGAGATGTTTTAAGAATAATTTAACGGACTGTCGGTAATAGTTTGGAATAAATTGTTTCATAAACATATACAGTAAGTAACATTAACTATTGTGGACCAACAGCAACGTATCGGCCGGGTGCGGACTACAAAATAGGGGTAACGAAATCGACCGCAGCGCTTGTGCCGCTTGTTGAGCAGAAATAAAAATATCTAAAGGCGTTAAATATTGTTATAGATAATATAATTTACTTACGTATATTGAAAGTTTTACTTTTGGAGTCAGTGCAGTTTAACAAAAATGCGAATTTCACTCATTTTTTAATGATATGAAAGGACGTATTTAAAAAAAATTGATCTTGGTTGTGGTCATTTTATTATGACAAATTATTTGGATAAAAAATTACTCGCAATAATATTCCCATTTTTTTATTGCACTTTTTTCCACTATTTGGAATTTATATTTAAGATTAGATACTACATATTATGTTTGATAAATATGTAGTATCCAATCCTAACTAAATATATGAATGGTGATGCTGAAAGAAAAAGTTAAATAAAGGATCCAAAAATATTCTTCCAACTTTAAAAATTGATTAATTATAAATTAATTATAATAAAGTTTTTATTTACAAGTTAATAATTAGGAATAAATGTATTTTAACAACAATGATAATTTCACTCTTTATAATCCAAAAAAGATGAAATTTAAAGTGAGTAAATACGGTTCATGAAATAATAATTTAAACAATGTATATGCCATAAACGAAACATTTATACGTTATTACTTTTTAACTTTTTAATACCTTGTAAATGTTTTTTTTCTCGTGTTTAATTTTTATTGTTAACATTTCTATTTAAATATTTATTTATGGTAAATTTAAAGTTAAAATAGTGAAAAATACTTCACAATCAAAAAATAAAGATATTCATTGTGAGTAAATATTTATCAATTATTTTAATAAAACAATCATGATTTAGTCCAGTTTTTTTTAAATACTTTTTATTCATTTTTATGTATATTCTTTAACTTAAAAAAATCACTAAAATTAGCATTTTTGCTGTACCGAACGCATACCTTACTTTTTATGCAAAAAAATAAAGTTTCGACATGTAACACAATACTTGTTGTGTAGTAAATTTTAAAAATACTTCAAGAAATAGCATACCCAATTTTGACAGATTTCCAATATCGAATTAAAAATTAGATAAAAGAAATAAATGGATAGCTTCTGTAAAATTCATTCGTTCTGACATTGTTTGTGATTGGAAGGTTATAATATGTCATCAACATCGATTATTATACATCGATTATTTTACTCATTTTGTTGAACTCAAAACAAAAGCATATTATGTATTTGGATATGGACGATTAAAACCATATTATTATCCGTTAATAAAAGTAAATTTATATGTAGCAAGGAACACAAAATTTAAAAAAATTCATGTAATATAAGTCACAACTGATGTCTTTCGTCATTTTTATATTATTCACGTCAATATTTACCAGGAAAATTGACAAGCCCTTCAGAGATGGGGACGTTAGGTGGCGCTGAAGTCACGCACCCAGCCAATACGCCTCCAATGTTTTCTGTGAGAATATAGATTTGCGTGTATAATACATGGGGAAAAATAATATAAATTTCTCAGAGAAAATGGAGAGATATTTATAATAAATATTGATATGAAGTTGTAGCAGGTATCATGAATGTGCGTGCTTGAATAAGTGTACGGAACATATAACATAAGTATAAGATGTATATCTTAAGCAAAAGAAATATTCGTTGCGAATTGATATGGATAATGAGAATATGTCTTATTTATTGCTCTTATTTTTAGGGTTCTGTATCCAAAAAGTAAAGAAATGGAACACTCATAAAATTGTTCACATCTATCCGTCTATCAAAGCTGTTTGTCTATTGTTTAATACAAGATCTATAATTGTTTATTAATATCTTCTTGTATACAAGGCCTTTTTACTGCGAATTCCACTTGTAAGTAAGGGGCAGATAGACGCCAAAAAAATATCAAAGTAGTGTGGCTAAAACAGGAAGAGAGGGTCCAACGGAACGTTCGTCACGTCGCATGAAAGACAGTCCATTTTGAAAAGGTGTAGGACTATCGTTCCGCAATTCCTAATACGTATCGTATGAAGTTCTACGTGAACTAAGTGAAGTAAGTTTCGCAAAGTGATTTTTAAATAAAACGATTACTACGGACATACACGGTAAGTTATCTCTTTACGGGTTTCAATCATTTCTTTTATTTATTTACTAGTGTATTGAATTAAATGGCTCTTGTTGATGTTATTGATAAAAATATATAAGATGTATACATATAAAATATCTGTGATGAGTCGTGCCTACATATCGAATAAAGTATTTTCTTGTAATGGTAATGATATACTCTCGTCGATGTATTGTTTTAAAAATACAGTTTAATACTAAAAGTGTTAAACCGGTGCTCGGTGTTTAACCGGTGCAATACTCTATCATAGGGTATTTTACGTACATCCTTTTCTTAGATGAAATATTAGAAATACACCTTATTTTGAGTATTGTTTATAACAAAGTATTAATTATTATATTTTATACCATAAATAAAGTTTTGTTACGTTTGGTGCTTTTGTCCTCATTTTATAGGGATATTATTTCAGTAAATAATATTTGGTAACTTCTTTTCGCTTCGCAATAAATTAAATTTTTGAAAATAATCATTCTCGTTTTACGAATTATAGGTACTAAAATAAATAACCCCAGCAGATACATTGAGGTCATAAAATATTACTAATCGAAATAAAACCATATGAAGTGAGGACAAAAAGCACAAAATTTTACTAACGCTGATAAAAAATAAACTAATTAACACGTTTCTTTTATAAAGAGTAATCGATATATGGAGTGGTTTTAGTATTTCCCTTAAGAAAAGAAAATACATAACATACCAAAAATACCGTACGATATAGTTTTATACTGACTTAAACCCCAGCTGCTCAGTGACGAAGAAGTCTTCTTTGTCTAGATATTGAATAATTATAATCGATAAAAACGTTTCACACAAAATCACTACTAACTATCACAATTGGCACAATACGGTATTATACCGTATAATACGTTTCTGCAATAAAATACCGATGGTATAATACTGGGCTCGCATCTCTAGTTGAAACTTTTCGAGAAATTTGACGAAAAATTTCTAAGGTGAGGAGCCACGCATATCCGCTAGGCTTGCGTCATTCAGTTATCCTTCTGTCGGTGGATATGATTGTCGTTGATCCATCATGCATAAGCATATTATAGTAAAGTCTAGTTAAACCACGTAATAAATATACAGAAAACTTGAAAACTCAGAAGATACAGAGAACTCAGCGCAGCATGAGTATACTGAGCATTCGCCTGTGAGTCTATATGTTCTTTGACTCATGATAAAAAAAACGACTTGGGGCAGTGTTCAAACAATCTAATGATTCGAACTGGATGTAAAAATAGGCAACCAAAATCGAAAATTTCAGCTCAACCTCGAAATTTCTATTTGTAATAATGGCAAAGATGTGGATATTATCATCGTGATCATCATCAAATCCTCGAGTTTGCATGTAGAACAACTGCTAAACAAAACTGAATATTGAGCTCAAACTCAATAATAGTGACTGCAATAGTAGCTTAAATCCAGGTGTTAGTATCCTGGTCGTCATCATAACCTCGACTTTGTGAGTATGTGATTTTCTTATAAGAGCCGAAAATTTAACTTCAAACTTGAAGTTTCTAGATGTCAGATGCTAAGATGTAGACATTATTATCTTAGTCATAATTAGACCCTCGAATTTGCACGTGTAAGAACTTCCCGGCAAAACTCTATTTAGGAAACCAAAATCGAAAGTTTTAGCTGTAATATTTTTTAGCTCAGATCTAAGTGTTAATATCCTAATCATTATGAGACCCTCGAATTAGTAGGTATGAGAAATGCCCATTAAACCTAAACATTTGAACTCAAACTCAAAGTTTTTAGTTGAAAAAAAATCCAACTATTATTATTTTTATCACCATCAGACACTCGAGTTTGCGCATGTAAGAATTATCCAAAAAACTGAAAATTATAACCCAAATATGAAGCTTGTAAGTGTAATAGTGACTTAGAACCAGGTGTTATTATCCTGGTCATTATTACACCCACGATCTAGTAAGCGTCAGACTACCCAATAAATCTCAACATTTGAGCTCAAACTCGAAGTTTCTGGCCATAGTGACTGAAAAACTAGTGATAGTGACTGAAAAACAAATATTATTATCTTTTTCATCGTCAAACCCTCTAGTGTGCGCGTGCATGAGCTCCGCACAAAATTGATTATTGGTGCCGAAAGAACATTGGGCATTTTCGACCCGCTTTTTGAAAAGTGGCGGACAAAACCCAAAATCCTTATAAATTATAGAGTTGTATTCCAATTTTCACTAAATGTAATTATTTTAAATAAAGTAATGGGAAAATTAAAATATTTAATAAAATGTGTATCATAATTAGGATGTTTTTTTAGTCGCATAAAATACCACTCAGTAAGTTAAATACCACACTGTCGCACTTGCAAAGCCTACGTGATAAGTAGCATGTATAGACCGTTTCGTTCTCACACATTATTACCTAAAACACTTTTGTTGCGCCGCTCACCGATCGCGCCCCTTCTCACCTTGCACTCCCCACAGTCCTACCTCATCCGTCGCTGCGAGCTCTGCGTTTCCTAGATTTCCATGATTGCGATCGTATCAACTACGGCTTCTTTACTGGATCCTGTCTGCTTTGGGATTGGAATTTCGTTGAAATGGAAAGTCAAAATAATTGTGTTTCGTGAGAACGATCTGTGTTACGTCATAGAAGATACAAATTAACACAATTATTTTTCAAAAGATATCATGAACACATAGTATTATTGTTACACAAAATAATGCCACGAGAACAGACCGAGCGCGCTGTGGCACAAAAAGGCCCGCAGACTGTCTGGGAGCGTTCTCGCACAATAAGGAGCCGGTAGTGGCGCTAGTATTTAGACGCAAAAATATGAATAATACGTTTTTTTATAAATATCCATAAATAAATCATATTTTGAAAAACTATTTTTCGAGCCGTAAAAAATTATTTTTATTATTAAAGCCTTTATTTTTGTGTAGATTCAAATGACATAGGTATGAAAATGGCGTCAAAACTTCAAAACATATTTTGAAAACAGGGTTTATTTAAACAATATACTCTGTTGAGTGAATTTTACCTATCGTATTTCTGGTATTGGATCCCATTTTGGCATATAGTCTATTTTCCCTATTATTTTTTTCAGGACAAAATTCAACAATTAGTTCGTAGAATTTCAAATCGAAAATGCTCAGTTAGGGTGTGACGACCTCGTAACAAAGTGTCACCGTCCAAATTAAATATATTGTGGTATTTATGTTCGAACGGCTCTCATTTAACTATATTAAAGACAGTTGTGGGCACCCCACCATTAGAACGACCACGATTCGCGTATGTTGCCGGGAATGGAAATATTCTGTATTTGAAAATATTTCTATTTTTATCATATATTATGCCATTATTTGTATTTAATTTTTTTTCGATATCATTATAGATAATTACAAAGTAATAAACTTTAAAAATTGTCCTAATCGTGATATCATCGGAGATTCTTCACAAATAACTTAAAGGAGTAAGATGTAGGCGATCTTATACATGTCCATTCAAGGCATTATAAGATCTATTATAATCTTTGTAGTTTTTCCTGTAATCTCCTAGAAAAATTTTACTAACCCTGTTTTTTAAGGTTTTTGGTCCAATCTAAGGGAAACATTTCACCTTTCCGTGTCCAATAGTTGCAACGGCACTGACATCAAAGAAAATAAGTTATGCTCTATTTTCGGAATTTTTTTAGAAAGAATATTGTTTGGCTTATGCAATTTAAATTTACGAAGAAAATATTTTTTTGTATCACATTTTATGAAATTCCAAAAAAATTACAGAATACTTTATACATTTAAATACATTACACCCTATTCTATTTTAGTGCAAAATATATGACTATTATTTTAGTGCTATTTAGTGCAAAACATACGGAATACTTTATACATTACCCCCTATTCTATTTTAGTGCAAAATATATGAGTATTAGCTAGTGCAATGCTATTGCCAATTTTTTCAAAAAAGGCACGTGTGTGATCTTATAAGAATTCCTGTTTTTATTTTTGAGATACTGAATTCTAAAAAGAGATATCTACATTTGTAAAAGAGACGCTCAAATAATCAGAGATTTTCAACAATTCCGACATTTATTCGCTATGTTTTAATATAATAAAGCATTTAGTCAATAAAAATATACAGTGCTGCAAGTCACAAAAACTAAGTTTACCTAAACGGAGTTTATTGCAATGTTCAAATTGCCTTACCATTTGGACGTAATCGGCAGATTAATTATAAATCAAGGTTTAATGACAGTTGATTTAATCTGTGATTGATGTTTCGACCCTAATACTCTACATTAATAATCTATATATTACGATATTGACAAATCTAGTTTGCAATTGACATCATGGAATAATTTATATATTTCAAAGAATGATCCGTACCATTATGTTACGCTATGACCGAAATATCGCAGATAAAAGAAAATACTTTTTCACACACCTTCGTAAGTTTTATTTGTATATAATTTGCAATTTCTGGTGAGTAAATTTGCGGCCAGCAGCTAGTGCCGAATGAGTTGCTGGACAGCAACTGCCCAGGGATTTTTTGAAAATAATTTCCATGAATTTTATCCCGTTTGTTTGTTGTTCGCTTGGTACTTAATTATACGAAAACTATCAACAAATTGTATTATCGCGTCATGTAATAAAATTAATTTAAGGAAAGCAGTAACTCTGGATCTCGTCCGAGGTTAGATATTTGACATGATTTTATGCACCATACGAGCGTATGGTCGCTACACAAACGCACGTGTGGACAATTTGAAATAAAATTAATTTTATATTTTTTTATATTTTTAATTATTTTATCTTTCTCTTTTTATTTTATTACTTTTTTAACTTTGTAATATATAAGTGATCTTACATTTATATTAGATCTTTAAAAGATGCGAGCTTTAATACTCATTCTCCAAAGATAATGAAATTGAAAATATTTTATATGAGCTAAAACTCCTTTAACTTGACAAAAGTCAGAGTTTATAATTATGAACATTTACAATATTGGAATTTATTTCAGTAGAGATTAAAAATAAATACTTTTAATGTATATTATTTTCAAACATAATTTAAGTATGTTTTTGACCGTTTTCACTGTACATATCTTCGGATTTATTATATATATTTTTCGAAGGCTGCTGAATTTGACTATACCTTCACCGAGTGTCTGATAATGCACACTTACGATACTAGAATCAACTCCAGTAGGAGAGTCTACATAGAACATTACAAAGAAGATCTATCAACTTCCAATATCCTTGACATTCCAATAACAACAAAACCCAAAATCGCAAGGTATCTATCAAAATTCTAAATTATTAGCCGAAATCAAGTAAGTATTTTAATTAGATATAAACAAATAGTAGAACGTTTGAATTCAAGTGCCAAACGACCGTATACTCCGCGTTTGCGGAGTCGGTATATGGGAAAAACTTCCTTCACGCGTTTTAGGAAATTTAGTATTTTTGTCCAAAGTAATAGAAATTTTTTTACGTGATTTATTGTAAATTTACTTAAGAGATATGTTTTATTAAATGGTTAGAAGTTTATGTATGAAATAATGCTAACAAAATGTAAAACAAAATTTATTAATTTAATTGAATTTTAATGTAATAAATTGTTTAAGAAAAACTGCACCAACTTGTCGAAGGGCTGTGTCCAACCCGACTGACATTTGACTGATTTCCTAATTATTTCACAACTTTACATAAAACACTCTCTACGTATTAAGTTACGTAATTATTAGAAATGACCTAAAAATTTTGATAACTTGCCAGTTAGTGGGTGAGTCGATGAGTACCAAATTTAAGGATCCTTATATTCATATAACAAGATTTATTTAAACTACGACAATTAACTTTTATTCTGTACAAGGACTAGTAGAATAATACGTAGATTTAATTTTACATATATATCTTAAATAGGCGCTGAGCTACAATGGGTTAAAAGTGGCCCGAAACGGTTCGCGTAAATAATGCCTGGTGTGCGTGCGACTGGTGTTTGAAGAACATATGCTGCACTCTACTGTACTCTTAGATAAGAAATACGCAAGTTATTCTACAGAAATGTCGCACGTCATGTGAATAATTTTTTCAGAAAGTTTACGTTAATTGTGGAAAAAATCAATGCAATATATAAGATTTTTGTTTCCTTTATATTTTTATTACCTTAATATCAAATCATTGTAAAAACTTCGAGAAAAGCCCGACAGGCAACTGATGTTTTAGTTGCGCGACATAATCTATAATTATGTTTTCGAAGGTACGTGAGCGACCGAGGAATAAATTTATTCCAGGATACCCTTAACTGGAACTCTCATTGATCATTAATTCAGGATATTTTTTATTAAACTGTATGAACAAATTAGTAATGAATCACACAAAGTATATTCGGTTAATATGTAATCTTTGTGGAATGAATTCAAGCGGACTCAAATAAATAAGGGTAAAATTAAATATTAATGTATTAAAAGTAGAAAAGGTAGATGGTAGTTTGCTAGTAAGATGTTAATAAATTTTCTAGCAAATATATTTCTCAAATATTGTTTAAACTATATATTCAAAACTTTGACTGATGTCCATCTTGTAGAAAATACAAAGAAATTTTAATTACGCATTGTAATTTCTAGAATGTATAAAATGGAACAGAACATTTTATCTTCGACAAAATATATATTATTTGAAAATATACTAAAAACATAGTAAAATACACTAATAACATTAAAGGTACTAAATCTTACATCAAAATATCGGCAAATTAAAATTAATAAGAAAGAAGTTATAATGTCATTCGATGTACAACATTTTATTATGCATAATAATTACTTTTTATTTTTCGCTCCTCGAAGTTCTTAGTATTCTCATTAAATGAATGTTTAATTGTGGATCGATTTAGACAATTAACCATTTATAATATTTTGAAAAGCTCTATTGAGAAATATAAAGAGTATGTATTAGGGTAATATTATACTTTATGGTTTTTGCGATGCAATGTCACGTTCGCGAAAACCGTGGGCCTAAAATCAAAACATAAACATGTCATTAGTATTGTAAAAGTAGTCCCCAAATGACAATCTAATTGTCTTCTTTACTAACTCTTTTTTATACGTACTTTCATCGAATTTCCATCTGTTTGCTTACCACTCGTGAGGGGTGACTGGCGTGAATTTTTTGTCCCATTGATGTGTTTATTTAATATAAATTGCGTGAAACATTATTAATTCGCGAGGCACTGATGCTTTCCGAAATTATGTTCGTGGTAAATTGCAAATTATTATTGAGACATAATTAATAACGAAAAAGAAACTTTGAGTACTAACATATTATAAAATATAATATATATCTATAGAATTATAATATATAATATTCTTCTATAAATGGAGACCAGTAAATAGATTGTTACTTTTTTATTCACATTTTATATATTGAAACATTTTATAAACGTCAAGTAGGCTATAAGAAAAATTTGTTAAAATTACTCTTTTTTCTCAGGTAGGTTAGTACGTTGCTCGTCTAAAGAGATTTACAGTAATATCCTCGACGTAACACATAAAGTTAAAATGTTACAGTTAGGATACGAAAACTAAACCGCAAGCTAAAGCTAGTATATTTATTTAAATATTAGAGAATAATAAAAGCATTGTAACATAACAAAACGTAAACAATTATTTATATATCTCATCAATGACAGTTTTATTTAAGGATCTCTCTCTATCTAATATGTTTTGGTCGTAGGTAACATTCACGCGCTCGAACCAAAAACTTCCGATAGCTACGACGAGGTCTCGCACAAAAATAATAAATATGAAAACTACATCGCTTCCCTTTTGCGCCCCATACAATTTGCAAAGTTACCTTCCAAGATTGGCAGGTCGATCGCTTCGCTATTTTTTATAACCAAGTAATGGAGGCCCTACTGTCTATGTAGACATTGATCTCTATGCTTAAATATGTTTCTTCGTACTTACGTCTATTTACTTTTTTACTCGAAATGCTTAGTTTAACATCTATTATGAGGTTTTTTTCCCAACCTGCCGGTAGAGTTATGAGACGACAATCATTGGAGCGCGGTTAATTTGGTTTTTATAAAGATTAAGTATTGTGTGAGTTGGTACTTCATGCATGAAATGCTTTAAATCCAACAATCAAAATAGTCTGTGTTTTCAAACGTTTATTCAATGATTTTATGGACAATCAGTTTCAATGGCTACCGTGGACTCACAATTACAGGCGAGAGTAATTCCCATGACGAACTATGAGTTTCGGTAAAATTTTTAATTAACCTACGTATAGGTATATAATATGTTACGTTAGTATATCTAAATTCATCAGCTACAAATTATTACCGCTCTACAAAGTAATAATCCTGAGGTACTCGCAATATAATCTTAGACCTACTCGGTTATAGAGAAACACACACAGGTGCGCGCACATGTGTGTATATGTGTGTGTGTGTATTTTTTTGTTGGGATTCATTTATTTACGTATTTATGCATAACTTTCCGCTTTATACAAAACTACGTTGTCAATGATTCCAAAAATCAGCGCGAAATGTAAACCTTCATCAAACATCAGTATTATATTTCCTCTTAAGTTATCATGGAATCAAGTGGAGGACGTGTCACGTGACGCGCACACTGTACTATACAAAGTAATAATGAAGCTGGGAGTGATAAATATCTTTCTCGCGGAAACAGTGTGTAAGTGGTGAATTCCAGTGACATGGTGTATTAGGAATGGAATATATTGGAGATGTCAAGTAACTCCATTTAACACACTATGAGATATATTTAGGAGATCGAACACCACTTTCTTTAACCGAATAATACTGATTTCTAATTTAGGCCGAATTTATTTTTTGTATTAAATTAACGCATAACTTTCCAACGCATAAGTATACAATATTTAAATTCAGATACAATTTTTCACGTTTTGTAGCGTGGTAACATTATAGTGGTTATATTAACATAATGGCGAATAGGTAGCTACCCGTGACTTCGTTCGCGTGGACGACAGTGATTTAGCCAATGATAATGAAGGCTATAATTTATTCCACCTTTCTTCAAACCTTTGTTCAATAGCAATATCGGGATCGAGTTTTAGAGGAGAGAAAATTGTGTACAATACCAATGACACGCATGATCGAATTAGAGAATTCGGGATACACGATATAAATTAATACATGCTAAAAACTCACAAAATTTCCCTGACAGATAATATACGTGGTCAAATATGAGCCTAATGATAATTTAAAAAATGCATGTATGACTCAGGAACTATTTCAGATTTCGAAATAAGGTCGATATATATCGATATTTGTTTACTAAGTTTCGGGTAGATCCATTTAGAAACTATGAACTTACAGAGTAACAAAGGTACATTCATTCAAACATTCAAATTTTTGCACAACAGTAACGAGGATATACGAATTCAAAATAATAACGTAGAAAAATATTGGGACGTTTAGAATATAACAAGAAAAATTATAGTAATACAGACATGCAAACTTACTCCAAAAGCGCGGCAAATATTCTTACTAATATGAACACGCGTGTGCAAGTCGATGTTCACTTCTCGTACTGCCGCTACAGTCTACTGTTTCGAGACACAACAAAAAGGGCGCGGCGCCACGTCGTTTCAAATCCTACTTGGAGCAAAAAAAATGTACATTGACCCTCGCACGATCAGTTCTAACCACTATGCCTTAGACAAGAGAGAAATTTAAATTGACCTCCTGCTGGACTGCAATTCTACCACCCATTTTAAGTCCGTATGACGCTATACGTACGGACGGTGTCTCAAACATTTTGTGAGACGGTAGACGCTTTCGTTTACTGCATAGAAAATGAAACTGACTAGTAACTCGCAGAGATTTTTAATGAATATTTGTCATAGGCTACATGCGTTTCCTTTACAGTTGTGTATTTTCTCGAGCTCAGATAGTCGAAAACAAATTAATACATATTCCCTTTTTCTATACCATCATCAACAGATTTTTTATATCGTCGATGAAATGTTTGTTTACTATTGTGTAACCATTGATCATATCTATTGATCGCATTATTGTATTATGGATTTATTGATGAGTGCAAACCATTTTTTGAAAAATCTTAAGCTTTCAACACATTACAAATTAATCAAAAACAAGATATTATATAGAATTTCTTACAAGTCATTGTAAAGAACAATTATAATTTTAATATGTATAAAAGTTGTAAATTGATTAGACTGCAAATTATAGTCCTACATCGGTTGTAATAAAATATACGAAGCTTTCTGAGAAAATGCTATTAACTAAACTAATCGTCTTTTTTTTTACGTTAACTAAATATTTTGTTTAATCAGTGGGGTTCCCAAAGAGGCCTTTCAACAGCCGAAGCGCAGTGCAAGGCCACGTACTGACAGGCACACATTGCAAATTGTTATCTTTTTTATTAACTTTGATGGAGAAATATTGCTCAACTACGCCATATATATTTATTTATTTTAATAACTTTGCTATAAGTTCAACATTACCCAAAATATCAATCACTTACAGCAAATAATAATATTGTATACTTATATAACCACTACAATGTTACTACGTTATTAAACCAAAAAAATTGTATCTAAATCTTGTATGACAGCAATGAAAAGTTATGCATTAATGTAATAGGAACATAATTTAGGTCTAAAATATAAATCTCCGCATTATTTGGTTAATTAAAGTGGTGTTATATCTCATTAAAGGTAATAGTGTTAAAAGGAATTACTTTACATCCCTAATATATCCGCCCCTAATACACCACATCGCCGAAATTCACCAGTCACCACTCATTACATCGCTAAAGTAGATAAATCTACGCCGGTTCCCAGAGGTTGAATTCCGAAAAAAAATTTACCCCTCCTGGCTTCGTTATTACGTTCGCGTAGTGCTCACGCTGCCGTGAGACGCGTCCCTCGATTGATCTTCCACTTGATCTCAGATGTTCGATGGAGGTGTTCATTCCACGCTGATTCTATTACTCAACTAACAAAAAAAATGTTTCTGTTTTTTCAATGATCTCGAATTTACACGACCTGCATATTACCGACAGGCTGTCGACGGCGGCGGGGGTTCACACGCTCGTTGACCCGATTATAGACGCGCATTATATTACTTTTCTTTATATATCGTATCTGTTTATTTTGCTAAGTCCATGGCATAAAAGTGTTTTGCGCACTACGGTATGTACTATGTAGGCAACGCACGTTCGCGTGCAATAACACTACTGTTTCTGTCCGGCGCGGCATATTGGCGTCTAATATTTCATAACAAAGTATTATGTGTATAACAATTTGCATACAGATTGTAAAAAATCACTGATCGAAATGTCAAGTAGATACATCATATAAATAGAGTATCGAAGTATAAATAGCACTAATGTAGGGTAAGTGAACGTAACGATTGACAAATTCACTACAATAATAATTCTCCTGTTTTATCACCTTCAATAGATTCGTTCATATGCTACTTGTTATCACCCATAAAAAAGGGGAAGCTGAGTTAATTTAATGCGATGATCTAAAAAGCATTCTCCGTAACCTGAAAATTACAGAATAGACTTATATACTTTTTGTCTTTAACGCTGAACCCCAATATTCACACAACAACTGAATATTAAAACTCTAAACTCTGCCTAAACGTTATTGTATTGTTGCATTGCATTAACGCCGTTTTCTATGATTTGAGCTAGGTCTGTATTATTTTGAAAGTGCAGATGATTGTTATAATTACCGATAGACCAAATTCAATTACGCTCAAGCTCACCTGAGCGGTATTTACAACTAATTTAAATCGAACAAGGAAATTTGCATTCCCGGAATTTTGCCGGCAAGCTGACAACGTCTTTTCAGAATTAAAGAGTATAGAAATAAATAAAAAGTAAATCCAGTACGCATCAATGATCCGACTGCTATTATTTGTATTTTAAATAAACTTGTTAGTCAGAAGTAAATCATGTAATCGATCAATAGGCTCGTTTAGTAGATGATTTGAATAAAATGAAATACATATTTTTTTTTACTTTAGAAGAGGATTGATAAAGCTCTGTAATCAACTAGAAAATCGAAATCTAGATTTTAATGAAAATAGTTTCAATAGCCCTTGCAGAACTCAAAAAACCTCTGCGTGTCGCAGGGCCTTGCGCCTAAGCTTGGTTGCCTTGGGCATGCTGAATTAATTTGGATGAAATTTTAAATTTGTGAGTATTTTATAACTGTATCCAATTTTTTTAAAATAAAATTTTGAGTATAAGTCATAAAAAAATAATAAATTTATTTTCGAAAACGGTTCAAACCACTTTTTTCAAACTTACCACACATTATAACTACAAGCCCAATAATATGTCATAAACATTTTTCTGGAAGAAATCTGATCATGTCACCTCTCATGCAAAATTTGAGTAAATTGCAAGCGTTTGTAAAGCGAGGGCGGGCTATAGTGCGGGTCGTACGATACCGCACTGATTAATGCTTTAAATGTAAAAGAATTAAATTTTACTGCGACATTAAAACAGATATATTTTCATGTTTGAGTTTTGCGAAAAATAGCAGCCTTAATGTAACAGTTGTCATCGTCTATAAAATATGTTATGTTTTATATAAATTTCATAGATTTGTGACCTTTAAAACAGATCGTCTTTTTTGTTTTTTTTTCCAACGTTTTATATTTCTAACGAACAAAATTTAAAGGGTAATTTAACTTTTCGTCTACTATTAATACTATACAGTTACAGCTTCAATGATCGATGAATGTCCGAACTATGAGAAAAGAAAGGGGAGAACTAAGTATTTTTGTTTTACACTTTCGTTTCAGAGAATATTTGCACTTTAGAATTTAGTGCATCATACCGGCTAATGATACGTTATGATTTCATAGGATTAAATGATCGACTCAAAAATAAGTTTAATGCTTACGTGGTAAAGATCTGACGAACGAATTTGCGGGTTGCGTCGCTAGTGATTTTACTAGTTTTAAGAATATTAAATTAAAAATGTTCATCCTTTCTAAAATATACGTACAATTTCAAGAACTATTATTACTCAACTGCCATAAAGCCCAAATGGGAATAATGTTTTGGCGGTGGTTATATACGTACATCTGTTCCTTTGTCTACTCTTGGATATTCAAGGGCTGGACAGATTTTCGTAAGAGATATCATTGGATTCTTCTTAACATATTAAAACAAAAAAAATTAAAATGGCGGATTTATCTATCGTATTGCAAGGTCAGCATAAATTAAAATTTCAAAATGTTCCGAATGTAATAATAAATCAAAAAACTCAAAAAGCCTAACGAATTTTAAAATAAAAGGGTTGATTTTATTGAAGGTCAAAAAATATATTTCATTTATTTTATAGCATATGCAATATATTGATTTCGTAGATAGCCACATAACCTACAAACTAATTGTTGAAGGGAAAGCAGAGGACAAAAGAACTCGAGGTCGATACCTTAGCCTCTGACCTAATCAAATTAAAAAAATCACGGTATTCCAATATCTATCACTCTGAGACAAGCAGACGACAGGGTAACACGGAAGCAGCTAGTCAGCTCCTCTAGTAAAGCACTTTGAGACGGGCATGATCTTTAGTAATGAATATGTGCTGAAATAATATTATTAACTCATTTTTTATTTTTCCTAGAACGCGCTAACAAAATTTGCTACAGTGAATGTAGAGATAATAAACATTAGAGGTGGAGAATATAATTCAAACCTGTAACTTTCAGTCTTCAGATCAATAGAGAAAGTTGAAAACTATAAGAGATGCTCATTTTTTCTGAGAAAAATCATTTTAAAATGACACTTTTAATAAAAAAATCATAGATTTTATTCCTCAGAACCTTTACACGCATGTTTAGGTATATCTTATGAAATTGGCTTAATGCCACCCGGGGGCCACCATCATCAGATTTAATAAGTGATGTCGCAGCATTCTTAAGATATTATAATGGAAATATTTAGATATTGAATTTTATTCAATTTATGGATATATATGACATATATTTTGTTAAAGAAAAGGAACATTATTTTTCTTGATAAAGATGCAACTTTGACAGTAATTTTCTCGGTTGAAAATTCTCAAACGTTTCCTTAGTATTTTCTATTTGGTTTAGTACCCTGAATCAAGAATTTGAATTTTGTAAATGTTCTTTGTTCCGCTTGTATAAGTCACGTCAGACCCTTACAGATTTTAGGTTCGATAATTATACAATTATTACGTTCTCTTGATTTGATTGTTACTTTTCTTATATTTGACCTATTTTTGTTATTTAAATTTTGTTATTAAGTAAGAAAAATAATGGAGAAGTTTTAAAATGGCCTTATGTGTTTGTCTAATAAATACACTCCTCTAATTACATCTTCTTTCATCTCCTTGCTGACAAACGGCGAGGGAAGGCGATTCCTTAGCCAATACATTGCTGTGGGTGCGCACGGCGATGGTTTTGGCTTCTTTCAGAGTCAAACGTTGGTTTTGGAGATCTTCGCCAATGCGACTAATCCCATTTTTTCTTAGGCGCTGTGTGTTGAACTTTCCAGATTGCCAGTCTTTCTCGCCAGAAAAGCTTGAATATAAAATGATTTTATTTTAATTCAATAAACGTGACCAACCCAATCTAACCGGTGTCTTTTGATTAGGTGATCGATTGTTGGCTGACTCCCATAGTTCAGTTGAATTTCTCGTTCTGGATTCGACACACCCAAGGATTTTTCGAAGGCAATGCATTTGAAAGACATCAAATTTTTCCATATCCAACTTTAACAATATCCATTTTATAGATATTTCTTTAAGGATAGGCTTGGAATAACCGGGGCTTGGTTTTGAGGAATATATTGCCTCGCTTCCTGATGAATCATTTGAACGAAGCAAATGCTGTTCCTGCCAAGCCAACCCTACTACAGATATAATTTATAGCCACCACTTCCTTCTGCTGCACCAATGATCCGTGGTATTTGACCATGGATTCAAAACTAAACTTGCTGTCTGTGGACATTATTTTGTTTTTATCCGTGTTTATCCTCAATTCACAGGACTGAACGATACTGGTGATTAGATGTAGGAAATATGTTGCTTGTGCATCAGAATGCAACAATTGCGCTGTTGTCTGCAAACATTAGGTTAGTCAAGAAATCTTTTGCAATGAATTTACTGCTTCGTTCTCCATCAAAAACTTTTCGCGTAATTGGGTCGCTGTTGCTGCCAAGCCAAAGAAAACATGGATTAGTCACCTTTAGGAAGATCTCCAAATCCAACGTCTGACTCCGGTGGTACTTTGGTGAACTCCGGTATTAATTAGGAACTTTTTCAAAAGTTCATTTCAAACTCGACCTCTAAATGCTGGAACGTAGTAAGTCGCCTAGATAATGCGGACAAGCTTCGGAGGTATGTGTTCAGCGTCCAGGGCTTTCCATAAAACCGACCAATGAACGCGATCTAAAGTCGATAAAAATGACGACAGTCCATTTCCCACATAGAATACTTTCCACAACGAATTGGCGGAGCTCGAGAATGACAAAGCGTCTGGGATCGATGAAATCCCCGCCGATGCCATAAAAGGTGGTGATGGAGTCTTACAGTGACGACTCTATTTATTTTATTTATTTTTCAGCAAGCTTAGAAAACTAAGTAATACAGTGGCAGACTTATTGCTGCAAGAGCAAGCTCTTACAGCCAACCACAATGAATTAGATGAGAACATTAAGTGTTGTGGCAGACTGTAAGTTATTTTTAAACATTAATTAATTCTACTTACAATATAAAATAAATAGTAATATGTGGTAATAAAATAATATAAGTGAAACGACGCTTTAAAAGTAGGGAGGGATAAGGTTGGGTTATAATGTAAGGGATTAGAATATGCCAAATTATGTTAGGTAATGTATTTAATGTGCAATTATTTTCTTAATTATTCTATAGTGCAATAAGATCTTGAACTTAATCGCTGCAGCGGTCGAGGTCCATTCGACATATTCCAGATAAATATTCTTTTAAATTAGTTCTCGGCAGATTTTAAAGAATTTTACAATTTTTTACGATAATGACATTTTTAATATAAGCCGCAGACGAATGCAAGTATATTTAATTAATGAAAAATATATAATCGAGTAAATAATTTTACATCATTATTACAATATTTTTCATACATGAATAACCAATTTGTATTTCGATTATATTAAGTCGATTTTATTCATTTTAAATAGCCTTCTGTCTATAACGTATACTATGCGTAAGGTGGCTGTTATAGTGATAGATTAATTTTAGTGATAATTAAACAAAAGTAACCAGGGGGTTGCAACATTTAAATAGATGCTCAAAAACCAATTTCGTCGGTTAACCAAAGTAAATAATCTTTGAATGTTTGTCCTGTTTTATACTCTTTCTGTCCGCGATTTTTTTAGTAGTTAAATTAATTTCTAGTAACTGCCGAGCAGCTTTCGCGCGGCCTTAATGAACGCAAGTGCGTTAGTGGCCTATTATAAAAAGCGAGTTGGAACAAATGACCTTGGTCGGACGAAGCATTGTAATAAATGACGCGTTTTTTCTCCAACGAAACATTGAATGAACGTGGCGAATTATTACCTACGATTCGTATTCGACTGCGAACTTCCTTCCTCGTCTGAATTATTAATTTAACTAATCAATCAAACGGCATGACAAACAGCTGCTCTAGGCCTTGTTTACGTAACATTATTTATTAATTATAATGATTATAAGATGGATGGGACTCGAATATTCTAATTATTACATTAAATGCATTACCTACAGGCAATTCAGTAAACCGTCCCACCTCCTCGAAAATAATGTTCACAAACATTATTGATTATACATGTATATGTTTTTATAGATTATTAAGATACCCTCAATGTTGTGATGGCTATAAATCATTATAAATGAAGTTTGATGGACCTTCAGTTTTGACGTTAAGATCTGACAATGAAAGTAGTCAGCATAAATGTGATTGATCATTGAAATGAATAGAGTGGAGTATAATCATTACAAATATCTTAAGGATTCGTTTTTTTATAAATTAGTGGGTTATTTTAAAATGAAAACTTACCTTAGATCAGTTCTATATTTTGTGATAACTGTAAATAATTAACTATTTATCAATTAATATGTAATTTTACGCGGGCTGAATAGAGGCATAGGTATTTAGAATAGAGCTTGAATTTGAACAAGAGTTGTCCTGGAAATGGTCTTATATATATATACACACACACACATACACACACGTGTGTGTGTGTATGTGTGTCTGTGTGTGCACATATATTTATATATTTATTAATATTTCAATGTAACATTTCGACACATGGTGGACTTATAGCAAGAACAACCTCTTCTAGTCAACCACAACCAAGAAATGTAATAAATTAGTACATAGGTGGACTATAAAAGATTAAATAATTGCAATTAATAAAAAACAGTAAACATTTCAAAATAAAAAAAACATTGACAACGATACGGAATAAGTCAAAACAGGCATAATTTCTTCAAACTACTTTTGAAAGTAATCAATATCATTCTATCCCAAGGGTCCTGAAAACGTTGTCGGGCGAGTTGCACAGCAGAAGGCCGTTCTGGTGGATGAAATCCTCCAGGTTTTCCCCCACGCAGATTAGGGCGTCTCGACTACTACAGACAAGACAGCGCGTTTGCATTGGCACAAATCACAACTGGGCTCCGTTCAATTGCGCGGAGGACCGCGTTGAGGTACTCGCGTGAAACTTCGGTGGTCATTGAATACTGAAAATAAATAATAATTACCTCCGGTTATTGAGAATAAACGGTCTGTCTCACCATTATCTCCAGTACTGCACTGAATGCAGGACAGGCATCGGTGCCTACGGAGTGTCCTGCATCCTTTTTAATTCTGGTACAGGTGACACAGATCTCAACTTCAGAGGCACTGGGACAATCCTTCCCATCATGCCCCTTTTTGGTGCACCTGTTGCAATACTGTTCGTCTTTGCAGTGCCTCGCCATATGGCCGTACAGGTGATACCGGAAGCACCCGGTCACCTGTACAAAGTCTGCAACTCGACAGAAGTTCCACGTAAAGAATACATGCCCTGCCTTCAGGAGATATTCACGCATATATTGTGGGAGTTCCACTACAAAATTCTTGTTGCCAGCCCTGGATACTCTTGCGTTGACTCTTATTTTGTTGCACTCCATTTCAGAGAAGTTACAAAAGTTCTCCTTCTTCAACAAGTGACTAAATTCCTCATTGGTGAGCTTTTTCGGGACGTCACACATTATGGCAGAGGGGAGCTTCTCCCTCTTCTCTTCCACCTTTAAACCATAAATTTCATGAATCAGTCACTGATAGAATAATGTATATTTATATTAACTGGCCAGGAATCGCCATCCATTTGAGTCAAGAGTTAAGGTTAGAAATGTGATCATGTTTTTTGAGGTCAAATAGCTAACCCACACCTTGAAGCTTCTTAATTTGTTAAATACTTGATCAACAATATCTGGGTAACAAACATAAAGTGATGTTTGTCAAGTAAATGTATTAAAAAAGTTTGACATAAAAGGTTCTAGTTTTGAAGGGACTGAACCTATGGATACATTTTAGAGAATCGACTAGTGATATCAATTACCACAGGTAAATAATTTACTCCCGCCTGTAAATTAAGATTTAGATTTAATGAAAGTTGTGGTAAATCATTAAGTTGACTTTAGAAACATAAATAATTGCCCGACAACAATTGCCTAAGACTTTATTGGATTTACTAACAGACCCATATTTTGAGCCTATTGACTAATCAGTTTTAAATATAAATTTAGGGAGTTAATTACAGCATGAATACTATTCAAATCTGCATGTGTATAAATGTGCAAATCATCTGCATACAAGTGATTATTGCTATGGAGCTCTTTGACAAGACTGTCAATAAAAATTGAAATGAATAGGAGCGAAGAAATCATAACACCTTGCGTCACATCAGATACTAAATCAATCTACTCAGAACAGATATTCGATGCTTTGACTATTTGTTTTTGACTGTGTATATAAGATTTATTAAACGATTTCAAACAAACTAATAAAACGTCAAAAACCTATGGAGTTAAACGCGCTACTGACGTCGAGAAGAATGAATTGAGTGTTTATTCATGGCTAGGCTTATGTCATCAGCAACATTAATTAACGCTATTCCAGCCATTTCCATCCGGGTTGTCTCAGGGCCCGTCCGGGGACCCGTAACATACAAAAGAAGGGACCCTCGAAAGTCTCCTAATAGTGCCCCGTATCTACAACCACAGCGCTTCCACCCAAAATGATTAAGTACTGTCCCTACTCAATCAGTCATTTAATAACTCCATTTTTTCGAGAATGCACTTGGCGAACACTCTAAATGTGTCAAGGGTCCCGCGAATGTTGCGGGCATTCCAGGCAAGTTGCAAAGCAAGAGGCCGTTCTGGTGAATGAAATCCTCTAGAATTTCTTCACGCAGATTTGGACGTCCCGAATAACATAAACAAGATTGCGCGTTCACATTTGCACAAATAACCACTGGTCTCCGCCCAACTGAACGAAGAACGGTACTGAGATGCTCGCAAAATGTTTCGGTTGGCATAGAATATTGAAAATATATACTAATAACCACAAGTTGTAACATATCCGAGAGAAATCTGGGCTACTATGCAATATTCAGTCGATAAGTGTTCCCTTCCCTTTCGGGTCAAGGACAATCGCAGTCATAGGATAGAACCGCCTCTCCAGAACGAGGAAGGGTTCCAATCCCAGACTGCTCCCCCTGGGGACATACTGTTCCTGTATACACGCGATATAATATTTAACTCGGATATATAATATAATATTTAACGGACACTAAGGGTCGTCGAGAGCTATATTATGACCGTCAAGCCCCACCCTGCATTGAAGCAGGGCAGGCATGAGTGCCGATATGGTGCATAGAGTCTTTCTTAAAGCGCGTGCAAGTGACACAGGTCTCTATCACAGGGACATTGGGGTAGTCCTTCTGGTCATATTCCTTCTTGGCTGTGAATTTTTTAAAATTAATTTAATAAAATCAAATATATTTTCTCAAAATAATTATTGCTGTATAAGTGCTGTAATTTGTTTCGAAACGGACCTAAAAAGAAATAAGAAGCTTTTGCATATTTAAAAAAATAACTGGTAATTTATGCCATAAAAATGGCCATATATGACACACTCAAAAACTTTAGACAAACAGTAAAATGTATTTGGTCGTCTTTAAACTACGTAAGAGCAAACAATTTGAGTAACGGGATAATACGAGTTTATACCTTTCTCCACTGAGAAAGATTAGCTTCATCTGTAATTTATTTGTGGTAGTAGGAACTAAAATTACTATTAGGGATTTGTTACTATCAATGCTTACAAGATCACTATCGATCGCTGTCGATTTACTGAAATAAATTATTGGCCTGACTTCAAATTTAAAAGTTTTAGAAATTGAAAATCGATCACTGCTGATAACTGAAGGACCATATTATTCATAGTCAATAACTTCGCAGCTCGATCGAGAACTATTGGCGGTGTGGTGGTGGAGTAAGTATTTAGCAAGTTTATGTCCAACTGGCGACATGTTTCTTCCGTCGATTTCTTTTCATATCACGGCTCAATGCAACGAGAAATAAGGAACTTTTAGTGTTTCTACGCATTTAAACACATTCCTTAGTATTCTAAAGATTTCTCAGCGCTCAGGACAAGGATAGAATTTATATTTGGCTTTCGCTTAATCTCCCTTAACCATTTCCCGAATATTATCGGTGAGCCAAGGAGCGCTTGATTATGATTCGTCTGAGAGAGGTGTACTTATCGAAGCGTGGGACTATTTTGTCTGTAAATTCGCAATCTTTATCATTGAGAGTTTCCAAGTTTTCAATGCCGTTCTAGTTATATTGTACACTTCTGCAAGTCTTTACTTTCGGATGCGCACAATATAACTACCATGACATCAACATGCTTAAAACTCTGTATTACGAGCATTCCAGGACTGGTCTTATGGCTGCATAAGTCCAGTCTGCATAAGTACTGCATCCCAGCCCTGGAGTATATGATAAAATTATAATGTCTAAAATTATAATATTTTATCATAATGCAACCTGCATATATGATAAAATTATAATGCCGTGATGGAAAACGCCGGGAGAGTGAAAGTAAGGTTTAAAAGTTTATATATATATATATATATATATATATATATATATATATATATATATATATATATATAATTTTAATTATCATGAGAAGAATTGCTATTAATGTTATTGTTAATATATATTATTGTTTATGAATTTTTTTTCATTAACAGAAAGAAAAAAGTGAAATTATCATCAAGGCCAGCACACAATTTTAATCAAAATCCCCGCTAACCAATTCCAATTGCCGGTTAACCACAAACACTCATCGTATAAATTACACAATACCTTTATTACGAACATGTAGTTTCGAATTTGGCTTCGACCTACTTACCATTCTCAATTGTATTATTTTTTCACTAAAATATAAATTGGGAAATCTCACCGGAATGACATAAGTCACGGAGCAACATACATTCCTCGCCGTTTTAATCTGTCAAGACGAAATATACATTCAGAACAATAAAGTAATGAAATGAACTAATACGATGATTTTCTGAAAAATAAAATAGTAGCATTTATAAAATGGAAATTTAGATATTTTCATAGAACGATAGTTTCATTGAAGTTAAATTTTGTTCACTCTATTTAATAACACATATAGTAATAACAAAGTGATTCTGTGGGTATGTCTGATGCGCTAATTAGATGAAACGAGCCACGAGATTGTTTCGTTCTGAATACAATCCTAAACTGTGGAATGATAGCTTACATTCCAGCAAATCGGTTACTTTAATGACGTTACCGTCTAGCTTCTTTTAAAAAAAATTGCGACCAGAAATTGTAATTCTTTATTTGTTAACGTGTTTGTAACTTGTAGTACTTTAAGTCATAGTTTGGGCGAATTCATTTGCGATTGAAGAACGCGAGTTCACAAATCGCGGCACGGTGCGCCACTGGAATCAATTAATTTTAAATACAAGGAAAAAAGGAAGGAAGTTCTGGGTGGGATATGAATCACTGATTCCTTATGCTTTCTGCGTTCTCATATATCGATAATGTATTATTTAAACAGCGTATTCTCATATTCCTGTAACGAATGATTCTTGATTCTAAAAATAAAACTGAGTTCTTTTTATGATCAAATGTAATTAATTTTTCAACAATTTAAAATCTAACCGTCCTTCCCTGAAATGATGAGATAAAAAAACTGTAATACGCAGTAAATGGGTTCATTGAAAATATTAATAAAAAATAAAAGGTATCAATTTACAACTGAACTTTTTAAAACTTTTAAAGTTAAGATTTTAAAATAATTTAAAAAAATAAGGAAATGGGTACTTTCCTTGTTCTTTAATTACTTGATGCTAAAATTCGAGGCCTCGATAGTTTTTTGTCAGTTTGTGGTAGGTTTATTTCAGGTAACTAGCAGATGACGTCACGGAATTCTGGATTACCGTTACAGGCAGCTCCCAGTAACGATCACTGTATAGCTCCGTTCACTGTAGCAGGTGGACATGATAATATTAATAATATTTCTTCAGAATGACAATTTTTACTTTATCGTTTTACTCGTAAATATTTTTTGTCAATGAAAAGAAACTGGGGAAACATTAATACTATCGGAGTGATTTTCTTTTACAATTATGCAGATCGCGTGCTCTTTGCGCCATAAAAGATACTGGTAGAATGTATATGTAATACTGGCGCCACCAGCAATTGCCATTTGTTGATTAGACAATTGAAAATGACTAGTCTTTGGCTAAATCACGAGCGACTACCTTGTTAGCTTTGTTCAAATCGTTTACTCCATGTATACCGCTATGTCGTAAAGGAATCTTTACGATGTCAAGTTATAAAGCGTCTCTTATTTTGCTCATTATTTGAGAATGTTTTAAGACCTTATTAGGTATAAAGGGAAGCGGAAGCGACAAAGTATTGCTAGTTCGTTAATTTTCACAACTTCTTTATTTTGGCTAATTATCCTAATAATCTATTAAAGCTTCTAACACATAGTTTGAATGTTATTTTATAGTAGAGTAATGACTCTAATGGGGAATGCCCCTGCTGAAATTTTCTCAAAGCTCACAATTCCTTATTTTAGTCATTATAATTATATTAGTCAACCAATATTTGCATGTAAACAATGTAAGAATTTTCCTTCCACCCCGACCGACCCTTTACTATCGAAACTGCCATCTCTAATGTTAAGGCGAATTTTATTCATTAATAGGCTGAAATATATCCATATATCAAGGCAAGTACATCCTGGACTACTAGAATTAAAAGTGATAGTTTGCCTACTCAATACAATTTGCCTATTAGATTTGAGACTTTAAGTGAAATCTTTAGCTCCAATAAAACATTTAAGCATTTTGATCGATCAAAAGTTTACTCATTCAGCTGAAAATTCAGATAACCTACTTGAAGTTGCTCACTTTTCAGCGAAATATAGTATCTAGAGTGTTTGTTTCCAATTTAATGTAATTAAATCTGAAATCAAAATTAAAAAGAAAAAAAATCAAAATTGTTAAAGGTTGTGTTGTTTTGTTACCTATACTGAACGTGGAGAAACATGACATCGAATGCTATTTAAAGTTAGACTTTAAAAGTTCAAAACATGTTGCCAAATTTCGTTTAATATATGTATACCTTGAAGTGTTGTAATATGTAAATAAATGAATGGTGACACGAGCAATTAAAAAAAGAAACGAAATTTCATTTTGTTGATCACATTCGTATTTGAGTAGTTCTACCATCGTGGCTAGAAAAAAGCCAACCATGAGGCAAAGTTAAAATCAAACGCAAGCAAAGCAAGCAAGTTGTGATATTTATACAAACTGACGTATCGTTATATATTTCAGATGCAAGGCGCGCACGCAACTGCACGGTGTTGCTGCAGCGCGTGGAAGCAGCAGGCGCGATTAATCCAAATGCGTGACATATTGCAATCACAAATTGCGATATACCTGCGTTACTAATTTATCAAGCATTTTATTCAACTACCTGTGTAACAACGTTGCAGTGTAAATAAACTTTTCGTCGCGATACACCGTTGTTAAGTTCTAATTAATTATGTGTTATGTTTGATGAATTTCTATTTGGTTGAGCGTTAGACTAAAATCCAAATAATGTTATAAATAAGACGATATATTTATTCGAACCCCCATTTCTAAGAAGCGCTTCCATATATTCTCAAATCTAAAACAAAACTCTACGTTACACTGCAGTTATCTCGCCTCGCTCACAAGCACAATGAACATTTCCGAGGGTCAACTGCATAATCCATGTTTAAAAATAATGAGAAAATATAACTATAAGCCTTACTTTAAGCTGACCTTACGCAATACGATCGTTTCGACTGCGCACCGGATTAGCCCACTAACATTGAGAAGTCAAAACAAGATGTGATAAAGTGCTCCATTTAGAGGAGGGGACGGGTAAAGGGTATCCGTGGCTGGGCGTGTAAGCACGCCCGCCCGCCGCCGGAGCGCCCCTACATTGTACGGCTGCGTGTTTGTTGGTGCCGTCACGTACGAATGGATCCTCACAACAATAATATTGGAAAGAGGCCGCGGACCGCCTCGTTTGCCGCTCTGTTTGTGGAGCCGCGTACGCACTCGCCGTTCAGCCTCGTCTCTGGCCGTTTAGTTGTGATAATTTAGCTGACGTAGCGGCGTCCGATACAATTTAGCATGATGCTAGTTATATGAATTTTAAAAAACTAACGTGCTAATATTTAAACTACACATGTGAAAATATGAAAAAAATCACGTGAGCAGAGCACGCTCACGATAAAAGAAATCTTTAAAAGAAACTTATATTCACTCAACACTTCCATGTGATCGTTTATCCAGTAACTGACCGCACTCGATGATGATTAAACATCGATTACATACATTGGCCGCTAATGATTTATTTTCTGTTTATACCAATCACACGTAAAAAAATTTCGAATAAATCCAACTAAACAAAATCCTACAGTACCCAACGAGTATAATATTATTAGAAACGCCGAAATTTTCAATCGAATTTAGTCCAAATGAAAGCTAATCCAATTTAAACCAATCTAATGAAACGAGCTTTAATTCAACTCCGGTCGAAATCATGGCCGCGATGGCCAGGCAGGTTGCCGATCACAGTGTATAGGTCCCTGTCCTAATGGCGCTGCTGCCGGTCACTAGTCACCACTAGTCAGATCTTTGTAACTGTGTAGCTATATCAGCTACGCAATTACAAACATCACTCGAGCCTCGCTCGGCCTAGAAATAAAACGAAATCGAATTCAATCCAAATCGAACCCCGTTCAGTTTGAGCCCAACCCAACTAAATAAAAGACAATCGAATGCAATCCAAATCGAACCCAACTCCATTTCATTCCGAACGAGATAATTTAAATCAAATCAAATTGAATCTAAATCAAACCGAACTCAGATCGAATCAATACGAAACAATATGAATAATATCAATTTAGAACAGCACAATCAATACCAGAACAACCGAATCAATACCGAATATCTCAAGTCAATCTTGAGGAGAGTGGATATACGTTTGCTCATTAAGCGCTAACCGCTCTCGACTTTGTTGTACTTCATTGATGGCTAAATATTTTCACTGCAAACAAAGCGATACGGTTTCAAGATTTTTGATTATCAATAGCATTGGCAAAGAATTTTTAATTCCGAATAATTGTATGTGACTAAAACTATAAGAAAAGCGAATGTAACGTATTGCATCGAGGAGAATGAAATATTATGGGATTATTTTAATAAAACAATTTCTAAATTTTTGCTAATTTAATCATTCACAGATCGACAATCGAAACCGGAATATTTTGTAAACGCGAAAGTAAATTTGTATCTTTGTCTCACTTTCACGGTCCAACTATTCCGCCGATCTCCATAATATGGAGAGGAACATAGGAGTTTTGTTCAGGAAAAAATAAATTTTTTTTGGCAATTAAAATTCCACAGAGTTAAAATTGTATACATAACTAAGAGCGTAAACATAAGTATGCAATAATGCATGACAACAACATATTCGCATACGACTACCGACTACAGGACACTGGCTTGTCTCTTCGATTTTGTGCATACCAAATTACATAACTTTTTCCATCGAATTTTTTTAAACGAAAGCACAATTATTATATTACTCTACCATATTTTCCCCGAGTAAATGAAGCCGTTGAAATAAGCTAGCTCAAAAATAAACTTAAAAATTTCACAAACAACGCCACTAAGCATTTCAAAAAATTGTTGAAAAACAGTTTACTTGCCTGTTCAGAAGATGAATATTATGTGAAGCTGTAAATTTGTTTGCAAGGAAATCGAATACACTAAATAGAAGATGTTTGCTTTTTAGATCAAGAGTAATTAAATGGTTTTTCTTCGGATTATGGAATTCTTCCCTGGATATAACACCGTATGCTAGTCCATGTGGTGAATTTTGTATGACGAACGAGGTATTTCTCGACATAAATACAAAATTTGCCACTATAAACTAATCATGACCCCTTCAAAAATAAACTAATCATACTTGTGTACCAATTACAGTCAAGGTTTAAATTATTCACGATTACGATTACTCGAACGAAACAACTGGTAATTACGTGACAGACATTATTTGACAATGAGATTGTGGTCAAATTAAAATTTGATTATGTTACCAAAAGGAATGACTTATTTTGGTCGCTAAATGAAAGATGTAATAATCTGAAAACAGAAAAGATCTGTATAGTCCTTATGTATTGACTCTATCGCCTGCGTGATACCACCATATAAAAGAGATTGTACATTTCGACTTATATGAAGCAATAATCTAAATGTCAGTCTTGAATAGAGTTGTCAGATTTTTTTCGTCAATAAGGGACAGATGGTGAACACGTAAAATAAATTTAAGATTTAAATTCGGAACACAAAGAAAAAAAACCAATTTATCCAACTTTTTTTATTTAATTAAAAACAGTAATTTATTACGAATTCCGAAAACACGGAACTCTCATTTTCCTGACAGGCCGCTCGAAGTATTTCTAAAATACGAAATGTCCCGGAAAATACTGTATAATAATACTATTTATAAAATTGATTTTCCAACTCCTATAAAGTTAGAGTGAGCGAGTGACAATATTGCCCGACTACGTTTTTTCAAAGATATAACAATACACTTCAAAGAAAGTTAAAAAAGTAAAATATTGGCAATTACAGGTGGGCACCACGACGTTACGCAAAAGTCGTAATAGAACACTTTATTTAGTAAAACAGTTCGCTTTTTTTTCATCTTAAATGAACCCATAACTAGCATTAAATTTAACCGTAGCATTAAATTAAACCTCCATCTAGAGACTTACAGAAGTATTCCGAATTATTCCTAAAAAAACGTTTTTATCCTGAAATTTATTGTTATCGTCGCATACCCCGCGTGAGTCTTATATATAGGAAACAAGGATATGATGGAGCCGATACAGTCCAAGTACCACCTCATCTCAACAGCGACCCTATCGGCGACCGCACGATTACACGAGCGATAAACTTGTCCTTTAATTACCATTACTCTCAATCAACGTTGTGATAAATTCCATTCCATATCACTGCTCAATGCAACGAGAAATAAGGAACTTTTAGTGTTTCTACGCATTTAAACACATTCCTTAGTATTCTAAAGATTTCTCAGCGCTCAGGACAAGGATAGAATTTATATTTGGCTTTCGCTTAATCTCCCTTAACCATTTCCCGAATATTATCGGTGAGCCAAGGAGCGCTTGATTATGATTCGTCTGAGAGAGGTGTACTTATCGAAGCGTGGGACTATTTTGTCTGTAAATTCGCAATCTTTATCATTGAGAGTTTCCAAGTTTTCAATGCCGTTCTAGTTATATTGTACACTTCTGCAAGTCTTTACTTTCGGATGCGCACAATATAACTACCATGACATCAACATGCTTAAAACTCTGTATTACGAGCATTCCAGGACTGGTCTTATGGCTGCATAAGTCCAGTCTGCATAAGTACTGCATCCCAGCCCTGGAGTATATGATAAAATTATAATGTCTAAAATTATAATATTTTATCATAATGCAACCTGCATATATGATAAAATTATAATGCCGTGATGGAAAACGCCGGGAGAGTGAAAGTAAGGTTTAAAAGTTTATATATATATATATATATATATATATATATATATATATATATATATATATATAAATTTTAATTATCATGAGAAGAATTGCTATTAATGTTATTGTTAATATATATTATTGTTTATGAATTTTTTTTCATTAACAGAAAGAAAAAAGTGAAATTATCATCAAGGCCAGCACACAATTTTAATCAAAATCCCCGCTAACCAATTCCAATTGCCGGTTAACCACAAACACTCATCGTATAAATTACACAATACCTTTATTACGAACATGTAGTTTCGAATTTGGCTTCGACCTACTTACCATTCTCAATTGTATTATTTTTTCACTAAAATATAAATTGGGAAATCTCACCGGAATGACATAAGTCACGGAGCAACATACATTCCTCGCCGTTTTAATCTGTCAAGACGAAATATACATTCAGAACAATAAAGTAATGAAATGAACTAATACGATGATTTTCTGAAAAATAAAATAGTAGCATTTATAAAATGGAAATTTAGATATTTTCATAGAACGATAGTTTCATTGAAGTTAAATTTTGTTCACTCTATTTAATAACACATATAGTAATAACAAAGTGATTCTGTGGGTATGTCTGATGCGCTAATTAGATGAAACGAGCCACGAGATTGTTTCGTTCTGAATACAATCCTAAACTGTGGAATGATAGCTTACATTCCAGCAAATCGGTTACTTTAATGACGTTACCGTCTAGCTTCTTTTAAAAAAAATTGCGACCAGAAATTGTAATTCTTTATTTGTTAACGTGTTTGTAACTTGTAGTACTTTAAGTCATAGTTTGGGCGAATTCATTTGCGATTGAAGAACGCGAGTTCACAAATCGCGGCACGGTGCGCCACTGGAATCAATTAATTTTAAATACAAGGAAAAAAGGAAGGAAGTTCTGGGTGGGATATGAATCACTGATTCCTTATGCTTTCTGCGTTCTCATATATCGATAATGTATTATTTAAACAGCGTATTCTCATATTCCTGTAACGAATGATTCTTGATTCTAAAAATAAAACTGAGTTCTTTTTATGATCAAATGTAATTAATTTTTCAACAATTTAAAATCTAACCGTCCTTCCCTGAAATGATGAGATAAAAAAACTGTAATACGCAGTAAATGGGTTCATTGAAAATATTAATAAAAAATAAAAGGTATCAATTTACAACTGAACTTTTTAAAACTTTTAAAGTTAAGATTTTAAAATAATTTAAAAAAATAAGGAAATGGGTACTTTCCTTGTTCTTTAATTACTTGATGCTAAAATTCGAGGCCTCGATAGTTTTTTGTCAGTTTGTGGTAGGTTTATTTCAGGTAACTAGCAGATGACGTCACGGAATTCTGGATTACCGTTACAGGCAGCTCCCAGTAACGATCACTGTATAGCTCCGTTCACTGTAGCAGGTGGACATGATAATATTAATAATATTTCTTCAGAATGACAATTTTTACTTTATCGTTTTACTCGTAAATATTTTTTGTCAATGAAAAGAAACTGGGGAAACATTAATACTATCGGAGTGATTTTCTTTTACAATTATGCAGATCGCGTGCTCTTTGCGCCATAAAAGATACTGGTAGAATGTATATGTAATACTGGCGCCACCAGCAATTGCCATTTGTTGATTAGACAATTGAAAATGACTAGTCTTTGGCTAAATCACGAGCGACTACCTTGTTAGCTTTGTTCAAATCGTTTACTCCATGTATACCGCTATGTCGTAAAGGAATCTTTACGATGTCAAGTTATAAAGCGTCTCTTATTTTGCTCATTATTTGAGAATGTTTTAAGACCTTATTAGGTATAAAGGGAAGCGGAAGCGACAAAGTATTGCTAGTTCGTTAATTTTCACAACTTCTTTATTTTGGCTAATTATCCTAATAATGTATTAAAGCTTCTAACACATAGTTTGAATGTTATTTTATAGTAGAGTAATGACTCTAATGGGGAATGCCCCTGCTGAAATTTTCTCAAAGCTCACAATTCCTTATTTTAGTCATTATAATTATATTAGTCAACCAATATTTGCATGTAAACAATGTAAGAATTTTCCTTCCACCCCGACCGACCCTTTACTATCGAAACTGCCATCTCTAATGTTAAGGCGAATTTTATTCATTAATAGGCTGAAATATATCCATATATCAAGGCAAGTACATCCTGGACTACTAGAATTAAAAGTGATAGTTTGCCTACTCAATACAATTTGCCTATTAGATTTGAGACTTTAAGTGAAATCTTTAGCTCCAATAAAACATTTAAGCATTTTGATCGATCAAAAGTTTACTCATTCAGCTGAAAATTCAGATAACCTACTTGAAGTTGCTCACTTTTCAGCGAAATATAGTATCTAGAGTGTTTGTTTCCAATTTAATGTAATTAAATCTGAAATCAAAATTAAAAAGAAAAAAAATCAAAATTGTTAAAGGTTGTGTTGTTTTGTTACCTATACTGAACGTGGAGAAACATGACATCGAATGCTATTTAAAGTTAGACTTTAAAAGTTCAAAACATGTTGCCAAATTTCGTTTAATATATGTATACCTTGAAGTGTTGTAATATGTAAATAAATGAATGGTGACACGAGCAATTAAAAAAAGAAACGAAATTTCATTTTGTTGATCACATTCGTATTTGAGTAGTTCTACCATCGTGGCTAGAAAAAAGCCAACCATGAGGCAAAGTTAAAATCAAACGCAAGCAAAGCAAGCAAGTTGTGATATTTATACAAACTGACGTATCGTTATATATTTCAGATGCAAGGCGCGCACGCAACTGCACGGTGTTGCTGCAGCGCGTGGAAGCAGCAGGCGCGATTAATCCAAATGCGTGACATATTGCAATCACAAATTGCGATATACCTGCGTTACTAATTTATCAAGCATTTTATTCAACTACCTGTGTAACAACGTTGCAGTGTAAATAAACTTTTCGTCGCGATACACCGTTGTTAAGTTCTAATTAATTATGTGTTATGTTTGATGAATTTCTATTTGGTTGAGCGTTAGACTAAAATCCAAATAATGTTATAAATAAGACGATATATTTATTCGAACCCCCATTTCTAAGAAGCGCTTCCATATATTCTCAAATCTAAAACAAAACTCTACGTTACACTGCAGTTATCTCGCCTCGCTCACAAGCACAATGAACATTTCCGAGGGTCAACTGCATAATCCATGTTTAAAAATAATGAGAAAATATAACTATAAGCCTTACTTTAAGCTGACCTTACGCAATACGATCGTTTCGACTGCGCACCGGATTAGCCCACTAACATTGAGAAGTCAAAACAAGATGTGATAAAGTGCTCCATTTAGAGGAGGGGACGGGTAAAGGGTATCCGTGGCTGGGCGTGTAAGCACGCCCGCCCGCCGCCGGAGCGCCCCTACATTGTACGGCTGCGTGTTTGTTGGTGCCGTCACGTACGAATGGATCCTCACAACAATAATATTGGAAAGAGGCCGCGGACCGCCTCGTTTGCCGCTCTGTTTGTGGAGCCGCGTACGCACTCGCCGTTCAGCCTCGTCTCTGGCCGTTTAGTTGTGATAATTTAGCTGACGTAGCGGCGTCCGATACAATTTAGCATGATGCTAGTTATATGAATTTTAAAAAACTAACGTGCTAATATTTAAACTACACATGTGAAAATATGAAAAAAATCACGTGAGCAGAGCACGCTCACGATAAAAGAAATCTTTAAAAGAAACTTATATTCACTCAACACTTCCATGTGATCGTTTATCCAGTAACTGACCGCACTCGATGATGATTAAACATCGATTACATACATTGGCCGCTAATGATTTATTTTCTGTTTATACCAATCACACGTAAAAAAATTTCGAATAAATCCAACTAAACAAAATCCTACAGTACCCAACGAGTATAATATTATTAGAAACGCCGAAATTTTCAATCGAATTTAGTCCAAATGAAAGCTAATCCAATTTAAACCAATCTAATGAAACGAGCTTTAATTCAACTCCGGTCGAAATCATGGCCGCGATGGCCAGGCAGGTTGCCGATCACAGTGTATAGGTCCCTGTCCTAATGGCGCTGCTGCCGGTCACTAGTCACCACTAGTCAGATCTTTGTAACTGTGTAGCTATATCAGCTACGCAATTACAAACATCACTCGAGCCTCGCTCGGCCTAGAAATAAAACGAAATCGAATTCAATCCAAATCGAACCCCGTTCAGTTTGAGCCCAACCCAACTAAATAAAAGACAATCGAATGCAATCCAAATCGAACCCAACTCCATTTCATTCCGAACGAGATAATTTAAATCAAATCAAATTGAATCTAAATCAAACCGAACTCAGATCGAATCAATACGAAACAATATGAATAATATCAATTTAGAACAGCACAATCAATACCAGAACAACCGAATCAATACCGAATATCTCAAGTCAATCTTGAGGAGAGTGGATATACGTTTGCTCATTAAGCGCTAACCGCTCTCGACTTTGTTGTACTTCATTGATGGCTAAATATTTTCACTGCAAACAAAGCGATACGGTTTCAAGATTTTTGATTATCAATAGCATTGGCAAAGAATTTTTAATTCCGAATAATTGTATGTGACTAAAACTATAAGAAAAGCGAATGTAACGTATTGCATCGAGGAGAATGAAATATTATGGGATTATTTTAATAAAACAATTTCTAAATTTTTGCTAATTTAATCATTCACAGATCGACAATCGAAACCGGAATATTTTGTAAACGCGAAAGTAAATTTGTATCTTTGTCTCACTTTCACGGTCCAACTATTCCGCCGATCTCCATAATATGGAGAGGAACATAGGAGTTTTGTTCAGGAAAAAATAAATTTTTTTTGGCAATTAAAATTCCACAGAGTTAAAATTGTATACATAACTAAGAGCGTAAACATAAGTATGCAATAATGCATGACAACAACATATTCGCATACGACTACCGACTACAGGACACTGGCTTGTCTCTTCGATTTTGTGCATACCAAATTACATAACTTTTTCCATCGAATTTTTTTAAACGAAAGCACAATTATTATATTACTCTACCATATTTTCCCCGAGTAAATGAAGCCGTTGAAATAAGCTAGCTCAAAAATAAACTTAAAAATTTCACAAACAACGCCACTAAGCATTTCAAAAAATTGTTGAAAAACAGTTTACTTGCCTGTTCAGAAGATGAATATTATGTGAAGCTGTAAATTTGTTTGCAAGGAAATCGAATACACTAAATAGAAGATGTTTGCTTTTTAGATCAAGAGTAATTAAATGGTTTTTCTTCGGATTATGGAATTCTTCCCTGGATATAACACCGTATGCTAGTCCATGTGGTGAATTTTGTATGACGAACGAGGTATTTCTCGACATAAATACAAAATTTGCCACTATAAACTAATCATGACCCCTTCAAAAATAAACTAATCATACTTGTGTACCAATTACAGTCAAGGTTTAAATTATTCACGATTACGATTACTCGAACGAAACAACTGGTAATTACGTGACAGACATTATTTGACAATGAGATTGTGGTCAAATTAAAATTTGATTATGTTACCAAAAGGAATGACTTATTTTGGTCGCTAAATGAAAGATGTAATAATCTGAAAACAGAAAAGATCTGTATAGTCCTTATGTATTGACTCTATCGCCTGCGTGATACCACCATATAAAAGAGATTGTACATTTCGACTTATATGAAGCAATAATCTAAATGTCAGTCTTGAATAGAGTTGTCAGATTTTTTTCGTCAATAAGGGACAGATGGTGAACACGTAAAATAAATTTAAGATTTAAATTCGGAACACAAAGAAAAAAAACCAATTTATCCAACTTTTTTTATTTAATTAAAAACAGTAATTTATTACGAATTCCGAAAACACGGAACTCTCATTTTCCTGACAGGCCGCTCGAAGTATTTCTAAAATACGAAATGTCCCGGAAAATACTGTATAATAATACTATTTATAAAATTGATTTTCCAACTCCTATAAAGTTAGAGTGAGCGAGTGACAATATTGCCCGACTACGTTTTTTCAAAGATATAACAATACACTTCAAAGAAAGTTAAAAAAGTAAAATATTGGCAATTACAGGTGGGCACCACGACGTTACGCAAAAGTCGTAATAGAACACTTTATTTAGTAAAACAGTTCGCTTTTTTTTCATCTTAAATGAACCCATAACTAGCATTAAATTTAACCGTAGCATTAAATTAAACCTCCATCTAGAGACTTACAGAAGTATTCCGAATTATTCCTAAAAAAACGTTTTTATCCTGAAATTTATTGTTATCGTCGCATACCCCGCGTGAGTCTTATATATAGGAAACAAGGATATGATGGAGCCGATACAGTCCAAGTACCACCTCATCTCAACAGCGACCCTATCGGCGACCGCACGATTACACGAGCGATAAACTTGTCCTTTAATTACCATTACTCTCAATCAACGTTGTGATAAATTCCATTCCAAAGCCAACACGGCCATACGTTTTTAAAATATGAGAAAATAATACCTTTTTATGATAACTGGCTATAAATAAGGTTTATTAAAGACGATATTAAAATTAACACTAAAAAATGGAGTGTAGCTTAAAGGATACCCTCTTGACATTATTTTCGCATCTACGAACAGACTTTTTTCAAATATGAAAGAAATAAGAAGAGTTCGATTGATTTATTTCGCATTACAAGAAATTGTTACAGAGTTTAAAAGAAAATTGTAGAAAGAATATAAATCTACCCGTTAAATACAATCTAATAATAACATTTAAATTACAAAACATAAACCGACTTCCGAGCTGTATTATAAGTTTCTTTATGTAATTTAATTTTCCCATTTTTCCACGAGACAGGCAAACGATAGTTTGAATTAGACTAACAATCGTTTTAGTGTTTGTATTTACTGCGTAAGAAATGTTGACATTAAACTAATGACAGTTTTTGAACTTTTGGCGAGTTATTACGAACACTTTACTTTCGCGAACAACAAGATTAACAGAAAGTTATACTCATAAAAATCAACACAAAGCTATTGTGGCAATTATTAGGGTGTGAAACAAAGGACCTTTATAATTTTGTAATCTTCGTCTGTCGGTCACAGTTTCTACAGTTTCATGAAAAAATATTATATATGTATATATAGATATATATATACACACACCCATATATACACACACACACACACACACACACATATATATATATATATATATATATATATATATATATACACACATATATATATAGGGGAAAACTATTTTCGCGTAACATCCCATCTAATGTTGATTGGGTATTTTAAATTTAAAAACCTAACCTAACCTAAAAAATCCGAAAAAAACTGGAGGTGCTAGCATCCGATTAAAACCTTTAGATTAAATTATCGATCAATTTGCATGAATAATTTTAGTAGATACAGATTCTTTCAAATCCTACTTTGCACTTATTCTGATACACATTAGGTCGTTGTTAGTACTTTGACACATTCGTATAAATAATGATTACCTGGGAATGGACATAAACATTCTTTCTCTCTCTCTAGAAATCAGAATAGTTATTCGTAAGATACTTTCAGTTAAAGTTAGGCTAACCGCATCTATTCCTGGAATAGAAATCAACATTTCGACGCAAAGGTCCCTCTTATCGTATTTTAAAAGAAGATTCGTGCTCGCTAGTCCGATTCGTTCATTCTCGGTAATATTATCAGATAATTAGTCGTTACGAGAATTGATAAAAGCATAAAAACATAGTGTTATCACATTGCGCCTTACGTAAGAGCCCGCAGTGAAGTACGACAAACTATTGCAGCATCTTTGGTGAGCTTCGCAAACGATACTCTTTCACGTTTCATCTGTCGTCAAAACTTCCTTTGGACACTGTCGGTTTCATTAGAAGCTAAAGAGAGATGACTACTAAATAGAGATTGACAACGGTTGTATTTCTTTCGGGACGTCATGCTGACTTGTGACCATGCAAATTTCACACTATTAAAAACACATAAAAAACGACCAGTGAAAGCTGCAAATTGAACGAATTGAGGGCGCATTCGGTACGAGGAAGGCATGATGGTACAACGACCCGCGTTCATTCAAGTCTTCGGCGCGGTCGCTGCTATCTCGTAACTTCATATCCGTTCGCTTATTTCGTTAAACTACACTAAATCACATATTACGCATGCGCTGCGAATGTGTTTTAATGTTGTTCCTGAAATAGATCTATTACTTATAGACCTCGTACGACGAACGAGAGGGAGAGATAGACAGAGAGAGCTTACAGGTGATTAAATTAGTCGTAGAAGTCTTAAGGACGTCTTTAGGAAATAATACACGCGTAGTGACGTCGCTGTTAGCGTGCAAAAATGTATAATCTATGCACTTTATCTTGATTTTGTATATATTATACATAAATGAAAATAAGCGTTATGATAATGAAAATAAGGTATTTGTTTGGTAACCAGTTTTGTTTATTTTGTATTATTAAAATTACGACGATACAATAATAGCAATATTAATATTATTCCTAGTACAGCTAACCAGAATGGCTGAGTGCAATGATTTTATATTCCACTAGCGGCTTTATCAAGGCAGTAATAGTTAATTAACAGCGCTGATCGTCTTCAACCACCAACAACATAAACGACAAAAGAATAAGATAACTGCAGGGTAAGTGTTTTCAAACTCATTTAAATCTTTCATAACATGAGCCCTAAGTAAACTACAAACAAATGAAACATGTCTTAAATCAAGAGCAAATTAAAAAGCAAAAGTGCATTATGTGAATACGTGAACCTTATATAAGAATACGAATTATTAACAATAATGAAAGATTCTAATTACTGAAGGTACTACATTCCCTTGTGACTCTTTCCCTTCCTGGTGCTCTACTCCCTCGTGACTGGTCTGCGTCTGACTGGTCCCTCATGACTCGTACTTTGATGATAGATCTTATGCCGAAACTCGAATAGAAGTACAGGACAACTAAATGCATGGCAACAGGCATTAGAGAGGTGAAGTTTTAGAGTAAACAGAGACAATACTAAAAGCAACGCCAACGACAACTCATCAGCAATGACCGAAGGAACATCTGTGAAGAAGGTAAAGCAATTTAACTCGGTTAAACTCAGTTCAGTCGTAACTGCGAAAGACAGTACTGAAAAAGACATCCAGCACAGAATAACAACTGAACCTGGCTAAAACGCAAAATCAAAAGTCAAGTTTACAAGTAAGCAATACGACCAGTGTTGATGTATAGGTCAGAATTCTGGCCGATGAGAAAGGTGGATGAAAGAAAGACGCACATCACAGAAATGAAAATGAAAAGGGATAGTTACAAGACTGGACAGAATCAAAAATGAGTATATTAGAAGAACGTTTAAATCGCAGAAATTGAGAAAAAGGTGAGGGAGAATGGCTAGCGTTGGCACGGGCACGTTATGAGGCACAACAAAGACACAAAGAGAAGAGGCACAACGAGAAGAGGCCGAGGTCGACCCAATACCACCTGGAAGAGCACTATAGATAAAGATCTTAAAATTATGAATTTTAACTCAATGACAACACACGATAGACTGATGTGGCGAAAATGTACGACGAGGGCTGACTCCAAATAAGAGATGGAACCATAGCCAGGAGAAAGAAGAAGAAGGCCAGATTGCAAACGGACAGTCGTTGTGACCAGTGATACGAAGCTGACCATGTAGTTGATAAAACCATTGATTTTTTTTCAATTTTATCACAATCGTAGTTCCAGAACTAAAATTTCATCTATGTGCAAATTGAAGATGGCTTGATGATTGACACTTAATTTCTACAAGGCCGTTTATCTAGTGACCGTATGGTGAGGCTCTTAGAAAAAAAAATTAAAAAAAATAAACCGCACTCCTCAATGCTGATATACAAAAATCTTGCTAACTTCTACCGAATATACACGATCCTCGTAAGTAGCGTAACGCGAATTCGCAAATACTTCCCATCAAACAAAATTGGAACGGGTGAGCTAAAAAAAGTTTTTACTTTAAAAATTGGGTCAAAAAGCTTACGGTTATTATACTTAGTTAATATGAAATAATTTATTTAGCAGCCAATTAGTTAAAATCTCATAACATTTAAATATTTCAATCTTATAATAAAGTATGGTTGTTTTTTGTTTCTTTACCCATAAATTAGATCTCTTAATGTATCTCAGGTATAAATATAATAAGGGCAAGATGGAATAAGTGCACAGATATAAATAAAAGCGTTACTCTTTCGATTATTGTCGACGTGCCGTGCGTTAGGAATATTCCCACATGTTAAGATCAAAGGCAAAGCTAGGTAAGGTCCATGTCTCCAATAAAATCTGTGTGTCAATAGAGTTTTAAAAATGTTTAAACCATAAATCTAGGCCTTCTAATGTTAAAAACATTCACGCTATTGATAAAAATTAAATTTAAAGCAAATCTGTGTTCATTTCAAAATTATATTCGATTTCTTATTATTTTTCAATCTACATTAATATTCAGTATAAACTTATTCACTCGTGGTAATTTAATAAATTTAATGTTAAAGAACACAGTCGCATACACACTATTGATTAGCAACAATGCCAACAAATCCTTAACAATACTCTGTCTCGTTAAATAGTCTTAAAAGCATGTACAACAATATTAATAACCTAATAATTGTACGAACGTACAAAGCTTCCAACCTACATTTGAGAGTCGCCACCCATCTGCACAACGACCAACGCGACGTACCCACCCTCATTAGGGAGTCCAAACACCGCGAGTTTCGTGTAGAGGTCAATGATAGGCGAAGTTGATTGAAATTGATTACAACATACGCCATTCATTGACAACACATTTGACAGCGCGATACATTGTAACCCATTCGCTTATGTACTCAAATTTCAAATATAATCGTCATTAAAGTTTCATATTAAAAATAAAAAGTTGAAGGAGAATACCAGATATTTTGTATATTGTATTTTTATACTCACACGTTACAAAGTATTCGAAAAGTGAGGACAAACCATTAAACATTTTTAGTTTTTGTTGTTTATTAGTTTAGTTTGAATTTTTAATCACATCACAAGTATATCCTTTTTTATTCAAGTAATGTTTTATAATGGCTAAACACATTTTCTTAATTCTTCACATATTTCTGGATTATTTTCAATGACCAAAATAGTTTTTCAACTATTTTGCACATAAATAGAAGTAATAGCGTACTTCATAACAAGTTTCTTAATTAATTTGTTCTTAAATCTTTTAGATCTTATTCTCTTCAATTCAGATTTTTTTGCATAATGACCAGGAAGATCAAATGTTAGTTGCATATAAATTCTGTAGAAATTCGTTCAGTTATCTTTGTTATCATTAGTTTATCTCTATAAAATACATAATACATAATACATAGTGACGACTAATCAAGACAAAGATCACGTACATCAGGAGTCTTTTTTATTGATTTAGTTGTAAGAGTCTTGCGGTTTATGTTATCCATTGCGACGTGCGGTTCTTTAAAAATATTTTGTAGCAGCCACATATGGGGCTTGTATTACAATTTATACTTTAGTATTATAACATGGATTAGTGAGTTTTCTTGGTCAATATTAGGGCCTTTGACTATTTTTTTTATTGCATAAATCATAACGAGGAGTGGTACTTTTTTTATGTCTTAAAAATTAACTGAGTTTTAAAGGTTTAAATTGAACGTTTAGAAAATGATGGCAATACGAATTGATCTCATTTTTAATAATGCTCACTTTACTTTACGAGCGCGAATAAGACAAGGAGTTATTTTACTCTATTTCCACCGTTAAATATAAAAGCTCATATCTCGCTTAGTTTTTTATCAACTTTTTCATTTCTCTATACTGATTGTCAATTTACCTCTATTTTTACGATTTATTACGAAAACCCAAAATTTAGGAGTAGCTAACTATCCAATAACAACTGAAGTTGTACCCACGGTCGCAGTTTATTCTTCTGACAGAATCCTGTTGTCATACTGAATAGTAATAACTGCAGACTGTACTATGACTTCGACATTAGTCATTCACTTTTGTGTTATTTGCTTTTTCGTTTCGTTACTTTTCTTCCGGAAAAAAGTTTAGGCTTGAGTCCGGAATACACTGTAAATCCAGGTAGCAATTTTATTGCGTTGAAATATTTTATTTCAGACACCTTAGAAGTTTTACTCAATCCGGTTGATGTTTTTGTCTAATAATACAATGGTTATTTTCAATTTTTCGAGATGAAGATCGGACGAAATAATAATAGAGAAAAAGTGATATTTTTCCCCAAATGATTTAATAATATTTATTAATCGTTATTTTCAGAATATCTAAAAATGGTTCCAGTTAGAAATATATTATCATTTGTAGTTTCAAGGCTACTCTAATACTTGAGGCCTGCTAAATCTTGAATTCAAACTTTTTGCTTAATGTCGAATCTTCGATATGTGGATGATGTCAACTTATTAGCAACTAATGTACTTCATATGAAAAGTCTGCTGCAAATTATGAAAAATGTCAGCCTTGAATTCGTATTAAAAACTAATCGCAATAAGACGATGATGTTAATTGTTGACCGCGCTAAGGAAAAATCGCCCGAAGTTACACAACTAGCAAATTGCGAGGTGGCTCAATAATACGTCTATTTGGGGCATTCATTTCATCATATATTATTATCCAAAAATTCCCTTTTATTTTGTTGAAACGCTGTGTGTCGATAATGACATTAGTAGCCCCATTCGTATTTTCGAGTAACTTTCATTTTCGCTGTTATCTTCACTCTCATTATTCATTTTAACTGAAATGAATTAGTTCACTTTCTATTTCAATTGAACTTTTCTCTATTTCACATTCTTACACAGGTTCTTTTACTTCTAATACCACTTAACTTTTTTTTTGAAATGACCAATACGTTTCCATATTTCAATAGAAATACATTACATTAATTTCTACCTTAATCATCGTAATATTCTGTTATAAACACGTTCAACGAAACTTACTCCAATTATTGTTAAATTATTTTATCGATTACTAGACAATATAAAATGTTTTAATATAATCGTCCAATCGTACATAAGCTATTTTCAAATTCTATTATACATTTTAAAATAACAATTAAAACCTTCACGGGGATTTTATTTGCCGAAGTCTGCATGGGGTTAAGAGCGCAAGAGTATCGGGAGGCGTCGGCGAATCATGACTGCATGTATCAACAGCATAATTGGGATAATGGCCCACTAGGCAGTGAGCCCGTTCAATGATCATGGGTTTGCGCCGCCAATGAGGCGTGTCGGATTTCAACTGTGTCGTATTAACAGACAGCGCCTCTTAAGCTTATGATCTTTAGCAATTCCGGGGAGCGCTCTTCGTTATCGTAGCGATGGTTCTCAATTAGTTTCCTTTGAAAGTGTACCCGCCGTTCTTATGGGACAGGAACCACCCCTTTCAGAAGGACCCAAGCATCGGATCCCGAACCAAATCTATGGTATTCTATTTGCTGAATTTTTTTTCGAAAGTAATAAAATATAAAATAACAAAGAAAAAAAAGAAAAAATTAATTATAAAAAGAAGTTTTTTAAACTCTCAGGTACTTTTTGTTAATTGAATATAGATATGCATATATTAGGGGTATTACTACAGTTATCCGCATTTTATTATGCCTTCGGTTCCATTAATACTCACTTTTGGCTAGTTACAACTATTTGTCAGCCTATGACGCGCTACTAGTGTTGTCCTTATTCTCTCGCAGATATATATATATACATATATATATATATATATATATATATATATATATATATATATATATATATATATATATATATATATATAGGTGGATTATTATTTTATTACTTCAGATTACTTCAACATACCTTGTTTAAATTAACTTGAAAACTAAATGTTAATCTTCACATGTTATTTTAAATAAGTACCACAATAATGTATTATCCCTACTGGGCTCATTTTTATTTAGACAATTAACACACTACTTTTTCATCGAGTTTGGAAGTAAGCTTTTTCCTTTAATCAAATATGTATCCTACGGATACATATTTTACTGATTTAACTTAAATAATCGAAATGAATTCAACAGATTCATAATTAACATTTAATTTAAATAAATGTTTAATTCTTAGGTCTCAAATATCTAAAGAATAAAAAATAAATGCATTTTAACGTTGGAAGGATATACGTTTAAAGGATACAGATACCTATCTTCTCCGTCATCTCAAGAACTAGGCTCCATAGTAAAATGAAATCTTAAATAGAGACGTTTCACATAGTACATTTGGTCATTCGGATTGTATACGCAGACAGGCCAGTATCCATACAATCTGTCCATGATCCTTCATTAGATTTTCAATCTACAAATTTATTTAAGAGAATGTGAATTCGACAAACGTTCACAAAAGCACAATGAGTGCGTGACAACGAAGAGAAAAGCAACTGTGTAAAATGTTATAGACTACATTATTTTTAACTTCAAGACAATTGTTTTTTTAGAGAAGTAACAAAATGTTCAATGAGAGCAGTTGAAACCTAAGAGTGTGACGGGATGAGCGCATTATTTGTCGTGACACTCTCCTTTGCGGTGAAAAACTTTTCGAAACCATATTAGATAAAGAGAGGAAACCATTTTTATAGGACCATAGTAAACTGTAAACCGGACAATTCTGATAATGAGCAAAATATTCTGATCATTAGATATGTTTCTCAAAAAAAAATTAACAGATCGGTGGATAGCTGAAGATATAGTTTTAGCATTATTACAGTATAAGATGCTTCTTGAAGACTGTTGTTCGCAATAAGGAGATAACAGTGTAAATACTCACGGTGTAATGGACGGAGTCAACGCTAGAATCTTATAAAAAATTAATGCGCCCCTTTTCACCGTGCGGAATATGTAAACAAATGTTGATTGAAAACTTATTTGTTTTTTTTTCAGTAACATTTTAAGAATCCGCTAGTGAAGTTGTCTATTAAAGCATATATTTAAAATTATCGTCATATGTTTTTAGTAAACTTAATTCGACTAATTCTAATTAGTTCTGGCGTTGTATTTATGTATACAATTTTATCAGGATAAATATTTTTACCGATAATATCTTTATCTTGTTTTTAATAGTACTTTGGCTTAAATATGCCACAAGAATTGGTAATGCAAGAAAATGTATATTTCTAAAAATAGTATATGGTAAAGTGCAAATTTTGACGAAATTTACGGTGATGTGGATTGATGAAACCTCACAAAAAAATTTGATGACGTACATCACAAAATCTTATTTCGTACATTAACAAAATGTAACTGTTGAATAATACTGCAGTATCGGCAAAACAACAATTAAATATAAACGGCACATTAAGAAGATCGGAAAATAATCTTATGTGCGCGCCGTGACGTATTTACTTCAATGTTTTCACAACTGTTGCGAAACTTCAATGTTTCACAATTAACGAAGGAAATTGAGAAACGCCACCAGGGTGTGTAAACAGAACAAATATATTCCTTTACTAAATTTGCCAAGTTAATTTTAACCAAAATAAAATGAGTTTGAATTTATCGGCAAAATTTTCCAATAATGAGGTCGAAATTAGGCTATTTTTTTGTAAAGATAGGCGTTATTCATACAGAAGTACCATCAAATTACGTTAGGATAGTTAAATTGTAAATGAATGTTATGACAAGTACAGCAATATAAATAAGCTTGGCACAGATGTCGATGTATTTGTTATTTTTAATTTTTGCGTATTTTATTTCAGTTTCATAATATCATCATTCATTTACCATCATCATCATCATTCTACTTTTAGCGAAAAGATGCGTCATCCGTGGCAATATAAATCCTTACTTGTAGAATTTGTTGAGGTTATAATAAGTCCATTAAACCCATAATTTTGAAGCGCCGTGTAAATTAACAGTTTATTAAAGCGGGCGAGAAGTACTGGAGCAGCGCCAAACGGTGGCCGACCGAGCGGCGCCGCCATCCGGTGACACCGATTACTTCTGAAATAACGCGCCGAGGGAAAACGTTCATTATATTTTCGTTATAATAACGACCGAAATATGAAGGAAGAAACACGCTTCCGGTTAAATACTTTTCCGTGTAACATTAGACTCTATTTTAATATGGTATTTATGACATTTTATTAAGCCCTGATATAAAAACAGATAAAATTTGAGTTCATACTTGTGTCGTTATATATATATATATACTCGGAGATATAGAGAAAGTAATCACATAATCCAAAAGTTTGAGACAGAAGTTTAAAATAAGTCTGATGTGAAGGTGTACGAAGTGGATAGACTGGGTATATTGGTAAATCGGTAAAACATACAGCTTTAATAAAGTCGATTTTCCAATTATTTTCACCTACAGAAACAGAGAATTTATTTGTCACATGCAAGTTTTTAGCATACCATAACCTATAATTTCATTTTTTCCCCTCTTCAGATTAGATCAGAATTTAGCTTTGCTGCCAGCCGTACAAGGAAATAGATTATATTCAATCAATATATTTTATAAATAGTTGAGGGTAGTAAAAAAATAAACTTCAGCTGTTAACGAAATTTTGAAACTAAAATAATCTCCACAAAAATTGCGGCGGCCAACTTGCTACGAAGGTGATTAACTTTGTCGATTTACACGTATATCGCCATATTTTTGATTACTTTGAGAGAAAACATGAGAAATTTCGGTGAAAGACTTCTGCAAGAATCATAGCAGAATAGTGGCAGAATTTTCATAAAGATCCGGGCATATCGAATTAAATTTGATTTCAGAAAACTCATGCTTATTCAATTTTAACTGATAGGCCATAATGAGGCTCGAATTTCGCGCGCTTTTTATTTTGTCTCAGGTAAAGTGCAACATTAACGCTACTTTACGCGTCACTTTACATTTTGCAATGAAGTAAGGTTTTGTTGGACTGAATAAACGCTCAGTAGACTCAAATCGGCGCTAGGTTCCCAGTCTACATGTATCTTGTCATTCGCCAAATCTTTTTGAAATATTGCAAATACTAATTGTATTAGCAGTGTAAATTTATTTGTAGTAAATTTGGTCTTTATTTAAAAAACATACTAGTAAGAGTAGTTCATAAATAAATGGCAAGCAAATAATTCATTTCTTTTTTGCTTTTACCAACGAAAATAATTTTTCGATTATAACTAAACATAATAGATACCATCTATGAACCAATACGAACAATCTTCATTTGCCCGATTACAAACCATTAGTTGGTATTTTTTTTTGTAGAACATGTATGTTTAAATAATTCGGTAGAATAACTCAAGAGCAGGACGGACGTTCGAAATCGGCAACTTATCATTTTGGTTACTTCTCTTTTCATTTTGCTTAGATTTTGTTTGTTTACGACAGTGGTTGTATAATAGTACGAACTCTTCAGATTTTATATGCTTTTAAAAACTCACATACGTACGTACGTGCACACATACACACACACACACACACATGTGACTCTAGATTATCCACTAACATTTTCTTTTAACATACTCTTCTTCCCTTACTTTAATTGACCTCCTCTTCGATACTTACGCAATGCTTGCATTTTTAATTTAAATAAACATAATAATAATAAAACAAAAATAATGATCGGAGGGTTGATATTCGAAGTTTGTTTTTACTTTATATTATTATAAGTCAACGTCACTGTGCTGATAATCAATGATCTTATATTCTATTGACACGTCATACCCACATAAAACGAACAAAAAATATAATTCCATTTAAAGCCACACATGAACTTAGATGAAAGAGATAGAGAACCAAAGAATGTATAATATTTTGAGGACTATTTTTAGAACATTAAAGGCAAGTCTAGATAATATATATTTATCATCGCTGCTACTCATCTAAGTCGATAAAAATACTACAACGAATGGCAAAAAGCGGAAAATAAAAGCGGTAGTTTTGATTGAATGCATATCGATGTATTACCATTTGCAATCGCATAATGACAACTAAATATGTCACAATCGACAAAGGTGGTCATTAATCGCTGAGATACTTTTTTTATTCAGAGGTAGTGGAACACTCATACTATTCAATCAATTTAAATGAATGACAATGATATTGTCTGATTTATAAGACTAAGATACGATCAACAAACTATTCAATTGGTTTAATTGGGGAGTGAACAGTGATAGCTACGCTCACCCGATTGACCTCGGTAAATTTAGATATTGCTAGAATCGTCTCGGGAATGCATCAGTTACATTTAACCCCTTTGATTGACTCATCTAGGTAAATGATTCAGCCACGCGACTGAAGCTTCAAGAATTACTTGGTTTATTCATTATGAGTGTAATTATGAATTTTGACAAAGAATGTACATATTAGGTACAGTAAAACTCCCACTACTATGTTTCAGAAAGCGTTCAGGCCTATACATACATTTAAGAGTACGTAGTATTTTTGTCAAAATATTTACAAATATGAACAAAATATAACCAGATTATTTTACATCAAACATTTTTAAAAAAATATCGCTAAAGTCATTATAACTTACTCTTTCAAATTATACACACATGATAAATTAAAAGGTATTATTTGAACGAAATATTATGATTTAGCCCTTCAAAAATTTCCATAGAAATATTTTTGAGTGTTAACTTGAGATATACACGATTTAATATGCTTTGTCACTATACTAGATTTCAAGTCATTTTCAAGCGAAAAACGACTGTGACAGACATACACAAGGACCGACACATGAATAATCGTATAAAAGTCCAGTTTTCTTTTTTATTTTGAGGTATAGTACTCTAAAAATGGTGAGAATATTGCAATAATAAAAGAAAACCGCCAAAATGTTGTCAAGAGTTGTCAAATTTACACTAAAATTCGCATTATATTTGTAGATTCCATTTCTACGCATACAATTAATGATATACTCGTATGTGCCTCTGTAGACGATACAACTATGTGCGCACTTCGCGTTTTATATAATATCATGGTGGTATATATTATAAATAAAAATTTCATTATCATTTTGCAAGCTAATTTTAATTTGCATATTAGTCCATGGTCGACTTCTTAATAAGCACACGGATATAATTATTCGCAATGTATTCTTGGTATTTATGTAGAATTTATTGCCTGTTTTATTCATTTACTTTAGAATCATTACGTATGAACTTCGAACCTAGACATTTATTAGGCAATTCTTTCATAAACTAAATGTTTCGAGTAATTATGAAAATTAGTCATCTCGATTGATATCGGTATTTAAATGGCTCCAAAAAGCTAACAGTGATTTTGCAAACGTTGTTTTTAACTGACAATTAACCTGAACGAATGATGCTATACAGGGAGTTTCAATACCTTGGAGGAAGTTTGCAAATGAAATATTAATATTTTTCTTAAGAATGCTACGGATCAGATAGTGAACTTCAGTGGAGACAACTTTTTTGATTCAATGATCTTCAGATCTATAGGTATTGTAAATATACATTTTCAATTTCAAAATACATCATCGAACAGAATCCAAGGTACCCGGCTCATGATTCTCGTCCAAAATAGGCGAGCCAAATGTAAATTGTATTATTTCTACTTCTTAAATCATTGTACATATTTTTAGTATATATATATATATATATATAGTTAGACTCATCAAAAAGCGACACTAGAGAGAGTAGATATAGGTCATCTCATTTGGAACGTTGAGTACTGAAGCTGTATTTTTTTTTGAAGGAGTGACACAGACTTGAATCAATTCCACCTTGAACTCGACGTGGTTGACTCATTGTACGTTGTACTCGAGTATTCGTTTAAAATATAAACACGAAATTTTAATCATTCGAGCAATTTCTATTGAAAATTCTATTAAAAATCGTAAGTCTTACCTAAAAATAAATTCTATTATTATATTAGTAAGTCGTGTGTCTTTATCTTTATCTTAGATTATATGGCATTCGTTATCTTCACAGAGAACCTTTGCCAATGTCAAGTGTGAAAAAAAGGCTAAGCAACACTGATTAAGTCATATGTCGGATATTTGTCATTGTTGCTTATTAACAAAAGAATAAACTATACAATAAAAAAAAATTCAATAAGAAGTTGGCTATAATTAAACAAAAAAAAGAAAATGAGAGAGTACAAAATAAGTATATACAAATATACAAACGAACATAAAAACAAAAATAAACAAGAATATAAATAAACTAGATTCTAAATTTTGATGTCTTCTTTCTGATGAACTGAATGATTAATCCGAAAATAGGTTTGTTGGAAATAGATAAAAGTGATCTTATATTGATGGGCAATTTAATTTTATATTTTAATAATTTGAAAATAAACGTAGGAAATTTATTATACAATGGGCAGGCAAAAATGAGATGATTTAAATCGCCTTCTCCAAGCGAACGCAGCACGCAATCTAGCCAAATGGGTGGAATAGAACAGTGACGACAATGCGAGATAATACAGAGGATTCCTTTCGAGAGAAAGTAAATGTTGAGAACCAAGATTTTGTGGGTATAAAAGATTGGATCTGGAAATATCCCGCACCCACAATCTGGGATGATCTTTCCCACGCCAGTCAGATGTCATCCAGAAACGAGTCATGGGAAAGATCTTCAATGAAATTAATAGTGAAACATGGATCCCCGTTCACGGCAGACCGAGCTTTTACGTCAACTATTTCATTACCTACTATGCCACAGTGACTAGGGATCCATGCAAGAATGACATCGGATCCCGATCTCTCCAAATCAAACGTAAGTTGCTTGATCTGGAGAATCACGAAGCCACAGTTCGAAGAAAATGGATTAGCGAGAATCAACTGTAAACAACTTAAGGAGTCAGAGAAGATAAGCTAATCTTTTCGAGTAGAGCATATAATAATCATTTTGAGTAGAGCATAATTCAAGGCCTCCACAATAGCACGACATTCCCCGGAGAATACCGAACACTCCTTAGGAAGGCGAATGTATGCTGAACGAGTGGTGGATGGAGAGTAAAATGACGCTCAGACATAGCCATCTCTCAGAGTTTTTGATGCATCTGTGTATATTCGCGTCCAATCCATCCAAAAAGAATTCAAGATAGAATTGAACAGCGTGAGTTTTTGGACTCCTTGTCAACTCCAAAACACAAATTTATGTTTGGCCTGTGAAATACCGAGTCAAATGGGAAACTATAGAGAGAAAGAGAAGAATTTTGATAAACGAGGTTAGTGAGAGATTTGAATCTTTGGAAGCTGGAACAAGGAACTCTTGTCGAGAGAAGACAAGTCTGATGTCAGTAGTTAGGACGCCGAGATTGTCCATCGTACTTTTAGCTCTTCTGAAGCCAAATTGATTGCTTGGAAAAATGAAATGGTGTTCTGTAAACCATTCCAAACGATTCTCAATTAGATGTTCCGTAATCTTTGCTAAATCAGTAGAAAGGGCTATGAGTCTGTAGGATGAACCTACACTGTGATATTTATGAGATTTGAGACTGGGAATTATTAGTTGAGTTTTCCAAGACTTTGGAAAAAAAGCTGATTTAAACATACAATTAATGAGGTATAGAAAATACCAACGGGTAGATGGTAAAGTATTTTTCACCATTGAATGTGACATTCCATAAATACCAGGGGAAGAATCCTTAAGATGAGGAAAGGTGAAATCCAATTCATTAATGGAGAAATCTTCTTCTAAAAAATGATTAGCGCTAGTAAAGTTATAACTGAAAGGTAATTCATCAAAATTTGGGACGGATGGGGGAGCAAGTTTATTTATAAATTGATCTACCCAATTCCCGTGTACGGATTTGGAAAGATCAGGCTGAAAAATAGACCGAAAGCGTTTTATATTAAACCAGACGACACGAGAGGGAGAAAAAGGAGAGATTTTCTTCTCAGTTGATTTAAATTTTTAAAATAAATTTTCCTGCTACATACGTAATCACTTCTTCCATACCGGCGATTCTAAAACTATCTGAAGATATTTTGAATTCTTAATGCACTTACTTGGAAAAGATATATAATTTTTTAAATTATTATTAATTAATGACTTTTGTGCGTAATATTTCTTTGCCTCTGTGTAATATTTCTTTTGATATTGTCACTTTTCACGACAAGTGAAATGGAAAAAGTATAATTTAAATTTTATTGTGAACGTATTTACGTCACTGAACTACGATTACAATCTCCAATCCAGAAACACAAATTGTTAAAATAGATATTTAAAACGATTCATTGCGAATAATATGACGGAGACAAGCACGTATTAGACAACCATCAGCGGTTGTCTGATCCGTGGAGACAAAGGAGACCCACGTTTAAGTTGAAATCAAATATTAACACTCGACCAGTAAGTTACCACTATTCATGAATGGTGTTACGACATGATACTCAATTACTATTCAACTGATGATATAGTATCAGGCGATATCGCTAGAATTAATAAGGAAATAATCATATTTTCGTTTTACAATTATAAGAAATATTGGTTATTCATTAACTTAATAGGCATTCAGATAAAATTGTATTTTCTGCATAACATTGCACAAAACTGACACTTCTCATTGAATTTACACACTGATGTAACATTGTGTTTCGCTGATTAATACTAACAATTGAATACACAGGTTCATTTATGTTTTGACTTGATTGATTACTCTTGAATTATTCCTCAATGAAATCTTCAAATATGCCTCTTTTGTCAAGATTCCAATGTCATATGTTACAAGTGGAGCAGTCATTTAGAAGAGAAAGCACTTTGACGCTTGCATTTCTTTCTTCCATGGAAGAAAGAGGATCATTTCTTATATAATATTGTTGCGTGCAAAGAAAAATTGTAAGCTTATAGCTGTAAGAAATGAAGCAACAAAACCAAACAAGAACCGAAAATTCTTCAACACAAAATTTATGTACAACTTACAGTACATTAGAACTGCACGGAACCCGGAGAATCCATTACGGTAGACGTTTGTTGTGACCAATTAGATGAAATGAAGAAAGTCCTTACAGAAAACAGACGAATCTCTTTCTAAGATATTCGTTCTAAGACACTCGTTTGCGCAAAGTAAATCTAACGCAATTGAAAATATTGCAGCTGGATTTAGAAACTGTTAATTATCCTTCGTATTCTTGGTGAATACGTAACTTTATGGACCCGATAGTAACAAATGTTGTAACAAAAAAAATGTTGGAAAAACTTTTACAGTTATGATGCATGTAAGTTACAATGTTTCGCAAGAAAATTATTTAACATTCAATTTGAAATATTGACAACTAATATCGGTGTAAAATTATTTTTTTTTCAATAAGAAGGTAACTTCTTTTTATAATAAATGTCCTTGATTCCCAAAAAAAGTCTTTTACTGAAGACAGCTGGCGGAAAAACTAGTAAAATTTTAGCTACTTGAACGTTTACTTAGGATAATTGTTTTTCGTTATTAAAATGGACTTTAAATTCTAGAAATAAGAAATAACGCATAGTGAGCCTTTAATTCACAACGTGATGAAATTTTATCATATTAACCTAGAATTAATGAAACAATTTTTTATATTTACTAAAAATCCTTCCTCCTTAATTGTTTTACTATCTGTTTTATCTTCTTTTTCGTTTTGAAAACCAATTTTCTTTTCATTAGACCGTTTTTTAAAATTGTTTTCAAGTGCACCACATCTCATTTTATAGTCTTATAGTTACTCATCATTTATGGAAATTATCATGTCTATGAATCGAACATGGCACGGGTATAAAATTTTCATCATATGTGGCTTTGATCATGTTCGTCGTCATTGTAATCTACTTCGTCAATTTTTGTTTCTTTTCTATCATATAAATTGGAAATTTCCTCCTAAAACTCCAAAATAACGTAAACTTATATAATCTACTCAAATCCTTCGTTTGTAGTACCTACCATATATTAGAACTTGTAACTTCAACTAATTAAGAATAAATACATATTTATTATACTCTAGAATACTCCACTGGTTACACACTAGGTTGTCGTATCTAGTATAACAGGTCCAACCTCCTACACGGTCGCCAGGCGTATCAGAGATGGGTCCTGTTATAGTGGGTACGACAATGAGACTCCCTAACGTTCTAGTTTTCTCTAAAATTACGTAAGGAGAAAGATTTCCAACTGAAAGCAGCACCAGATTTATTAACGAAATGTTCAAATTAATCTTATATTCTTAACTCGAGTAGCTACCAACAAATGGGTCATTAACTTAACATTTTCTCGCTCATGCACTCTCCGTACTTCTTCTCAGAGCACATTATACCAACGTTACATTGAAGTACTGAACCGAGTCATATGTAAACTTTGTTGGTATATTAATATGATATTATGCTGTAATTTACAAATTTGTCTTGCTTATCCTGCTATGCCCTTTAGACCATTTTTTTCAGAATCTATTAATAATACAAATATAAACGATAAAAATGTGAAGTATATATGGGTCTGAAAAAATATAGATTATATAAAAAATAACAGTTAAAAAAGTCGAAACATGAACTTTTTTCTATATAATATAATTTAGAGTAAATTAAAACAGTCATAAAATTTAATATTCATTCAAACACTATAAAAAATAAAAAAGCCAAAAACAAAAACAAACATTGCTCACCTAGTAATGAAATAGAAAAAGTGTTCGTCTAATAACGGAAAGTAGATAAACGGCATTGTGTCAGTCGTATGCAGTAGAAGTAAATCCTTGTATACTTGGCCGCAGTTCGGTAAATAGAACAATGTATTCACGAGAAATATAAAGAGTAATCAAAATTTTCCAAATCCAACTATAATATTTTTAATTACCTTTGATTTATTTTATGCGAACGAGTGTTATAGTAGAAAGATAATTTTCTATGTCGGTTGATCGGTTTTCTAAGTACTTTCTTCATTTAGTCTAATTGATTACAGTAGACCTTTGTTAGAATGGATTTACCAGGTTTCGGGAAGTTGTAATGGATAATACGATTGAGTTAATTTGCTGCTATTGAAAAATATTCAATTTTCTGACCTAAAATTAAAAATATACTGAGTTTTGCTAACCATTTCAATTGAGTTTACTTCAATTGAGTCAAGTATAAAAATAAAAATGATTTTGTGTTATTGAACTCCACATACTACACAGTCACCAAGCGTCATCTTTTCATGGTGTTCAAATAAAAGCAAAACATAATTTTGATTAGTTAGTGAGTGCAATATAAAAAAATTGCTAAGATCCACCTATAGAGCATCAATAACAGCCTTCAAAACATCACAGGTCTCCTGTAAAATAAAAAATAAGTAATTATTATTATTTTAAAAATTAACAAAACACGCTTTTATAAACACTGCACTACAAAGCAAAAAATGATTATCGAACCTGTTTTCTCTGTCTGCTCTATAAGGACTATAGTGCAAGCCTCGTTTGTTATTGAGCTTAATATTTAAGTATAAGAGCGCGCTCTGCACGTTCTTATGTTCAAATACTTTTTTTTCGAAATATAACTGAAATGTTAGGCACTTTTATTCACAAAATATTATTTGATATGTAAAATAATTTATTTTTGAGAGAAAGCAACCCACGCTTTTACACTCAAATATTGTACTCAATAACAAATATGGCTTATACAAAAGTCCTTACAGAGTAGACAGTGAAAAAAAGATTTTATAATTATTTTTTATCGAACGTGTTGACCTATAACTAACTAACTGTGTTCGACAAAAGCGTGTTAAAAATGCAAATAAGTAGTAGTAAAAACTTCAAAAATAATAATTTGGTTTTGGGAAACACTGACCATTTTTTTTCAAAAAATAGACTTTTGCCGACTCGTCTCGAAAAAACTGACTTTTATTGATTTTACTGACCTGGTTTGGCCCCTGCAATTTATTCACTTAATCGGTACATTCCTAACAAATATATAAAACACACATAAGTTTTAAAGGTGGAAAGTATTTTTGTCAAATTTAATGAAAAAATATTCGATGAAGTCTAGATAACATATATTCCCATATGTCAAGTCTAGATAAAACATATCTCAAGTAAAAGTAATAAAAAAAATTTAAGATTTGTGAACTTTACTTTTATAGAGGGTGAACCGTTAAACTCATTTTAGCCAGTGCATTTTGCCGAAGAATTGAATACTGACATCGTTTTTAACAGAGGGTGCCGACTAAGATTTTAATAGATCGATAGATTCAGGTCTTTCAGAATGGTAAAGAAAGAACGAACAGAATCGTGGAATGACAACTGTGTATGTAGAATTTAGATACAAATATTTTACTATAAATAACAATGGTCTAAGTCTTAATTGGGTTGACTCGCGGGTAAAGAGTTTGAGCTTATTGACCGATTAGATTGAAATCCATGTTTACGATATTAATTGCAAATTGAATATTAGTGGACTCAATACGTCTATAAATTCGTAAATCATCTGTATCCATGTTAATATTTTCAAGGCAAATGTTAAAGTGCTGATTGGAATGGCGATTTGAATGAAACGGATATTTATATACGAAAAACGTTCAAGAACCACCCTTTAGATTTCATTACAAGTGCTAGATTTAGTGCTCATTTGCAAACGGGCAATGAGCAGCAGCCTGTGGTAACTTCCATCCCGAACGACCTTTTCGACAGGCCCGGTCGGTCTTCGATCCATACGCGTAACGATGATCTCACCGTGCGACACTTTAATTGGCGTCCATTAATGAGCGCCTGTGAACTGAACAGGACGAAGGTCGCGGTGGCGCCGGCGTTGATGCCGGGGCCTCACTAATCATAGACTGTAAAGTGGCGAGAACGTCTTTGGGCCAGGGACGACTAAATGATATTAATTCGTTTTTTATTGAAAAAAATCGCAGAATCTTAAAGAAACAGGGTGTAAATCTCATTTAAATATGTCATTTGACAACTTCTTTAATTTTATTTTATTTATTATTTACATGCTATAATGTATAAAATTTATACTTATGTCGGACTTTTTGTTACAAAAGTAGCCAAATAGAACACCAGTCTCTTGCAGTCGACCAGAACACCAGTCTAACCCCGCTCGACGAGCGGCCAGGAATAGAAACCGGGTCCCCGCAGTGCGCCGCGCCGTCCAAGGCTGTTATTCCTTTTGATTAACTCAATACACCACGATGACAACTTCTTCTGAGATGTTGCCTTCTGTTGATATTGGTGTCTTTATTACTAGTACCAGGTGACCGAGCGATGCTCGATGTGTTTCGAGTTTCCCATGGGAACGTAAAATTGCTTGTTTCATGGTATTAGATTTTCTTCCCCTTTCCCGTCCCTTTCTCCTTGCTTTCGCCTTCGGTCTCGCCTTCGTTGTCGCCTTCGTTCTCACCTGCCCGTTCGCCTTCGCGTTCGCGTTTGCATTCACCTTCGCGTTTTCGCCTTCGCGTTTGCCTTCGCGTTCACCTTGGCGTTCGCCTTCGCGTTCGCCTTCGCGTTCGCCTTGGCGTTCGCCTCCGCATTCGCCTTTGCGTTCGACCTCGCGTTCGCCTTTGCGTTGTCCTTCGCCTTTGTTCGCCCTCGCGTTCCCATTGTCTTTCCCCTCCCCCTCCAATACATCTCCACATATCCCTTCGCCCTCCCTCCCCCTCCCCTTCGGCCTCCCCCTGTCCATCCCCCACCTCCTCTCCCTCCCCTTCCCCTTCCCCTACATACAAGAATTGCTCGTTTAATAGTGTAGGATATATTTATATTTTCGAACATCATTTTTGATACTTTATGAGGCATTGCTTGATGTAGGCATTGCATAGAATTCATTTTGCACCCCCTTGAACAAAGAAATGCTAACGGTCTGTACGAGTGACCATAGACTTATAATACTTCGTAAGGACAGGCCCATAGCAACCGAAAAATGTCCTCTTAGAAACGGTGCTAAATGGCGTTATGAGCAGTATTTCGTTTCAGTTGACGTTTCGATTCTCTGGAGAGAACGAACGCTATATAGTCAAAGACAAAGACAAAAGACACTTCGATTCTCGTGAGTATACACATCCTGAAAACATATGTTGCCTTCGGTTAATAATCGATTTTTATACATATTTGTTATTTATTAAAAAAATAGTTGTATTTTCAGTAACTATACGGATTCGAACGTTATGACCTTGTAAGGACGTATTTTGACACATTATTTTAATGTTTTTTTGCATTCCGTTTTAAAAATTAAACGATGTCGGAAAAACTAAGTGTGTCCATCTGTGTGCCACTTCAATAACTCAAACATTTCTAAACCGATAAACTTAAAAGTGGAAATGTAAGTAAAAATTGTTCATAGGTTTGAGTCATTTAGTGATTAAATATAGATAACGCATATAATTTTTTCCAAAGCTTATACATGAAAGACACACATGTTTACACACACGTTGTAATTATTAAGAGCAATATCTACTATGTTGTAGATTATTAAAATCACTTTCCAGTTCGTTTAGTATAAGTAGTGGAAAAAGGATTTCGCAGACTATTTAAGAAAATTAAAAAAAAAAATTGTGTATATGAGCGTGCATGTGTGTGTGCATGCGCGCTTGTAGAGCGTTAATATAACAAATTTTTGAAACTACTGCTTTTTGTTAGAAAAGAGAATCGACAAATCTTCTAGATAGTTCCTCCCAGATAATAATTATCTATACATGTAATAATATTGTAACAGAGTTAATTATGTACTTGGAAAATATTTTAAAAAGAGTGATTGATTTAGCGTGTAGAATGATAATAGAAGCCAGAAAACCATTTTTAGAATTGTTGTCTGTCCATCTGTTATTCTGTGGGTCAATCACGCAAAATCTACATACTGGACGGATTTTGATGAAATTTGGTATGGTAATAGTTTATACCCAAGAGCAACACAGGAGAGAGAAAAAGAAATGCTAATAACTTACTTATTCCGAATTTCATGCGAACGAAACCGTAGACAAAGCTAGTTTGAAATATTTGAAAACAACTCGACATGGTCTTATCGCTCTCTAAAACCAATTTAAATTGATTCTGTCAAATTTTTGGTTAATTTTTAAAGCAAGGAAAAGCAATAAGAAAGGGTTTTTTGTAAAGGTAAATAAAACAGGAAAGTATAACGTAATCGAAGATGATTTAATAGCATTCGGTATAACATTTGAATTGTATTGTGACAGAGTTGTCGAAAATTCATGTTTTGTTATGTGGTCAGTAAGAACTTAAATGTGATCCTGAATGAGTTGGTATCTTTCTATATATCTTGCACATTACCAATTTTGCACTAAGGTAATAAATATTTTAAACTAAAATAATATGAAATATGAGAACATGATAAATTATTATCGTAAACATACCGTAGATATGTACCTGTAAGTAGGCGAACAGAATTATAACATTATAATTTCTTTAAGATAAGTTTAACTTTTTTAAATCTTAACCTGTTCATCGCTGATGAAGTATATGTCGGACAACTATAAGTACGCAACCTCCCGATACAGGGAAGAAATTAAAACTGATTGGCACAGTATGAAATGGATATTATTAAGCCACCATAATTTCGAATAATTCCTGACATATCTATGTAGAATAATGCCGTTGTATCTCCATATAATAATTGCCTTTTGTTATATAATAATAATTTTTTAATTACTTTACATAAATACCAAGCTATTGAAGGTTGATCAAATCAACATACATGCATACAAATTGAAAACTATTTTTTAATTTAGTTAATAAATAATAAAATATGATAACGCCACGACAACATTACATCTACGGTCACAAACAGTCGGCCATGTGACTGACGAAGTAGTTTCGTTTAAGTGTAAAAGGTGGCGCACATGAATTGGTGTTGTCATTTTGGATTATGTTCCTTTGACCGTATCTTCATATTTAGATCAATGTGAGTGACTCAAAAAGCATAAACTTTTTCAGTCGTTTTGGTAATCCAAAAATTTTTAATCACAACAAGTTAAATTGGTAATAAGTAAATTTTAATTTGACCAGAACGAATTTTGAGATATGACAGTAGTAGTAGTAGTTACTGAAAGATATCGACGACATCAGTTAACGACGATTTGCATGCGTTCCTTAGTTTGGTTATATACGAGTAGACTGTGTCGTAATCACAACCTGTTTTCTGTTTTCTGGTTAACTGTCTGTTGAATTCTTCCCGTAGATAAGCGTTACAGTAAGTTTTCTTAAACATATTTTTGCATTTTTATATTGAAATTATTATTTTTGATAGTTTCATACTATTATATTTCATACTATACGATAATTTCATAGTTTCATACATTATATAGTTCATGCTTAATTACATAATACATTTTGTTTGGGTCACTAATATTTTATTGGGTTGGAGGATAATTATTCTTTTCGTCTTATTAAAAACGCACTGAAACCAAAGAAGAAAAGAAATATTCAAATAACAACACAATATGTTAAAAGAAAATAAACGCTGAATTAAAAGTTGACAGGATATGAGATAAAAAAAAAGTTGACAGGAAATGAGATAAAATAAAAGTTGACAGGAAATGAGATAAAATAAAAGTTGACAGGAAATGAGATAAAATAAAAGTTAAAAGGATGTGAAATAAAATAAAAGTTGACAGGATATGAGATAAAATCAAAATTGACAGGCGTGCAAAAAGAAACAGTGCTGTTGCTGTATTTTTATTGTTTCTAATTTAACCATTGCTACTTAAAGCGTGTAATGCACAATTAAATAAAAATATTTTTTAATTGTCCAGAAATACTTCAAATCAGATCAATTACAACACAACTACATTAAAATATCACATTTTTGTAAATCTATTTATTATTGTGCATTTTTTATGTAACTCAAACACGGTGGCGCTGGCTTTGATTAAAAGATAACCATATTCGCAAAGAGGATCGGAAATATGAACATGTTTCGAGACATTGTATTCTCCGAGACCGAAGAGAAAACTTATGGTTGATTTTAAACATTTTGTATCACTATATAAGAAATATCAACGAAAACTTCCGAAGCGTTTGAAAGACTTGTGGGAGACATGTAAAGAATGGACGTTAGCTTTTCGGTAACATATTTCACACGGAGGATACAACACCGATATTATTTGGAGTCTTTTATACGGATATCAAAATATTAACTATTCAGAGGTGTAAAGTTTTCAATGTGTGCCCATTTGCAGGTTTTCTGCCTAAAATATTTGAGACACATCACAGAAAACTGTTACTACGTTTTGCTAATTTCAGATTTCGAAAATTGACTCTAACTTATGAAGAAATCTTTCAAAACTCAGAAAATATAAGATATATATATATATATATATATATATATATATATATATATATATATATATATATATATATATATATATACATATATATTAGAATATAATAGGATACAACACCAATATTTTTTGTGGCTTCTATACGAATATACAACGATACTGTCCTTTAGAAGTGCAAAGATTTTAATGTGTCCGCATTGGCAGATTTTTTGCTTAAAACATGTACGAATGGGCATATTTGGACCTAATTCATTTCAACACCAACGAGAATTGCTTTTAATCATGTATTTCTTTAAATTATTGAATAACCATGTTGATAACAGCCCGGTCTTGAGTATGGTAACGCTTTATGCCCTTGGATGTTACGTGAGAGGACGAAGTCACAGTTTATTTCATCTGGCTAAAGTTCACATGAATACTCTGCAGCATTCACCAGTTTTTCACGCACTTAAGTTGATTAACTAGGTATAAAGAGAAATCTTTCTATTTGTTTCTAATTCATTGACCAGGAATGCTTTATTAATTTGCTCGGTAGTTAACAATTGGTAATTAGTTAGTTTTATGTATAATTTAAATTAACATATGCTTTTTTTCTGTTTTATTAAATATGATTATGTTATATACTGTAAACTATTGTACATTCAGTGTTTGCATATGCCCCGCACATTGGGGTAATCTATAAATTGCACATAATGTTTTTTTGATATCTAAATAAATAAGCACATAAATAAAAATAAAAAGAAATATTACAGAAAACCTTTGCTACGTTTTGCTAATTCTAAAACTGATACCAGCTCATAACAAAATCTTTGAAAACTCAAAAAATGTTGAAGAAGTTTCACAAATTAGGAAAAAAAGATTTATTATTCAGAGCGAAAAAACATTAAAGCCCTACATGATTGATAGTGAAATCGGTTTCGGCAATTGTCCAAGCGGGAGCGGTGGGTGTTTCTGCAAACGCTCACCCGCAGTTGTAAAGAAGTATAGTGTTATGTTTATTTGCTCTTTGCTCCTGTCTGAAAATGATTGTAAAGAGCTTGTACACAAGGTAAAGAAAGACTGCAGTTTTTCTTTTGGATACATCAATAGGGCTGATGAAGTATTAACAAATCCAGGTACATCAGTACCAGGTACTCTTTTTAACATGCCTATCGATCCAAATGGTATCGAAAATTACATCAACAAAATAAATGTTCAATTTGCACACATCGACCGAGTTCTTCAAAGTGACCTAAATATGAACACTATACTGTAATAACAGGTAAATGCTTTTCCTAGTTTATGCGTTAAACTTTACACTGATAAAATGAAAAGTAAAATATCAGTAATTAGTTATGTCTAGATTTCGTACTTCAATTTAAAATTAACTTATCTACTAAATTGAGATTGGAAAGTAAATGCGTAAGTATCTAACAACACATTTCATCCCTATAAATGAAATTATTTTTATAACATGGATTTACTGGAGTACTTCAAACTTTAAAAATATCATTTGAATTTTTGTCCTTTATGTATCAGAAAATTATGTGTAAGAGATAAAGAAACATCAAAGTGTAGCCAACTTTTATTGCATTACGGAAAGGTTTTAGGAGGAAGGATCCAAGCTGGGCATCTTACCAAATTATAAAATCAAAATGGCAAAAATCGACCCCACCATATTACCACCTTTTAATATTAAATATAATGAACCATGTACCTATAAATATTAAATAAGCAAAGAATAGATTTGGTCTGATTAAAATTATTTTTGGAGATTAAGGTTTCTTTTGTTGTCGTGCACTATTTGTAACCTTCCTTTAGTGTCAGTTTTATGTTGGTAAACCCTACTTTATGCCTATTATAATACTTGAAAACCTATTTTAGTACGTCACCGTCGGAGACCTGCTGAAGTAGCGTTGCTGCGTTTTTACCGTCTAGAAATATTATCTTAGTTCGTTTCCGCCGGAGGGGACGTATTGAAGTAAACAGAACTAAAACAATGCAATGAAAATTTTTAGGATCACTTTTCGATGTCAGACCTGACAAATAATAAAAATAGACTCTGAGAAACGCTATATGTTTGTTTGTTTTCATTTTGCGCTTAAAAACCTAACAGATTTAAATGAAATTTTGCGTCTAGATAAACTATATCCTCGATGGAAAAATAGGCTATATGTAATTAGGTTATCATTTACATTAATGTAATTTTTAAATATAACGTAACCTGTTTCATTTAGTACTCCAAATTCATGATTTATCATTGCTCTACTTAATATACTTACCTCGTATCTAATTTACTGCCAGATTGAAATCTGCACTTATTTCTTTGAATCGATATCACGTCCTAACCAAAAAGTCACTTTTGTTTGTTTTTTTTAACTCTACATAAGTCTTATAGATATCGACCTAAATACCATACATACGCAAGAGGATCTTTAAAAGAAAATCATTTTGAAGTTAATGTTAGGTAAAAAGCAAAAGGTTTATTTTATTTTCGAGATTCGTTAGAATTATTTTTGAAAACGACGTAGTAATACCGCCATAATAATAACGCCTCCCTATTTAACTGCCATATCCCGTCGCCCTTTGTTCGCCGGCGACGAGTACTTTAGCTGAGAGAGAAAAGTGAATGAACGGAAATCTTTAAACGTAATTCACTTGAAGTGAATGATGATTAACATAAGAAAAATGTATTGGAATATACTTTGTGTTGCAGTTATCTGGCAGTTTTCACATTATCTACTTAAACAGTTTATCTATTCAAGTGGTCAAGTAGATTCACCCTTTAAACATATGTGTTTTAAACATACTTTCATTGCGATGCTAAGTTGCTTTTTTATAATCTAACTTCTAACTTACATCACGTAACTAAATTAAAAAAATGTGCAAAAAAACATTCAAATGTTGCTTGAAATCAGAGTACGTTAGAAAAATTGGAAATTGCAGATAAAAATTAAAATGCTTAACAAATAGAAGAGTTTAAAATCAATTTTAAAGTGAGTATAACTTATTGTATCATTTATGAAATTTCTTGTGTCTGCAGATTATTCTGTTTATGTGTTGTAAAGACAAAAGTAACCTTCAGTTAGAAGGAGGTATGTAGAATTGTTTACTGATGAATATAAAATGAATCACTTTATCCTGAATAAATACCATAGAAACAAAGTAATTTGTCGAGTCTTGGGTTTTCAGCTTCTGTAATGGTGGCGGACTTGAATTTTTTTTGGAAGTTTCTAAAAACGTTAACAATTATTTTTAAGGTAAACACAGAATTGGGACATATTGGTGATGTATTTCGTTTTACTGAATATCGATCAACTTAATTTTACATGCTTTTTACCCACGAAGGACCGGATGAGGTATATGCGTTTAGGACAAGAGGTTGTTTGTTTGTGTGTGCAATCAAATATTCCCGTTTGTATCCAAAACGGTTTGACCAATTTAGATAAGGTTTCTTTGGCAATGGTTCTTAGATAATTGTTACGGTCATTACTCACCACGGGGCGCCGCAATAAACATTTTGTTGCAAACGAATGTTCTCATTTACCTCCAAAACGGTTTGACCGATCTAAGCGTGGTTTTCTACAAAATATTTGAAACTAATCGGCGATGGTTCTCAGATGTTATGATGTTAGCTCACCAGGGGGCGCTGCAACATTTTCATGCAAACTAATGTTCCCATTTATCTCCAAAATGGTTTCACCGATTTAGATACGGTTTTCGGTAAAAAGTATGTGATTTAACGGCGAAGGTTAATAACCTTATCATCATTTAATTAATAACCAATCAGGAGTTATATTGTTAACTCCTCAGGAGGCGCTGCAATAAACATTTTTGATTGATCTAGATTAACTACTTTGTCGCTTTTCTTCGACTTCGTCGATGTGTGATCCACGTAACATGTTCCTCAAGCGCTCTAATTCTTCCAATGCTTATGCTGTAGTGTAGTGTTATATCAGTTATTGCTACGTCGTCCAAAGACCATATTTTACTAAGAACCACATAAGATTGCCCTTTGGCGATTTTTTAGAAGCTTATTTATTAAGACTAATGATAAGAAGTGAAATTAACATTTTAATTAATCCCACGACAGATGTAAAAGTTTTAATGGAAAAGTATAAAATAAAAAGCAAAATTAAAAATTTTGCCATCGAGACAGTCATTCGATCGACGCTATTGGTTAGAAAGAGAAACAGCTATGATGCTGACCTATAGCGTCAACTCGCTCGATCGGTGCGATTGCCCACAACGATCGAGACCGATATGTAGTGATAGTAAGTATTCTTTACCTGTAAGATGCTGACAGCACTGCATTAATTTACGTACTCACAAACGGATATAGATAGGCGAGTACACACTATTACGTAGACAACTAAATCAGTTCGCTAGTATCACTATTATGACAATTCTACACTATTACGTAGACAATTAAATCTGTTCGCTAGTATGGAGTGTCGGAGGTGTGGTACGGATGTGTAAAAATGCGCACACAGTCTTACACACACTTTTTCTATAAATATATATAGGAAAATATTAAAGAATCTAAGTGTAATTTAAATTCACAGCATGTCGAGAAGAAAAAGAACATCAGACCGATCAACTTGTCCTCAAGCAATTATAGAAGTAGTGCGTAAACGGGTTGCAGATGGCGAAAGTAAAAGGTTTATAGCAAAAGAGCTTGGTATAACTGAGTCTACTTTACAACTGCAATTGAAAAGATCCCATTCAGCAACAAACCAACCAAATGAAGTTTATGAACAACTAGACGATGTGTTGTTTTGCCATGACTGCTAAAAATCTAAGAATAGGGGCATTTGAGTAAGCAGAAAAGAAAAAAATTCCGCATAGATTTAATCTTGAAAGCAAAATGGGCTGAGAAAGGGAAAAGGGAAAGGGAAAGGGGTTAAAGGAATTTATGAAGAGGCATCCCGAATTTTCGCTAAGACAATCAACTTCTACAAGCGTCACCCGTATCATGGGATTTAATATGCTCCAACATGTAAGATTTTACATCAATCTCTCAATTTTGATGGATAAATACAACTTCCTCCACATGATATCTACGATATGGATGAAACTGGCATTTCTTGTGTACCAAATAATCCTCCAAAAGTTATTTCTACTAAAGGTAAAGGTGCAGTCAACAAAATCTCGAGGTTGGTGAAAGAGGCACCAACGCCCCTTTAGTATCAGCAATGAGAGCAACAAGCGTAGTATCAGCACTGGGTATTTTATACGGCCACCCTTCATTTTCGGCAAAACATGGATGAAAGATACAGAAAGAGAAAACGAACCTGATTCCATCAGAACTAAAGAGATATGGCAAGCGCCAACCCTACCATAAAATACAGCAACAGTTGCGACAAAAGATGTTGTGATTGTGAATTAACCTAACTCTGCTGAAGAATTAACTAAACCGGCATTTAGCCACATTAATCGAAAAAAAACGTCATCAAGTGACGCTGTAACTATACCAAAAGCGATATTGGACTAAAGTGATAATCAACCCGTCGTAGAAGAAATGCGACCGAAAGGTACTGTTGTTACGTTTTCTCAGCGAGCACTTGTCAAATTATCTAATATTTCTCCTTTACCAAAGTCTCAACTTAAACATTCACCGTACAAAAATATTTAACACATGAAATTGAAGAAAGAGTAAAGCCTACGGCAAAAAAATTTAAGCTCTAGATACTAGCCGCAAAAATATTGAAAAGCTTAAACCAAAAACAACGACTTACTTAATGATTAAGGCATAAAACCAATTAAAGTTCGTTTCTAAAATATTATCTATGTTTATTTTATAGCTTCTGATACTTTAATGTTTGATTACTACCCTACTTCTCCTGTTTAATTTGTTATAACTATTTGCTTAGTAGAGGATACATCCTGCATAGATTGCCCCCGTTTCTTAGTAAACTATCTGAGATGTCGTTTTCATTACGACACTTTTTGCTTTACATGGTGGTACAGGTCACGATATACGTGCTATTGTCAAAGAAAAATAAAGCAATACCAGACTCCACAAGTCACAATAACCGTTCGGTAAGTTCTATTAGTGTAATGATTCAATTCAGTTAAAGCGGGAACACAGTGGAAATACAAGATACCTAAACAATGAATAATTTTAACATACAATCAAACCCGATTAAAATCTTCTAGATATAAATAGGTAAGCAGTATTTTCTAACATTAAATGTAATCACCTGTCGTGTTTATAGAAGATAACAAACCATACGCTCCTCCCTCGGATGACATGTGATTACTAACGGCAATAAAGTTGATATCGCAGACAAGGGAAAAAAGTAGAACAATGATCGAACTGATGCCCGCGCCAAATCTAGTTCGCTGCCACAATGGCTCATGAGGTCACCGATGGATTTCACCATTTTTTTTCTTTGCACTCTTTGTCTATTGTTAGATCTCCGGCACTATCGGAAGTATTGTCTGCCGTTGTCGGCATATGACGATATACGTTATAACCGATGTGAAAATGAATGATAATCGGACTAACTACATATTGAGAAAGTATTTTAATTAGTTACCGACCGAAAAAGCGGTCGAAGTTGTTAAGATTGATATCCAATTATATTAAGCTAGTTACTAACGACAGGCAAAGTGATTTTTATGAGCTTGCCATTAGAAAGCAACAGTTGATCATTGACGGCTGCCGATAGCAAATGGATACAGGTTTTGCAAACGATATATTAGACGACTTTGGTGAAATTTTGGTGCTACGTTTTAATCACGACTCGTTGAAAATTTATGAAAGTGAAATTTTATCAAAACAAGAGATTCAAAGTAAACAAAAAATTATAGGTTTATTAGAGACCGGCATCTCCTAGTTCTTACTTATGAAATGCTTTTGCATTATTAACAATATGGGAAAAATTAAATATATTCTCTAAAATGTAGAAGCATGTATACCGTAAGCGTGAATAATATAAGTAGGTATTGATAACATTTCTTAGAGCGTACAGATTCCATATAATGAATGTCATTTGTAGATTTGGGTCGTTCGTTAAATCTACGCAAGTAAACATTAAGTCTACGAGACTTTTTAAACATAATAAAACATTCACTTAATTAATATGATCTTGTTACAGTTATTTCATTTCATTTGATTGTTTTCGATATTCTCAAAGTCTTCAAACGCTTACGATCATTTAGTAGCATCATATGATTTGATTCCAATCTTCAAGTATTATTTTTACAGTTCTCTTTTTTCTCTTGTAAGCCTTCTAGTACAACAATTTTAGCTTCGTGTACCTTATATCCAAAATTTAGCTGCAATTTGCTATGATAGTATGGCTCACGGAAAACCGAACTTCTCTTGCGAATATCGTGGCCTGGAGAACATTAATTTCTGAGGTCTTATTTCTGTTTTATCATTTTCAGAATATATTAAACGACCTGTTTACTATAGTAAATGTTTCTTGCTGCAATTACCTGTCGTATTAGCAGGTAAATAACCAAGTTTAACTTGTTCTAGTTAAACATATTATTATCGGCTGTATAATTGTCGACGAATATCACAAGTTTTCATTACTGCGCCGTCATTACGCTGTTTACTTTCTTTCGCCAAATTATGAAAATATCGGAAAAAAATTACAAAAAGTTTGGTTGATATTTTTATGTCTTATAATATTTTTACAATAACCTGTTAAATTTCTAGCACCTTTGGAATATCTTAAATTAATGGATTTTCCGTTTAAAAGGAGTGACAATTTTTCTATTCCTGATATATCCTCAGGTGAGCTTTTTCGTTTTAGTTATCGTTGCCCTGCAGTACGATGAGACCGAACCGAGTTTTTGTTTTTGATGATTTTACAGACCTCTTTGTAGAATCATCCAAAACAAGGACTAAGTTCGGTCGATTACTACTTTGGCACTTTAAATTCGGTACAAAGTTCGTCACGCAACTTTCCACTTTCATAAACAGGACACAAAATTAGATCCTGAGGTCCCGATTAGAGGTCCTGATTAAAAACCAACACTTTAGAATCTGTCCAATCCGAAATTATACCTATTCAAAATGACAAATCATTATTATTTTTCCAGATTAATTAGTAATAAATTTTAGTAATAAACAATCTTAGCGAGTCTCAGGTAAACAGGTAATTACCGAAAAAAAACCTAAAAAATTATATTTCAGAGGCTGTTCTATTAGACGCACTGACAAAGCTATTCTGATGCAAAAGGGTTCGGAACCTCTGAATAAATGCTAGTAATAAAGATTTTCCACTTATAACATTATACGTGGCCCCACTTAACCAAATTTGATTGTATTTATTATAAATATTTTTATTATCACTGCATTCTTAGCAAGAAAATTAAACAAATATTTTATGCATCATTTCTTGTAATAAAATTACTGTTATGCCTGCAGTGAAGTTAATCTTACTGATAAATAAATGCAAAAAACAATTTGTTAGTTTATATTTTGTATTACATTATTACGTGATAAACTACCTTGTCAAATAACCTGTAATTATACACACAAACACAATTTATTTAAGGAAAACTTGTGCAAATATTCCAGGTATAAGGATCGGAGAAATTATATGGTGTGGTCCTTTATGTCAATTTCTCCATGGATAGTGAGAATTTAGAGCCCCTTAATTCATTTTGGTGTAATTTTAAATGTACCTATTTTAATTCATTTTCTGGTTGCGATGAATCGCAGGTAACTGTCAACTATATAAAGATGATCCTATTATTTACTTATTTTGATCTGTTACGAAGAAAATAATAAAGGCGCGCATCGAATCGAAATTGTTCTATTCATATCCGCGTTGAATTGATTGTAATTAACAATAGTTCTATTTTTGAGTTATCCACACGCCGACGAAATCTACTGTGGCTAGGCCGCGATAAAAAGTTCCGCTACCAAGTGCCTCTCACTGAACGGTATTAACTTACATTGATATTATCTGAAGATTTGCCACTGAAATGTAAAAAACTTCTATAATGCTTCTATCTCATAATTCTAAGACGTCATATCGCAAGTTCTACTATAAAGACTTATTCGACAACAAGCAATAATATATGCTCGGAATATACAACGCGCCATATCTGTTTCTCAAAAATAAAATAACTTATAAGACGGAGAGGACTGCAATGGTGCTAATGCATTAGAAATGATGAGGGGATGTCTATAAAATACGTGGCCCGTTTACATTAAGGGAGTTATATAAAAAGCTACACTGAGTTACGTGGAAGAGCGGATTTGTGTGTACGGTACATAGTTTTATATTTAATTCATTTACATGAGTTTAATAAAAAGTAAGATCAAGATCGTTTAAATTGTTAACAATCAATTTACTTTATATAACATACATAGAGAGTGGGTGTCATGGCTAAATCTACGGCAGGCTACATGGGGGAGCGCGAATGTCAAATATGGACTAAACGGGACCGTGTATTAAGAAAATCGTATTTTCATACACTTACATGTGACAACCTTGAGTGAAGAACCAAAGCATTTCCGGCCACTTGGTCTTTAATATATTTTATTATAATAAATCCACATCTGGTTACAATTCCTCCCACCCCCCCCCGCCTAGCACAGAATTTTGTCGGGCTAGATGAAAATTTTTGTCGAGAACATAAACAAAATATTTTCATAAATTTTCTTTCTAATATAAGGACACCACCAGCTCGATTGGTGTCCAAATAATCAAATTTATTTTTTAGTTTACCACAAGTAAGCGCACACACACACACATACACGTGCGCGCGCACACACACACACACACGCACACGCACTCGCACTCGCACACTCACATTTTCTCGCATACGCACACGCATACACACACAAGCACGCGCACACAAACGCGCACGCGCATGGGCACGCACACGCACGTGCTCATGCGCACACACACACGTGCCCACGCACACGCACACATGCACATAAACATGTGTGTGTATGTATTGATCGTACGCTGACGATAACTTTATGCATATCCTCTAAATGAATAATAAATAAAGTGTAGCCTCCCCAGAGGATGATCTTCTATACCCACATACTTCATAAACGTAATCAAAAGTTGCTCCTCTGTATCGGATTCACAACAAACCACAAAATATATATATATATATATATATGAAATCTGGATATCTGGGCGAAAAAAAAACGGCACTGACGTGATTATCGCCATTCGGGTCGTGAAACAAGACGAAGAATTTTCATCGCATTTTTCCACGACTGCTTCCTAATTTTCATAGCCAAAAGCTGTGTTTTTTTAACGTCCGCTCTCCTAAAATACCCGAACAGATTTAATTTATAATAGGGTTGCTTATATAACTTATAATGTCATAAATTTGAAATTTCTCTAACCAAAGTTAAACAGAGAAGGGAAGAAGAAGGGATTTCATGCATCTATAAAAAAAAACATTTTTATTAAAAAACTCCAAAATTTAAAAATATTACTAAAGAAATATTCTATAGAGCGTCTTGTATAAATTATATGTCCTAGATTTTTATCAGAAACAAAAAAATAATTTTTTTCATTGAAATGTATATAAGTGAAAGTTTTTGTCGTTTTCAAATATTGCTTTAATAAAGTAACACCCCATTCCAATTTTCTACTATTTTTTGTTTTTGAATAAAGCAAGTTGAAGCCGAAACCGAAGCCAATGTTCGACCGAAGTGGATGCCGAAAGTGCAACCAGTCTTATAGTACTTACTGATAAAAGCTTCAATAAATTGTTATTTTATTAGTGATAAATTATTTCATTTTTATTTTATAATGATATGAATGAATATTAACAATGAGAAAAGAAAAGCAATACATCGAAATAAATTACTGCATTACTGCTTATACGTTAAGTATACTTGACAGTGCAGGAATTACTATTATTAATTTAATTTATTATCAGTTGCAGTTTCAATAAAAATCAGCCTATATGTGTATATATATATATATAATTCTCATAATAATTATTTACTACTTTTGTGAATTGGTTATTATTTTTATTTCAGGACATCGTCTGAAGTTATTTTTAATTTAGACTATAAAAATAAGGTAATCGTCATTATGAACATAAAATATTCCACAGTTCTTTTACCTAAACTATACAGATATCTTATTTTTTAATAGGCATAAAATACCACAAAATTTCTAATGAGAACACGAGTAAGAAATTAATAATAAACAAAAGATTTAATAATCAAGCTTAAATAGCTCAAGGTCATAAGGCTGGAAACAAAATATTCAATATTTTATCCGTATAAATTAACCATTCTATCGTCATATCGTCTGTCTGGCAACACTTAACAATTACTCCCTGTCAACACTAGTGGGAGGAGCGGACAAATATTGATTGCTAATTCTCTAACCTGCCGAAACATCAATTGTCGTTTGGTAGAAACGCTCAAGGATAGTTACCAAATTGTCCCTTTATTCGGAGTTTTACGCAGCAGGAAATTCTATTTCACCGCATTTTGCCATATACTGATTCACTGCTTTTTTTACTCGAAAAGTTTTTCTCTCGTCAAGTGGGTAATACTCCAATGTATCTTTCAATGTCTTGTATAAAATTACATTTAAGTAACAAGTTTTTTGAACTTTATTGAGATTATAAATGGTATATTCGTTGTTCTTGAAAGATTCTACAAATTGCGACATTATTTCATATCTTCTTTATTGCATTGTCCTTGAATCATAGAATCACATATTACGAGTTGTAAAATGTGAACCGCGCATGCAACAGAAACGAAATTTCCACAACGCAAAGCTGCGTATATATTGGCGTGCTGTCGCAAATAACCATATGGATTTTTCAATTTACATTGTATTCGTTACCAATTCGATCGAGTTTCGTTGCAATGTATTATTATCCTATGTTATCTTTTTCCATAACACTTGCCGCTAGTATAACGTATTATCTTTTTGAACTTTAAATCAAATGTTAAGAAACGCAACAGACAATAAAGTTTTAATTAAAATATTACAAAAGTTAGTTGTAAAATTGATCCATTCGCTTTCGCAATAACTAGTACCACTTTTTTAATATACAACTGGTATTAAAGCTATTCAGATATATTTTTTAGATTGACTGTAATAAGATCAGTAAAATTAAGTGTCTGAATAGCTTCATTTTCAATGTTATTGCACGGTAGCACAAATGATGATATTCATAATCGATTGGCAAAGAAATTTTTTCAATAATCTCCGACAAAGTTAATTGTTTAACTTCGTTTTAGCACGGTTTTCATTTTTTTAAGTCAAACTACGATGTTTTTCTGCAATTTCCTGATCAATTCCTCATACACTTTAATGAATTTTTCCTGCATTTTTTTTATTTTCGCCGTTGTATATTTTTGGAACTGAATTACTAAGAGACAAAGATGTATTGCATAATTTGGGAATAGCTTTCGAACTATTGTTACTAAATATGGAGAAATATTCAGCTAAAAACAATATATATTAACACATAAATGGAAAAGTTTCTTTGTACGCGCTAATCTTTGGAACCATACGTCGAATTTTTAAAAACTCTTTTTATGTTCGAAAATCAATATTTTGAGAAGATTAGTTAATATTATTACTATACGATTCATTACGGTAAACATTATTAAGATAATTCTACGTGGACTTTCACTTGCATAGAATGATTAGGAATTTAAAAAAATTTTAGAACTATTAGAAATGTAGTATTTTAGCTTGTATTTAAATATAAAATTCTTTATAGTATAAAATAAATTTTGGAAAATTTTGTATTCATTATTAACTTATCTTTAAAAATATCCTTAAAATTTTGTAATTCCTAATAAATAATTAAATGTTAAATTCCTTAAACAAAAATAATAATCGATTAACATAAATAATAAATAATTATTATGAGAAACAATTAAATGAAACTACGTGATGTATTATTATTTCTACTTTCTTTAATTTCTTTACCACGACCTAGGTTTCGTTGTATTACAACATCTTCAGGTGGGCTATTAGCAAAGATAATATCCCACCTGATCTTTGCTAATAGCCCACCTTAAGATGTAATACAACGAAACCTAGGTCGTGGTAAAGAAATTAAAGAAAATGAAAATAATACTACATCACGTAGTTTCATTTAATTGTGAATAATGAATTTCTACAAAATTAACGCCAAATATATTCTATATTATGAGAAAATCAAATATTTTATGAATAATTAATTTATTTTCAATTGCTGGACACCTTCAAGGTTTATGTGATACAAATGAAAGAATCAAAGCAGCTCCAAAAAAGGTTAACATGTACTTGTAAAGAAGAAGAAAATACCATTGGCCCATCAATGCAATATTTATAACAATTTGCATGACATGATGAAATGTATACAACAAAACAAAATTACGAATTATCTATATACAAAAAGACACAATATTTCTTTTAATCCCTAAGTGTAATGAAGCATTGATTTTTGTGCAATATAAATTCCCTCTATGGTTTTTAAAGCTTGACATTGATTTATTTTTTATTATCATTTTGGTAACATCAGCACGAGCTTTGTGCACGCTCCATTAGGTTCAGCCGCTGATCATCTTCGGATGATGTACGTTAACACCGATCCACAGACTTCAATTTCATATCATGCCTGATTTTTAATAACGATCAACGATAACGTTATATATGCATGCACAAAATACACAATGCACGAAGCGTAGTTGGACCAGTGTGAATTTTTTTTATTTTATTTATGAATTATTCTCTTCTTGCTCCTATCTTTAGGTTACCGATGCTCTCTAGAGTGATGGAATTCACGAAGAAAATAACTTTTATTCTCCTGAAGAATGTAAGTTATGAGATCTTTCATTTGTGCAACTAAAATCACTGCCTGCTTTTGACAGTCTCATATAAAAGAACTTTGTTTCTCTCATATAAAACAACTCTTTAGAGTACTGATAAATTTAAGGGGGAAATGAAAATTACCTTTAGATTTTGAGCATTACATGTAGCTATGAGTCCGCATGTCTATTGCAAGCTTTACTTTGATTCAAGCTATACGTTACGTTCATCATATATATAATATAAGTGTTATTATGAACAAATTATGCCTAAATACGCAAAAATTGCGATTATGGTAGAAATTTCACATTTAGTGACTTGTCATATAATGTTAATTTCTGAATATGTTTCAATAGTTACAACACTACGATTTTTTATCCAGACCATTACCATATCCTAACATAGTTTTTGGAGTTTACTCCTTAAGAATCGATTTTCAGATATAATGCCCGGTATGAAGTTTTATGAGGAGTAAAATCAAAACTTCAGACAGAGCATACGAAGTTCAGAGTTTCAAAAAAGTATAACCGTTAGATTTTGATCGCAAGTATCGTTAAAAAAGTGTAACTGTTCGGTGGCCTCTCCGCGCAACATTTCTACGCATGTTTAGAGTGAGATACCAATATGTTTATTTAGCATTTTCTTATGGAGTAATCGCAATGACAGAGTGTGACACACATATTGGCATTTTCTTATGGCGTAATCGCAATGACGGACTGTGACATACATAGTTTACTATCATTCGCTTATATCAAGATGTAATCATTAAATGTCATTATGAGTGAATATTTGGTGTGTTCTATCCTACAAATTTAAAAAGCATGTTTTAATTTTAACTTCTTAGTCTGACATTACTAATTGTTTTTTTTATTTTGTTGTTGTATAAATTTGATTTTGTTTATTTGTATTTTACTTGAAAATAATTATATTGTCAGCATTTTTTTATTAAACAATTTTCCATTTACATTTAATGATATTGAAATTTATATTTATAAACATCCCAAGACAATCGTACTTAAGGAGTAAACACCAGTCATGCATCAGAGCTGCCACGCACAATTTTTTTTATATTATGATATAAATCTATGGTAAAATCTAATGAAGAGAATATCTATTCGTACAGATTCCACTACAGTGTTTTTTTAATGTGACGTACTTTTGAAAAGAGAAAAAATCAACCTAAAATTTCAAACAATAGTAGAAGCTAAGAATAAACCCAAAAATAGTCCACTGCTTGCTACGTGACTACTTTAAAAAGTTCAAAAAATCATAACTTATAAACTATTGATTTTCGCGGAAATAATGATTCTTAAATAACTTATCTCGATGTTCTCTACCTAAAAAAAATTTTGGACCGCCATATATGCCATGTACAAAATAAATATTGGCATTAAAGCCCGGGAAACAAGGGTTTAGAAAAACTCTCTTATTCTCTTTGAGAAACACGTAAAAAATTATGAACATTTAAAAAAAACCTAAAACACATTAATATTAATGTGAAGTTTACATGTAAATTTTGGAAAACCTCCGAAATCACTATCGTCAGTAGTTCAACAACTCGACGACGGGTGGACATTGACTTTGTGAAGAGTTATACGTCAGCCTGATCTGCAACTGGCCTCCAGCTTGGTCTTTAATTGGCCTTTGTTTTCCAGTTCTCTACGTTTAAGAAAGTGAAATCTATCAATCCAACTATTCGGTGAGCCTCTGGTTCTGATGCTAATCGGTTTGGTCAGGAAAACATTTTTTGTAGTTCTTTGCTCATTCATTCGAATGGTAAGGCTTGCCTATTTAGTTTTTTGCATCTTTGTGAATTTTCGATTTTTTATATAAATGGTAAATTAATAAAAAAAATTCAACGTCTATTCCACACACCATCAATTTCTTTACCGCCTAATATATTTTTCAAAATATTTCCAAGTTTCAAAGTGCAGGCTTAATTAAACACTCGTAAAAGAAAATTTTAGTTTCCTTTTTATAAGATTTGACTTCATGGACGTAGGAATTTCTAGCAAGTTGTTTTTTTATCACTTTCATTTTAGCTGTTTCGGAAATGGGGAGAGGGTGGGTGGGGTTACTTTCATCTTTCTGCTGCCATTTTTAACAAACAATTTTAACGATAATAACCTTATATCAATCCTGACACGACACAGGAAATTAAAAAAAATATATTTTCATTTAATTTGCATCTTGCAAGTTCCCATACACATATATTTGAGTTTTAACCATCTCAGATATATAGTACGTGAGTTGGTATGCTTTGTTGCTATGCCAAGTTTACAGATCAAACGGTTAGCGGGAAAAATAGATAGACAGACAGACGTGTTGTGATAGACAGGCGGATGGACACGCAGTGGGTTAGGGTTGCCTTTTCCTCTTTAAGGTACGAAACTCTAAAATTACCGTAAATTAATTTATTCCAACTGTATCAATATTTCAATCTGAATAAGAAAATATCTTCAATATCGCATTTAATCACGTCAATTACACAAATGAAGTAAATTAAATAAATAAATACGATGACAGACGCACACTCTACACGAGTAGCTCTCCAAGCTGTACGTACAGAGTGACAAGTACACATAAATTGGCCTACGATAAATGTGAAATACGCTAAACCTCATTTCCGCTATGCAAATTACAGCGTACTGTTAGTACCCGATGTTGTACGCTCCTGTATACAATGTTATTGGGCTTTAAAATTGTGTTCCGCCACCTTTTAGAAAAAGATGGCAATACATGTTCACATGTATCAACAAAAGAAAATAGATTGACGAATATATGATCAAAATTTGGGAAAATATTTGTACTAACTTCTGTTCCATTTTTACCTATGATTATGTTTAACGTACTATAATTAAGTATGTATGATAGCAATGAAAGGCAAACAAAATGGTAAATAGAAGACCGATTGGCACGGGGCCGACGCGACGCAGCGGTTCCGTAACTTATATTTATTCATGCGAAAACCACACCACGCTGTTAGTCAGTTGTTCGGATCATCTTGTGTTTTTTTTTAAGTATTCATGATAATTATTGATTCCATAGCTTGTAATTTAAAATAGATGCTTTGAAACTACTTTTTACCGACTAATCCAAATTGTTTACAAAAAACATACCTAGATATATTCTATATTCCCTTATTGTAAATAGAATAAACCTGATAACTTAACTTAAAGACCAGGTTTGAGACCAGATATTAACAGGTACATAATTTAATTTTTAATGCATCTATATTCCATTAATCGATTTGAAATATTGGGACGAGATTTTAATAAATACGACTTTTTTAAAAATATAGGTTCGTTTTTAAATTTCAAATTTTGGGTCAGTGTAATTTTATTTTATTTGAGATCGGATATTACAGATACGTATATATTTTTACAGCGTCGATATTTCAATAATCTGTTTTAAATTTTGAGAGCAGCTATTAGAAGGTGTGAAAGTTACATTTTCTTCCTTTAAAGTTTAAATTTTCCTTCTTTAAATCAGACTGATCGTTGAGTAAAATAAAAGACGATTGAAGCTAAGAAACTCCTAGATTTAGTAATGAAGCGTACATTAAAAACTTAGACATTATGGTCACTCTTGATATATTTCTGTGTTTATGGTAGATAAAACTTGTTAATAATACTTGGAAGAAAAGTAGTCATAAAGCAGAATTTAAAAAATTAAGACATGCGCTGTTTTACTAGGTTATCGTGCCCTAATTGGTTGAATTAATTTCCATTATATGTCGTTGTTTATTATTATGTCACATTTTAATATTCAATTCTTCCATATTTTAAAACTATTCCTTCCAAAGGTTTCGCTAGAAGTTATTTATTAAACATAATTGACAATTAATAAATAACCTCTATGTATAAAACACTTGTTTTTTCTTAAAAAAAAACGAAATAATTAATATTAACCATTACAAAATTTTAATAAAGTCAAAAAATTCAATATCACAGATATTCAATAGGAGATGTATATACGTATAAACGCTGTAGCAAAAAAATCTGTTATTAACGATGAGTTCCAAATGAATTTATCGCTACGATAATTGCATGATTTTTTTTCTTTTGTTTAAAGAAATTTTCATCGATTCGAAGATTTGTCAAAGGGTAGCGCACATATTGCTCGGTACTTATTCGACTTAACGAAGTTATTCATTTTTCACCTCAGGTTTCAACATTTCAAAAAGAAACAATTATTATTTAAGGCTAAGTATTGGACAATCGTATCGGTAGCGTGAGTCAACTATGGTGCATATATAACCAATTTAAATTAGAGTAGATGGTGGCTTGCTTAGTCAGGAAGCTACTTTGTGTAAACATTTTGCATCAGAAATCTGATTATCGTTTATACGCCTGAACATGTACTTACGATGTGGATATTCGTACGTTATCCACATTCCCGCGAACTTCTAGACGCACGTTCCATTAGACTTGCATCTTTTGTCTTGCCTCAGCATCTCTCCGCCGACAATTTAATCAAAGCATCAAAAAAAACATTTCTGAGGATGAAGACGGCGGCTAGCGCGGCCGCTGTGTTCGCAGCGGCGTCAGTTATCATCGGCCGTCAGTGGTCGGCACACTGTTGCATTGAGCGGTCGTGCTGTGGGCGGGCGTGTGTAATCATTTAATATATTTCGAGTGACATGCTATTTTATACTATCGTTAAACGTAACTCTATAAAAAACATGTTATTTATTTTAATCAAACATTAAATTACTTTTTATATTTTTTAACCGTCAATTGAAAAGTTTTTAGGTTATAACTAAATATTTTATTTCATGAGACTCCTTTATCTGCTTGTCTAAAAGTTGAATTTTATGAATAAACTAATATTAATGAATATTTATTAGACACACGGTAACCTTCATTTTTAATCGCATATTTTAACAAAAGGAATAAAATTTTTAAACATACGTTAAACTTCGATGACGTGTTTTAAACTATTTTCATGAAAATATACTTATTCAAAAAGAAGGCTTGCGAACGATACGAATACAATCCCTGCACGATATAAGTATTTATTATTTAGTGCGGAATTGCAACATCTTCATATTTATCGCCTAACTTGACAATTTTTAATCGTATGTTAATCGCACGCGCCCCGGCGAACGAGTCGTGTAACGTTTTAATTGTATTCAAAATGTTATACTAATTCACTTTCATGATTGATTAATTTCGTCGAAAGGACAAATTGTACAAGTAACGTGAAGTGCACAGACCGCCGCTGAAATATTCGATTTAACGAAACGTGCGATGAGTTATCGTAATATATTCGAATATATTCCCAGAAGATAACTTAATGTCTGTATTGGAACTCACATAACGGACACGAGGGCCCTGCTGCTAAATTGCTGAAACCAGAGTTATTCAATGATTCGAATGTAGATTGAAATAGTAAGTAATTTATTTTTATTCATTTAACACTGGGTTTTGTTCTCTAAGGACCTATCTTATAAAGATTCATGCACACTTTAAATTGAATACTGATATAAATATTTTAATCGTGTCTTTTAAAATGTGCGCATAAGACTCATTGCCATATGCAGTAAAGGTTACTTTGAATTCCAGGATTTACGTACTAAATACCAAAGCATTGAAATTGTTTGAAAGAGGAATTATAAATATTTGAAAATATTCTTTGCATTACATAAAAACGCTTGGATTGCAGTCCAATTTGTGCTTCTGGTTTTAGGATTTTTTCAGTTGTGCGACTTATGCCAACAAATTGTGTATGCAGTTATGCAGCATATAAGAACGGTTGTTTATCATGGAACAAGTTCAGTTTGGCCAAATTTATTATACCAAATTTATTTCAAAAATATAATACTAGGTTAAATGTTCCCGCGCAAACAAAATTTGCGCGGGAACATTTAGCCTGATACATTTTTTTAAAGGATACAAAATCCTTAATTCCACTTAATTCTAAATAATGCCATTTTTCACTTTATTTTATGTGAGCTATGTTTCATTATTGTATAATAGTTTACAGGTTGATTTTAATTTAAAAAAGAATAATGATAACTTATAAAAAACAAGTTACTAGTGTTTATATTTTTGGCCATTACCATAATTAATTAAAAGAAAATATTTCAATTATACGTACCTATTACAAGATTAAATATTTTTTAACGTTGTAGGTATTATGCTTTTTTATTTGAATAATGGTATAACTTTTTCATATCAGAAACAATTATTAATTTACAAATAAGAAAATAATACTACAAAGTGAAGGCTTAAAATAGTAAAACAAGTTTTAGATTGATACAATTGATTTTTTTGTTGTTTGAAGTAAAAAATAACCCGCAATTTGATATCTTTTCAGTATATTATACTTTTTATGTTTACCTTATTTAATTGCATTAATTCTCGTTTATACTTTTATGTATATTAAATGTGTAGTGTCTATTAATAAATTCAGTGTAAAAATTTAAAACTATTTTATAAATAATGTACACATTTTTTCTATTTTTTTTCGAAAATTCGTTCTTTAAATACATCGTTTTTAATTCATGTCACAAACAAAAAAATAATTATCAAACATTTTAATTGGTGCTAAACTGTGTATATTCTAGATACTACAGAGTTAACAAATATAATGTTAAAACAACAGTTTCAAAAGATAAAAATAAGAATTTACATGGTATTAAAAAGATGACGCCTTAATATCGGTAATGCAAAAAAAAATTCAAACATATAAATTTATTTTTAAATATTTATTTTATGAATTTTTTTAATTATTAGTTAATTAGGAACAAAACCAGTTTCGCATTAATGAAAAATTTGCTACTTATTGATTTTATAAAGAAACACGAATTTATAGAAAAACAAACTTAAAAGAGATAAAGTGGAAATAGTAGAAGGGACTGTAAAAACAAACAGTAATGCACAATAAAAAAAGAAAAAAAAAAAAAAAAAAAAAAGAATATATATATATATATATATATATATATATATATATATATATATATGTATATATATGTATATATACATATATATATAATGTTTATTAAGGTTTGAATCGTTTAATCATAATCGGATTGCCTGCAAGTCGATTGTTTCACAAAGAAACGTCTGTAAATCTAGCTCATTTCATTTACATTGTTTTTGTAATTAAACTTTTGCGCATTGAGTGTAATGCTTATATAGTTTACATTTAGGTACAATGAAATTACCTACGTATAGTACATAACTTCACTCTTTCATGGTTCGTTATACATTTTATGAACATCAACATTTTTTAATCGTAATTATAAACAACGGTTAACGCCAAATCCTACGCCTAAATATTTTATTTCTGATACAGTTTGTTTTTTTAAACTATGTATTTAATCTTTTCTCTCTACATTTTGTATGTATTTAGTATTTAAAATTACAACGTTTATTGTAATAACAAATGGCACCTCATCTTCCCTCACTCAGTTTAGGTAACCAGATAATAACGATCTCTTAAGAAAAGTCGAATTACAATTTCAGTCTTTTAACTTTTTTCATTCATGCATGCCTAAAAATCACATCAATAAATGTATTTAAAAATTAGAGATTAAAAAATGATTGCATTAATTATTGAAACATTATCACTAGCCTGAAAGTAATTTAAAATTTAACCATAAGCTTAAATAAGCTTCTTTGTCCTTGAAAGAAAAATTGTTAGCAAAAGTACATCACTGTATTCAATTATTTATTATGACATTTGATTATTTTCTGACAAAAGCTTACGCCACCAAGATGATCGTGTGTGTAGTGCTCTTGCCTTATAAGTGTAAGGTTGTTTGCATTCACGTGAAACATTAAGAGTGTGGCTTTAATAGAATTTTTGGGTGTGAATCTTCATCCAGGAACGTCGGAAATCCTAGACAGTCATTGCCATATTTAATATTATATACATAAAATTGTTTTGCTAAATTAATAAGTCGTATATAAAGGTTAAATTAAGGTATATATTTTTTATAGTCACATACCTTCCTACCGCCTTTTTTTTGAGAAATAAGTTTCAAAATTTACTATTGATAGATTTTTACAACTTGTAAGAAAAAAATATATTAAACTTAAATATTAGGCACGAAGACTGCGGAACATAAGTTTTATTTTACATTCATCTCGGCAGGTGGTTTCTATTTTCGTTATTATCTTTCTCCGGAAAATGCTATTTCCCATTACGAGCTTCTTTGTAAATCTTACCCTGTTTTATTTTTCCTAAAAATCCAAGACCACTTGAAGTTGCAAGAAGCGACGCTAACGGACACGGGGTGTAGATGTGCGGGCGACCAACGCGATGGCACCGTTAGCAATACGCCGCGTAATATGCTCGAAGAAGCGTTCGAATTGTCACACGATCGTACGTCACGCTGCCTGCTCTGACAGCCTTCCCTCGCAATCTTATCTGGTGCCGAACCTACAACGTAATAAAGTTGTGTTTGCTCTTAACTTCTACTCTTGTTCAAATTTCCATAGCAGAGCAGTTTCATTCTGCTTTTACTGTATAAATTGCACTTGTTCACAAATATACACTTTACCTAATGAGCCGACTAGATGAGATTCCGTTCACAAATGTATCGAATTTATAAAATTAATCATTAATTTATATACTGTTTCTTAACATGTTCGGTGCGGTAGGCGATTTTGGACGGACACTGCACCACGCCGACATTAATGGAAGAACTTCATTTTTTTTACTTTTAACTACTTTTTATGTAATTTATTTGTTTTTTTTTGTGTAGTCAACACAGTATGTATATATAACTACACTGAACATATTATCTTATTCTGTATCAGTATATTTATATAATTTTAATATTGACAAAGTATTGTTTTGACAGCGTTCTGATTGATTACTTGTTCGATTTCCTTTATTAATATGGTTAAGTGCGAAGATAGTTCATACAGCTAGAAAAGTGTTTATCTATATTGGCTTTCGCTGGATTCTTTGCTTTGACAATTAGCCATCGCTATGAATATTTTTTAACAAATCCTAAATTTTTCCTGTAATTTTTTAACAAGTCCTAAAATAACACATGTATATATTGCGATTTGCTAGGTATTTTTAGATAGGTATCTAATGTACCTGTCACTTTCCATAATATTATAAAAACTTTTCGAACATCTCTAGTACGACATTTGAAAAGCGCGGGTATTGTTCTTCTGTTCAAAATTCAATTGAGATTCCGCTAGTAAATAAGAACAAAATATGAAAATTTAACGAAGAAGTTAGTGCTCTTGTTTCGTGAATTCTGTTTAGGACGATAATATAGCGAAACGACGTGCAATTTATGAAAAATTGTTGGTCGATATGTACTCCCCTGCCATACAGCCGAGCAATGATCCCAAAGATTGAAAAGAAATTTAGATCTCTGATAATTCTCATCCAGGCCGACCTCCTATACTGAATCAAACAAAATAAGAATCGTCATTAAACAGACGCCATGTTAAGTTCGCATTGTCTCGCAGAGCTGCTCCGATACTGCAATAGAAAAGTAACATTATGTTTTCTGGAAGAAGTGGAAATATACGTTCCGATTGTTCAGCACGCGAGCTGACACTGAAGAACGGTGATGACGAGCTCATTAGTTGCCAACCTAATAAATATGTACATTTCTTATAGCATAACTAGGTATGTATAGGTAGCCGAAGTATCGAGTTGTCTTCGTTACTGCCCGAGTTTTCAATAACACGGCTATCAAAATTGTATTTGTATACTTCGGAATGAGGTAACCGCTGGAACCTCACGTGCCAATGATATCCATGGTCCGTTTTAATAAGTTTAACCACTGTGAATATAATACGGTAACAAGCGATTATGAAAAATATTCTTCTTTGTGAAGCGGCGTATGTCGTTTTTATATTCTGGCCACGCGGCGTATGTCGTATGAAAAACGTAATAAAAATCCGTAAAACTTTTTTTGCGAGGGTAATACGTATGTCGACAACGTGTTGTTTTTAATTAATTCTTGTGTTTTCAACCCATATCGAAAGTGCGACAGTGAATAAATGAAGGACAGGTGCTATTACGATAGTTTTATTTATTGCAACTGCACGTAAAAGGCGCACCGATGCCGCGCGCTTCGCTAACAACCTAACGCGCGGCGTCGGCGAGCGGGTCGATTGGCCGCGTATGTTTCGTAGTAACCACAGGTCATCGAAATTTGAGCGGAGTCGACCGCGCGTCGCGCCGTCGCCGACTCTTATGGCGCTCCTCCGCTCGCGTTCGAATGAGGTCGCCCCGCCTGGATAGTGAGGCTGCGTGACCTCATATTGTCCCGGCGAAATTTTTGTGCATCGACAATGCAGTGGCAAAGCGGCCAATGCGCTCGTCGTATCGATCTTTTCGATTTTGTCGGATTTTAGTTAGAGTTTCTCACCTCGAAAGTAAAATCGGGGTACGTCTAGATATCTCGTTTTGAAGTCACATATACCCCATCGGTCTGTCGCAGCCTTCTTTTTCAGAACTCGTTTAATGTAGTTAAGCGACGTAGCATATTAACCTGCATACATTTCAATAGTAATTAACTCAAAAATGAAGGAGCGCAACTCGACCTGCGCAGTATTTGAACTAAATTAATTATCTGTTTCTAATATAAGGAAATCCACGCGGAGAAAGTGGAGAGGCGCCGATTGAATAATAAAGTTTTTCATAACGATGAAAGCTGCCAGCAGACGTAATTCAAACAGGTATTACTCCTCAGTGAGCCCTTATAGCGAATCCCCGGCGTTGGCTCCCCGCCAGGCTCCTACCGCGTAAAATCATCGAAGTCGATTCCATCTCGTAAGATTGAACGGTCAAACGGACTACTCTAGATTAATAAACACTATTTTATATTACATTGAATTTATTCTTGGAGGCGGAAGCAGAGTATTATGTTTTCATACGAATTCAGTATTTTGTGTTTTTCAATAAACTAATGTTCGTAACAATATAGCCGAGTTGAAATCCGACGTTGTATAATATGAGCCATTAGAATTCATATCATCTCAATTCATATCATGTATACTATGATCCCGTGGAGAAATGTAACTACCTAATTCATTTAAAACGAAACGTGAATATTGTGAAGTGAACTGAAATTCCTGCTGTCGCGTCCCGCGGCAGTGAGACGTTATCGTGGACGCAAGACCTTAGACGGCGTGATAACGTCTCAGCATGAATGGAGCAAAATAGCGTTTCCATATTTATAGAATGTGGATATTTAGGGTTCCGTTAGGAGGAACTTATAGCGACCTGTCATACTGTCACAGGCTCACAGCTTCTACTTTTTTAGACCCCCTCCCACCCATACATGTTTTTTTTTATTATTTATGTACTTTAATGTATGCAGTTGATACATATGGCAGACTCATTTCTACGAGAGCGATCTCTTACAGCCAACCGGAACACCAGACCGGCCCCGCTCGACGAGCGGCCAGGAATCGAATCCGGATTCCCGCTGTGCTCGGTACCGTCAAAGGCCGTATGTCTTGTGATCAATTCATCACACCACGGCGACGACGACGACCACGATTTAGAGATACGATATCTCCATATACATACGTAAAGTGGGATGGAACATTTTTATTGCGCACCCCGTCGAGTGGGATGTCGTTAAAAATATTTTTCATTTTCAAAATCCTTGATAAATGTTGTTGTGCAGCGCACTCTCCACGTCATTAATATTCAACCAAGTTTTTGAACAATTTTGAAAAAATTCTATTTACCTGTTAGATTTAAATTTTCAATTTAAAATATTGCATCAATAATTTCAAGAGATCTTTACTAGACCGTTTTTGATTAACTTCTATATATAATTAATACATACATACATATATACATACACTCACGCACGCACGCACGCACGCTCTATTGATTATAATCGCTGAATCAATAGCCTACGTAAAGTAGTATTTAAAGTAGGCGCAACGGCCGGGCTTATTGACGTGCCGCCGTAGATGTTCGATATTCTTGAATAACTATAAATCTCATTCGCTCGACGCGGCAAAACAATGAGTCGAAGTGAGAAATAAATTTAAATTTATCGGCAGACATTCAACCTCCAAAATCTCGGCGACAAAGCGACAAGGCCTCGACCAAAATGTATACGTTTTACTATAACGATAGCAAAGGCAGATAGCTACTTCACTACCGTAACCGCGTATGTTTGCGTTTGCGTGTAATAATGATAATGTGCGAGTGTTTTTGAAGTAAAACTTCTTTACGCACGCTTGACTTGGGGAGTAAGCTGGTGAATGCGTGACGAGAGTGTTACGAAAAGTGTGATCGGGCGAGGCGAACGGAAGTTGAGAGGGAGATATAAGTTAGTGAAGACAGATAGAGAGAGAGTTAAGTTTCGTATATTACTGTAGGGACAAGAGAGAGAGGTGCGAGCACACATTTTCTTGCTCTCTTTCTCTCATAGCCAGTTATGTTTCGTATATCTAAGACTCGGTGCAAGCCTATTTTCTGTATCAACTGTAGAAGCAAGAGAGAGCAGTGCGCGCGAACATTTTCTTTCTCTCCTCCTCTCATAGCCAGTGCATGAAATATATATATATATATATATATATATATATATATATATATGTGTGTGTGTGCGAGTTTGCTAGCGTTACGCGAACGGTGATTTTTTAAATTATTTTGTAATTTCATTTCGTTCTTGAACAATTTAATAAATTATTATTTTGTTCAATACATTAAATATTCTACGTTTAAAGTGAATAAAATTGTAAATTCATTTTATATATTTCATTTTGAATTTAAAGTTTTACTTCAGTCGTGTGGTCTAAAGCACACTCCTTTTTTTAACTTTGTTTTTTTTTAATTTGATCTTCATATATATAACGAATTTATATAATTTAAACTTTACAATTGCGATTGAATATCTACCTAGTCTCTCGCCAAACGAGTTATGTTGTGTATAAGGTATAAATCCCATTTAGTACATATTTAAAGCTTGTGTAGTTTTGCCCATCACATTTTCCGAACCGCGTGAGCCCGTAGTGGGCATATTTAAATTATTAGAATTGCAAACTGATTCTTCTCAGATAGGAAATTATTGAGACGTTGTTGAATATTTAGAACTCGGCGGTCCCAAATAAGGGCGCTAAGTAGGCGGCGATAGACGACGCGTCGCGATGCGAGATGCGAACGCGGCGCGCGTCACGCCGCGGACGCGCTAATTATACGTCTCGCGGCAGCAGCGGTCAATGCCGTAACACCTGTTAGCGTATCGCCCGTATCTCTTGCGCCACTTTTCTAATTCTCAATTTCACTCTCGCGTCTCGCTCGGAGCGACATTCGTTGGCGTTATTGTCGACTCGCTTTAGACGCACGGACGTTACTTTTTAGTGACGCGTCAGTGAGAGTTTTATTTCCAGTCGGTAGTGCATCAAACCCGAGAGCGGTCCGAAATAATTCAACGTCGTTCGTACAAGTTTAAATCGTTTTGTTGCACACGATGATTGAAAACATAGAACCTGGTTTTATGTGCAAAGGGCAATGACTACGCTACTGGGGAGTATAGTGGCATATCGGAACTATCTGTACTTCATTGAAATTTAATTTATTTTGTTATATTCGTACCAAATATTGGGATAACAAAATATTGATGACTGAAACTCAGTAATGTCATTGACGCTCGATCACATTTTTTTCATTACTGTTAGAGTTTTAATGTAGTGAGCCTTAGGTTCTTTAACTATCTACAATCTGACGACAATCTACGACTGAAACTCAGTAATGTCATTGATGCTCGATCACATTTTTTTCATTACTGTTAGATTTTTAATGTAGTGAGCCTTAGGTTGTTTAACTATCTACAATCTGACGACAATCTATCGACTGAAACTCAGTAATGTCATTGATGCTCGATCACATTTTTTTCATTACTGTTAGTTTTTTAATGTAGGGAGGCTTAGGTTCTTTAACTATCGACATAGTGGAACACACGAATCTCACTGAATAATAACTATGAGGCTTTCGAACAACTTATACGACTCTGGTACATTTATTCGATTCAGGATAACCCGTCGTCTGTGACGGATGTGAGGAGTGTATTTGTTTATTTCACTTTAGAATTTCAATGAAATCTAGCACATGTAAACCTGTTTTAAAATATTTTTATAACAATACCTTACACTGTGTTTTACGCCACATGATCGTAAATTAATGTCGATACCAGCGGCAATAGTGCCCAAGGAAATGAAAAAAAATTGTACGTGTCAGCTCCGACGCGCGACTAGAGTTTACTCGTACGACGCGAATACGATTGTCGAGTCTTGGAATGTATAAAATGGGTAACACTGTATATAAATATAAATATCAGTATAATTAAATGTAAATGGAAAATTATTTAATAAACAAATGCTGACAATATAATTATTTTCAAGTAAAACACAAATGAACAAGATCAAATTTATACAACAATAAAATTAAAAACAATTACTAACGTTAGACTAATAAGTTAAAATTAAAAGATACTTTTTAATTTTGTAGGATAGAACACACCAAATATTCACACATAATGACGTGTGTCACACTCCGTCATTGCGATTACGCCATAAGAAAATGCCAAGTATACATATTGATATCTCACTTTAAAGATGCACAGAAAGGTAGCGCGGGGAGGCCACCTAACGGTTACACTTTTTTTAACGCTCTGATTTTACTCTTCATAAAACTTCATACCGGGCGCTATATATGAAAATCGATTCTTAAGGTGTAAACTCCAAAAAGTTACAAGACATCAGGGGATTTGGATAGACATAATCTAATCCCGGAATATGTTTAACCGTTCATCAAAATGAAATACAGACGATCAAAACACAGTCTCACCGGGCCACTGCGTGTGGATATAGAGGCGCACGTGCTAATGTTGGCTCGTGTAACAATTTTTACGAGGCGCCCAGTATTTTTAAAGTTCAGTTGCTTTTCCATTCGTCTGTATTATTAATAGTTGAAATCGATTCACCTAATTGTTTTAGGTAATTTAGAAGTATCCCATTAAATACTTATTTATTTTTAAATAGAAAAAATATTGGTTCTTCTTGTTTCTTTCAGCGAGAGTAGTTCTGTTTTATTCGCTCTTTATATGTACTATGTAGAATGTATAGTGGGAATTTGAAAATTGTGTTATTTTCTTTAAGTCAGTCATTATGAAGTTGAAATTAATGAAATTTAAATTAAAAAATGATATGGTAATGTGTCAATACAATGGTAAAAGGTAAAAGCGACTTTGTGTTTCCTGACATTTTTTGGAGGAGTAAAAGAATTAAGCATTATAGTAATAGAAGTCAAGGTGAAACATGACATGACTGTTGAATAACTATTGCTGTTATTATATTGCAATAATTCTTAATTACTCTCCAGATAATATAAAACTTCAAAAGACTCCTGTAAAGTTCGGTTGTTAACACTTTTAGCATTTATCATTAACCGAACCATATAATGATGTTCCATTATATTTAATAGAGTTTTTTATTATTAAAGTCGTTTATTCCGCTCGGGCATATTTTTGGGCAGAACAAAATTGAAAGAAATTTAATTTTCGCTTAAAAGTTTTCTTGGATAGTTTAGACACTATGAATTTATAACTAGACTATGTATATAAATAAGTTGAATATCGATGTTTTTCAAAATATCGATTATTTACTGTAATAATTGTTTCGACAGCTAGAAGACTTTCACGCTTGTCTACAGTTTATTAACTTGCGACAGTTTAAATGGACGTAGAAATTGTTTCACAATATATTTGAATTTTATTTCAAATTATAAACAATTAGAAACACCTTATTTTCTCTATAACTTTCGATATGAATTAACAGGCGATAGTAATAATATTAAAATAAAATTAATAAAAATCTTAAAAGGGCTGTACCTTTACATGAAATTATTATCCTCGGGAATTACCCGTTGATAAATATTATTCAGAGTAATAAGTAGGATCGCATCAACCAGTTTCATCAACAGAAGACTGGGCCAAAATATTTGAGTACAGTCTTAAATAAAATTAGCTTAAGGTTCTAGAAAACAAAACGGCTCTTATCTTTAAGAAATCAAATAAATATCGTCGTTCAGTTCATTCATAAGATCGAAACCGCTGGTAAAAAGAGTCTGACCTACCTCTACATATACACTGGTTGTTTGGTTATTTGAAAGGGATCATCCATAAATCGACTTGGGCGCCTAAATCGACAAACGAACTTGCTGCGCTCTGCGCTGATGACAATCACAGAATAAAAAAAAATGACAAACACAGAATAAAAATGTCATGCGGAAGTGGTTTATCGCTTGCGGTGTGAATATTTTGAAAGATGCCTCCTGTAAACGACTGTGGACGAAAATATTGGCGGGGAACGAGTGGAGAGTGACAGACGAGAGCGCGGTCATTATGCAGGACGATAAGTGAGCACACCTTTGAACTCGGTGGCCGCGGCCCGATACCGGCACGCTGTATCTCGCAAGGGGGCCGCGGGCGCGATAGTGCCGGGACCTTGGGAACGACACCGCTCGAGTAAACGCCGCGCTGTAGACCTTGTTGACGTTCTCATTAGGCGCCAAATAAAAAGATTATCACCGTTTTTCAAACGAATAAAGATATTCACTTGAATTTGAAATTGACCTTCGTGAAGGTATACTATTTGTTCCCGTTGCTAATAATATACGTTTCCTTAAACTGAACTTCGCTAATCAGGCAACGATATTATGAGTAAACATCCGTTGCGTAATGTTACACCTATCATCTCCCTTCCTCTACCGTATACCCATGTTTACATATCTATCATATCTATTGTAAGTTCTATCATTTTTACGACCGTGTCTTTCTAAATCTACTATCTTGATTACCAGTTATTTGACAAAGGTTTTTTATTATTTGCTCAATTTTATCGCACAGTGTTATACATTAGTTTTTATCAAAAACCATCCACTTTCCATTTATCAGCCTTAAAAATATATTACTATTACTCATTTTATGAACTTTGTATCAAATTTGATTGATATACAAGGTTCCATTACCTTTGGATATAGATTTGAAACCGGAGATAACCGACGTAACTGAAGTTTTCAGAAAATAACGTTATTCGTCAGTGTTAGCGAAAAAAAGATTGACTGGCAACTAATTTTCCATTAAATCATCCAAATTTCCATCAGACATCCAAACTTTCATTTACTATCAGACTCTATTTTACACACACATATATATGTGTGTGTGTGTGTATATATATATATATATGTATGTATATATGTGTATATATGTATATATATGTATATATGTATATATATGTATATATGTATATATGTTTATATGTGTATATATATGTATATATGTATATATGTATATATGTGTATATATATATATATATATATATATATATATATATATATATATATATATGATATTGGGTTGGCTAATAAGTTTTTAATCCCGCGTTGCTGTCAACAATTTTTATAAAAAAATTAAAAATTACACTAAATTTAATTTAAGCATGCATCATTATTATCTACCACTTATCGCCATCTAGTTGGCAGTGACGACAATATGCCTGTCTTGTAAAATTCCGGAGATTTTGATTCAAATACTGTGCGAGGTCGTTTTGGATATCTTCTTAAACGTCGAATTTTTTTTCACATAAATGGTTACTTAGAGCCCTGAATAACGGTAATCAGAGGGCGCAATATCCAGGGAATATAGTGGATGATTGAGTAGAACCCAGCCGAGCTCCTCAAATTTATCACGAGTACGTTTTGCAACATGTGGTGCATTATCATGTAAAAAATAAACTCGATCCTGTTGACTACTCAATTTGTTAGCTAATCGGTCCAATTGTTCACAGTAAATATCTGCATTGTTGATCCCTCTGGAAGCAACTCCCAATGAATAATGACCTTGACATTCCACCAAAAGCTGAGCATCACCTTTTTGGCACTTATTTCAAGTTTGAATACTGAAACTCCTGTTTCTCCGACACCCAGCCATTGATGTTTGCGTGTATGGTTAACGTAACCCACTTCTCACCGCCAGTTACTTTCTGATTCGGCCAGTTGAAGTCACGTTTCAATGTCAATAACTATTGACAAGTATGACACTGAAGGTGATATGATGACAACTCGTGGGGTATCCACACACCGTATTTTGAAACTTTTCGCAATTCGTGCAAATGTGTTTCTATGGTGCCATGATTCCAGTGTAGCTCATCTGCCAATTGACGAGTCGTCAGTGGAGGATCCTCCTCAATTGGGCGTCGTAATTGTTGAACGTCCAATTCAACAGGACGTCCGGTACGGGGTTCATCCTCAAGATCGTAATTCTCATTCCTGAAATTTCTGAACCTAATCTTTGCCGTCGCGTAAGACAACCGTGACTTACGCGACGGTATCGCATGACATATATTATTTGTGGCAGTCCTTGCATCGTGACCCAGACGAAATTCGTAAAGTAGTAGAATCCGTATTTGAAATCGATTTAAATCCATTATCTTTTATGTAATTCACTTAAAGCTTCATCGCTGACGAGTTGTCGATGTTATCGACTGACTGTTGTGCACTTTGGCCTAATTATTTCCTACAGCAAGACCTTCTAGAACTTTTGCATTCCTTTTCGACTTTTTGGAACTTTAAATACATATTTTAATTTCCAAAAAAGTTGAAAAGGAACACTTATTCGCTTGCAACGTCACAACGACGAGATAGGAGTCATTCCCGTCGATAGCGACGAGTTACGCACGTCGTATCTTTGTTATCTCCGAGTGGCACGGCGACGCAAGGTCATCCGAAGACCTAAATCTCGCTTGTCGGCGATAACATATATTTGGGGTTCGCTATATCAATCGATAAGTCCTCGGACTGACATCAGCCGCGCGCCACCGATCTCTCGTTGCTGTGCTAAATTGCCGATCGCTTTGATTGACGTCGCTCGATAAGGCGGCCTTATCGTCACTGTCGCTGGTTGTTATTACCGTCCGGTCAGATGTTTATCTCGCACACTGTCGCACATGTCTAAAGATTGTATTTTGATACTTAGAAACGCTTAATATTTTATGCACAGAGATCGATTAACGAGATGTTTAAAGAACTGAAATGAATTGCTGTAAAGATATTAAACATGTAGAAAAAAATTTGCTGCATAAATAGATAATGAAGTGTGTACATAACCGACTAGTTCAATGAGTTCTTTATAGTCTCTCGTGAAATTTTGCTATTAAGTTGTAATCATACATAGACTATTAGTCATTTACACACATTATCGTAACCATTAGTAAAGTTACAAGAAAACAACTTGACTGCAGGTGGGTTTTGAATTAATTTAATTGGCTACAGATTAAAATTGTCACAATAAAATTATAACAATTTTAATCTGTTTTGAAATCAATAAAATAAGAGATTCCGAATGTTCCCACCATATTTATACAGTGCGGTAGTGACCTACAAACATCGAAACACTTATTAAGGATGATAAATGGAAAAGTAAATTTTACAATTTTGAAAAAATAATGGAAAATCGGTTTCGGTGATCCGTTATGTTAAAATGATATATCTTTTATTCTTTGGAAGAAATAGAAATAGTCTGGTGCGAGTTCAGGGTTGTACGGTAAATGATTCATCATTTCTATACCCGAGGTAGTCAAATATTCGGACGTTCGTCTGGATAAGTGTGCATTGTCGTGATGAAAGAGGATTCTACTGGGAGAGTGACGTTGTCAAAACCTTTTTTTCCAAAACAACAGGCAAAAAATTGCTTGGGAAAGAAAGAGGTTAACTATCTATTTTCGAATACAGCATTTGACTGACCTCTGTTGAATTCTTCCAATATTTGGTAAAAACAATGAATGCTTTGGTGCTTTGAGCTTCGTTCAAATCACTCGGTATCCATCTTGCACAAAGCTTCGCGACGTCTAAATGTCGATGTAGAATTTTTTGGAGTTTACTTCTTATGAATCGATTTTCACATATAGCGCTCGGTATGAAGTTTGATGAGGAGTAAAATCAGAAATTAAGAATGCACGAAGTTCAGAGCGTTAAAAAAGTGTAACCGTTAGGTTCTGATTGTACGAATTTCAGAGCGTTAAAAAAGTGTAACCATTGGTGGTCTCTCCGCGCAACATTTCTGCGCATCTTTATATTAAGATGTCATTATGTTTATTTGGCATTTTCTTATGGTGTAATTACAATAACGGAATGTGACACACATAGTTTCCAGGTTCGCTTATATCAAGATATAATAATTAAATGTCATTATGTATGAATATTTGGTGTCTTCTATCCTACAAAATTAAAAAGTATATTTTAATTTTAACTTTTTAGTCTGACGTTACTGTTTTTAATTTTGTTGTTGCATAAATTTCATCTTGTTCATTTGTGTAAATAAAAATAATTATATTTTCAGCAACCTTTATTAAAAAAAATTCCATTTACATTTAGTGATATTTATATTTAACACTGTATAGTATTACCTATTTTATACCTTCCAAGACAATCGTACTTAAGGAGTAAATTCCAGTCACGTGTCGGAGCTGACACGCACAATTTTTTGTACTTGATTAATACAAATGCCTAAACTTGCCCGAATCTGCTTATAGATTTTACTCTCTTGGCATATAATACTCTCTTGTCACATATGAGCCGCACTGCATTGATTTTATCTTCAGGTGTCGCTGTTGAAGGACGTCCTCACCGTCAATGCTGATGGTTGTTGAAAAGAATAAAATCAAGCAATTTTCGAGATTATACATTTGCATTTGTACAATTCAATCATCACAATTATTTTAGATTTATTTCGAATTGTTGAATTCGATAGTGAGTCATAGCTACTCACCTGACACCGCCACATTTTAACTGGAAGCGTAAGAAAGTATATCGAATACGATCCGACGATTATATTATCCGTGTTCTTTCTTGAGGGGCTGACAACAATAAATTAAGCTTATTTAAATAATTTTTAGCAAAATTTAAATTTATGGCCAAGAAAAAAATATATGTTATTCTTGACAATATTTCTAAAGTCCTGGTTGTTTCCAAGACACTACTAAAGTAAGTTTTATATCTGAAAAAAAAATCCAAAAACGTGTAACATAAATTTTAAACCAAACTAACTCGGTTATTCATAACACTTTATGAATAGAACTAAAAAGACTAACTGTTCACGTCTTATTTAAAATCTTGGTCGATTGTGATTTTCAATAAAATAAATAGAATTCAAATAAAAAAATGAAACAGTAGTAATGCTCTCGAGTACAAAGTTGTGTTTTAGCGATGTCTATTGCTTCTCTGTTACTCGAATGCAAACTGACAGTTGCTAGTCGTTGCTAGTCGGATTTATTTTGCTTGTTTTTCCACCCGCTCAAATAGCAATAAAAATAAAAAAGTGATATAATTAAATTAATTTCAATTTTAGGTTTGAATCTGTATTTAATATAGTAAATATTCTAAGTAATATTATAATCCTAACTAATATCATGAATACAAAAGTGTGTTTATTTCTATTTCTTTCAAGTCATAATGGAGCTAACGATCAACTTTCTACACAGAGATAGTTGGCGAGCCAGGAAATAACGTAGGCTACTTGTAAATGCGGGAAATCTCATCCTACTTTTAATATGACAACCCCAAGTAATGTTAAAAACTCAAATGTGTATTTATTTATCCTTTTTCACATCGTAATGGAGCTATAGATTGACGTGATTTTTAGCACTGAGATAATTGGTGGGCCAGGAAATAACACAGGCTTTTTTCCGATCCGGGAAATATCATCTTAACGGAAAAAACATATTCGACCAATAATAAAAATTGGAAAGTGTGTTTTTTTATCCTTCTTTCACGTCGCAATGGAGCAAAAGATCGACGTGGCTTTCTGCACAAAGACAGTTGGCGCGGCAGGAAATGACATAAACCACTTTCTAACCAGGGAATTTCTTCTTAACTAATGCAACAATCCCAACAAATACTAAAAATTCCAAAAGGTGTTTGTTTGTCCTCCTTTCACGTCACAATCGAGCAACAGATCGAAGTTATTTTCTACATACAGCTATCAGTTGCCGGATAAGGAAATGACATAGGTTAGTTTCCAACCCGGGAAATCTCTACTAACTAATATGACAATTTAATTAAAATTATAACATTTTTATAAAATACATAACAAAGGAAATAAAGAATATGTAACTTATAATTTTGTTTATTTTGCATTTATTCTGACCACATTGAAATCCGCTGAATATTCAATTTGACGGGACATCTAAAAGAAATAGTAATAACATTTTACGGTTAAGTTCACTATATTGTAGATTCGTGGGCTTACTTGTTTTCTAATCTTAAGTCTGTATTTATAAAAACAAAAACATATTATTGAATATATTTGGCGTTAATTTTGTAGAAATTCATTATTCACAATTAAATGAAACTACGTGGTGTAGTATTATTTCTACTTTCTTTAATTTCTTTACCACGACCTAGGTTTCGTTGTATTACAACATCTTCAGCTGGGATATTTGCAAAGATATCTATTAATAATATTAGCAAAGATATCATCTTTTATTTTATTATTAATAGATATCTTTGCTAATATCCTACCTGAAAATGTTGTAAGACAACGAAACCTAGGTCGTGGTAAAGAAATTAAAGAAAGTAGAAATAATACTACATCACGTAGTTTCATTTAATTGTGAAAAACATATTAATTATCATTATTCATAATTATCATATTATCATTTAAACTTTCCAAAAATAGGCGTTTTTCGTCAAATATGTCAATACGCATTCAAGTAACATTTAAAAACTATATTAACATTTTTAAGAGTCACAGATTATCATCCGCGCGGCTAGCGAGTTATTGACGAGGTTAATTTAGTTTCTTGATATTCCGAGTGCCTGGCGTGGCGCTAGTTTATAGGAAAAAGTGAGAGGCGGAGCTTGAAAATTCAATTCCTTCTAGGTTACTGAAAGTTGTCTTAGCCTTAATCTGGCTACATAAGATTGTTGTCGGTCTGCAAGGCCTATTTTTGAAGAGTTTACTTTCAAAAAACAATTAAAAAATTATCAGCTCTCATATTTTTGTATACCATTGTATATGTTTAGATTTGTATCGGTATCCAATCAACCAGAGCATATCAGTCGACAAGTTTAGCGTTAATTTGTTCTCGAGAATTGTTTAAAGCAAAGCATTGAATGCCTCCGACGGGACTGCTGTTCGACAGCATCGGCCTGCAAAAGAACACACTACGTCCTTACTGAGGTAGTTGACGACGAGTCTTCAATAGACTTAAATGAATGAGATGCTTTTCAAGTAGTGTAATTTAGGATCATACGATTATGCAATTATGTTCGAATATATCCTTAGATCCGCATGTAAATAAAGAAAAAAATATATAAAAATTATAGATGATAGAAAATTATTAATATGAATTCTTCAAGATATAATTGTCATTTTTGTTTAAATTGTAGTCACAAAATGAATATATTTAGTGAAGCGATTATTACAAATACTTATTTTTCTAGATAGGTTCTAAAGATTTAATGTTTGAAAGTAGTAATTATAGGATGGTTGATTATTATTTTCAAAGTAAAATGCTTCTTGTGTATATAGTTCTTGAAAGATGTCCAGAAAGTGCACCGTTAAACAATATTATTTAGTGTGTATATATATATATATATATATATATATATATATATATATATATATATATATATATATATATATAATATTGCGTGCGCCTGAATACCTACTCTATAGCGTGCCTCCAGCGTCAACGTTAATTTGCAGTACATGTACATTTGGGAAACTGTAAATAAATTCTGTGATCATTTAATATATTTTCTTATAATTAATAAGTCAATAAAAATTACATTCCAATAACAAAACATCAAACACTTCAATTAAAAAGGCCTTATAAATGTAACCTTATTTATGTTACCAACCTTTAGCGCAAATTCGGCGGCAATGTGGTCGTTGACACATGTATTAGCTACGCTCACTTTAGTAGAAAACAATATAAATATATCTTTAGATTGTACGACAAGAACGACCGTGTATATTCATTTAAACGATACATCCATAACGTACTGTCTCCCGGTACCATTAACCAAACCAAAACGAGCGTTATGTAAATAATTCAATAAGGACACCTGCCTGACACGGCCTCCGAGCTTAACGGCAGAAGTAATTTTAGAAGTGTATCTTTTACTTCAAGCAGTTGCATACAGCAGCGCTTTACAGCAAGAAATATAATGGCAAGGGTAGCAAATAAATAAGATAAATAAACCGAAGAATTAAATGCGACGCAGGCAAAATCATTTCGAAAAATTCTACTCGTCACTTCCATCACAGTTATAAAGTCTTCGTATCGTTTTTATGCCGTTGTTTAATAAATATCGATGCCACGGTTTGACCAATAGCGGGGGTGAGATTAACCTCTTTTATCAGGTACACTAGACGATTATTAATTTATAAACAAAAACAAAAACGTTTATTATTACCCATTGGAAACTATTTTTATTGCAACACGTAAAGTGATGATAATTGTGTTGTGTACGTATTATAACTTTTCAAATGGATGGAGGAAGAAACTGTTTTCACATTAAAAGTTTCTTTCCTTTTATTTAAGTAGAAATTTAAGAAATAAATATTGGTGTAGTAGTATAAAACTTAATAAGCTATAAAGTATATTAACCTTATTTATGCTTTCAATTTTAAGTTACTCATACAGATTCTCGTACGTGACCAAATCTTCATGATAGCTACTGGAATATTTCTCATAATTTTTAATTTCTATTAATCACTAAAGTAAACATTTATGTAAAAAACCTGTCAAGCACAAGTAGAACTCGCACTACGGGGGCTCTGTACGCATTCGGACATTTCCGTTTCTAAACGTTTAAGGGTGCATAGTTTCTCTATTAAACTATTTACAAATATGAATTGTTCGCAACGTAAATATATTGCCAGCTATATTTTTCACAGACACAAAAACTTGGTGCATAATGCGAAAATATTCGCTATACTTTTCATAGAACTATTGCGTTGGCTTCTAAAAACCCGTGTTTTCATAATTGTGTGTTTAATAGTATACTTTACGTAAAATTATGAAAAAATACTCTTTACGTCCATCAAAACAATACACACTGTATGTGGAATTAAAAAAAATTGGAATACTGAATTTGCCCCATTCCCACCATCGCCCTAAAATATCCATATAAATGTTTTTAGTGTGAACTATTGAGACACGTACGTGTTAATTTATGTATTATAACTAGGCCAAACTTCAAGTTCCTAGGTCGAGCGAGATAGGGGCTACGCTCGACAGACGGAGAGGCAGGTGAGTTAATCTAATGAGGATTCCGTTTCTCTTTTGGGTAAGGTAAAGTAAGGTACGGAACGCTAAAAATTAGGACTCATTGCATTATGCGAGGTAATGTTATCGAAATTTATTCTCAAGTACGTAAAAATATACATGCATTATGGCAAATAGAAACAAACCATTATTCTACAAAAACGAGGCCTTGTGGCTGGATTCTTGTCTCCATTTACCCCTTTAAAATTAATCCAAAAAAACCGAACGATCTACACGCCATATTGTAAGGCTACTAGTGAACTCTTTTGTAGCTAAATTGAAACTAAACGCTGACGGAGAATGGAAAGGTAAAGGAAAGCTAATCAATCGAAGGATGCTTTAATCACCAGAGAATTAACATTCATCCATACATCAGATGAAACTTTTCAACTGGTTGTTTCAGCAAAACACTTTATTTCAATATACTTCATTAATAAATCAAGGTGTGTCAGTGCATTTTGAAGCGGTGACTTTTGCAGAAACAAAACTGATGTCCTGGAAATATATCAATTGACGAGTGATGTGCCGAATACATTTACAAGAAATACTGAATCATGCAGTTCAAATAATTTTCCAGTTAAGAAGTAAAGTAATTGTCTCGCTTTTTAAAAGTCATCTTTAAACTCTTTGTATAATCACAAAATGAAGTTACGATAGAACATCTGGATAAACAAGATGTAAACTATTCCAGAACGAGACAGTTTTACATTTAAAGGTAGATAATTTAAATATCAGTGCAATAAACTTTGGAAAAATAATAATACATCTTCATATTCTAGACACCGCAGACTGTTAATTCTTTCTTTTGTTAAGGTGTATTCAGAAGTTAGGAAAAAAACCCAACGCATAAAAGATAAAAAAAATTATGCCCATTCAATAGATTGCGACGGTTATATCATAAATATTACTAAAACCTCTGTATGATTGACAGAGGAAAAACTGTTAATGGCGTAACTGATACTGCTACACTTCAACATTGCTGTTTATGTGATTTGATATTGAAAATTTAAAATAATAAGTCGCTAAGTTTATCAGAGTAAAGTAGCCAAGGAGTTTTGGAATTATCCTCTTTATATGCCCGAATATGTACATTTTAACGCTAGTTCTATGTAAGTTACTGACAAAACTCTTTAGATGGTAAGTTAAAAACGCGAATGAGGTAATATGAAAAAAAAATATACAGAAGACTTCCATAAGAGAAACGATCTCATAGTGAATAGACCGGAAGCTGGTTCCGGTAACACGAATGACACTATGGAAATACTATCAGGAACTTTTTCCATAAATAGAGCATTGTATCTGTATTAAACAAAACATCGGATAAAATATCCGAAACTGTAATTTACAATCTCACTGTTTCCCAGATTATAATTTATATTTCGAGATATCACAAAAAGGAAAACTTAAAAACACGTGAATATCTGAAGCAATTCAGAGAATTGTTTGACTTTAGGAATCGTTACCAAGTCGTCGTCCCTCTCTCGCCTCGCTCTCTCTCAATCTCTCGCTCTCATAGTTTTACAATTTCGTGCTAATTAAAATAAAATAATAACTAATTCAGATTCAAGTTTATATCACAGTTTGCCACTCTCGACAGATTTATCTATTTAAACGGAAAAAGCTGTCATTTTTAAGTAAAAATGATGTTTACACTAACCTTTGATAATACGCAATATTACAGTATATATATATATATATATATATATATATATATATATATATATATATATATATATATATATATATGCCAAAATACGCCAAACATCATGCCAACCTTGAAATCATATTATCGGTACATCACACCGCTCCTATAATAAAAGGCAGGTGCCCGTTCTTAAAATCATAATATAAAAACATTAAAAATATAATTTTATTCTTAAAAATGGCCGTGAATTCATGCCGTCGCGCCGCAGTGTTCTGACCCGCGGAGTCAAGGTGGACACTTACGATTACCAAGGGCGGCCACCAATCATAGGAAACAACTTTATGATTTTATGGACATAAAAGAATAATTAATTTTACTGTAGGCTTTCTTAGGATAATCCATTAAACCATTCATATACGCTGCCGAAGCATCAGATATAATAATATAAATTCATAGTAAAATAACTTAACGAACAGAAAGGTTAACCAGCCGCAGCACGTCGGAACGACGCAACGTAATATTTCTCATTACTTGCCAATAAATGGCAATCTCCTATCGACCAAAGAAAATCGAAATTCACGTAATCTTTAACGCTGTGTTGCACGCAGTCGGACCTGAACTTACCTTCGATCAAACATTCCAACGGCCTTTTAGTGGATTTATAATTTAGTTTGGATCCGCTCGATACCGAGTATTGATTAGCCGATTGGGATAGAATTGTTAGAACATAGGGGGTAAGAAGAATACTCGCTCATTTACATATTGTCAAAGTTTTCTTTTGCCAGATGTATAAATATTTATTCAATTGAACCGTGACTATACTTTTACATTTGAGTAATTATTTATCGTAACGTCTACAACTAAATGTGGGTCATTCGCGAAATTACAATAAATATAAAAAAAATTAGGATAATAGCCACTTCTCAAGTCGAATTAATATGGACAATCGATAAATATGGACGTCGCAAAGGTTTATTGAGGGCGGGAGTTCTAGCATTGAATGACTATAGTTCTGATGGAATTTCGGCTGTCGTCGATAGTTCCTTTAGCCGAACGAATAGTATACGTACTTAAGAACACTCTGGTGCGACTCCTTTAGTGATTGAAAGCGATGTACGGAGACCGATTTTCAATATTCACATTCGCGTTTAGTAACTCTCGCTTTTCGTATGTTACTCTGCTTGGCAACTATAAGGCAACGCGAGGGAAGCGGAATCAATGAGCAGAATCATTAACCGCCTCGTAGCCGTATGTCGAGTTTCAGATCGATCGCAGAATAGTTAGGCGCGATTTGTGTTTGAGCACATCGTTGAGTACATTGACGTCACATCGCGGCCCGGCTAGTACTTGGCAACGGGCGTTGAATAATGGATAAGAACGGCGTCGGGCCGGTTACAGCGCGCAATTGGACGCGAACGGCTGACCAAATATTGTTACAGCCGCGGTCGGTCGCGAGCCGCCGGGCGGCCGGCCGCTCGAACGTAAATCAACGGTAGCGGCAGGCAATTTCGACAATTTAATTGATCTACAGAACAATAAAATGCCACGTGGCCAACTTTTTATCGGTGGCGGCGAGCGTCGACTACCGCGCCGCCTCCAGCTGAATCGCTCTCCGTGTACACACAGTGCAGACGAGTCTGCAATTTCTATAAAAGTTCAAACATTTAATATTTAATGTAATTTATATTATTCATATAAACGTAGAGTTCGCAGACATATTGTTCTACAATGACCTCTACGCTATAATTGGCACAACCGCCGTCGGTACAGACCTCTGGTGTCAATTTATTATCGTATTGATTCGCTCTTAGAAATTAATATAAATAATATAATACTAACTCCAACCATACACGGAACGATTACTCAAATGGGAGAAGCAGTTGCTCTAAGCTGTATGCATATTTAACCGTCACCGAATGACGATATCGAGGCCACAATTTACACTGGCTGTACCTTGTTACGTACAATCATTCCTACATACATCACGATACGAGAAATGGTGAAAAACTACAGTCGTGGGAAAGTTGTTGCCTCATATTTTGTTGCCATTGGGTTTTTAGTTTTGGATTCGCTTTCTTGCCCACCCTGCCCCACACGCACCCTTATGAAGTACGGTTATCATTAGAAACGTACGAAATGCAAAAGTTACATCCGAATTGATTATACGGTCAAAACGAACAAATGTAAATCGAATTGAATCGAGAATCTCTACTTGAAGTCAGTTAATATAGGCTACACTGATATTGGAGAAGCATAATCCTAAGAGTACACACGGATAATGGAAAACTGCCAAAAAATGGACGTGTGAAAAAATGAATATTGATATCTTTACATGTTTTATCTACTATGAACCTATTGTTAAACCAAACTAAAGACTTGACACCATCAATAGTGAAGGAGTGAATAGTGATTGAGATACATATAACTATAGATAATGTGAAAAAGTAGGACAAGCGAGGATGTATTGAAGAACGATTTTTAAATGTGGCGAATTTAATTTTTTTACTTTTAGTGGTATTAGGACATGTATTTAAAGATAAATTTTGATGAGATTGATGAATGGAATTGTGGACATGTGCCTCGCGGTTGAACGAAAATGCGGGAGGACTACGAGTAATCCAGTTCGCCGTGCGCCTAGATAGAGTCGACTGAAGGATAAGGATGGGCCGGGTGCGGGCCGCGGACCGGCCGAGCCGGTTGGTAGGCATTGTGCCACCGCCATTGTGCACTTACCAACTCGCCGTATGCTTTGTAATCGCATCTCCTACATCTTACGCCTTAACGAATGTGTGCTTTAAGTCGGATACGACGTCGCAAATATATCTCGCGCGTCGCAAATAACGAAATACATTACGGGTAACCTATTGGTAACAATGAGAAATTAGTGGTTTAAAAAATCACACTCTGGTGCGTCTGCATCAGATGGTTGAGAAGATGAATACCGCGGGAAATTGGAGAGTTCCGATATAATTCTGTTCTAGAATGAGGCTTCAGGAAAAAGAGGAAAATGAGCGTGAGTTCAGAAAATTGACGGGTGTAAAGAATGAAAGTGTACTCAATAATATAGGCCACATTTCCTTTTAATAGCTAGAAGATAAATTTCATACGCGCAACCAATTAAATAAGAAGGATATTCTAAATTATACTTTTAATTAGTTTATTAATTCAATAACCGCAATTTTGGCAAAAAAAAAATTACTTTATGTATTATTATAGTTACACATGTTATTATATTTGACAATATCATTTCGAACTATATTTTAATGTATTCATTAATTATAGATTATAAACGTTTCAAAACGCAAAGTTCGTTTTCGTGTTTTGGACTAATAGGTAATAATGAAATAAATTTGTAACTTATAATTTGTTATTATCTACAAATTTTTATTATGTAAAATATTTTTTTTCAATACAACTTCTGTCTTCTAGAACGCAAGATTCGTGCGTTTTACGTAGAACCCCAAACACTTCGTGTAAAAAAATATACATAAAAGTAACGATACTTAAATATTTTATAAACATTTACGAGGTTTTCATCAAATTCGTATTCAACCATAAATAAACTTGAAATATTCTGATTTTATCTTTATTAGGCATCGCTTATCGCCACGGTTAACATAATTCGATGCTATTTTTGTTATATTTTAGCAGTCTCTATTTTATATTTATATACATAATGTATGTTACCAACTGTAATCATTTACCCGTACTTTCAAGTGTCCGTTGTGGACTTGAAAGTACGGGTAAATTATTATAATTGATGTTTAAATTTTTGCTCTGTATATAATATTATAAAAATAATAGTATAGTAGCTGCACACATGTGTGTATTCAAGAAAACAACAAGACAAGATACAAATTTTGGCATAGTTCCGTGAGCGATGAAAAAGAAAAACATTCCAGCTTTGAGCAGCATTATTAAAAGCTCGCGGAATGCATTAGCCGCATGTCATTTGCTGGCAAAGTTAACACCATGTGACAGCTTCGTTTCTCATTTAAATAGTATTGATTACTGAAGGTCTGTACTGGACTCGTTACGTCCTCCCGGAAATGATACATAAGTACAAAGTGAGTGGCGCGCGTTCCACATATAAACCACGAATTCAGCACCGAGTGTCACGGGTCGATCTATTGGCGGATATGTAAATGGGAGGCGCCCCGCCAGACGCGCCAAAAAGCTCTGACCTCATCAATGCGCTCGTCTTCTGCTCGACCCCGGAAAGCGTTCGCGGCAGGCAATGACCTACATGCGGATGAATATTCGACATCGCTCGCTTTCCGTCTTTATCGAGACTAGTTTTTATTAGGAAATAATTATTATTGTATAAGCAACGTTCCAATTTAGTAAACCGTCTGTACTATTTTAGCTCTCGACTCGGGAAGATGATACAAGGTTTACGGGTAACGGCACGAATAAAACAATAGATGTTTACGTTTAAAATTTTTATTAAATTTTTTATTGCATAATTTTTTAACAACAAATTTACCATATTACATAACTATAACTTTGCACTGACTTCCACTGAGATAGAGAAGGCGGTCGGCGGCAGAAGGTCATCCCAGAAGGACACAATGCGGAATGTGATCACCCTCTCTTCTACGATACCATACGTGCAATTATAGTGTACGAAATGTAATTAACGTAAGAAAAATTAATAGGAAAAGTCTTTGTGACCGACATAAGGTCAGTCGGGGCAACCGTGGCAAATAAATAAATGAGAGTTTATTATCAAATGTCTAAAATATTAAGAGGAAAAATATTAAATTTTCTACACTTGTACTAGTATTTCAGACTTAGGATAAAGAGCTAAATAGATATGCGAACAAAAATGAGAGCAAGTGCGATGATACATATAAGCGATGTTGTGCTAGAAAGAGATAACGAAATAAAAACCGTTAAAATCGTTTTTTGCAAAGCAGAAAGCACTTTGGGTTACGCTGAAAATCGCGTTCGTTGTTTTCTTTAGATTTCGAGTTTACTCATTATTATATTGTTAAAATAAGTGTGTTTCGAACAATGGTAATGTGTTCTTTTCTTAATTACACCACTCTACATCTAAATAATCCAGATAAATATACATTTCACAGGTAATTTATGAATAAATTTATTTTCAAATTTCAAAATTTATTGTCAAATTTATTTTCAAAAACCCGCAAAGAAATTACTATTTCATATATGACAATTTACAGAATGATAAATTTAATTACAGGTAAAATGAACGTATTTTTTAAAATAACATGATTTACTGAGATATTGTGTAAATATTTGACGTTTACTCTATTGTTAAAGCATTTTATCGATGTTATATTTTTATAATTTATTTGTTGGTTCTGTTTCTAAGAGCTTGTGGCCCTTGTTGCGGGATAAAGTTTTTTACAGTGCGTTATGTCAATTTATTGATAAAAAACATAAATGTTGAAAGGGTATAAGAATTAAGAACAGGATAAAGATATTTTTTTCAATGACAAGATGTGAGAGTGAGAAAAGCTTTTATTACTTATAAACTAAAAATTAAAAGAAAACTCAATGTCTGTTTTGTTTAAAATTTTGGTTTGTTAAAATATATATATATATATATATATATACATATATATATATATATATATATATATATATATATATATACATATATATACATATATATACATATATATATATATATATATACATATACATATATATATATATATATATATATATATATATATACATATATATATACATATATATATATAGACATATATATATACATATACATATATATATATATATATAGATCTTTATTTAAATTAGTTTAGTTATTTTAGTTAGCGCGATCATCAAAAATTTCTGTTATATTAATGGCTTCAACATTCGAGTCTGTTACTGACTGCTTTTCTTTGAGTCTGTATATAAATACAATACATTACCTTCAGAAAGTACATTCTCGTTTGTTTCACAGGACTGTCGCGCTTGAGGAGTGATACAATTTGACCGGAGATTTTATAGATAAAGTTTCCTAAGGTGGAGTCAAATTTTCATGCTGAGAGCATTTAACACGTGCTGTAACCTCTGGTACTTCTTTGGATTTTGTAGTTGGTTATTTAAAACAGGGTTAAAATTATTGAAACGTAAATTATCATCATCACTCTTAACTGGTTCGCTTCCTTTCGTCCAATTACCCACGTTTTGGGATATTTTTAAGAATATTCATTGCGATCCGCTTAAAAGAAAAGAGAGCCAGTATTGACATTAGTTTTCCAACAGCTGAAGCCCCAAGGGAAAGTGTTTAATTTTCTTTTTCATCATTACCAGATCGACAGTAGATACTTTTTTGGCCTCTCTTTGTCAATACAGCTTGACCTTTACAGTACAAGAAAAAAGCCGACTCGTCACAATTGAAAATTTGAGACGGATCTTGCAGAATTTCCAGACAGTTATTCTCTTCCAAGTACTTATAAACAGTGTCGAAACAGTGACGTATTTTTTCTTCTGTTGTACCGACTCGTGTGGTAGTTAATGCTTGACATAACCTTGAACTCACATCTGGGTTTATTTTCAAAGGCTTCGTACCTGTGTCTTCCTGGAATGCCACCCTTCAATAGATTGGGTCTATTCATTTCTTTGACTAAAATGTAGTAACTGCTCCTTTGTGACGGGAAATCCAATCTCTGTCAATGGGGAATCCATTTGACTATTAATTCTTCTAGCTCCTCGTGAGAACTCTCGCATATCCAAAAGGATTTGTATGTCTATTTTTCAATTTATCCAATAATGTTTGATAAGGCACTTTATACAACTTTAACAACTTTAACATTTCGCCATTCCTAACTGATACCAAAGCATAGTTTAAATTTTCGGTACCATACCTTTTGTACGGCATTTTGTACGTTGCATTTCCCTGGAAGATAAAAAGAACCGATCTTTAAGTAAATCCTTAACAAGCTAAGTTTGTTAAGAATTTACTTAAAGATCGGTTCTTATTTTTTAATTTAAATTTTAATTATCTTAATTATAATATAAATATACAAGTAACAAAAATGTATCTAGAATATCCCTAGGGACGATGAGAGTTCGAAACGGAAGATGAGAGTTTCGTTCGGAAGATGAGAGTTTCGAACGTCGCATTGCTCTCAATTTAGATGCCAAAATGTTGGTACTTGATTTCTTAGACAGTTTAAATGATTAAAGATTTTGTACAAATGTATAATTTGAAGAAATTATATTTAAATTGCCTATTTTTTGCTCCAGAAACGAAACTAACGAAATAACGTACTAGCTCGAGCCAGGTGCCGTTTAAAGAACACCTTACGTAATTTTTAAATATTTTGCGATTATACATATTTTGCAGGTTTTAACATTTAATATTACAATTCAAAGGCAGTATCATTTTTTTGAGGTATACTCCTATACATGGGGCAAGTTGATATAGATTTCCTTTGCCTACTTCATGAAATGGTGTATCAAGGAATATTCTTAATATTCTTTTAGAATTCAATTAAAAATGTCATGTAATAGTTTTAGTTAGATTAGTAATTAATATTACTAACTTTTGGAAACTTTAAACTTAGAAATTTAAAAAAATTAATGACATTAAAAATAATTTAAATTATCCCATAAATCCCAAAAATATTTAAAACTTTTTTTAACTTATAAAATAATTTATAATATAATAAAATATTATGAAAATTATATCAGATTCTTAAAAAAATTAATATTTTTGAAAATGATTAATTTATTATTTTTAATAATTATGGTATATGAATTAAATTAATTAACTCTTGAAATTGAGAATAATTATATTTAAAATATTCATTTATTAAACTTTTATACACAAGACACAATAAATTAAATTTATTTTATAGAGACTCTTTGCAATATTTAAACTTTCTTACACAATACTAATTAACTTTAATTTTATAAATGTTTTCTTATAAAATATTTAAGTATTAACTTTAAAATTTCTTTTATTATAATAAAATAAATAATTTGTTTCCGAATATGTTAATAGAAAAGAAACACTCCTTATTTTCACTGTATTATGTTCATAGAAGAGAAACACTTTTCAATGTAAATGAAATATAAATATAAGGCTTTCATTTGTCTTTGATCTGAATAAACTTTTTAAATTTTTTATATTTGATACTCTAATTGAAAGTTATTTTGGTTTATATAAATTGACAACTTAAAAGTTATAAAAATAGAATAAATTATAAAATATACAAAAATTATCGGTAGCCGTGTCGATATAACTAATTTACACTATAGTAAATTTACGCACACATAAACCATTCGATTTAGGTGATGTGGAATTTGAGACTGAGGTGGTACATATAATGAGTCTATGCGGCAGACATTGGTTCAAACTCCGGAAGAGTTTGCTCCGGAGCTCATCGAAGCGTACTATGGACCTCGGCGTAAAAATCACGACGGCGTGGAGCAATGCATATTAATATATAATTCATTAGGATACCTTTATATATATATTCTATTGTCACATATTCATTTAATTGTTTATACCTTTGTATTAAATTGTTTTCTAAATTTATTATATAAATTGTTTGAGAAAGTTCTATTAATATATTAGTTCTGTGAAACCACAAAATATAAATATACTTCAAAATGACGTAATCGGTACCCATTTAAACAAATTTAATCTCCATAGCGTATGAAATATTAACAACATTTTGTGGGCGTGTGGTTAATTCATATAAGGTGGGCGTACATGCGCGTTGCAGATTCAAACTTCATACGGTATCCTACGGTCGCTATAGCTGATGACATACATCGGGCGAGTCGGGGTTTACGCGGCATCGGTGGGGCGTGGGCATGTCTTGGCATTTTATAATGTACTGAAATATACGGAAGATTTCACACAGCGAAATTCCACCGAGGACGACCTCGGCTAAATGTAACTTTATGACATCACTTTTACATTTCAATATATTACAAAACTCCAAGATTCATCTACGCCCTGCTGATGGTGTGTTGTCGTCCCGACTCGCTCGCTGCGCGCTGTCGAACTAACAGCGACCGAGTCGTCGAGTCGGCAGTGAGCGAAAAGCAGATGGCGCGACGCGTCGAAGATCACGGCCACGCACAGTCAAGTTCAGCGCGATAAAGCGTCGCGAACTCTCAGATAACCGATAACGACGGAGACTCACCTCTCCTCCCCCGCGCTCTCCGTTCGCTATCTCCTCTCTTCAGTAACGGGAGCCCTACTATTTTTACAGACAAAATAATATAATACCAGGCACAGCTATTTTGCATTATGCTTTATCCTCGTCCCGATAAATATGCAAGCAACTTTCTTTTTTATGTATGTACGTCTTACTATTAGGCGATAACACTTCTAATAATTATGTATATACGTCTTACTATTAGGCGATAGCACTTCTAATAATTATGTATATACGTTTTACTATTAGGCGATAACACTTCTAATAATTATGAATATACGTCTTACTATTAGGCGATAACACTTCTAATAAGAAGTAAAAGCAACAAACTTCTTCGATATTGGTGTTTATGATAATTCTATTACAGTAATCACAACTCAATTTAAAAAAACAATTGTAAGCGGGATCTATTTAATGTAATAAAGTTCGTTCTTAAATTAAGAGTCTTTCTAATTTTTTAATAAATTAATAAAGATTTCAATGACATTTTTTCTAATTATAAGATTGTTAATTTTATATTTTTATTAAAAAAGCAAGTAATATAAATAACAAAAAAATAACAACATAATAAAAAAACATCGTGACTTAAGGCAATCATAATTGTAAATTATTTCTACTTTTCTGCTCCTGAAAATGTGATCGCATGAATGATAAGGCGTTCATTCTTTTATCAGGTAAGAAGCTTCTCAGTTTGTTGCAAACTAGATAATACGTAATTGTACGCATCGTACGCAGCAGTTGGCGGACTTCGCGTCCTCCGCCAGTCCCATCATCATAAACGCACGTTTCGACTCGAATAATGTCCTAGTTTCTCAAGAAGGATATTTGTTTCCCATAGCTTTGTGTATCTCTTTTTCCAAATGTTATGCGATGGTTAACTCCTCGTCCCCATCTACTTCTGATTACAGTTTCCATTTCGGGTTGTTGCAGATATCATCATGGACTCTTGTGTTTTCTTAAATTCCAGCCTTTTTAATAATTATGCAATCAATGTTCTGATTTCATCCAACGACGGGTTTTAAAATGTGTCCGTTTTCGTGAAAAATTCTTCATTGCATAACAGCAAATATTGTAAAACACCTGATGCAATTTTTCGTCTTTCTTTTATTCTCTTTCTGAGTAATAACGCAAACTATTCACTGTATTCTCTTAATTAAAAATCTAATTTATTAAGCATACGCTGTAATGCAGTGACCGCTTTTAATAAATTTGGATCATGGCGGCGCCAAAACATCAATGTTGTTTTTATTAAATCTAAACTACGATGAATGTTATAAGGTTTTAATTTCTTTATCTGTAAATTTCACACTGCATTTCAAATCATAACGCGTGTTTTTAATTTAATAAATCGGCCAATCGTATCTGACAAACTACTCCATTCTGTTTTACAATCTGATATCCACGTTTTTATCGTACTCTTCTTAAGTGTATTTATCTAAGATTTTGTTTTTCAAGGGCGATTTATGAAAAGATTTAACCATTCCTTTTACTTTTTTAATAATATCTTTATAAAGAAAGTCTGGTTCTAAAAACCTAGGTTTATCTGTAAAAAAATCCAGCATCAATTTCTTCATTTTCTTCTCCAGCATCAGTATCTTTGAGTTCAGTTTCAGACTGCACACCTGAAGTTATATTTCTCGAACGTGACATAGATGATGGTTCCCGTTAAAATTCTTACCCATTTCAACCATTATTACGAGTACATTGGTGCCGTCTGTAGTGAAAGAAATTAGGTCATCAAGATTGAACTCAAACGCTGTTCTAATAATTAAGTAGCTACATCAGCTGTCATCGAACCTTTTATCGTGAATAACCCCAAATTTGTATACTTGCTTAGTCTTTTTTAAGTTTATATATTAATTTTTTAAGTTATATTTCATTTTCTTCTTTTTCAAGTGGGGGGGTCCATTATCCAAAAAGAGCAGTAGATTTTTGATTTTGGGATTTCATTTCTTGAAAATATTTAATCAATTTGTTTTTTGTTTGGTGAGTCTGTTCTGGAACTATCTTGGTTATAGTTGTAGGAAATTTTGGTTAATCATAGCCAGAATGTTTAACAAGTAGGTACTTGAGAAGTACAAAATTTATTAACTGAAATTCCATCTACTGTTGTAACTATAGTCACATGACCCTCCTGATAGATACACTTGAATAGTAATTTGAATCAGTTTTCTTTGTTGGAGGTTTATTTCTAACTTGATCTTGAGCATTTTGATAGCAGTAGTGGAAGTACTGGCTCTTTCGGAGTCTCGACCTGGCATTTCACCAGTATACTTAGCACACGTGTGTTCATGTAAAGGTCCAGTTGAACAACAAGAAGTTTTTAATACTTTTTTATAAAGTTTGCATTCAACGATCGGTCCATTATCTTGCCTCAGAAAATGTTATCAAATCGAAGATTATGTGCGTTTGCTTAAAAATTCCTTATATACGGTTTTCTTTGTTGGTGACTTGAAAAATAAAAAATAACCTCATTTAAAAATATTACATTGATTAAATTGAAAAAACAAAAATATTATCAAATTCAATTTAAATTAATAATTCGTTAATAAAAAAATACTTTGTTTTATCGAAATCAATTTGCAACATTTACACCATTGTCAAAACTTACTTAATTCAAAGGCATAAAAAAGTGTTCCTATTTTATTTTATTTTATCACTAAACTCAAACTAATATGACTTCTATAGATATTCATTTAAAAATGTATTTGGTTAAATTGCTATATAAAATAAACTAGTTAGATAGAAGGTAAATAAAAAATGTTTAAATACATAGTCGTATTATGTATACATAATTTATGATGCAAACGAAGAGTCGTACATGTAGTCCATAGATTTATAATTTCGCGACGATCCCTAATAACTTCAGAATCACAAATCACAACTTACACTAAAAGAAAATTTTTGATTTGACTAGAGCAGGTTGATTGAGTTAATATGAATTGAATGACTGCAGATCGAGAGTGAGAATCATATGTAACCTATTTGCGCGCTTCGCCAGCTTTCAGCGCCTCGCACTTATGAAAGCACCTCTCATTATACACGCGCATATTTTGAACGTATGCCGCGCATCGACCGGACAATGTGTTATTCTAACATGTCACTTTGGAGAACCTACTTATGCAAGATTAAGTACAGCCATGCTCGAAACATCTGTGATGACAGTGAACATCGCGACCGACGTCTTTGCATATCCTGTAATTTTAAGTTTCATCACCATCCTTGTAATTTTAAGCTTCGTACAAACCAACCCTCTGGACAGTTTTCAAAATACCACACGTTTTGGAACGTATTTCGTGAAAAAACTGCAAACATGTGGATTTTTTAATTCAAATACGTGGTGTAGAATCAAAAATAAAAAGTGATAATTTGAGACCTAAAAGTGATAATTAAAATGTTTGAAACAAGTAATTATTACCTCTCCATAAATACCCTATATCAGAAAGCAATGATCTGCTGTACAAAATAGTGTTACCGTACTTTTGAAATAGACTATTGTTCTTTTTTCTAATTCTTCGTCTTTAAATTTATTGTCAGTTTCAAATTAATTGCTAGTAGACAGCGAATCCTTAAACATTAAATTTGCAGTAGCTAACTGATTTAGTAGAACTTCTACCGTATTATAAATTAAACGTGTTCGACGGATGCATTTACCGGTTTTAGCGGGCCTCTTTCTCGGGCGGAACGCACAGCGAACATTAAACTAATGGAAGGAATTTCGATTCGACGTAAGGTCGTTGCATTTTCAGTTCTTAAGTCCCTTAGTACCAAAAATAAAGGCATTTTTGAGATCGTCTGTGCCTATAGGGTTCCTGGCGTTTATTCTTCCCCACCGTAACCTGGTTCAAACTTGACTATTACACGTCGTAATTTCTTACGGGTCACGATACTTTCCATAATGGCTCATTGCGAAAGAATGTCTTTAACCGTTTGAGTACCGACGAGCGCCATCGCGCTCGTGCGCTAACTAACTAAATTTGCCACGAGCGCGATGGCGCTCGCGAAATCAGTTGCTGTTTAGCGCGCGGTAGGGGAGGTCGCTCGCACGCATCGCTATTTTTGTATTTTTCTACATGTTACATAAAGTTCAAATTATAATATTATTAGTAATTACAATATAAAAAGGATCCAGGAAAAGAAAATGTTTAACCCATAATGTCGGAATACGAAAATAATTCGAGTGAAAATGACCCGTTTTTCTAGTTGTGAAGAAAGTGATAGTGGGAGTGACATTGTGGTGCGCTCATAATTTGGCGTAATGCAAATTTTGAGTGATAGTAATAATAGTGACGATAACAATTATTTTGCTGATACGGAGGATGTATCGGACTGCGAAAATACGATATGATCTTGATTTCAGTTTTTGTTATAATTTTTGTTCACAATATATATTTCCATAATTTTCTTTATATTTTATTATCCTTGTACAAGTTTTTATTAAGAAAACACCGAAAAAATTATTAAAATTGGATAATTTTCGAAAGAGATACAGTTTTTTTCGAGACAAGGGTAAATGACATCAAAAACAAAAGATTTCTTTGGCATTTTTAAGTATATATGAGTAAAAAACCATGGCACTAAAACGGTTAATCTTATTAGTTAGAAATATTTCATGGTTGATACGGGATACTATTGGGGAGCTTCGAAGGTCCCACACTTTTGTATGAAGCGGGCTGTTACTAGTACCGTGAGAGGTTCTGAGATGACTGGGGTGGTAACTACGTTTCATTTCAGATTTTTTTAAAGTCATTTTAGAAATGAGCTTGATGACGGCGTTCAAAGGAAATATCTCGAAAGCGAAGCATTAAAATTATTCAAATTCCAAAACAGGCTTTGTTGCTTTTGAAAGACTTATCCAACCACCACTTAGTGGCGTAAGTGATTTATATTTTTTTTATTTTCAGCTCTTTTATTGTATAAGTGGACGAAATATTTTTTAATTTTGCGTCTTTACAGGAGTAGATTTTCATCCTAAGAGGCGTAAAAATGAGAAAGTAATCGAATGGATGCAGATGGACAGACGTGACAAAACTGTAAGGATTCTTACCTGAGGCTGAAGAAACCTAAAAATAAAAAGATCTGTAAAATATTGTAAAAAACAGCAAACAGAAATTTATAAAAATGGAATTTAACGTTATTTTGTTCATAGATCGAAATGATACCTTAAATTAGCATGTGTGTGAAGTTTAGATTTGTGCATCATATCCTCTTTACAGAAATATGCATTTCAACATCTAGTTAATTATAATAAATGTTTAAACATTCTAAAGGTTTTTGGTCGTTATTCAGCTGCTGGTGATGTGATACGATTGTAATTGCAAATATGCTCTGAAAAATAATTATAATCTACGAGTATGGACTTGAATTGTATTAAAGTTACACGGGAAGGGGCAACAGTTTAGTTTCGACGGCGCTAAAATAGTAATCAGTTTAACGCTTTGATTGTTGGATCACATTGAAGTAAACATACGGCAGTTTGATGTCGGCGATGGGTGTACGCTTAATAGAATGGGACGCGGCCGACGCGACGTGCGGGCGGGCCGTGGGCGGCGCGGCGTGTGCAGTGAGACAGACGGAAGTACAGCCGGCGCCACCGCCCGCCACTAATCACCACGGCGGCGAGCTTATTGCTTTTGACTTTTTTTTTCAAAAGAAGACACGGGATCCTCGCTGGACGGCGACCCGGAGACGGGGCGCCTTACGTTTGAAGCGGTTTAGTTTTTTTTTATATCTTCAATATTATCGTACAGTATACGATATACAGGTCGACACTATTATATTCCGACACGATTAGAATACTCTTTGGTTTTGTTTTTCCATTATGACTTAGTACGTGGTAGTTAAATAAATATATATACTATTTGAAAATAATTAGTTAATTAATCATATAATAATTAAAATTATATGTTTAATCCAGGGCAGAAAATACAGAAATCCTACATTCTGTATTTTCTAACAATAACATTTTTATAATCAATAACATTTTTCCTTCAGTAAAAATAAATGTAATAAACTTGGCGGACAATTGTAAATTCATGTTAAAGAATTGCGTTTAAAGAAGAAATTTTCGTTAATTTAGTTTTACATTTTTAATTAATAATGGTAAACTGTATAAGCCCGTATCAATTGCGTAATTTAATTATTTATACCCTACTTGTTATTTATACCCGACTTGTTTTGTTTACGTTGTATGAAAGTGACATTCGGTCTTAAAGGAGTCTACAAGGAATATTTTTTACGTCATATTCCTAAGGTTTTTTACTCCTAAGGTTTTCCTAAGGTTTCTAGGGAGGAAAAAACGATGAAAGTATGAGAAAGTGTTTTCAATTTATAACCTAATAAATTAACAACCTCTATATTATACTCATGCTATAATTATGAAGAAGTTCTTTGTTCACAATATTTTATATTTATCAATCAGCAATGAAAGCAAAATTATCTTATTTGAAGTTAACAAAGAGCGACTTAAAATTTAAAAAAAACGTGAAACGAAAACGTCGTGAGTGAGGGACGACATAACATCGACGTATGATAAAATAACCGGTTTTTAGAATTGATGAATACGAAAGTAAATAATACATCGATAGAAAAATGTTTGATACTTTCTTTATTGATAATTTAAAGAAAAATGCAGCAGTCACATTTAATTGGAAAATATTAAAATTTGAGAATAAAAGGTGACATTGTCACTTTATATGTAAGTGGCAATGTAAAATGAAAATTAAACTGATTATCAGGGTAATTTGTGGATACTGGTAAATATTTCTTTGTAAATAGCCCACCTGAAGATGTTGTCATACAACGAAACGTAGGTCGTGGTAAAGAATCTAAATACATGTATATATCTAATAAAAATTGTTAGGTCATTATTTTTATGTGTCGGCAATATTTTCTGTGACGAAATGTTATATTCACTATTTTCCCGCCAACATTTTTGTGCAATAAATGTGATGATAATGTGCATATCCGAGCACATGATTTTCGGCGATTAGAATGTGCAGATATAGTGTTATTTAATTTAAGTATTTCAAGCATCAGGGATTTTATAACTTTTAAATATTATATGATATTCGTACTCGTGAATATTTGTGATACATGTAATTGCATTCTATAACAGTTTCGAATAGGAAACAATTAAAGATGCACTCAGTCGTACAATTTTTAAATTGTGACCTCTTTTCTTCATAGTCCAAGTTTATTGTATTGAGTGACGGAGTTTAATGATATCCAAAAAAATTTTATATGATGTGTGCCAGAAATGCATTGTTTAAAATATTTTTATGCAACGAGTGTCTCGGCCGCCGTATGCGTACTGCTTAGGGGCATTTATTCACCGAGAGCCACGCGCGCTATTACTCCGGCTACTATTTACCAGACCTATTTGTATCGAAGAAAACAAAAGTATAACATAAGGGACGTTTTCAAAGCAGTTTAGTAAGTAACTAATATGACGATAAGTAACGTACGTAATGTAAGCAAATTTTACTGGAAAGTAGTAACGTCACAACACTGTGTTTTTTGAAGTAAAACTTCTTTATGCACGCTTGACTTGGGGAGTAAGCTGGTGAATGCGTGACGAGAGCGTTACGAAAAGTGTGATAGGGCGAGGCGAACGGAAGTTGAGAGGGAGATATAAGTTAGTGAAGACAGAAAGAGAGAGAGAGTTACGTTTCGTATATTACTGTAGGGACAAGGAGAAAGGGAAAGGCACACATTTTCTTTTTCTCTTTCTCTCATAGCCAGTTACGTTTCGTATGTCTAAGACACGATGCAAGCCTATTGACTGTATCACACTGTAGGAGCAAGAGAGAGCAGTGCGCGCGCACATTTTCTTTCTCTCTTCCTCTCATAGCCAGTGCATGAAATATATATATATATATATATGTATATATATATATATATATATATATATGTATATATAAATATATATGTATATATATATATACGAGTTTGCTAGCGTTACGCGAACGGTGATTTTTTGATTATTTTGTAATTTAATTTCATTCTTGAACAATTTTATAAATTATTATTTTGTTCAATATATTAAATATTCTACGTTTAAAGTGAATAAAATTGTAAATTCATTTTGAAGTTCATATTTTGTGAATTTGAAGTTTTACTTCAGTCATGTGATCTAAAGCACACTCGTTTTTTTAAATAAAAGTTAACAAATGATGGCATTCACAGTTCGGCACTAATGATGAAACTGTTAAGTACGAAAACGTGTTACATAAACCGTTTATCGCCCGAGTGTCTCTGTCGCGTATCTATAGCAACCGCTCTCCGGAGGTTTCGACTGGTGCTTCATATGTGGCCTTCGTTGACAGTGTATCTGTCTACCCAGGTCACGGTGACGCATCACAGTTGATTCCGCGCGAGGGACTGGAACTTTTTAATAAGTCGATCCTTCACAGAGCTGTTAATCTTTAACGGCGGAACGCGTGGGGACGACGGTGAGATTCGCATTGTGAGTGACGTGATTTAAACCGTTAAAAGGAAATCGTCTATCACATCGGTCTTCGTTAAATACTTCTTTGACCACAACGCCGTAAACCAGTCTTTCGCTTAAGGTTAGAGTAACAAACTCAAGTTTCATTATTTGTCTCTTAACCGTTTGTAATTGTTATTAAATAGAAACCACGCGATAGTGATATATCTACCGTAATATATACACTCGATGTATGTATTTAGATTAACCGCCAATTATTCAATTGCTTTTCTTAAGCCAAAGACTATTTAGCACAAAATTTTGAAATGTTGATCATAGACAAAAGTGCCTAACACCCTGCCTGCAGATATTGTCATGAAACTATTGTATACTTTAGTATAATCATGTGTTACAATTATCATTTGGCTTGGGGATTGTAAGTCGAAGAGTGTAAAATGTTTATTTATAACGAGAAATTACTAATAATTTTAAAATGAAATGTTCCCTTTAGGGTTCCATCCCTTAAAATGAAAAAAACGGGACCACCATAAGAACAGTCGGTCGTCCGTCAATTTGTTTGGCCTAAGATATCTTATAATTATTATACTGAGGCTTACACTGAGTTCATGGAATATCGTACACCGAGATCTACAGCGCCATATGAGGAGGATATTGAGTTAATGGAATATCGTTTACTGTACGGTACACCATAAAATGTTTATACATGCCTAAATATCTACGGAACCCTCGTAGTGCGAGTTCTACTCGCCCTTGTCAGGGTTTTTACAATATAATTTTTTAGTTAAAAATTATAAACTTTTCAAGATAATCCTCGTTCTTGAACTTCCCAAATAAAAATATTTTCGCTTTCTTGTGCGACACCGCTGATAATTGATTGAGAATATTGCTCGAACCGATATTCACCATGCGCCAGGTGGAACTCGGAAATAAGGATTTAGGATTTTATGTTGATTGCAATACATTTTCTTTTATATGTTCTTTATTTACTACAACCATCGTAATAAAGTTCGAACTCGTGCCAAAAAGTTTATTAGCTAAGCTGATAAATAAAAATAATTTAAATGTAATTTTCAAAAGCATTGATATGAAACTAATAAACAATGTGTTATAGTTTAGTGCAAAATACGTTTAACGCTACCGTAACGTACAACACACGCACAGTAAGAATTCGAATCGCTTATGCCGAGCGATAGGATCGTACGTCGCGCCGCGAGCGACGCGTTTATCCGAAGACCGATCTTAAAGTAGCAGGGACCGATCTTAAAGTGCTAAATGAGGATGTACTCGGGCGTCGTGGGCACCTATTGGATTTTGCAGATTAGATGGTAGAAAGAAAAAAATGTTATAGGTATTATACCTTTTCACCGGTGGGGGGAGAGTCAACAGGCTTTTTTAAAAATATTAAAAAAATTGTCACATGGAAATACTCGAGCGCGTCAGATATTGATAGTGTATATGCCCTACGTGTCTCCGATTACGGAGATATGTCAATCTGCCCATTCGCATGGTGGGGGCAGCCGTACGAAAGGGGTAAAAATGGGGGAAACAAATTATTCTAGAGCATCAGACATTCACAGGGGATGTTAAGTAAACCCGAACGAAGTTCCCATCCAAAAGGCTGGTGATTCGGATGTCACGCAAACTCGTGGCGGGTTTTGGAAAATGCAAAAAAATCGCCATTTTGAAATATCGAGCGCGTGAGATTTTTATATGGACGGTTCAGCTTGTTGTCCTGGTCGATTTTTATAACGTGAAAATTTGAAAAAAACATTTTTTTCTTATTTTTTTAAATGACTGAATGTGACAAATAAAATTCACAGGAAATAATAAATTTTGTTCAAATATGTAAAAAAACTTTCTTATCGTATTTTCTGCACACGTAAATCTACTTCTTTTAATTATAATACATATAAACACATTGATGATGGGTAATAACTTTACAAAATTCATATGAGAGTATAGTGTGGGGATAGTGTGAGAGAGTGGGAGACGGAGAAAGAGTGAAAGGGAAAGAGGCGCGGAGTGGGGAATACATGCTTCACTGCAGCTGCACGCGCTAAACTTTATTGACGATTTTTGACACTTCGGATTGTCGAAATCGGCAAATTATATTTTTCCCGTTATCCTTAAATTATTTCCTTCCCAATAAAAAAAAATTCAACCGCGCTCGAGAATGTCGCAGTGACGCTTTTTTTGCAAATTGTGGTCCTCAAACTCCCGAATCGTCAGATTGTTGACACTTTTCAGCATTTAATTAACCCATCATACCGTAATATGACGCTCTCGAGTATTTCAAACTATCCATTTTTTTTGCTATTCAGATCAGCAGCCCTATATAGAAGGCTTAGAGTACATGCAGTACTCAAAAGGGTGCAAGATATCCCCATAGGTTAATCTACCGCGCTTAACTGAATCACGAAAGTCCTATTGGGCTACCTTACTATAGGAAGGATAACTCACTTATTGATGCGCACATCACTTATTTTTATCAATAATAAAAGTTATATCAAATACGAGGTAGATTGGTTTGTGTAGGTACGGTAGGTTTGTGACTGTCTCATCAAGAACGTTGAAAAGGAAAAATGAAGTTCGATCCGTGATAGAATATTTCTGTTTGAAAAAATTGACGGCGCATAGATTCACCGCGATTTTATGGAAACGTTAGGGGAGTCTGTACTACTGTATTCCACTGTTGTATGGTGGACTTTTCAATTTCAACTTGATAGGGCGTTCACAGAAGATGAACACCGCTTCGACCGCCCTTCCACGTTGATCGCACAAGAAAATGTTGGAAGCATCGAAGAAATGTCTTTGACGATCGAAGAGTTAGCGTGCGTTATTTACTTGTGAGAAGAATTTCTGCGAGACGGTACCGAGAATACTAACCGGCAATCAAAAAAGAAACGACTTGATATTTCAAATGCTTTGTTTGGGTGAGTTCTGATTTTTTGCACATTTTTTACAACAGACGAAACAATTCGATCCCGAGATGAAACCACAATCGTTACAGTTGAAACGACCATCATTTTCGACCGCAGAGGAATTCCATGTTTGATCATCGGTTGGCAAGGTCATGGCTTCAATATTAAGGAAAGCAAAAGGGATATCGTGGATTGTCTATCTGGAGTGAGGAGTCACTATATCACGCTAATGTACGCAGCATTAATACCCGTACAAAGCTGCTGTCATTATGCTGGGATGCTCTTTTGAGGGATGTTGTCAAGGAGAAACGGAGAGACAGACCCCGAAAAAAGTTCCATTTCATAAAGACAACGTGTTGGGTTTGAATTCAACAAACTGAGATCGAATTGGTTGACTATCCATATTATTCCTCGGTAACTAGTATCTGCTAGAAAATATAATTTAAAAAACAAAATGACACTCGGGAGATATAGATGTGAAAAGTAACATTTCTTTTAAAGAGTTAAAGTCTTAGAGAAGCTCTGGCTCGATATGTAGAGACAATGAGATTATACAGAACAAAATATTTTTGAGATTTTAATTTTGTTTTTTTCATTTCATGTCTAATTCGCACTCACTTTTTAATCACTCCTCGTGAAGTAATAATTGGTACTCGTTAATAATCAATAGATAAAATCGTTGCCGGCGCTCGGCTAGCCTCGCCCTGAATCTGCTGGCAGCAACGCGCCCGGACACGACTGAGTTACAGCGGACGCCAGTCGGCTTGACGTCTTGTTTTGTCTACCTTCAACGTGATATTCTTAGTATTGTGACATCTAGTAACGCCCCACTAACGAACGATACAATTAATTATCATTTATTGCATCGCTGCCATGTGTCTTAGTCGCGGTTGGCTCGTTTAATATTGTAAACTACTGGCAATATTTTTACGAGCTCTTTGAAATACTGTTCACCGTTTCGCATCAGGTATTTGGTTTTACGCTCAACGTACCCAGCAGTGGGTTTCTTTTGATATCGCTTTCGTCGTTGTTGCGTATCTGGTAAAGGTTAAGATAAAGAGCGATTGTGAAAATACAATTCGCTTCCGGCGCGTCGTTCTCCTCTAATTTGCAACGTCACCGTCCACAAGTAACGGCTAGTTCTGTTTCATTCAGTTAAATATGTTTCTAGTAATAGCATATTATTGTGCCGTTTATTTTAACGGCAACGGAAGCTTGACCATGCGTTGTTCAAGAAATTATATATTGTGAGAGGATAGTGTGCAATTTAGAAGAGAAAATAAACCTAATTGAGAATTTTAAAAAAAAACCTAAAATTATACTCGTATTGGAAATAATTGTAATGCGACTCGGCACCGACGACAATTATTTAGGAATGTCGAGCTATTTCCGTGTATCGTCAGAGAACAGATCAGTGAATATTGTTTACGCGCGTTATTTACTGGTTAGAAGAGACAGAATTACACACCCTGAAAAGAGTTAATTGACAATAGAATCGGGCACAAACGGCGTCTTTGTTGCGAGCACGTGCGCGCGACGCCCGAGACGTCCCGCTGAATGGCTTAGCGGTAGTCGCTCGTACGCCTTTTGTTGCCGGACGACGGCCCAGCGGCGCGCCGTGCGCATTCCACTTTGCGAGCAAACAAATCGTGTAGACCGAACGCCCGTCGGGCGGTCGCTCCGAAAGTGATTTCTCGTAAAACAATTAAGCAAATACCGAATGTTGTTTCCCGACATAAATCGAACTATTACATTTTACGTTTCTACGGCCATTATTAACTGGACGATTACGATCAATCCAACCTGTAGAATTTATTCCGGCACTACGCAATCTTACCAACTCCAATAACGTCGGCTGTGCAATGTTAATGTCAACTGACAATCATTTGTATGTAGTGAAGTCGAAGTGAGAGTTCATTAAACACGCATTGGCGATTGCATAAATTCAGTCAAACATTTTCTCCCATTTTAAACTTTTTCAATTTTTAAGTACCACTCGCAAATCGCAATTGAAATTGCAAAACAGTTCCACTCGCGTGGAAGTTGTCACGTTCAGCAATTTTCACCATTAACGATTGAACTTGAATCTCCTTTCTATAGAATCTGCCATCGTACCATTCCATAGAGCGCTTTGCTGTCTGCCTTCCAGGATTCACATCGCAAATATTAATATATATATACATACACATACATATACACACACACACATCTTGCTAATAAAAACCATTATAATATAAAAAATAGTTTATATCATTGCGAAAATCTCATAAAAATCCAGCCTGTAGAACTTAAGTTATAAACCAACAGACAGAAAGACGATATAAAATATGCGTGACAAAAGGCGCCATATTGTTAAGGCCGTCAATGACGCTGAAATGGATTCTTCTTGTTACTTTCTACACTGCGGTTAGTAATCAAGGATTCCCTGGATATACAGTGTTATGTGGAAGGTACAATTGCTTTGAGATGGAGAATTGTAACTCACTTCAATCATTCTGGTATTACACAAGAAAAACTGAAAAGTATCCAGGAAGAATTAGATATAGCCAAATACAAATTAGAGCAAATGTAACAAACAAGGTGGAATTCTACCTTTTACATGCGACAAAGGGTCAGGGAAGAAAAATTCTCTATCCTTTCTCGCTCTTACATTTCTCTATCCTTTACAAATACAGGAAATATTTCCAATGTAACTGCAGCAAAGTGGGACCTTGTAAATCAAGTGTTGAAGTTGTTAAGGCCTTTTGAGCAGATTACGAAAATTACTAACTCTAAAAAAGAGCAACAGTGCAACCTTTGAAGAGAAACAACGATCCATTTAACTGATGGGTTAAAAATAAATAATACTTTTATCAACTTTTGGTCAAATTAAGTGCTAAATTTTTATCAGCTCCTGGAAACAGTGCATATTTAGAAATACTTTAGTAAAGCTGGAAATGTTTATGAAGAAAAAAGAAACATACTTTTTCTTAAAAATGCTGAAAAGTTGTTATTTCTGCACAACGACCTATCGCTCTTTAATTTTAATTATCATAATTAATTAGACGAAACTAAATAATATTCGAATTAATTTTTTTAGTTATTAATTAAATTTATTGATTTTTTATTATTATTTCTTTTGATTTAATTACGATGAAAGAAAAATATTGGTGTTTCTTTCTAAAGTAAATACTCCGGTTATAAAATAATTAATTTTTATGTTTTATTTAACAGTCTTATTTTCCAGACAAAATGACCCATTATTTAACAGTCTTATTTTCCAGACAAAATGACCCATTACTTAACCGTCTTATTTTCCAGACAAAATGACCCATTATTTAATAGTCTTATTTTCCAGACAAAATGACCTATTATTTAACAGTCTTATTTTCCAGACAAAATGACCCATTATTAAACAGTCTTATTTTCCAGACAAAATGATCCATTATACAAGTTGCGAGAGCAGCGCTCTAACAAGAACATACCACACATGCCCCAATTCAATTTTATATATGCCGATACGAAGAACTAAATCTGCCTGATCGTTTTTAGAGCATGAAAAAGGTACCCGAGATGTTTAATAATAAGTAGTCAGAAGAAAAAATAATCTTATTCATCTGACCTTCAAATAAGAGACCATGGTAATAATTACATTTGTACATAACTCGATTTAAAAAAAACCGCGGTCGATTTTCCATATTAAAGTAATTACAGATTTTTATGTAAAACTAGTTCCGATAGCGTGGCGACTATATTAATAACATCCATATTAATAACATCCATATTATTAATATCCATATTAATAACATCCATATTAATAACTTATACAAAGTCGAAAATTACAATATTCCTTGTAGTATTTATTCGAAATTGATCTAACATTACACTTTTTTATCGGATGTTGACATTCATCTATCCTAAATATTTCAGAAATTAGTATGTTTAAAAATTTTTCTATCACTTAACGTATTTTATGTTTATTTTTTAGTTACCCAAGAAAGTCGCATAGATTCAAAATAGAAGGAAATAATAAAATAAATTATCCGTTAAGCAAAACGCCTGTCGTATCCAAAAACATAATAGGATCTAACCACACTACAGGAAGTTTATTAAAGAAAATACATTTTAACCTTGAATATAGCTTGAAATAAATAAGGCAAACTATTTTTAATGCCAAATAATATTTTTTATTCTGAAATGCTTAACAATTTCTTAACGAGTTTCATCCTACCTTAATTGAATAAAAACTTACCTAAAAGTCTATAAGTTTTGTTGGATGGCTTTTTATGAATTTTTTTGTTGCCAGTTTTACACGTATGTAATAAATTGAGAAACTGCAATATATGGTGATAAATGAGCATGCTATCAGGAACAGTTGTGCAGCGCGAACTGCAGAAGTCGATTACGACGATTTCATACAAGGTATATCTCTCGAAACTTTATTGTCAAAAAAGCAGTATCCTTAATCGTAAATCATGTTTAATTACCTGAAATGATCGTACTTTTATAAATATTTGCTTACGGATACAGTACAGGTTATATTTCAATGTTTAATCGATGTCTCAATGGATCGAATTATAATAATCGCTTTAAAATAATTAATATTCAAGGTGACGCGGCCGGTCAAAGCGACGCGGCTTGTTCGTCGTTATTGTCACGTCCACTCGACGCGACGGCTGTACCCAATTACGTTTTTAGCCGCGACAGGTGTCTGCACAATAGATAATGTTATATTTCCTTTTATTTTGAACTCTGCGAGTTCGAGCGAGTCACGTATTTTTATAAATTGAAAGTTCACAAAACAGATGACTGAAAAGCTGAAGAATAAATGTAAAATTTGTTTATCATTGGAATGGTTTAAGGGGGCGTTTTGCGCGATTTTATAAACACGTTATTTGGACAGTTTTGTTGAGCTAAGAACATAAAACTTGGCATTCGCATAGAACATAAGTTATAGATATCTAGAAATATATTTTACAAGTATTTTGCTTAATTACCACAAACAATTAGAATAAGTGAAAAAGTATATGACATAATATACCTTTATTTGTTCGCTTCACCAAGTGCTATCGAGTCTGAATTCTCTCGGAATGAATATTTCTTTTTTTTTTAGATTAAAATAATACAAAACGCCTTTCAATCTAAATTCTGATATTAAACATAGTCAAGCAAAAGAAAAAAAATTATTTCTTTTCTTTAAAGCTATTCAAGAAATGAGTACATTTTCATTTCAGAACCATCTATAACGTTTCCAACGTTGAATGTCAGATCCAAGGACGTGCATTTGTAATTGTAAAATCTGTATTATTCTGACATAATTATAATTTGGATTGGTCTAAAAATAACCTTTCATCCCTCGGAATCTAAACGTATCCATTTAAATTGTCAGTCAAAGAAAAGTAAATGGCGCTAGTCAATAGAGATTGCAGTATAAAACTTGCCGCGCGCGTTCATGTCATAATTTTAATCTCATCCACCGCTTGACAAACTTTTAATATAGCCTTTGTAGCTGGACGTGGTGGACATTGAGAAACAATGACAGTCATGCAGCCAAGAAATTTAATTCCTCAAAATTAAATATACTGTAAAATATAACTTCATGGGTAGAATTAATTTTTATAATTTCAGCTATCATTTCAGCAATCATTTTATATATAAGGAACTATTTAATAAATAGAACCATTTAATGTTTTTATTTCATATTATGTGACGTAATCGACGCAAAACGTATATGCTTATACTCGACTTAATACTGTTTACCGATAAATGATAAATATGAAAGTTAAAAAAATTACAGCAATACTTTATTAAATGGTTGTAATGGAAATAAATTATCGATTTTTTACCTAATTATAAGGTATCTAACATTCACGGTTATTTTTATAGGTGTAGAAGTTTCTTATCGAATTTGTTAGATACTGGCGATAATTTAGATGTCTCCGATGGATATACAAAAAGATTTCTGCAATCGCGTTACTTTTTCCCATCAATGAATAACTAATTCATTGCTAACGATCGATACTAAATTAGTCTATAATACAAACAAAATGTTTCTGTGTACTCGTGTATCGTTACCAATTATTTTCAAATCAGTTGGATATTAAATATACTATCGATTTTGCTAGAACTCCAAAATCATTATGAAGGGATGTGACGCGAATGGTTAAACGCGGTGTAGGTAATCACACAATGACCAGTCGTCAGGACTCTAGAAATTGTAATTACTCGTAAGTGTTTACATTTTTACCCGAGGTTTCTACTCAGCATTATCAATTGTACGACTGATTCTTGAATTTTGTAACCTTACCTGAGCTCGTGACCCGGCAGTCTCCTATTTAATTTCTTCACCCTAAACACCACAAAATTTCAAGATTGATGTCACATTTTAATGGGCCATTACCTCGCGTGAATAGATCGGTATAAAGGCGATCATTACAGAGTTATTACCGCCCGAATCTATCATTCTTAAAACTCCTTGATTTGTCAAGATTTAATGACAGAGCTGAAAGTGTTATCTTAAAGTTTATTTCATTATAATTTATAATATACCCATCACACAACTGAGATGTGTCTTTGCTAAAAACAATACAAGTCGTTAAATTATGTCTAATTATCAAGTAACGCGAACAATCTGAACTCGGTTGCAATATATAAACCAGTTCACGGTAGATAAACTCGGACATTACTATTAGGCAAACTGCCTATCAGGTAAGGCGGGTGCCTAAGGCGTCTTCGATTAATCCTTGTGATCGCAAGAACCGGTCGTATTTTAAAATTGTTTTTCAACATTCAATGCTCCCTTCGATCGTAAAGGTAGTAAGGAAAAATAAACTATCAGAGTGTTCCGAAACTAAACCATGGCAAGTTTCTCACAATGGAACTCACATTTCTTGGAAACTAATTAAGAGATGACAAATATAAAGTATTTCTTCTGAAATCCGCTTCGAAATTCGAGATTTGTTATCCCTGTATTATTTTATTGCATCTCGCTGAAATCCGTAGTAAAATTCACATTTTACGTTGTATATGCAATTTTTACTTTTTTTAGGTTTACAGGTCTTTCAGCTTTTAATTTTCGCCAGTTTAAAAAAAGATTCGTACTTCATAAAAAGGATAAAGAGTAAATTCAACTATAATTGTGAACTTACATATCGCAACCTGCATTGTATTTACGGATATTGTAGGAAAATCCTTCAGACTCGAACGCAACGAGTCGTCCCGTAGATTTGGCCAGGTTATTTATTAAAACAGCGGCCGACGATAATGAGCTATCATAATTCCGTGAAGGCGCGCGCGGAATGTCGGCCGCCAATAGGGTTGGCTCCCGGTAGAGATGATTGAGAAGTGCAAGGTGTCTTAGGGAGAATACGGATTGGACTGCGCGAATGACGCTGCGTCGCCGGACCGTGAGAGATAAATTGTAAACAATTCGCAGAAGTATCTCGTCGAGCTGATCGGACGAGCCGTGCTCAGTTCCAATCATCTCCGTTGTTGACACTGCTGAACTCCGGAAAGCTTTATGTTTAATTGTACTCTCTATTTTGCTCCTTGAGTACCGAACTCTTCATGAGAAATTATTATGCCCCGATAGATGCGTTGGCGTGGATGGAATCGAGTACTGATTGTCTTTTGGAAACAATTTTAATTTTCAGTTATTTAGGGGACTCCACATCGAATCAACGGAAGTTTTCAGACTGACTTCCAAATTGCGATGAAATTAATGTATTGAGTAATCTCATAGGAACAAAAAATTCTCTAATATTATGTTAATACAATAATTGACTTCGAAGTTACAAGGCGTTAAAGTTTCAAGATTTGTCCAAAAATGTGACATTTTTTTAAATTGCAATTGTTACTCAATTAAGTTAGGGGGACTTCATATGACACAAATTTTAAATATAAATTTGACTTAAAAACATTGTTGAAAATAATTTGTATGTATATCATATTTAAAATGAAACCTTGTACAACTGTAAGAAACTTTAGAGTTTTGTAACTCCAAAATTAATTATCTTATAAACATATAACATTTGGGGTTCTCTTCATGTCTTTGAAATCACTAATACGAAATTCGATTAAAATTGAAAATGGCGAGGAAGAATTTGTGCAAAAATTGTGTCGACTTCTTACGAAATAATCCGTACCGCAAATTGACATAGATTCACTCTCTACGAGTGCAGATAGAATCTAAGGACGATTACTCAGTTCAATAATGACAACCGTTAAGTATTAGTAAAATTCACAGTGCGAGGGTGCCGTACAAACTGGACACAATTTCTTATAATATTTTAAATTATTAATATTAATATTTTTCTCCATTTAAACATGATATATTGCCTAGTGTAATTTTCATAAGCGTAAAATAACGTGAATTTCTCAAAAGCTATGAGTTTTATAATTCTCACTATGCTTTTCCAGTGAACTTTTACCAACGTTGTCTCTTTCATAATTTTCTATGCAAAGTTTCTAATATTGGTGGAATACATATTTTTAAATAATTTCTTTAGATACATCTTAAAAATTTTTTTAACATATGATGAGATGTTCGAAAAGTACTTTTGGAATCCTTATAATATGTTCTTTTAATTGATACACTGTGCAATAAATTAAATTTTAAAAAAATTGGAATATTTTTTGTTCCCTTCAAAATTTTAATATGAATGTTTTTAGTGTTAACCATTGATATATGCGTAGATTAATATGCATTACTAGTATGCCAAATTTCAAATATTACACACGTCAAATCGTTTCTGAGAAAGATGGCTGTGATAGACGGATAGACGCGTGAAATGTATTCATAATTAAGAAAAATTATTATGGCACATTATGATACAAACAATTTTATATGTACTAAATATATACACGAATATAAAAAAAGTTATCTTTTTCGAATAAAATTACGTTTTTCTCACAAAGTAAAAAGTTATGAAAATTTCATATTAAACTCTTAGTTAAACATTTAACAAACTTCAGATCTAATTAGTAGAACACTTGTCACAGTGAGTTGTTCACTTAAAATTTCACGTATTTTTGTTGACCATAAACTTTCAGCCCAGTGAAATAAATGTTTCTCTTTATTGCAGGGCCATTAGGATGCGATTCCACAAGCGATGCAGACAAAGGACAGCGCTTCCCGATTATAAAGATAAGATTTGTTTACGCATCTATTTCCTGTACTTGACGTGAACAGATCGCTTCCCGTGCTACAGCCACTAAATCAGACATGCCACTCAAATAAATAGTGGCAGTACGAGGATTGGCGTGCTCAGTAGCCATGTGCTGGCCAGTGAAAGTGGAAATAAATCTTCGAGCCGCATTATATTGATTAGGATTGTACTTAAAAGTAAAAATGAACGCGAGTGACGGTAGGATTAGCGCCAAAATGAGTGTTAAGTTGTTTCGATTTTTATTTTTCAAACTACTGTTGTTTCAAATAGCCGCGGTGTGGTGTGGCGCCAAGCATGTGGCGTTCGACGTGAATCGACTCGAAAATAGGTTAAGTGATGTCAAAGACTCTGTTATGGAGGAAGTAGAACACATAATGCATACTGGTAAGTTCAAATGATTTGTATTTTCCTGTCCTAACTATTAATTATCTCACACCGACCTTGTTGGTTTCTTCAAAATATAACCTTTACCTACGAACAAATAGAAAAAAAACTCTTAAAAAGATTGATATTAAACAAATATTTTTAAAATTTATTCTGTTGCCATACCAATATATTTTTCTAACTTTTTTGTCTATTTGTATTGCATTTGTTAATAATTTAAATTCCAAGACTGAGATGATATGTTTTAAATTAATTTGTATCAAACCCTCATCATGAATGTGTCAGTTTTACTCTCTAACATTAGGATATTCGCACTGTGGCCACAATTGTTTTGTTTTAACAAATAATAATTACACTAACTAATTTGATTAATCTCTGAGTTTATAGGTACTTAAAACGTTTAGTGCTCATTTTGCTTTTGCTTCGTTTTTTTAATTATTACTTTTTACTGTAGTTTTTTTGTAAATGTTTTTGAGGTCAATAATGAAAAAGCATGTTCTAAAAAATTACCGCATTACGGTTAGAAATGCCATTGTATTAATTGTGTGTAAGAATGAAAATTAAGTTTCGATATTAATGCACGTCTCAAATGAAATAGAGTGCACAAAATTTAAACTATTGTTATATGCTACCGTTAAACAAATTTAAAAAATTAAATATATAATTTTTATTAAATGACCTCAAATAATTTGTATACTTCATAATTATTATAAGTTAATCATAGTACAGGTATACGGTCAATTAATTACATTTATTTTTGACTTTATAATAAAATAATTTGTACCATGCCTGCTTTGCTAATTTTGATACTATTATAATGATTACGTTACGTAACCTTCTCTGCAATCACTTATCTCGACCGACATTTACAAACCAATAAAATTATTTCTTAATAATTATAAATCGTTTCCAAAAATCCTCTAAAAAAGTAAACTCAAAAGTAGTAAACGTTGCAAAAATAAAAGGATAATATTGGGGCTACCTTGCGCTAAAAAATTTACTAATCTCTGAAAATTAGGGCGACAACGTTTTTTTATCGGATTAAATTATTTATTTCCTAAGACAGTGTCTCGATAATGGTCGGCTTACAAACTACCTAATATCTAAAGAACCTTGTCAGTCGCGATTAGTGAAATGGGTTGCGGTTTAGTTGTACCTACGTTTTTTTTAGAAATACTCACATTATCACGGCCCGACTTCAGTGACATTTAGGACGTTGAGGAGGTGTGGCGCTGAGACAACGAATCGGGAACGGTGATGTAATATGTTTTTACTGTATTGTCACGGCATAATTTTTGGGTCTCTTAAGCCAAATGCCAGTCCTAAAACATAACGAGTACGCACCGCACTCGAGAGCGTGCCGTACTGTTGGACGCAATGGAACATATTTCAGCGCCCTAAAGCCGTCAGAGTGTCGGTGTCAACTTGTCAGGAGGAGGAAGTCTGCGTAACAATTTACGCAGATTTGAATCGAAATTTACGACCGGTCTCCCACTTAGCGTAAATATGTGCGACCGCCGTTTTTGCGAAGTCAAACACGGCGCGGGTGCGGCCGCCGGAAGTCATTTTGCGCTCGCTGCGCCCGATATTCGATACCCCATTGTGACACGCTGTTAGTAGCCGCTTTCGATTTGATTGTTTTAATAACCCGCGCCCAGGTTGGGTTGCGTACACTCAAACTCGTCGTTTGTCGCCCGATCGATAAGCGGCACGTTTGACTAGCCACTGTACAAGATTGTGATGCTTTAAAATCTATTTATGAAATTACAAATGTGTCTAAAACATTCTAGTTATAATTTTGGTTAATCTGCGGTTTTCTACACATTAAAAATAAATATAGCGATATCACCAATGATAGACGAGCACCATTGATCGACTTTTTTTTCAATTCAAAGCAAATGTGAAACAATTTATGTACTTCCTCCTAAATTTATGAGAAATGTCACTTGAATTAGCTATTTCGTTTCAAAATGGTAACGCAAAAACTGCGCTTGGTTAGTGCTACAAAAATCCGATTTTTTAATAAAACCACTTAGAAAGTAAAATTATAACTGTGTTGATAGTTTCTTTATTATAAATATAACTAAACTTTCATTCATTTCCCGAATTACTGAAGTAATTTGTAATTTTATACGTACAACGGTACATATTTACTTGTATTAGTACTGATGTTTATTACTGGTTATGACAAACTGACTTTCCAGTGATCGGCGAGTGCAGATATCATTTTTTTTAAGGAATTTTTATGGATAAAGACATAAAGCTCTTTTTTCCTTGTCCACTTAGTATACATTTAAAATATACCGATCGGTTGTACAGTAGGTCGATCAGTAAATAACAATCTAGCCGATCATTGGATGTCCGAACGTCCACCCGAATATATGGGAAAGGTTATTGAGACCATAAGGAATAGATAACAGTTGCAGCTAAGCGACTTTGAGTACCTCATGACAAAACTAATTGAAAGACTCAAATTAGTTCTTCAATAAGACATAGTATGAACTTACCAAAAACTGAGTAGAATGTTTCGGAAAGATGGCTGTTAATATTGCATGAGAAATACTTCCTAATTACGAACGATTGTAATCTACTTGGCAGTGGCAGATAATTGCAGTGTGCTGAAAAAAAGAATATATTACGAATCAAAACAGATCGAACTACTTCAGACAAAAGACGCCTGAAAACCAGACAAAGGCTTAAGACGATGTTAAAAAATAGACATTATAAATTGGTTCCAAGCAGTCGAACGCTGTTTAAAGGATAGTAACCAAAAACATTTTATAATAGAACCGAACGTAATCTTCAAGATCAATTAAAATTATTTTTCTTATAACCAAACCCAGGCCATGAACTCCCAAAAAGAGGAAACACATGTACTTAATAGTTTTATATGAATAAAACCTGAAAAAATGCGGCCTGATTGCTTGTCACCCATTGGCGGCCTTATTGCTTTTCAGTGTGCTCAAAGATTAAGCAATAGGATAATCGGAAACTGGGTGGATTTATGAATAAGAATAAAGAATATTATTGACCCTTGGTTTGAAGTAAAAAAAATCGTGGAACCAATTTTATTATTTTTAGAATGACATAATCCCACGTGAATATTAGGAATCAAAAATTGTTCAAATGCTGCCTTTAAAAGAACGAAGGATTGCATAAAAAATGTGTTTATATGCCCAACATGGAAAAAATGACCAATGAAATTATTTCGGCCCACACAGAATTTGTGAAGTATTTAGAAAGTAAGATCGCCAGAGTCTTTTTAGATCAGAAGTCGTTTTTTTATTAAAAAAGAAACACGATTAAAAACAATTTTCTTAATGAAGACATGGCTTAATATCTAATTTGGGCCAAAAATAAACCGGACGACTTACAACGTTATTCAAATTCTTCCAATCCCACCGGTACTGCACTCTCAACGTTAAGCTCAAGAGTCTTATTGTTATACTCTAGTCTTATTGTTATACTCTACCTAACTTGACTAGCAAGAAATAATATGATCTAAATTCTCGAACATTAGTGTCTTCACCGATTATTGACATATTTCCCAGTTTGGCTAAATAATTTAATTCTACTATCATCTACACAGTTAAAAAAGACGTAAACAAAAACGTGAACTTACAAAGGTTTTTAAATTGACTTATATACCCAGCCAAATGCAATAATGACTGATCCGATATCCCATCAACTCTTAAGCCTTTAACACATTGTCTATTTTTGGAGGTAACATTTTATCCCACTTCTAACTAATGATAAAAAACAAATCTCTCAGTTATATCACATCAGTTAACTTCACAGATGAGCCCGCGAAAATAGGACGGTACAGGAAACTTCAGCAAATTTAAAATTATCCTTACCGGTGAAAAATTGCCATACCAGGATCTAGTAACTAAAGGACTGATACAGTGACACTAAAAACTCTATGGACGCAGTTTTCAGAGTCATCGTTCCATGTCCTCTTTTTGGCGTGAACAAGATGTCAAAAAAAGAACGAAAAATAAAGAGAGAAAATACCTTTGGCTATAACAAGCAAAGTTCATATTATGAATTCTTTTCATAAATAGATAAGAAAAAAGATAAAGGAACAAGATATCTGAAGACACGAAAATAAATTGGATTTAAAACTGACAAAAAAAATATAACTTGGGATGAACAGACTTCAAATGACTCGGATTTGAAGTATGATGAAAGTAGAGACAGTTACGGATACGATTATGAGAATGTTTATTTTTCAGAAAGAGAGTATGAAAGAAAAACACTTCCGCGAAAAGATTATTTCGTATCGTATATTGAAAATGCGCCTTTAAAAGCAAATTGACTTCTTCAAAGCTAACTAACCGAAAGAAAAGAATTACTCAAGGATGTTGTGTACGTAGGTGAATATTTTCCAGGCAAAGTAGAAAATAAGAAGGAAACTTGCACGAAGTAAACACAGTGATACTGTCAACAAGGAATTTATAATATGGCCTAATAAGACCTATCGAATTTAGAATAGGGGCGATGAGGACTTGAAAGAGGTCAAAGAGACTTTTGAAGTAATAGGTTTCTACAAAATTAAATAGATAAAAAATATATTTACTTTTTAAGAAAGTTAAATTTTTACAATGTTAATAACCTATGTAATTTTCATTTGACTTGATGTCATGTGATAACGATACCTTTTACTTTTCCTTATTTTTCTAATTAAAATATTAAAAATTTGTTAGCAGTTTGTAATTATAACTTGCTTATTACTGATTTTGCTGAACTAGGTAGTTTTGGCATTAAACAAATTCAGTCAATACAAATTAAATTTAATGTGATTTGATACTTGAAATAAATTGTTGTTTATCAATGCTTGAAGTAAATTTTAAATTTCTTTGTTATTTCTCCAGGATGTCAATCACTAGTGTTGTCTATCACTGGGTGACGATTACTTGAGGATCGATCATTTGAGTTTGGATTACTGGAGATTCAGTTAATTTCATTTTCACCTTCTGTTTACAATTTTATAAAGTTTTTAAAACTATATTAAAGAAATCTTAGGACTTTTTCACTAATCTTCGTTGTTCTAAGTTAATAAACAAATTTGCAATTTATAACGACATTACATCATCTCTTAAATACCGATTATTCGCTATCACGCTACTTTACATTACCAAAGCATTACAAGTAAAGCGACTTGGGGAAAACCAACACTCTCACAGTACGATAATATGGTTTATTTTAAACAAGTGAAATGTCCTAATTTCAGGGTAAAAATGTTTTGATGATATAATATCTTTAAATATTCAACTAGAAAACAAGTTATTGATCGCGTTTGAAGGCGGTCATGTCGATTCGCTCCTCTCTTGGGGAAAATAGTGTTTCTCTGTTTCTAGTAATTTGCAGGATTAGGTAAGGATGAATAATTTTGTAACCTGTTGCATACTTCAGACAGTTAGAGTATTTTAATCAAATGTTATAATAAATTTGTAACCTGTTGCATACTTCAGACAGTTAGAGTATTTTAATCAAATGTTATAATAATTTTGTAACCTGTTGCATACTTCAGACAGTTAGAGTATTTTAATCAAATGTTATAATAATTTTGTAACCTGTTGCATACTTCAGACAGTTAGAGTATTTTAATCAAATGTTATAATAAATTTGTAACCTGTTGCATACTTCAGACAGTTAGAGTATTTTAATCAAATGTTATAATAATTTTGTAACCTGTTGCAGACTTCAGACAGTTAGAGTATTTTAATCAAATGTTATAATAATTTTGTAACCTGTTGCATACTTCAGACAGTTAGAGTATTTTAATCAAATGTTATAATAAATTTGTAACCTGTTGCATACTTCAGACAGTTAGAGTATTTTAATCAAATGTTATAATAATTTTGTAACCTGTTGCAGACTTCAGACAGTTAGAGTATTTTAATCAAATGTTATAATAATTTTGTAACCTGTTGCATACTTCAGACAGTTAGAGTATTTTAATCAAATGTTATAATAATTTTGTAACCTGTTGCAGACTTCAGACAGTTAGAGTATTTTAATCAAATGTTATAATAATTTTGTAACCTGTTGCATACTTCAGACAGTTAGAGTATTTTAATCAAATGTTATAATAAATTTGTAACCTGTTGCATACTTCAGACAGTTAGAGTATTTTAATCAAATGTTATAATAATTTTGTAACCTGTTGCAGACTTCAGACAGTTAGAGTATTTTAATCAAATGTTATAATAATTTTGTAACCTGTTGCATACTTCAGACAGTTAGAGTATTTTAATCAAATGTTATAATAATTTTGTAACCTGTTGCAGACTTCAGACAGTTAGAGTATTTTAATCAAATGTTATAATAAAATCGTGATCCGTAATGGGATCTGGCAGATGTGAAACATCTAAGTTTTTTTTATCTTGATATATTTTTGTCCAATTGAAAACTAAAAAAAACATATATTTAGATAGTTGTTAATAATAAACTTATAAATTTTAATTTAATATCATTATTTTTTTTATCTAATAATTTCTTACAAAAATATTTGTTGAGAATATATTGAAAATATATTTTTAATTTTAAAATATTGTTAGCAGACAAGACGAGAAGCTGGCCGAATGGCACTTCGCGACGTGCCATCAGAACGTTTTAACTCCTATTCAAACGCGCCGTTAGATGTTTCTTATCAAAATGCGCAAAACTTCGTATAATCTCAAAATATTGCCACGAGCACGGTGAATGAAGTGGTAAAGTAACTGCTTACTTACATACATTCTGAATGTGATACAACGAGCCATCTAAGTGTGGTCCGATTTTTATACGTGACTTGTTTTTGTTTTAGAAATTTTTGTTTGCTACTACTGATGTAGTAAATAAAAAGTTATAAAATTTGGAAATACAAAGACAGGTGTGGAGGACTTAAACGCAGTTTAGAAAGGCTCAAGGTACCCGCAGCAATCTCGTCGATAAGTGTACTAATTAATTACTATACGAAGTAACCGGTATCTATTCGGCGTTTAAGAGCTTCTAGAAATTTCACAATCGCTGGAAACATATTTCGTTTCGTATTTCACAACACTCGAGTGTAAAACTTAAAAATAAAAGCCCATGTTATTTCCGCGTAATGTTTTCATTGGAGTCGCTTCCGCCGCCCTAAACATAGAAATCGAATGCATTTCGGGAGCAGCTCGAAGCTGTAGAATATTTACCGAGCTTATCATCGGCCATTAAGCTCGATGCGGACTCCAATGTAGTCGGCGGTGAGTGGAAGTGAAGAAAAAGAAGCGAGAAGCGAGTGAAAAAGGCGCGCGCATTTTTACGACGCAGCAACAGAGCCGAGTGGCGCAACGCGCGCCGCCCGCTAACGCCAGACGGAGACGTCGTCCCGTGCATCCGATCGAACTAAAGAGATCACTGAAACGTGTCTCCATTAATATTTCGTAGAAATAAATCGAGTAAAACAAACAAATAAATACAGAGTTCCAAAAATTGTGTTGAAATTCACTTACTATATATTCACATTCTTTATAAACTGACAGATGATGTGGAATTTGTCAATTTGAAGTTATGAACATTAGTGGGAAATGATAATTGTAGAAACGAATGAACACAAAATGATGTATGTTGTGGGAGGTTTGAAATATTGACACCGATCCAAATGTACGGTTGTTTTAATTTTTAGGCAAAGAAATAAAGAATAAAAATTGAACAAAGTTAAAATCTAGTTTAATAACGAAGTAAAAAAATAATGTTACGCTCAAATCAATAATTAAACACGGAAATGTGCAGTATATCCTGCAATAAAATGTTTCGTCATTTGCTGAAACTGGGGCAACAAAAAATAGGGTTACTTAACAATGGTTTACAGACAACTAAAAAAAGTTTAGAAGATTATTTTATATTCTGCGAGAGTGATATATCGAAGGACATCATTTTGAAAATTACGAATGGAGTTTCACCGCTTTAGAACGCAAAGCCGGATAAATGTTGGAATTAAAATTACGGAAGAATTGAGTGAAAAATGTGTGAAAAATCAGGAGAGACGTATATAAGACACGTGAATGACGATATCATATTGTTGCAGCATGAAAATACTATATTCATATCTCGAAGTTCAATGGCTGGGTGTATCTGGGTAGTCGCGTATACCTACGTAGCGATAAGCGAGGTTCGAGTCGAACGACATCTGCGATAGGGTCGAGCGCGTGCCGTCTCACTCGACCGCACAGCGGCAGGCGGCGGCTATCTTATCGCCTATCGGCGCTCCGCGGCGCGGCACCTGTGACGTCGCGCACACTCGCAACGTGCCTTTTATTTTTATAGAGTTAGTATTACAATCTGGATACGAGACGGTAAGTACTCTCTCGACCGCAGCCCAAGTTTTCAGATTAAATAGTAATGTTACACGAATATAGCAAATGGATTACTCTTGGCTATTATGTATTATATAAAAACGCTATTCTAGTCTTTCTATGTGTGCAGCAGCAATAGTCACGATGTCTCGCGTACCCTTTAATAAGGAAGCAGCTTGCCTTCTTCTCAAATGAAACACGCGCGCTTTCACATGCAGTAATATTTTGAAACGGCGGTTCTAAAATTATTAGCGGTTCTATAATTTTTTACATGTATTTAATAGAGGATTTTTCTATAACTGTGGACACTGTTAGCCTCGTAATTAATAAAACCCGTAGTGACTCATAATTTATATTTATTAATTAAGAAATTAATAATTGAAACTCAAAAATTCAATTCTTTGTGCCCCCCCCCCCCCACTACCTTGAGGACCCTTAATCGATCAATTGTTCTATATTACTCTTGCTATTAATTAAACTGCTTACCAAATCATATTCGGTAAGCGAATATTTCAAACATAAATAAATTAGAATAACTTATTTCCTCACTTAAAAATTGCCTATATACACGTATTCTTGATCTAAATGTATATATTTAGATAATTTTTTACGCAATTAAATTTATCGTTTTAATTTATTAATATTGAAGCATCACATTTTCTGAGCCTAGTTTAGTAAGTATTTTGATTTAAACTTGCAACAGTCATTTGAATAAGTCTAAACTACTTTAGTAAGTATTTTGATTTAAACTTGCAACAGTAATTTCAATAAGTATTTTTATTTAAACTTGCAACAGTAATTTGAATAAGTAGTTTAGTAAGTATTTTAATTTAAACTTACAACAGTAATTTGAATAAGTACTTTGTTTACCGATTAGTCGAAGTTTTTGAGTTTTTAACTATTAATTTGTAATAATATATTTTATAATTAATGAACGTAATTTATAGTTTTTTGAAGGTTGGATAAGGGTTATCGAAGCATACTGTATTACGATTTATATAATAAATATGATGACATGTCAAAATTTATTGTTTAAACGCCCGCAACATCAATTTTGCGCATTTCGTGCAAGAAGCTCATCGCCCAATAGTTGATATCGATTACCGACCTATGCGAGATACACAACAAATTACGTTTTTAAATTATTTAATAGTCAACAGTATTCACTGTTTCACAGGTATTTCACAACAGTATTCACAGGTTTGAATAAAGAATCATTCATTTACTAGGCGTTTAAATTACCTTGTTTGAAGAATTTCTTTTCGAAAAAAAAACAACTTTATTGTCGTGTCGACCATTGGTGTTTTTCCTCTATATTATACTTTACATTATCTGTTTTATTTATCATAACAAATATAATTCTGTGTAATGAATTAATAAGTAACGCTGTCAAGTAAGAGTAGAGATCGCGCAACATAGGGGTCTTGAGAGAGTATCGTTACTCTCTTTTATTTGTTAAGTTTATTTCTGTGTGTATGTATGTATACATACTCATATATCATCTGTATGTATGTATGTATACATTATAATGTGTATGCCCCACACCCGAGATACTTCTGAACCTACACAAATAAATCCGAAAAAAATCTAATGAAAATTGTGCTTAGTGAGGGTGTTCATTTAAAACTAATTTCGAGCACATTCCATTAATAAGTTTTTTTCATAGAATCACTAAGGAACGCTACCTTCACGTGTTCCGACAGGTATTTCACCCATCCGAGAAACGGCACATTTAATTATATTGTAATGACTTAAAAATTACTTAGACATTCTGTTAGTTTCCTTCAGAGTGAAAATTATTATTACACAAGTGGGAGGATGTGAAAAAGACCAAATTATCAAAGAGTCTTTTGGAATTACACGTAAGCCAAGGACATCAATGAAAATGAAAATTACTGCCACAACATTAAAAAGATTAATAGTACTTTTTTTCTCAGGGACGACATATCAAGAGCCACCGTGGGAAAAAAGAAATGCGTATCAAAAATGGCCAAAAAATGCAAAAAAGATTCGTGGTGAACAGCATGAAAAGATTGTGAAACATTCAAACGAGAAAACCCTGAAGTTAAATGCTCATACTTTTATTTACCAAAAACAAACCGTTCTATGTTTAAGAGCCATCTGTGAGTGGACGTGAAATGTGCTTGTGCAAAACGTACACTAACACAACATACAAGGCCAATGCACTTAAAAATAGCGGTGTCATTAACACTAGTGATCGTAATGCTTTGATTGCTGCGACAGTCTAATAGAATTTCACTACACAAACTCAAGCTTGTATGTACGGAACTTGCAATCAATATCGAGACATGAAAATTGAATCTAATGCTGGCAAAAATACGGGAAAATGAACTGGAAAGAATGGGATAGAATTGTATGAAAAAGATGGAAAACGAAAGAAAGCCTTTAAGTATATGAATATTGAGAAAGAAGGATCAGTCAAAGAGCTGATGAAAGAAGTTAAAGAAGTAATGAAGGTGTTGAAGAAACACGTATACAATATGAAGGTCCAGTTTCATAAATTTAGACAAGAAATTGACAATTTACAAGAAACAGAAGCAGTCACAGTTGTAGACTTCAGCGAAAATTATAGCTGCAAGCTTCACGAAGAGATTCAGTCACATCAGTGTGAAGGTTTCTCTACATACAGTAGTGGTATACCTAAATAATGGTGATAATAACCAAACAGTTGGATCTTGTTGCACCGTGTCGTCAAACACCCAATCATCACCACAACCTGCAACTATATGGGCCCATCCGGACCCAATATTGAAGGACATTGGGAAAAACTACCCAAAAGTCACATAATATGTGCTAATGAATTAATTCTACGAAGCACTGAAAGATGTGAGCAAGACCAGACTTTATCTTATATCTTCGGATGATATATCAAATGTGGAAAAACTTATACCAACTCTGATGGGAACTAAAATTGTACACCAAATATTCACGACAATTCGAGGAGAAATCATGTACAGAAACATAAGCTGTTTTTTTAATTTTTATTTTTAATTTATCTCCAAGAGTTAATCGACCGGTTGTGTCTCAAGCTGCGATTGAAATAGGATCTGTAGTTGTTCCTGACAATATCGCCAACCCTGTTGATACAGTTGCTGTTCATGAACAAGTAGAAGGAGGTAACAATACAATAAACAAAAGTGTTTATAAGGTTGGAGCTAGAGCTGCATCAACTCAGGAAGTTAATAGCATGTCCCAAGTTCAGGCAGAAGTTGAATCTGTGTTGGATGATAATGTATATCCAGATTCTGATGAGGACGTGCCACTTAGAGCTTGTACAAAATCACAGAAATCGCCTTTGAAAGAAACTGAAGTGGCCGACTTATGCCAGTCTCGTCAGAAGAACTGGTATAGCATTATTTATCAGACACCGGAAGGTTTAAAAGACAAACACGCCACGGAAACTACATAACCTTATATTTCGGCTCAAAATTCTCGTGATAAAGAAAATGAAGAGAGGCCAACAGTACTTCGATTTCTTTATTAATATTAATGTGTCAGAAAAGTAATTTTTATATGACTTTCCAGTGCTTTCTTTCATATTTTTCTTGGATTTTTTTAATTACTATATGATCTCAAATTAAGACTGATCATTCTGTAGTTTTGGTTTAAATTGTCAATATTGATTATTTTAATAATTTAGACTTGTATTTGTCTCTGGAGTCACAAGATATCTCCAGGGTAACGATTTTATCCCTCAAATTTACTGACGACTTTTTACTTTTTATGATAAACCTTCTTAAAGTAAACGGACATTTGTAAACAAATATATTACATAGCTAGATCCGGTTAGCACAGAGATGTTAGTTTTAATTTTAATTTACCAAGATCCGAATTAAAAAAAGTGACGAAAAAATTATATGAAAAAAATTAAATGGTGAATGATGATAAAAAAATGAATGATAAAAAATGATAGGTTAAAAAAACATTTAGTTTACTTTTTCTACTTTCTCTGTAACGCATTTGTGCTTAATATAAATTTATTTCTTTAATATAAATATTGATTTTCCTGTTCCATATTGTTTTAATCTTTTTATGAGCAAATATAAAAAGTTACCCAGGGGAATTATAAAAGCTTAGCTTCTTATTTTGTATGCAAAAAGTACTGAAAAATTCAAAAATGTCGGTGATGAAACTACTATAGCAAAATTTAATATATTTTCTATTGATATCACTTAGTCATTTTATGAAAATTTGCTATTTCATTTTTGCAAAAAGCTTTGATCAAGTGCAAGGAATAGTTTATTCACCCATATACGCATACATCACAAACTGGACATGTTTGTAAGTGATGTGGAACGTGTCTAGTTTGGATTTAAGTTCAACAAATTGCGTCGTGACAAGTTTCAAAAATGTATAAAATCTCTGCTAGGTAAATCACGTAATAAATTAAAATGTGAGACCTTAAGGTAGAACAATGGTTCATTGACGTAGATCATATATTTTTCATTGTGAGTTAACTTAGAAACTCTGTGTACCGATTCAAAAATATAAGTAAAATATGTAAATGATTGAAATAATATAAATCAAGTGACCATAATCAGAAAATCAGCCCACATAAAGATGTAATGACAATAAACACGCATTTAGGGTTTATAGCCAATAAATATATATTTAATTATTAATTGACCAAATGTTCTTGTAATTAGTGTCTTTACCAGTTCTACTTGCTAGGATATTTTAATTATACGCTCGCATCTAATGTTAATGAATCTTTCCAAAATTTACCATTGCCACCTATAATTCTTCTTTCCATGGACTCTACTTCTTCAAAAATTAAATAGTAAATAAACTATAAAGTAAAGTCACAACGATCAACTATCACCGGAAACTTTCACGGGGAAGAAATAAAACGGTTTTTTCGTCGACTTGAGGTGCGATGAATAATTAAAAACCTAGTCTGTCATTAGAAAAATGTATTTGTCTTATAATGTACATGTTTAAATGTAATTTTTGTTAGATTTTGCGTATTTATATTTTAATGTATAAGCATGTTTTCCTTTTCCCGACGTATTTGTACTTCAGTGTGGAATCTATATATATGTATATGTATATGTATATGTATATGTATATGTATATGTATATGTATATGTATATGTATATGTATATGTATATGTATATGTATATGTATATGTATATGTATATGTATATGTATATGTATATGTATATGTATATGTATATGTATATGTATATGTATATGTATATGTATATGTATATGTATATGTATATGTATATGTATATGTATATGTATATGTATATGTATATTTAATATGTATATGTATATGTATATGTATATGTATATGCATATGCATATGTATATGTAAATGGATATGTATATGTATATGTGTATGTGTCTATGTGTATATGTATATATGTGTGTGTATATATATATATATATATATATATTTACAATTTTTTTTTTATTTATTTATTTATTTATATACTCATTCGTAGTATTAAAGCAACTTTCATAGCTACCAGCAATTCCTCTGGTCACCATTACCAAGCATCCTTTTATAAATTGTTAACTTACTTCATTCTAGCGTAACCTCTTCAATTTTTACAATCGTGCATTTCACCCATAATACTGAAATAGAGGTAAATATATCTCAGTCTTTCAACATTAACATATTTATCAAAAAACTGACTTCCTGATCAGTAATAACGGAAACACATTCGCGACCATAATAAACCTATGTCCTATATGAATAACCTACGTTCGATATGGTCACCTATCTCTACCTTACCTACGGTATATCCCATTTTTCTTTGTTCTTGTTGAATGACTCAATATAATAATTCCCAGAAAACTTGACGCACTAAATACAAAAGACTTAAGAACTGATGAACGTCGTAGCGATTCAACCCAAAGTAAATGTAACATTATCCTTAAATTAAATTTATCCTGATCAATGTTACTTTATAAAAAAAATTTAAATGACCATTTTGAGATAATGTCACCACGCAAGCGAAACTGCGGGTAAAAACTATAGTAGTATTTCTTATCAGACAATACGTTCGCCTGAGAACAGCGTAAATTGATGTCTTAAATATTATTTTTATAAACGCTTTATTATTGATTAAATATTTATTAATACATCAACATTGCATATGTATCAATGAACGTTAAACATTGATGTTTTCAATATGTTAATAATATAAGTACAATGTTGACTACATTTTATTTCGTTACTTAAATTACATCTTTATGGGCGGTTCCTTCCAAGCAACCTACCCAAATTCGTATTTTTTTAGATCATTACGATCATGACCATTCTGGACGTTCATGGTCTGATGACATTTAGTTTTGTCTCAACGATCCTCGTAAGCTAATTTTATAGACTTTACTTATCAAACGCTATGAACGTGGCACATAATCAAATATTAAATTAACACACATTCTCTATTTGCTCCCAGTCGAGTTTTGCGATTTGCCTAACAGTAAGACACGTCACGGTATAAAATTCCAAATTTGAGGAGGATGTTTTACGAACGCGCTTCTTTATTCGGGGTCAGTTTCCGGTCAATAATTCGCGTTCTTCGACATTGAGGTGCGCAGTCAATCTGGTCCCCTTTGGATACTAACTTTATTGTGCTAATGGTAAGTAAATACTACAAAGATACTGCACAAATGCGCAAATTCACGAAACCAGTTGATTACTTATCATTATAAAAACACCGCTCAGAAAAACCATTACAGTTTTTTTACAAAGTGACGAAGCATTTAATAAAATTGCAAGACAAAAATATAATATTCTTATCTATGGTTCTAAACAGAATATGCAAATTGATACATGCGTCTAGTTCTACAACCAGCTTCACTCTCCTCCTCTGTCTTATCGAAAACGGCTTGACAAAAAAGTGCTGACTGTTTTATGATTAGCTTACGATTAGCATCTAACATTTTACCCTCGCACGACCTCTTTTAAGAGTCTGAGATGTTTTTCCATTCCATGAATAATAAAATATCGTTTAATAAAAGTTATTTATGTAAAATTCACGTATATATCACATAAATATACGGTTTCAACTCTTATTCTGACCGTTTGTATGCCGCATCTTTGTATAAACGCCTTAGTCACACTCCGTAATCGACCGACAAATAATCTCTCTAATTTAAGATTTGTATGTTTAAGAACTGTTTGCAATCAATTTGTTTGTGATCATCGCTTGACGAATGTGCAGTATGTTGACAAAGAACAATATGAGTGAAATTGTTGAATATTTTAAGAGGCGGAAATATGAACTCGAGCGACAGCACATCGAGCACATACATCGAGTGTATTTTCAATGATGACCGCAAACAGCGGGCACTCTACAACACTGAATCGCAATCGTACAGTTAATTGCATTAATCGATTCAACTGCATGTTGCGTGTTATGCGATTTTCCGATTCGTGCGATAACCACAATGAAATAAAATTTAAAAAAATGACTTTTTTGAAAAAAATTTCATATTTATGAGATTAATGAATAATATATAATATAATATAATATAAATACTCATACCGCATATGCACTGAATCAAGCCCGATAGGTGTGAGTTTACGTGTCCGTGACCCGTTAAGAGTTATTATATACTGTATTTCGTCCACAGTAAATCGTACCTCTGCTGTACAAAGGTTTGTGCGTCGTGGTGCTTTTGAGTAAATGTTTAAAAATGGCCGCGTGCCGGGTCAGATATACTTAGTTTCATATTTATAAACTTTTTCACTTAAGTTTTCCATATAGGCTTTTCCTATTTTACGATTTTACCGTGGTCGTCATTACAACGTGTCGTCAAACAAAATATTCGCGCTGTTCTTAAGTTACCAAAGTTTTTTCCAATTTCCAAGTAGAGTGCATGCAGAGCCATAAAGATGAAGTTTTGGGCGCACACAATTCGTTTAAAAACTACTGAAGATCGTAATAACTTCAATAGTTTTCTATTGTATCGCTGTGCACACGTAAATGGACGGAACATATGCGCAGGGGAAATTTTAATAACTTTTACACTATTGCATCAACTTCGCTGAAATCTTCACCGATGTTTAGTTTTTTTCATTAATTAATAACGGAAATCGGGGCAGGTTGTTGTTATATTGATACAGCAAGAGGCGGAACCCCTTGCTATAGGGTTCGCGACAACAAAGTAAGACTATTATAATCTATTTATCATATCCATTCCGTTATTATTTCATTTCGTTCTTGAGATATACTATTTCACGCATAGACTTAATACACTACGAAGTCTCTGAGTGCATGCAAGTCGGGTGCCGCGCAGCAATATTAAGAACGTATTTACAAAATCCTGCTGGCCGAGAACGGATATTTACTAGTCGTAAAATCACTAATATACACGCGTAGCAACGTCGCTTGTGGTGTGCAAAAATGTATAGCCTATTTGCATTACCTTGATCCCGAGATAATTAAAATTAAAATATGTGTTCAATATTTGTTTTGGTAACCAGTTTTATTTATTTTGTATTTTTAAACGTACGTCAATACAACAATAACATATATTAGTATTATTACAATATTAATAATGATTTCATCAAATTGCCAGCTAACTAGAATGTCTGTGTACAACGATTTTATATTCCACATGCGGCTTTATAGAAGTAGCAATAAACTGGTGACTACTGGTTAGTGTCTACTATTATTTTGCCATTTGAAATTGGCTTTGATTGGTGTAATAGGTTGCTGCCTATAAATTATAAACACGCCTTAAAAATATAACCACTAAATGTCAATTTTTTTACGGGAATGAGTAGTTAAGTACAAAAAAGCGACTTCTCTAATACTATCTAAAGCTGCTGACTCGGGTCGTGGTGCTCCGTCCTTTCCAAAATGCGTGTAGTCTAGAAGTAAACAACTTAGGATCAATTCAATATAAATAATTTAATTGAGTACCAATGATAGATATGATAATTATTAAAGGGCCTGTAATTTTAGGGCAACCTCTTGTAAACTAACATGTCCTAGAATACTCGTACAACTAAGTCCTTTTAATGAACCGCGAATATGCTAGAATACTCGTACAACTAAGTCCTTTAAATGACCCGCGAATATGCTAGAATACTCGTACAACTAAGTCCTTTTAATGAACCGCGAATACGCTAGAATACTCGTACAACTAAGTCCTTTTAATGAACCGCGAATACGCAAGAATACTCGTACAACTAAGTCCTTTTAATGAACCACGACAAACTATCTCAATAAACCGACATTGTAGGGGGCGACAAATACGATAGTTGTTGCTTTCATTCGTGGATATTGCCTTAAGGCCACCTCTCGACTATCTTTATGTTATGTTGCAAAGTGTCATTGCACTTTAGTAATTATCGAAAGTATCATAGTATTAAGTAATTTACCTTAAATAATAAAATCTACGATACAATATTTATATACCTTTGGATATCTCCTATACCTTGTCCATATATGCAGTTGAAAGGATCACAAGTTTTTGACCTTAATGAACTGCAAATAAAACAAAGCCGCTAACAATTTATTTTTTAACTAGCTTTTCCCTCTTAAAACGGCTGCTGTTATAAAAATTATAAAAGGAAACTTTTTTAAATAAGTATAATTCATATTGAAACGCGAAATTGCTATATCTTCTTTTTAGTTGATCGATTGGGATAAAACAAAGATTATATGATACAAGGACCTCAGAGATAACAGAATCCACCAGTAAAACTTCACCGAAATTATTTTAGCTACTAGCCTAAGTTGTTTAGTTCGTAAACAAATAAAAAGTACTTTTGTTCCGTTACCTTAAATATTTTCTTGGAAATATCTTTAAAGTACAATTAACAAGTAATTTTGCAGTTTTATTGTCCTAACTAAAGTAATGCTAAAGTATGCTTGTTTGTCATTCTTTCACGTCGCAATGGCGCTTGGGATTTGAGATAAAGTAGCAACAGAATCACTCAGTTTAATACTTAATTTCTTTTTTCTTTAAAAGTTTAATACTTAATCAATAATATTACAAATACAAAAATGGGTTTGTTATCTTTTTTTCACGTCAGAGCTGAATAACTTGTCGATGTGATTTTGTACCCAAAGATAGTTGACTTACCGGGAAATGACATAGACTATTTTTTGTGCCGGGAAATCTCATTCCAACTTATAAACCTAACTTGTATTACAAGTGCGAAAGTGTGTTTATTTGTACCTCTTTCGTGTCGCAACGAAGCTTTATTAGTAGTCGGCGAATCGGGGAATGACCCAGGCTAATTTCAACCCAGGAAGGCTTAATTTTACTAACATTTTAATCCTAATTAGTATTATAAATGCAAAAGCCTGTTTGTTTATCCTTCTTATATGTCGCAACGGACCTACGGTTCGACGTAATTTTTTGCACAGAGGTGGACCAGGATCTGATATAGGCTACTTTTTTATCTCAGGAAATCTCATTCCTTCGGAAAAATTCATATTTGAAGTAAAAAAGTGCACAATGGGAATAACGAAGCAACGTCGAAACTGAGTCACGGATAGATTTTTTTTTGATGCATGTAGCGATTTTTGAAACGCTACATGCATCATATAAAATAACAAAATCGCTCCCCTTAATCCCGAGTTTGGAGGGAAATATATTTATTTTAATTTTCTCGCTTTTTAAGCTAATGATACATATAATTTTAGTATTACCAAATCCCCAAATAAAAAGTTTTAATTTCTCCCTATAAGTATAAACTATAAACACGGAGCGAAACTGTGGGTAAAAGTTAGAATTTATAGAAAAACTCTCATTTTAGACGTTTTATATACAAACTTTGAATGAATTTGTTATTCTGGAATGTTAGTTTGTAACTTTTATAAAGAAAAAGACTCGTGGCTTTTCATTCCTTTTCACTCGAAATTCAAATCGAAAGTAACAAATGAATGGACAAAATAAATCAAATATTTCTTACAAGTTTACCGATTAAAATAATTTACTACAATGAATAACTAAAATGCATTCAATAATCAAATAAATGGAATGAAGTCGAAACTAATAATAATAAGGCTGAGAGGTGATTAATTTGATTATGAATTTATATTCATTGCTGGAATGACAAATATAACGCTAGAATGGCAAATATAACGCTAGAATGCAGAAGCTTTAAAATTATAACATGTACACGCATTTGCATATAATACATAAAAACATTTTCAGCACGAGTAGAACCCGCGCTACGAGAGTTCCGTACACATTTAGACAGTTATGAACATTTAAAGGAACATAGTATTTCTATTAAACTATTTGAAAATATTATTGTTTCATAGCGTAACGGTATTTTCCGAAATAAAGAAAAAAATTCGCATATTTTTGGAACGTCTTTCTCAAAATACAATTTAAAATATTTGTGTGTATCTCATAAGCTAATGATACCTATAAAATATATAAAATTTAAAAAATGAAGTAATGAAGGACTTTGTTTATAAAAAATATATGAGCTAATAAGATGCATTACCTATATGCCACTTTCAAGCTTTTACGTCGCATAGATTCTGAGAAAATCAGTTGAGAATACAAACAATTATAATGCCTACTATACGTTTATAGGCGTAAAACACCGTTGTGTGGGCTTCTAAAAACCCCTATTTTTTATTAATTTTGGGTTCAGTAGTCTCAAAATTATGCATTATTTATTACTTTCGGTATATTTTTTCAAATTTTTCGGAATATTTCTGAAGATATGATATCTAAAATTATTAATAAAAATTATATCTAGTCTTATCAAACAATACCCCACACTATATATGGAATTATATAGTGTGGGGTATTATTTGATAAAAATCCCCCCAAATTTCGATATGAATATTTTTTAGTTGTTGAAGTATGTGCGCGTTGATATGTTTTGCTCCTAAGCTAAATTTCAAGTTTGCACATCAAACAAAAAAAAAAAAGTTTTCCTTATTCCTTTCTCAATATTATTAATAAACACACACACATAACGCACGCACGCACACACATCCACATACTACTACCACACACCTACTCACACACTACCACTAACTACATTAGTATTTCACCGCAAAATTTAAACTTCATAAATTTACTTGTAAATTATTGCTATAGGGCAGGCATATTTTTGCGAGCTGGATAGATACTGAACACCCATACTCTAGGTGCGCGACAGTAACTAAATTAACTTACTCAATGCTGTGTTTTACCTGTACAGGGAGGGGGCGAGGTAAGGGTCGCTTCTTAAAATTTGGCCACTGAACAAAATGTAACTTGCACCTTTTTTTACCAGAATATTTCTCAATCAGTGACCACAATTGAAAACATAAAAAATTTAAGACCTTAAATTTAATCAAAAACGTTTGTATTCTTCTACCCTGAAATATGAATAATAAATTAAAGCATTCGTTGATTTTTAAAAAATGGTACGGATTTTCATACTATCGAAGCGATTTTTCCGGGAACTCGAGATGTTCGTTCGGTTCGTCTGTTTCAAGGTCAAATATCCTGTACCTCGTCCTCGAATCAAGGTCAAATATCCTGTACCTCGTACGGTCGTGAACTTTTCTAAAGTAATTTTCAGTGTAGGTATAATGGATGTTTTTTTTTATTTAAATTAGTAACGTCATTAAGGGGTATTTAAAAAAATTGGAACTCAACTTTTTTTCAATAATTCAGAACTTACGTACCGAATTAAACTTCTGAATACCTTATTCGAAGTGAAATCAATTACAAGACACCACTCAAATTTGCACGTTTTTCTCTAAGACTTTATAAACTTTCACATCCGTATTTCACCACAAAATTGAAACTCACAAATTTATTTCTAATTATTACGGTCGGATAAACCTTTTTGCGAGCTGCACAGGCACGGAACACCCATACTATATAAGTACTATATAAGCTATATATATATGTATATATATATATATTTTTTTTTTGTTTTCTTATATATATATATATATATATATATATATATAAGAAAACAAAAAAATCACTTTTATACCCTTCAATTTTTTTTCTCATTTCTAAAATGCACAATAAAGTAGTAGGTAAAAGAGAACTAATGAAGAATCTTATCCTTGCAGGTGTGTACTCGCGGCACAACCTGGATAGGCGCGAGGTGGAGGTGACGGTGCCGGTGCGCGTGGCGCGTGATGGCGCGCTGCTGTCGCGGGCGCTCGCCGCCGAGCATGCGGCGCCGCGCTCGCGCCGTTACGCTGACCACGCGCAAACCGTGCACGATGACGAGGCCACGCTTCACTACAACCTAACCGTCCAGGGCATGCAGCTACGGCTAGACTTGCGGTACGTACCAAATCGTTCGCCATGTTGTCTTTATTTTTTTTCAGCCTTCGGTAAAATGCATATAACGAGTAAAATTATTAACCATTTTTCCAAACCGATCTACAGCTCTAATTATAGTGATATATCATGTTAATGATATTGACTAATTGCAGAAATAATTGTTGAGAATGTCACGTTACTGTTATAATAAATTGTTTAATCATTTAATGCTTTCGCTTAAGTAAAAAGAATCAAGGATTCTCCAGTACTATAGGCGATAACTAATGATTTGTTCTAAAGATAATAATAATGTACTATATAAATGATGATGATGTAATGTAGTTCAATAAGTAATATGTTTTTTATATAAAAATATCATTTTACAAATCAAAACGAACTTGATGCGAGATAAAACTCAATTGTTCGTCGCTATTTTCATAACTCTCGCCACTTCACCAATTTGCAGCATCTGTAATGTGATTACATGTTCTAGTCCGGGCTTTTCTTGCTTTTGCTTTTCAGATAACGCTAATATAATAGGTGACCGTAAAGCTGACGTACAGCACCCTATGTCTCTAGCAGCCATGTTGCATTGGCAATACCATTTTACACCTTGAGTAATGTTTGTCAATCCAAACATTATGAACTGCCAAATAACTGAGTAATCATGATGATGAATATAATGAAAATATAAACCATCATCTTGAACGTGTTCTTTCATATGTGATTATGATTGTCTCATTTTGTAGGTTTATAGTTAAGCCATCTCAAGACAGACGTGGAAAATAGGTGTATTCAGAATCGATTAACTCTTTCCAAACCATTTCTTGAACCAACTTTAGGCTTCGATATTTTGCTGTAATAACTTCTGTTTTTGCTGGTAATGTATTTTCTGCAATTATTTCATAGCCTTCCATATTATTCGCACTTTGAAGATATTAAAATTTTCAATAAAGTACGTGCAATACTTCGCGTATTCATCGTTGTGTACGATGTATATGTAATGTTTTGTATAACATTTTCCATTACACTAGAGATAGATTCAGATAGAATGGGTGTTGTTTTCATTATTTTTGGTAATAGCAAGTAGAGGATCGAAAACATCCAATATGTACGGATTTTCACACTTGCATCATTAACATTAACTTGTATTGGACAGTATCGTCATTCGAATAAATAGTTTTGATTCTTTTCTGTATATGTATATGTACTATCTCTGTATGTATACTCGTACAGCATTAAGTATTGCGACACAAGGTTTAGTTCTAAACAACTGATAAACTAAAGTCTTTCGTGTTACTTTATTATATTCACTCTTTAAATATACTGGATTCGAAGATGTATTGGACAAAAAGTCATTATCGTTTCGCGGGCTGATTTTATGACGGAAAATATTAATTATTTTTTTATACTAAAGAACTGTTCTTAACTTCCCAATCAGAATTTCTAAATACGTCTTCGAAGATCTTGATTTGTATGACCGTATTAATGGCTCAGCCAAGCCTAGTAGTTATTGAAAGTTGTTTTCTGCTATATCCATTAATGTTAACATGGTCATTATCTTTGAGACGACCTGATGTTTCAAAATCTACCACTTTTTTCATAGCAATAGTTCTTATGCCGCTCAATAGATACAATAGCATCTCCCTCAAAGCAGCAGTGTCTCTAATAGCTTTGAAATAGTCCGAAGCGCTCCGATCTAAATAGTCCGATCTTTGACGTATTTACTGATTAAATGATAAGTACAACATCTTTTTCCAGATGATATGAATTTACAAATTTATGTAAAAGCTCGGTTCATGATTATTTAGATGTTCTCACAAGCTTTTCTTTAAGACCTACACACTACATATTTGTCATTTTAGTTGTGAAAGCAAGGGAGCGATAGATATATTTTTTCTTTGTGTGAAATCCCAAGGGACTAATGAACAACTAGCTCACTCGCCTTGCTCGCATGAACTAGAACCTGTGGCATCTGATATGAGTGAACATTATCCAAAACTACGATACATGGAAACGGTTCTTACCATAATCTTTATGTTATAATTCTTGAAACGGCGGAGTACAGTATTGTTAACGAAGTTATCGTGATAGTCATTTTCCCTCGTGAATTTTTGACAACGTTCGCATTTTCATCTAGGTATTGTCAAAAATTATGTGTAAAAATATATAATATATATATATATATATATATATATATATATATATATATATATTGTAAAAAATATTTTTAGAAAAAGCTCCAGGCACGTACACAATATTTATAAGTAAATTTGAAACACAATCTAGTGAAATATTCTTCGAAATACATACTTACAGCGATTAATGTCGAGCATGATCTCGCAGTCAGTGTACTAAAAATATTTGAAAGTAAATAAAAAATTCAAAGCTATCAAAGTCGAATTAATGTATTGCACATTCGGTTCCATTATTGATAATTTTTTTAGGTGTTAAGACTAATTATACCAATATGAATTCGGTGTTTATAGTTTCTGTGTACATAGGATATTAACGTATATGAAAATCATTCTAATACAATTAGTCCGAATCAGCCAAAATTAATTTATAAAAATGGTAATAATACGCAAAATCTACGAAGCGACCTAACTTTATAAACGTAAAAAAGACGTTTGTACTGATAACAAAAAAAAACAGAAATAAACTGTCACGAAATAGGTATCGTACAGTAAATAAAAAGACACTTAAAGTATGTGAATAAATTATTTTATTTTTACCTAGACCATAGGCCAAAAATAGCACTACACTTAAAGTATATATACAAAAATAGCACTAATAGACCTTCTTCCTTTTATATAAGCAAATGTTTAAATGATAGATATAGTCTTAGTCGTCAACAAATATCGTTAAATCAAAATAAAATGCCACAAAGTGTAGTTTAGTTTACGTTCTAATCAACGTACGTGAACTAAAGTTTGTTAGCATAATATTCTCTAATGGGGCACTTGTTTCCTTATATTCTAAGATATTTACATTGTATAAAAATTTAACGTATAACACAGCATTGGCTAGGTCGCAGTGAAGAATTTGCGAGCGGAGCCGCGTAGAAGGTGCGTAGCAACGATTAATCGTCGGGCGGGCGGACAGGGCCCGACGCAACACAGACGGTGCTGCAACCGTCGGTGCCCATTGAAAGACGACTTGCAGTTTAATAAACTTTTTTTGTTCAACCGAAATACTTTGCACGTGTCAGCTCACTTATTTTTTTTTTTGGATAAACAGCGCCTAGCGTATCTTCGCCATATTTATAGCATATCAACGTCAACGTGCATTCCTGTATTATCCACGTGGAAGGCATTTTTGAAAAGAATTTAATAATTGGAAATGTATAAACAAAAAAAGGAGTTTGCCTGACGACCCAACGTGTATTTAATTAAAGTATCAGAAATGTAATAATAATTAATTTATTTAATAAATTATGAATCTCAGTAAATGTTCCTCTTTGAGAGAAAATGGTTTTTCTAATCTCTTATCTCTAACTGGGTTTAATTTAAAAGAAGGAAATACTCTCAATAACGAACCGTTTTGCTATATATATGTGTGTGCGTGCGTGTGTGTGTGTGTATGTGTAACAATGAGATACAACGAACGCCATATAACGACAAGAGATAAGGGAAATCGGCATAGCGATAATAAAGATAAGTAATTACTCCCAATAAGGCGTGTAGTATTGCGTCTGTGATTCACCGCTATCTGATCTTATCTGGCGCTTACGTCAAACAAAATTCAGTTTATTTCAGTTGGACGATTCCGCTTCACGACCTTTAATTTGTTTCTCTTTACATGCGTTTAGCAGGTATTTATGTAATAAAGTAGAACTAAAACGTCTGCTATACAACAATTAGATATAAGATGGAAAGGAAGTAAGCCACTTAAGTTTCAACCAGTCATGACAGTGTATACCGATTGATCTGTGTCTGCATGTGCGTGCGCGTGTGGGTGTGGTGTGCGTATACATATATATATATATATATATATATATATATATATTTATATACTTATTTATTTATTTATTTGGTGTACGTATGCGTATATATATAAAGTAGTATCACATAAACATATCTGATACAACGCGACCGCTTTGGAGGTCCGCTTTTCGGACCACAATTTGGTGGTCGTTAAGTAAGTTGAAATTCCTCATGACAATATTTATCTTAAAATATCTACGAATTTACGAAACTTACTTAAAGTAATAGAATGTAGAAAGTGAAATAAAAGGGAACTGATACAAAGAGTTAAACGTGAATCATTTTAAATGAAACTGTATCTCATTAGGATATGGTAACGTTCAAGTTTAGAAAGCGGTTTCATTCGTATTCAAATTATTCGTTCTAATATTTTGAAAGGCAGTCCTATTAGAATGTTCTTTAAAAGTCTTCAAAACGTTCCGGGTCTTCTGTAATGTTTGGGATTTCTTATCAATTTGGTCGGGGCAAAATAAATCTCATTTTAATTGATTGTTTGTTATTACAAAACTTCATGATTTAAAGTGATCCCTCAGGCTTGTTTACCTTTCAGATATGAGTAGTGTGTTTACACTTGCATCAAATGTGAAACGACCTTCGAATCAGATGGGCGATAGATCAGTTCGAGCTGTATACATTGGCGCAGGCGCCGAGGTCGCAGACTAAGTACACGAGAGCGTCTCTCGTTATTTACGGTGACCGACTTTTAAAAATCACTGTCAGTCACTTTGAATAGCTTTTTAAGAGCATAAAAAGCTTGAAAGTGTTGCTTCAGTAAATGTCATGAAATTATCGTCACATTTTTCTCTTGGAAACAATTATATTTCATTTAGAACACATCTAAACTTATGCAATCTTGTGTATTAATCATAATAAAATAAATCAAATTATTAAAATAAAATAAAAACGCATCCCTACTTTTTTCATTTTTTTCGTTAAAATCAGTCGGTTAACGCAAAAATGCTACACAACGTCATTGTAAAATAAAAATATATGTGGTGGCCATTGACACTATATATATGAATGAACGCTGTCAGTTTATTTTCTTCAAAGGAAAATTCTTGATATGTTTTGTTAACACAGGAAGTGTTTGGAAGCTGAATATTTTTGTCGGTTAATATTTTTTTTGAATCGAAATTCGAATATTTATTATAGAAGTAAGGAAGTAAAACGCCGAATACGTCAACCGATAGCTTTGATGTGTTCTAAGATCCGAAATAAAATATAATGTTTTGTTGAAATTGTTAAACATTTATTTCACAGAATTTCATCATGAATAAATTTATACCACACTAACAGAATTCATTTATGGTGACGGAAATAATCAGAGAAAAATTTTACAGTCACATCAAAAACAGAGATAGTTCTCTGTTTTTAATGCTACTTTGTATTCGGCAGAAATGAACAAATTCCTTGTGAGCAATATTTAATTATTATCGGCAATAATATTATAATGAAGTGAATGTATCGACAAATTAATAAGTTTAAGATTGTACTAAAACCGTAAGAAAATAAATATTGGTGTATTATTAAAACTAGACATAATTCGGTTAGTTAAATTGATTATAAATTGAGGTAAAACTAAGGGTTCATTGAATTTCAATAATACATAAGAAAACAGAGGGGCGAAAGGTTAACATTTTCTTTCTGAAAAAGGCAGAGAGGGGATCAAAAAATCTTGCGTAAAGAAGAACTTAAAAAGTCATAAAATTAATTCAAAATTATATGAAATGTTGTAAATTAATTGCACTAGTTTTATTTACAAGTATATTGTTTAAAAATAAAATACTTAACAAAACAAACGATCGAAAAATGTGTATATTTAAAGACGAGGGAGACAATAAAGACGCTAAACGACTAAACAAGGACGAGTCTGTGATCCAAGCGAGACGAGCTCAAGCCGCGCGTCCGCAAGAGTGGCTACCGTTTGTACGTAAAATTCGATGCAGATTTCGTGCTATAAATATAACATTTAAATATTTATATATTAAAAATTATTTCAAGTAACCGCTATTATAATATTAACATACATCTAGTTTTTTGTTTTAATTTTAGCTTTCAATAAAATCTTAAAGAAACTGGTTCCCCCGTGATCCCTGCGAAAGGCATCTGCAATTTTCTTAATTTACTTTTGCTGTAGCAGGTGGTGTCACGAAATTGACGAAATTATGTTTATTTAATACTTGTATACCGCCAAAGTGATAAGATCGTAAAAGATAAATTTTATTGAAGTAAAACTTCTTTACGCACGCTTGACTTGGGGAGTAAGCTGGAGAATGCGTGACGAGAGCGTTACGAAAAGTGTGATCGACGAGGCGAAAGGAAGTTGAGAGGGAAATATAAGTTAGTGAAGATAGAAAGAGAGAGCGTTACCTTTCGCATATTACCGTAGGGACGAGAGAGAGGTGCGCGCGCACATTTTCTTTCTCTCTTCCTCTCATAGCCAGTGCATGAAATATATATATATATATATATATATATATATTTATATATATATATATATATATGTATACATATGTATATATATATATATATATATATATATATATATATATATATATATATATATATATGCGAGTTTACTAGCGTTACGCGAACGCTGATTTTTTTATTATTTTGTAATTTCATTTCATGTAGTCTAAGCACCAGTCAGTCATGTAGTCTAAAGCACACTCATTTTTTTTTAAATAATATATCACAATGACGTAGTAGCAGCTGTAGTGGATGCACAACAACGAGAAGAATGTAATAAAATAGCAAATGTATTTAATTGAAACTGGGCGGAAAACTTGGCTAATGCCATATATATTTGCTGACTTACTGCTACATGAACCATTTCTTTTAATCGACTAGATTTTCGACCATTATCGACCGGTGAATCTACACTATTACAAGATCTAAACACTTTAAAATAAGGAAAAGTAGTAAGAAACGTAAAGTCACATTATAAAACACATAAAATAATCACAAAGGGTGACATAGTATATGGGGGTTGAAAGTCGACCTCGAAAATGTGTGACTTCCAATATGAAAGTTCCAGTTTTTTCTAGAAAGTTATAGAAATTTCAAGAAAATAAATTTTCACATAGTCATTATCCTCGCCCTTTTTCTCCACTCCCGCAAACACACCTCTTCTCGTTGATTTTAACATTAAGAATACATTACAATTTTAAGAATGTATTTGAATAAAATTATTTAATACACACACACACACACACACACACATATATATATATATATATATATATATATATATATATATATGTAATATATGTGGGTGTGCGCGCGCGCGCGTCTTTGCAAGGAACATCAAGAAAATAAGGTGATTTACAAAAATAAATCACTGCGACCCGTTTGTAAACGTGCAGCTCGGTGACGATATCGGCTTTCGCGTGTGTTTATTACTGCGATTGTCAACGCGCGCTCCTTTGAGTGGCCGCGCGCATCTTATAAATATTTAAAAGGTAACCTACAAATTACCAATGCGAGTCAATTACTTTATGTTCGCTCGCATCGGCAGGGCTGTCAGAGGACTCGAAGTAGGCGACGCGAGCTCTGATCGTATATGTCTCGCAACGCCCCGGTTCAGCTTTTTTAAATAGTATAAACGTCACTGCTTTTGTGCTAATAATCCTTTCTTGCTCCCACTACGGTTAAGAACTCAGAGTGTCGAGTACTTTGTGAAAATAATTTCAACGTAACTGTTTATTTTATGGTTTATAATTATTGAATTATAATCGTTTACGAAACAAAAATTATTCTGATTACGGCAAAATCATAAAAATAAGAGAATCAAAAAAAGTAAATGAAAATAACTTAATATTTAATGAGAATTTTTGTTTTTTATACGTGTCTAAGTGGAAAATTTGAGGTGGAAGGAATTTTTTAAATTAAAATTGTAATAACTAAAAAGTTTCTTCTTGCTTATCCATTATTACAATTGATGTTCACCATTGATGTTTTGTATAATCACTTTAATGCAATACGTTCTTAATTAATTTTTTTCCGTTAAATATACCCGAAAAATAATTTCGAGGACTGCTCTATAATTCATTACGGGAAATCAAGTTACCAAGAAACATGTTAAAATCGATTAAATTAGAGTAATTATATTCTGCACACTACATAGATACAGTTTGCTTTAAAAATTCTTACATTACTTGCTATAAATTGAAAAAAAAATGAATATTTCTATTCAATTGAAAATATGTCCGAGGTGAAACTGATCATTTCTGGAGGGTAAGCATAAAATAGCAAAATGTTTTTTTATCGATCCTCCCAGATAGCGCTGCTAGAGGCCTCGTCACAATGTTTTCCACCAGGTTGACGGCATTCGATTATTTTTCTGGATTACAATTAAGTTAAAGTGGTAAGTAAAGTTTTTATTTTGATATATAATATGTATGTTAAGTTTTTATTTTGAAATGTAAACAGGATACATCGAATAAGCATCATTACAAGAACACTGTAGGAGACCAGGATTATGTTAAAATGACATACTTTTCTCAATGTAATGACAAACAGTGGCGGCAACGACAACATAACCTTAGAAATGATTAATTTGACATTGCGACGTAAAAAATAAAAAATAACAATTGCGGAAACATAATTTCGAGAATGTTCTCGGACTATGACGGGCGCCTCCGAAATTATGTATACTTTCTCGAAACGACTTAGCCTACTTTTAGTATTATCAGTTGGAAGTGTACTGAAATAAGCTTTATTTAACTCTTTTCATACTTAGTACAGCCTGGAACTTTTTTGCTTATTGATGTACCAACTCAAAATAAAGTCAAATGCAGATACGCAGCTGTGGCGGATACTACAGTTGAAGAACATAACGAAGTGAAGGTTACTTCATTAAGATCTCAGGGTGCTGACTCTGCAAAGGTTTGCGGTGGATCTTAGAAACTTTAAATGTGTCCTATGAATAAATAGTAAAAATTATTCCTGAATCCAAGTTAAAAATCAAAGGAAATCGCCGATAATATTGTTTCACGGACGATGTCCAAATATTTTAGAAAAAAAAATGTAATTGAGTTTTTAGTTACGTAGTACTAATTTGTTTTTTTAATTTATTCACATTATTGTATGTTAGTACTGTTAAAAAGTGATATTATGTAAAGTATAATAGTTTTCATAAGTTTAAATGGCAATTTATTGAGTCCCTACGTAATACAACAATTGATGTCTTATTAGAAACTAAGCTAGTTGTACTAGAAAACCTTTATACCTAATTGTTATTTTGTGAGATATAAAGTCTAGTTTGATTAAAAGTCTAGTTGAATTAAGTTTTTATGTCTTTAAACTTATTTGGAGATGTGTTCCGTATTTGGGTAACGGCAACTTACTTTTGGCCAGTACTGGGTATATCTCAAAATGTCCCATATATGGGGCACGCACAATGAATGTGTTAAGTATCAAGATCGCGAGGTCAAAATATGACAACAAAAAGCCACGTCAGGACTCGGACAGCGTGCCGACCCTGCGGCACGCCGCGCTCAGCTCACCAAATTTCCATGTTAATATCATTCCACTTTTTACCTACTTTTTCATAATAATACATACAGATTGAAGCAGTCGGCTTTCTAGTTCTTCAACTGTCTCATACACGACCGATGAAATTGTTCAATGATTATGTGTACATATATACACACACACACAGACAGATTATATATAAGCTTTTGTTTCAGTAAGCAATAACGCCACAAGTAAGCACTTTAAATTTAATGTAAACTCCCTTCCAAAATTTTCAAAATCTATATATAGCTGTTGCTAAAATGTTACTAATTTGAATGATAATGACTATCGAAGTTATTATGTTCGAAAACAAAACTCGAGCTTTATAAAGTTTGATTTTCAAACAATTAAACGAATAACCAAACCAATATAAAAACTCTGCATTAGTATATACACGTACATATGTGCCGTTACCGTAAGTCGACGCTAAATATTTGATTAAACAAATTAAGATATTTATCTTAAGCTTCGGTATCTATTGCTGATATACTAGATGTTATACATTTATTAAACAAAATTAAAACATTTTCTATATCGTAGATAGTTCACGAATTTATTGAAAATCTATTTCAATAAATTTACATTAAACACTGAAATCTTTATCTTGTCCCAAGTTCCGCTTAATCGGTTTTCATGGAGCCGATTTTGATGAACAAATTGATTACGGGCACAGAGTAATAAGCCGGTTAGATCATCGATCGTATTAGATTTATTATCGAGGTGAGCTCGCGTAACAGAGACTAACTAGTAATTTACTACTCGCCTCTTTAATGAATACTTAACGTGATTAATAGCCGGCATCCCGTTTAGGGATTCGGCTATGGACGACAGAAACTACGGATATACATACAAGCACGTGAGAGAATAATAACCCTTTAATTTTCAGCAAAACCTTGACATATTACAATATGGAGCGTGGAAAGGTGTTACTGTTTATGTAACCCTTTTAATATTTGGTATAACGCCGTTCATCTTTTCTTTATTATTGGCTCGAAAATTGCACCGCTGTGACCAGCAAAAGCGGGTAACAACTTATCCGAAGGATATTTGTTTATGTTCAAAGTATAAAACTGGATTATAACACTAATTATATGTACGCGCAGAAAATGGTTAAAATACATTTTAAGGGTTACTTGTGTTAGTGAATTGATTACATTAAACAATAAGTAATTTTAGTTTGATATATTTGCAATTTATCTTATTTTATTAGAATTTGACTATGGAATAATATTTCGATTTTATCTTATTTTGCACAGCTCAGCATGAACTAACTTATAATAAATTCTATTTTAGCTGAGCTTTAATTTGTGAACAATATATGTTGTATTTCCTTTTTAAATGTTAATGATTTCCGTTCAAAAATGTCCAAAGAAGAATGTTGAAAAACAATGTGGTTACGCAATCGGCATATTCGAGTTATGGGATTGTGAAAAGGGGAAGGAGTAGCGATATGTTGATTACAAATTTGTCGGCATTTATTATTGGCAACGTCATTGTCCACTCACCCCCCATTATTTTCACGGAATTAAAAATATAGCTGTTTCCTATTCAGCGAACTCTAAACGACGATTACGACGAATGCTCAGGTGGAAAAATATTTGTTACCTTCTGCATAGTGGGCAGACTCGCCCAAAACGATCGTGTGATTAAAATTACGATTTTAGATTTCGAAACACAAAGAATTTTAATTATATTAGTAAAACTGCGTAAATAATTTTCACGCGTGGGGTTTTTCTTTTTTATCTCATTTCGGTTATCTCAAAGCAGCTCACCTACTTTTTAACGTTTTTTAATGATTTTTTGTCCACGAAACGTTTCTTCAAATTTCAACAGAAACCTTTTTGTAATTCGCGTGATTCATCGTTACAAAAATAAACATTTTATTATTTAAAATTTCTGTGCGATTGTCCATCATTTCCAGTAAATTCTCGTTAAACTGCGTGCGTTCAGTGCGGTAGAGACGGTATATTAATAAATTTATTTCGCTCCGTGCGTTGGCATCTGTTTTACGAAATCATAATTACTCATCAACGAATTAAGTTTTCTAGTTATCAACGAGTCTATTCTAGCGGCGAGAATTCTTGTCGCAGTAAATTTTTTTTATGAATATTTTTACTCTGGAGTTCATAAAAAAGATGATAAACTGATTTTCTTGTTAAATTCCTAATTTAACAAGAAAATCAGAAAAACTAAAGTTTAAACTTAACAAAAACTAAACAAATATATATATAAATATGTATATATATATACATATATATGTACATATATATGTATATGTATATATATATATATATATATATATATATATATATATATATACATATTCCAATTCATTCGATGTCAGAATGGTCTGTGATCTCAATAGCAGCATTTCCTTAAAGACAATTCGGTAAAGAAATTGGTCACTTACGAATTAAAAAAATAAAAACAACTTATCGTCTAGCAGCGTGTTAAGCGTAAGATACTTAGTTAATAACGACTTATTGGCTTAAGACTACGGAAATCACTATAATTACGCCTGCGGCATCGTCGCGCTAACATCATCGCACGAATCAAAATACCCTTTAATTTTTTTTGTTTCTCCGCTTGTAAACTGTTTTCAATTTACCTATTTGTACGTATCGAAAATTAGTGTTCGCGTAAGTTAAAGCAACCACATCATACTCGTAGATCCCAACACTACTACCAGTCAATACGAGTTGTACGAATGTGCGAGTTGTACAATGCGAGTTGTAACGTCGGTTTCTACGTTAAATAGTTTATGGATTATAATAAAACTACATTTTTTTGTATACTTGAAGGTTTCTGCTTAATGAAGTCGACTTACATTTTTCAAAATCATAAACACTTTTAACTAATATAACGTGTAACTTTAGCCTAAAAATATTATAATTATTTAATATAATTTACTTTTAAGTTCAAATTTCATATTTAAGGTTAGATAGATTGTTCTGTGATAGCTTCTGCGAGGGCGGATCGAGTACTGCTGGTCCAATCGGTGAATCATTATTTCGGAATCGATATAAAGCAGAGGTAGTCGCGGGTGCGCTCTCCGTGTCATTCTGTTTATACGATTACTCCCATCGCTCGTTTAAGTGGAAATTTGTGAATTTTATAGTGACAGTACACCGGTTATGGTGGACAAGATAAGAAATTAAAATTGTATGGGAATATTTCTCGCCTAGCGCATCTTTATTGGACGTCAGATTAATGTGCAATACGCTGAGAAGGATGACGGTCGTTAGAAAATGTAAATTAACATCCAAAGACGGACAATCGCAAGAACCTACGGTTTTGGATTGACGTTTAGTGCAATGTATCGCTAGCTATCGATAGACAGCGATGTGCATTGAGAACTGGCGGTTTTTATTAATAGGCATTTCGATAAGCACTGCCAGTTCTACTTCGTGCATGAAAGAACGTGAACGCGTCTCGGTGTCGCACAAAAGAATTTTATTAAATATTTCATTAGAAGATAACGAGTCGGCACAGCGTAGCGCGAGATCGCGCGATACTTCACTGTATACTCAGCGCAATCCAATGATATATAATACTATCTTGCGCTTTACAACCCGTTATTTTCTATGCGATTTATATCTTCGGTGAACGAGTTACAGCGAAATTTTAATTTGTCTGTTTTATCTTGTCTGTTCTTGTCTTGCCTATCCTAGCCTTTGAAATATCACCTTTATCCTTGCAAGATTTTACCACGTTTTAAATTGCGTAATCAATTAAAAGCAACCGTAACAGCTGTGATTGCCTTACGATCAGCATTCCAGTCTGGTTTCAAAAAATGTTTACGACCACCGAAACCCATTAGGTTTTACCAGACGAACGTATAATACAAGATAGTTTTAAACCTGTCAGGTGAGTGTAGTGACAGTGAATCTCAAGTGAGTTATCTAACCCATCTGCTATATTATTATCTAAAGTTATATTACAATTTATAATTAGTTGTTTACTGATTTTATATCGACCTATCAAATGTATTAAGCGTACTCGTAGTTGAGTGTTGCATTAATCATTAGAATAATCGAGTGTATTAAGTTTGATTTTAAACGCATGAATCTGTTAACATTTTATTTAGACGCCGAGGCGCAGTTTACATATTGACTGTATTGTTTCACTCTAAATTTGCGATGTCGAAAGGATTCGATAAACAATTAATTGTATGCAAAACGCAAGCTCCAGAAGGTGCACTGAAATGACTCGAGTGACGTTTGGAAATAGTGTTTGTGTATGGATTTACCCTTTCCGCGGCGTTTACATATGCACGGTGATTTTCATTTGTTTTTAATATTTGTTTATAATATACCAGTATCTTTTTTTCCTGGTCAAAGCCGGGATAAACAGAAAATAAACAAACATAAATAAACAGTTATTAAATCTAAAAATATCAAAGAAAAAAAAATATGTATTGAAACTAAATACGTAATTGTAATTTACTCTTCGACATAAACATAATTCTTCCACTACAAAATAATGACATTTCAATCAATGAAATTAAAACTAAACAATTACAGTATAGCTAAAAACTATATCTATAATACACTATCTAAGTACTAAAGTAATAAAATAATATATTTTTAAGTATAAATTGTAAACGAACAATGTCCTTTTATTTATTTATTTTATTTAAAATACACAGTACATATGGCGGACTTATTGATACGAGAGCAATATGTTACAGTCAACTAGAGCATCAGACAACTCCCGCTTTACGAGTAACCGGGAATCGTAGCCGGGGTACCCGCGCTGTACTGGCTCAAACGCTGTATGTCTTGTAATCCCAACACACCTCGGCGAAGACAACTTAGAACTATATTATGCCTTTAAAATAATAAAGTAATTTCAACAAAATTTAATATTCCCCCGTCAAATGTGTCCCTTTTTCCCCTCAGTGCATCGCACCGAAGCTCATTAAAACGCATGGTTCTATTTTTGTTTACTCTCAAAAACATTTTAAATTGTTTTAGTACTAATAAAAGAAAACTGTTTATAAAGTGTACTGGACATTTACCTAAACTTAACATTTTTTTTTCTATTTTTAACAAAAACCGTGTTATATGGCGTTGAGCGATGAAAGTTGAAAGTAAAAATGTGTGACGCGACCTTAACACATGCATGACGTTTCTTTTTTAATTTGAAAGAGTTACTGTGGCTTATTCATGAAATCTATTTACATACTTTCGCAGACGCTTCTGTAGGTATTTTTAAGACCTACTATTCTTCCACACATAGTTTAAGTTTATCTGTAATAGTTTGGGCATCATTCGTCAAGAAAGCGCTCAAACCAGTGACCTTTTACTTTTATGTTGACATTATTAACTATATCTCAATAGTTACACAACATTTGTACGTACAGTTATACGACACATATATACATAATCAATAGAAGTCTGGAAGTTGATATGAGATTGTGTGGTAGTTGGAATGAAAGGATAAACTTTAAAACATAAGAGGTAAACAATTTTTACTAATAACATATTCGAACTCTTTAAAATACTTGTTTATAAACAACATTTTTTATTTTGTTATACAGGGTATATATGTACAAATTTTTCCAATTTTCTACTCCAGAGCAAGCTACCTATGATTCTTTGAGGTTGATGCCGCAATGTTTTCAAGTTTGTCCTTGCGCTTTGTTAATTGTAAACTACAGGCTAATTTGATTGGAAATTGCAGACTTTTAAATTGGAATGGCAGTTCAGTATATATCAATGGTACTCTGGGGAAAAATACTGTGTATCCTTTGTCCTTTCCAGTCATAAGTTTGGTTTCGCTGATGTTATTCGATAGATGAAATAGCCACTCTGGATTAGTATAGTTGTGAACAATGTCGGTCAGTAGAATATATGCCGGTCGTCAGGTCAGTAGGATATGTGTCTTTGCCTATTTATAAAAGTTTTTGAGCAAAATGTGCTGTTGTTTCGTCTTTCGTTCAACTATAGTTCAACTCTCATATTTTTTGTTAGTCGCAGTATTTGTATGTATGACTAGAGATATGATTTTTAAACATGCATTGATTTCGTTTGCTGGTGTTGACTTGGGGATAACTGGAAGTGTTTGTCTCCTGAGAGTATCAGTAGAGCTCCTTCCATGACTTCAGAATTTCTTCGCCAGTCTTGTAATGTTTTGTCGATGGCCTCGAGTGATTTTTTATGTGCCATTGTGCGTTCGTCGCAGATATAATTTTAGCTTCTTTTAAAAGTTCACCCCATACAAATGCTCTTGAGATTTTACATATTTGGAATTTTTCTTCGGCTATATTCAACGATAGTTGTAGGGCGGAATGGGCACTTCGTCCTCCTTCCATAGTTGTGGCGGCAATGCCGGATGATGCCAGTGCAAGTGCGATGTGTTGTTTAGCACGTATTTCTGCCAGCAATCGATTTATTAGAAATGCTTTCCTGGTGGCGCCTGGTGCGTCCAAGTAAATAATTCCGCCAGTGTTGTTGTTGATCCGGTCCGTGATAACGTTGTAATATTTTTTTATTGTCATTGCGGAGTGGTTTTTTGTGAGCAATATATTGAAGTAGTTCGTTGATATTCTAGCTTTTGTCCTTTGTAATTTTGAAGTTTAGTACACTAAAAGCATTTGGTCGTGGTGCTGGCATCCCAAATTGTACTAAGGTCTGGTTTTTTTATTGCTAAACATTTATATTCTGGCCGAATAAGTGTTTCATTGAAGATGTCGTCGTTGAATTCGATGGCCAGTTCTGGATGGGCTTGTTGGATTTGATTTTAATATATTAGAAATCCTACTCTCTAAAATTTTTTTTCTGGCAAAGTTAGGTCTACCTGTAGCCTTAGATTGTAATTTTACATAATTTTTGCAAAATAAATGCATGCAGCTTAGATCGAAACTAAAAGGGTTGTGATAGACAGACTGAGCGAGTAAAACAGGGTTCCGGTTCAGACCCTTCGTATGCGGAACCCTCAAAAAATTTAATATATATATATATATATATATATATATATATATATATATATATATATATATATATATATATATATACATATATATAGGGTTTAGTCAACAATATGTACCGGCAGACTATATGCTATTGCCTTGCGTACATATCCGAAGATGATGGTACAGTATGTCATCGCACATACTCTCTTTGAAGGAGTCCCATAGCTGTTTTGGATACGATAGGTTACATCTTGTTAGTATTAAGGCGATTAAGTCTCAGATTTGTTCAGCTAAGGCTGTGAGTGAGGCTTCATGTAGTTTTAATTCCCAGTGGTTGACGTTTTCCAGTAGTCCTAAGCCTTGGCATGCTTCTCTGTACGTCTGGTTTAGGTCAACAGTCTTGAGATATTTGAAACTTGTTGGTCCCCGCATTTCATGTAGCAACATCTGGAGATAGAAATATTCGGCGTTGTTCGGAATTACGGTGTATACTCGACCTAGTACGTTAGTTTTCATGATTCCTGGATGATCCTCTACTGAAATTCTTTTTTTTCGTCGTTGAAAGATTTTTCTCGTTGTATTCCACGTATAGGTAGGGACATCGATATATAGTAATGTTTTCGCGAATAGATTCGTTTGACACAGTTGAAAAAAAGCTGTTAATGTTGTTATTAGGTGATTCGCTTGCAATTTTTCTGGTGGTGTCTTTTGTGAAATAAACTTTCTGTCCATTCTCCAAATGTACTGCTAGATGTTGCACAGTTGGTTCGTATTCGTGTATGGTAAAACCGAAAACACGGCTCGACATTTTAGGTTAGAATCATTTATTAGGTTTTACTGTTTACTTGTCCTCGCCCGCGCTTCTCGTATGGTAATATTTTCATGGATGGCTTGCGTTCGCAGACTTTTATTATAAGATTGTGTCACAATTCTTGTTTCTTCAATTTGTTAATTTCGTTGTTCTTTAGTTTCTTTGTTTCTCACGGTGCTCATTGTCGTTTGTTGGGAACATGAACGTGCTTCGGGTTCTTTGACTGTTTCGTTTTTTCACTGTTCTTTTTGTTTTCGCCATTTCACTCCAGAACTGGCCAGATCTCCTGCTCTTTTACGTTTGGGCATTGTATAAAATATAAATGGAATCAACTATTTATTAAGAAATATACTTAGTACACTTTAAATACTATTCACACTTTGTTTTCGATTTATATTCAGTCACTGTGTCACTTTGATTACTCACATTTCACTGTTTATTTTTATTTATTCACTGCTAAGAAACTGACGTTCGAACCCACGACGGATCTTGCTTTATATACTCCTACCAATGGAAAGCCCATCCCATACATAAAAGGCTTCGAATGGTCCACAATATTCCAGAACATTCCACAACATTTGAGAGTGTTCTGGAATGTTCCACAGTGATCTGGGATGTTCCCGAATGTCCCAGACTATTCCCAAACATTCCAGAATGTTCCAGGATGTTGTGAAATTATCTCGAATACCCTCGAATGTTCTGGACTGTTCTAGAAATTTTTAAAGGGCGAAACTTACAGTTCTTAAGCATGCCCTTCAGGTAAAAACGGGAACTTCTTCATGGATGGGGGATAGAGGGATATTATACCATATAAATCCCTTGATCGTACCGGTAGTCGTTTCTGAGTTTTAGCGGCACGCACATTGTACACTTACTTTTATGATATATATTGATTATATTGCGGAAGTTGAATGTATGAATTTCACGTTGAGAAGCATTTACATGTCAAGGAAGTTACGTTTAAAATAATGAAAGAAAAGGCAACGCGTAAAAATAACGGCAAATGGGCAACATACAAAACTTCTGAACCTAGGATGTGTCTTTTCGAGAAATGGATAATGGTATCAATGTAATGAATAATAGCGTCGTGCAGGCGCACTCGTCGATAAGTAAATATTGAAAATTCGTTCACAAAGTTTCATTCGTGCTAACAATTACGTATGATGATGGATTTATAGCGGGCGTGGGTTTATATAGAAAATAAATAATGTGGAATATTTACGTCGTTGAATAAAACAATCAATATATTTTTTTCATTGCAATGCAACACCTTAAAGGGAGGTGACTATAAAAACAAAAGAAAAAATCATTTGACTTTTAAAACGTCTAGTAACATGTACGCATGAAGTGAGATACAGTTAAAGTTCCATATATGTAATAAAGCATAGGTTTAACAAAAACGTGTCAATACTGCATACAGCGATCTTGTGCATCAAGCTGTGTAGAAAATATTAACGAATCCTATGGCGATTCTCCACTATTTCAGAAAAAAAATCACTGGCAAAGTTACTATTCCAACAAAACAAAATAACTTTTTTTACAGAAATACACTTCAATTTGATACAGAGAATAACCTGTGTAAATATTAGTCGTGTTTTTTGTTACACGTTTCTTTAATATTTTACCCGTTTGCCGTCATTTTAATAACGTAAATTATCTATCTAAGGATTACTACCTGTCTACCTGCTTAATACGGAAGATGAAATTTCAGCCTTAGCATAGTGCAGTCATTGACTAAAGCTGATGAACATTGCCAGTCTGTGGCTTTTCTTATCATAAATCATTCTCGCTAAAATCTCCAACCTAATAACTTCTGGATGATATTAATCCAGATTATAATGATTTATCCAATATCGGTATATCAAAGTTTTGAAACCATTGTTTTATACTGGCAGAGCTGCATGCGCAAGTGCATTGTGCATTAAACCTCATGAAAGGTAACAGGTAGTCTAAGTTCTGATAGGCAAACGGCATTTATACGTCTGTTCAAACTTGTACACTGTTTTGTGAAACCGAGTAATATCATCCCAAACCATGTCCTATAATGTATCCCAAACTCTGACCTCTCCGTGAAATAATTTGTTTCTCGAATCGTAGATACATCGAGATTAAACTTATTTTCGACAATAAAAATCACGTCTTGCCCAATATTCCCTTTGTAAACACAGTTTTCCACAAATTTGAGCCGAGTCACAACTTGACTCTAATTAAAAATAGGTTTTCTTTGAAATTACTTACATTCATAATGTCCAGATGCTGCTGCATATTTCCTAATATGACTAGGGTCAAAATTGAAGTAACAATTGAGCATAAGTGTAGACGAATATCCTCAAAAAGTTCTTTAGTGGCAGAAAATTCCCTCAAAATTGCATGCTTCACGGCGGATGTAAATTTTCTAAAAGGTGTCTCAGCGCAAAATTCAAACTTTAAATATCAATAAAAAAAAACAATTATTGTATTTATAATATTTTAATTACAGTAAACTAAAGTAAATTTGTGGGAGTTTTATGTACGGAACATTACACCATCAAGATGTCTCCCGTCACGGCGAACACACTCATCAAAGCCCAAGCGCAAATTTACAATGACGCGTCGCAGAACGTCGACTGAGATGGCTCTCACTTTTTCTGTTATTTTAGCCTTCAGCTGCTCCAAATTCATAAGAGGGATTAAAAACCCTTGGTTTGAGATAACCCCATAGAAAAAAGTCAGCTGGGGTTAAGTCGGGCGATCTGGGTGGCCAAATTATATCTCCAAATATATACCGCTCGCTCGTAACCTGTTGCGCACCATACAGTAACTTTAGGACTATGTAATGCTTTCTGATGCTTTTCTCTAGGATTGCTGATTGCTTTTCTCTAGAATGACCAGTAATGACAATTTTAATGATTTACGTAACCTTCAAGATGAAAATGTGATTTGACGTTAAAATATTGTCTATGCCATATTCCTCTGAAAAAAACTCTTACATTTTCCGACAGTAAATTTTTCGCTTGTTGTAATCTTCAGGTTTGATTTTTTGAAGATCTATATGTCATAGAGATGTAGTTTTAAGTCTAAAGCCAAAATTCTTGCAAGATTTGAACGATGGATACTCAAAGAGACTGCCCGTTTTCTAATTGATGTTCGTGGATGCTCTTCGACAGCAGCGGCGACGCGATTAATGTTTTCAGTTGATCGACAGGTCTATTTCGAGGTTGCAGAAATACGCTTCCACAGCGTATGCGCGGTGTGCACCAGACCACTGCGACATTGTGACTAAAAATCCACGCCAATGAGCTATCGAACGCTACCCTCCCGCTGGCGCAGTGACTTGCAGAGATATTCAATTTTAAGTTTGAATTCGGTGCTTAGACACCCATTATGTAGCCCTGATTGCGTTTTTTTAGTACCTTGTTTTAGGAAATTTATAACTCGCTTTGCAACCCAAAAATCAGATTGGCCATTTCATTTTCCGTTTTCCCGGAGAAATTTCACAACCGATTGAGTAGTTAATACGCAAAAGTGAAACTAACTTTCTTTACAATATTAATTAGGATTTAAGCAAATCTTAAAAGAGTAAATTCTTGAAAGACATAAGCATAGACAAGCATGTATGATTTCAAATATACGTATAAATGACTTACGTCAAAGGCACAGGTCAAGCTGAAGAGATCTAAAATGCAAGTTCGTAGAATTAAATCGGGCAATATAATCAAATTGGCTAACTACAACAATGTCGAAAAGTATACGACATTGTTGTAGTGTCTAGTAAAAACGTGAAGAAAATATCCAGTTTCGCCTCACTATCAGAAAGAAGCAGGCTAGAACATTAATTACTCTATGAATACTCGTGAAATAAGTCGCATTACACTACGAGAATCGTCGTAGAGTATGATAATGCGTTGCGCGTAACGTTAGCTCGAACTCTTTATTCACGTCTGTGGGCGAGCTGCGAATTAAGCAACACCGAATGATGGTAGGAGTAATTGTAAACGCCGTTGGATAAAAGTCGTCATACATGCACGATCGATCCTAAGATAAAATCATTTGATTATTCTGAATAAAAGAACGTGAATCTATCTAAACGAAAATAAATATGATTATGCTCGAACGCTACTTTCAATCGTTGCATTTACTAATTACTGCGGACAAAAACTATTTGTTTGTTTAATAATGAAACTGAATCTTCACTTTATGCTCAAAAATTCAAGTTCGATTCCATTGGACTAGAGCGAACTCAAATGGTTCTCGCTGTAGTTTGGTTTATAGTTTATAATAAAGATAAAATCATGGACCTAATAATGTCCATGCAAAAAACCGTTGTTGCATGTTTAAAAGTAATGTAATAGGTATGTAAAGTTATGATAAAAGGAAAGTGAAATAAATTACAAACCTGAACATTTTCAAGTACGTCTAAACCTGTCTAGAGTAACGAATGGATAGAAACCAATTAAATTAAAATACTCGGTAATGAATGCTTTCTAGTGGAGGACTGCCCGTGGACACAGCGGACCGAAATCGATCCTAGTGATAGATTTAGATCTCGTAATTCTAATATCTTTCATATAAACACATACAGTGAATGTAACTATCTGTTGGTATATCAGAGTTCACGCCTCAAACAGCTCTGAAACTTTGAAAAAAATATTTTTTAATTTTATGTAAGTATTCTCCATTCTACACCATCTCAGAAGTCGAGAAATAGGTGCATTTTTTTCTATATATAATCTATAGCGTAAATGAAGAATAACAATCCGTAAAGATCATCCAAAGTGGCAAGGATGATATATCTATCATATTGAATATATTTGGCATTAATTTTGTAGAAATTAATTATTGACAAATAAATGAAACTACGTGATGTAGTATTATTTCTACTTTCTTTAAGTTATTTACCACGACCTAGGTTTCCTTGTATTACAACATCTTCAGGTGGGTTATTAGCAAAGATCTTTGCTTTGTTATTAGCAAAGATCTTTGCTTTTAAAATTTATTATTTTAAATTAGCAAAGATCTTTGTTAATAACCCACCTGAAGATGTTGTAATACAACGAAACCTAGGTCGTACTACATCATATAATACTACATCACGTATTTTCATTTAATTGTGATCTATCATATTGATATAAAACAGTCCCGATATTGTTCCTCAAAATTGTCTCCGTATTATTATTACTTCACTTTCATGCGATACGTCAGCACGTACGTGCTGTACGTGCTGACGTATCGCGTGAAAGTGAAGATATTTTTCCATCTATCATAGTAAGCAATAATGAATGAGAAACAATAATTTCCCTAAGTTGTCTTTTTCAAATTCTTCATTTGATTCGATTGCATTTTTTTCCACCATTATAGTAAACTTATGTTCTTTTACAAATTTGAAAAATAACGATGAAGTCAATAAGTCGAACGACTCGTTTTCCCAAACAGCTTTTTCCCTGTAAAGCGACAGGTACAAAGCTTCCCATAAATATTCTAGAAATGTCTACCATGTCCGGTTCCAGATTTTGTTAATAATTACCTTAATTTCAAACATCACCGATACCCCATTTACTAACTGATATGAACTCTTTGCAATCATCGTCAGAGTTTGCGGTCTGCAGAAGTATGCTGCCATTTCATTTGTTTCAGAAATAAAACTAAACCTGATACTTTGTCCGGAAAAAATTAAAGTGTCATGTTCTGGTCAAAAGTGAATTTCTTTACACTCTCGTACATCTTCTTGATTCTTAAACAGGTAGCAATATCTTGATTTCCGTGAGCTTTTAAAGTAATATTATATGAAAATTAGATTTTATAGCCAAATACAACAAGCCGCTATTTTAATCGGTCACGTAAAATCGTCTTTTAATTTCGCAAACAAATCAAGATTTGTTTGCCAAAAATCAATATCATTTAACATTTTCAAATAAAATGTAAATCGTAGCGAAAACTTCGAAAAAAGTAATGCGTCGATTAAGGAGTGTAATTGCGTACTAAGTACTCAGCTTATTTAGTCGTAACCGAGACTTGTTTTCCGGTGACCCACTAATTAGTCTACGAAACGTCATATTATTCTGCAGTGTGATTGGTTGCACGGAGTGGGGAAACTCATTTAGAATTAGTTTCAAGTTTAAACGTGTTTAAACTTGTTTTGTTTAAACATGTTTAATCTTGTTTTGAATTTGTTAAAGTAAACATATTCCGTCGTAAGAGCAGTTACAAGATAATTACAAGAACCCAAAACCAAATTTTGATCAAACTTAATTATTACAATGTAATTTATTTCCATACAAAAACATTAAGTGCAGTAACTTTTTAAATATTAAGTTTAGGAAAAATTATACGTAACATTAAATTATACTTGTAAATAGTAATATAAAGAAAACACACATTTCCATCCCTAATTTCAGCACAATGTTGCCACACACACCCGAAAGCCTTCCTCGCTACCGCCTATCTACAACGTTTCACCAGAAAACGCTAAAATATTATTAGTTTTGATACCGTATTAATATTTAATTTTATACTGAAAAAATACTACGTAGAGTGATCAAAACCTGTTGCACTAAAATTGATATATCAGTTTCTGAGATTACATCAAGCAATTCGACTTTTTGTTTGCATATTTATATGGATATTGAAGTATCACGTATTCCCACCATAATAGTTTATATAATTTAAGAAGACCCTTCACAAGAATCGTTTCGATGAGATTTTTTCTTTATTTATAACACAAAGAATCGAGTCATTATAACCAGCATGTTCACGTGTTCTACTTTGTCCTACTTTTTGCCTAAAACGCGTGCGTTGTTCTTTAGGCCCTCGGAGCATTTCCTGACGCCACAACTGGTCGTGGAGAGGCACGGGCGGGAAGGCCGCTCACGCGCACCGGCCGCCGCCGCAGCCTGCCACTACCGCGGCGCGGTGCGAGGGCAGCCGGCCTCGAGCGTTGCGCTCTCAGCCTGCGACGGCATCGTGAGTATCCATGCATTGTTACCAATAATTATTCCTCCTAATTTTTTTAAACTATTCTATAATTCATTTCTGCACCAGAGAAAAGGTGGTTTTACTACGAATTTACATAAAAAATAAGCTTGTGAAGTATACTTAGATTTTTCAGTCAATTCTTACACGGGCTTATGTTTTAGATGTATTTTTGACACTTTACCATGACATGTTGGAGGGGTGATCCAGCAGTAATAATAATGACTAGGTATAACAAATACACAGTTAAAAGTTAAATTTATTTTTAGTTAATCTACTAAATATATACATTTAGTCCATATTTTTTCCCAAGATTGAAAAAAATCCTTTTTTTTGCATTTATGTAAATAGTCAATAGCACACATCACCTCGCTATAATCTTTATTTTTTTTCTTCTTAAGGTTTCTTTTACCCGAAATAGAAATGTTTGCCAGCTATGTTTGGTAGATAAGGTGATTGTTCACATAATCCAGAGTCAGTTCAATAAATGACAGCCAGTGCAACGTGAGAATATAAAAAAATCGAACAGACTATCAAAATAGTCTTGATGAATTAAAAGTCTAGAATCTGCTCAAGATTTAAAAAATATTTAATATTTTGTAAAGTAAATATGATATTTGATAAAAAAAATTGTAAAATCTCGGTCTTAAAAATTGACTTTTGTCCATTCATTAATGTTTCGATTAATATCTGGTGTTCAACTTTAAGTTGTTAGCATAAACCCCAAGAAAATTTAAAAAAATTCCATTAATGTCCCTATTAATTTTTTATGGGAATTAGTGGTTTCATTCATTTGCCTACGTCGACTGCTGGTGTGAAAATAGCTCACACTAAAATTGTTTATGTGATCTTTATAACTAGCTCTTGTACATACGGAATAAAAGAAATCGAGTGCTGAATTTGCCACAACTCCCCCCGCCCCTTAAAATTTCCATGTGAATATTTTTGAGTGGTAACCGTTGAGACGACTTAATATGGTTTATTGTTGTGCCAAATTTCTAATTTCTACGTCAGGCGCTTTCTGGGAAAACAGTCACCTGAGTATAACGGATGTGGCAGACAGTCACCTGAGTTATCCTAAAAACGAAGCCCGACCGCCCGACGCGTATTTGGAACTTCTTTGTAATTATAATTTTGAAGGTAAATGGAAAATTTTGAAAAACCAAAAAAAAATTACTAAAGAAAAAAAAGGAAATATATATATATATATATATATATATATACATATATATATATATATACATGTATATACATATATATATATATATATATATATATATATATATATATATACATATATATATATATATATATATATACATATATATATATATATATATATATAGTAATACACATTTGGCGGAGAATATAACGAAAACTATGAAGAATATGCAGCTAATCACTGAAGTCATCAGCGACTAGCAGTCTGTCCTTTACAGAATAGGCTTACGTAAAGGACAGACTGCTAGTCACTGATGACTTCAGTGATTGGCTGCAGAAGAACGAGGGTTCTTTTGACATATTTCAATTTCCATAACGGTCTTATTTCTCAATATATGAAATTATATTACCGTAGAAAAACAAGTTTAACTTTAAAAGTAATACGACCAAGTTCTTAAAGATTGTGTTTCCGTCTCTTTGTGTGTTGCTAGTCTATGCATCTGCCTGTCACTATCCCACCCTCCTTCCCTGTCTTCCTCCATCTCTTTTTACTCTCATCGAACTCTACCATTAGTCGCTCTCCTCGTTGCCAATATGTTGCATTTTCACTACTCTCATTTCGCAACAGACGAACTTATATTAGCGTAGAAAATGAAGTTTAAAAATAACACGACGAACTTATATTACCGTAGAAAATGAAGTTTAAAAATAACACGACGAAATTCATAACGGTTGTGTCACCTTCTCTTGTGTATGTTATTGCTAGTCTATATATCTGTCACTTATCCTAGAGTTTTCCCTCCCTCCCTCCTCCCATATTTTAATCCAATTTATACATTACTAGCTCTTCTCACTTTCGGTATGTTTAATTTTTATTATGATCTCATTCCTCCACATGAAAATTTATATTATCGTAGAAAAGAAAAAAGTTTTATTTTTATTTATTGGTGTGTGCATCACCGAGTTAAATATTGTGCATTAAGTGAAACGAAAATACACACATAACCCTTCGTTTCTTTTTTCCCAAACACACATCTTTATAAAATCCCTATGCTGCCGAACACAGGCGATACCGATCGATCTACATGTTATCAATCGGCGCCGCCCGCGGTCGCCGACGGAATGTTAACGAAACGCTGGCGAGACGACACGCGGTACTCGAAGCCTGACCTCAATTGGTACTATATACTCGTTATGGAGTCGGCCGAGCCAGAAAAGTACGCCTGTGCGCCGCGCCGCTGCAATCGCAATCTCCGCGAGACCACACCGGTGCGGCAACATTTGAGCTGCAGCTTGGACCACCCACGTGTCTCTTAATTATCGACTGAAAAAAAGGACTTAAAACGCACGCTGTTTTAAATTATACACCGGAGATTGCTAGTTTAGTCGATACAACAAAAACAAACATTTTGAAAAAAAACCCTTCATGTTTGACGATTGACTTCTACCTAAGTTATAAAATAAACTAATTTTTCCCAAGTAATAATTTTGATAAACATTTTAGAATTCTTTTAATGGAGGAAGGATACGACTAATCAAAGATGACATGCGCCTTTTGCTAGTTTTAATATTAAAAAACCTATTACAAAGTGTAGTGGTTCGATGAAAATTAGTAGATCAAATAACGCGTTCAACGTTATCACATAGTAACCAATCACGTGAACATGCACATTTTCACACGCAAACACCCTTCAACTCTGTCATGATTAACAATCCGGAATAAACAAATTAAAATTAAAATAACAATTAAACACTAGTTTTTACGACAATTTTCGCAGCATTCTTCCAAAGGTCAAGTTTTAAATTTTCTATAACTTTAAAGGACAAAGACTTAAATGTTCGTTGATCAAAGGAGCTTCAGATGATAGTATAATTTCATTACCCACTGGTTATGTCTTCCCTTAATCTTTCCTAAAAAACTATTCCAAAACTCATGAACAAAAGTTATAGCTAAATATATAAATTAATTACACGCGAGTTTAAATTATTATAACGTAACAAATCTATTATTCCAAAATGAAATAAACACTAATATTTATTACACAGCATGAAAACTTTCCTTATTCAAATTTTAAGCACTTTGCTTGTGAATAAATTAGATGAGAATATCGTTCCGATATACCGACTACAATATCAACGTAGCGCTTTAATAAGTGCGACTTGAAAACCGAGTCCGGGCGGTTCACATTAAAATATAACCTCATACAGACGCATATGCAATGCCGATTACAGGAGTCAATCGGTTATTTATATCTATAAAGGTGTAGTGCTCGACAAAAGTGAAAATTATCTATTGCTGTGTGGGCCTAATCTAGCTTTGGGTTTAATCTAATTTTATATATATATATATATATATATATATATATATATATATATATGTGTGTGTGTGTGTGTAATTTATTGAAAATAAAATTTAGATCGGTCGCACAAAAATTTCATTTAATTTTGTTTAGATCGATATCAACAGTCGCTTGATATGCGCGAAAGAAATGAAATTCTTAAAGTTCTCTGACGAATTGAATGACGCTTAAGAAAGTTTAAAATTATAGTTTAAACCTGAATTTTGTGGTCAGGTTTAAATTTTAGTACACAAGAACTACAAAAGATTCGTAAACAAATTATACTCTGGTACTACAGAAATCAGACGATTGAGAAGATTAATATCGTTAAAAACAGGAGAGTTCCGATATAATTCGGTTCTAGAGGGTGGTATAGCGAAAATATTTCAAAACGGTGGTAATTGGGTAACCAACCGCAGGAAATCGTCGGTGTAAAAGCTCTAAACGATTAAAATTTATTCTGATCAGTATTTCAAATACGCACAGACTAATCAAACGAAGACTAGAACCCAGACGACTGTTTAAACTGATCTGTTTATATAAAACATTTTTGTAATACTAAATAAAGCCAATATATAACGCATAAAGAAGAGCGGCAGTATCGCCATGTCGGCACACGGCAAACCGCGATATTGCTTGACAGCTGGTCGATGACCATGATGGTCGATCACGTGATCGAGACACGAACCTGCGAGGGAACCCGTGCGTACCGCCTCGCTCCATCCACGGCGACCATTATATTTACGCCCGTTTACCTACAACTATAAACTTCCATTGCCACACTCGTGTAGTAGGCGGTTTCCGTAAAGATGTAAATCTTTACTATTAACTTAAATATCCTACTCAGTAATAACGAGAGATTGTCAAGTTGATAGCAGACAAAACGTGTTAACCAGGTAAGTGGTTCCGCTTCGAAACCGCCTAAATATCAAAATAAATCATTTTCTAGCAGATATTTGTCGATTTTTGGAAATATAAAACAATTTTGAGAATGAATAATATTTTTATGATTTTTTGCCCTTTCGCACAATAAAGCAATTGTTCACATTACCTACATAAATCATGGTCGGTTGTATTAGGCTGACTAATTAAAAAGTGACTTTTTCAAAATGGATTTGTCTAATTAATAATTACGTGTATACGATGACCGAGAAAATCGTTCAGGCGAATAGATAAATTAATGAAATAACTACGGAAGTATTCAATAAACATAAAGAGATAATCGAACGCGCGGCAGCCAATTGACATTATCGACAAATTTACAATTAACATCGCATCTGGCGAGGCTAAATCAAAAATCACAACCAAATCTTAGCTTGTCATTTTTTACGCAATGTTTTGCGCGGATAGTCGCGTCGATTGCGATCGACCTCGGAACTTCTGACTCGCGCGAATGCGTAGACGTAGAACGCAATTGCGAGTCCGACCTCCTCTGTTCCTGATTTGCGGCGCGCCTCGACCGAATTCCGTACCGAATGCGGACCCGTTCGTAATGTATACATTTTCCGTTAGGTACAGACTAGTTTTTCCGTCAGGGACAGTATCTGCGACTCTATCTGTCCTGTTTATAGCCTTGGGTACAATAATACTTATTGTCTTTTTACGTTTTATAAATAAATATATATGTATAATCGAGGCAGGCTATTGCCACATGTATAAACAATTTTTGTTTATAGCTGAAAATGTTTTACAACCTTCCGCCATAGCACGAGATTGTTACACAAAGTCGAGATCATGAAATCCATTGTAACTGTATTGGTATTAGTAAACGGTCTTCGTTTTACTTTATGTAATTGATGTACACATGTTACACTTTCTGCGGTAAATGTTTTATTTCTGCAGTTAATGTTTTGTTTCCGAATTATAAAATCGTTTATAAAATGAAAAATGCGCATACTCATTTTTTATTGTTCTTATTCTGTTTTAAGTAAACAATTTTTTTTTATTTAAATTACAAATAAAAAAATAAATGTTTAAAAGAACAGGCAGTAGAAAGAGCAGAAGTTCTTCGTAAAGCGGAAGCCAGTCGCCGAGCACGAAAAAAAACAGCTTTATGGAAAATTATTTACAAAAATTGTAAATGAAAATCAATACTCGGTTATTGATTTACCATTCATAAAAGAAGGATTAAAAAAAAACTGCCAAGAAATGTAGGTAATCTGTGGCGTGTCGCTCATTCGTCTAACAGATGGAGATGAATGTAATTTTTCAAAATTTGATAAATATTTTCAAAAATAAAAACATTTTCACAAGAAATTTATTTTTCTAAAAAGCTACATATATTAAAAGTTCTTCACTTGTAAAAGTATCCGAGTTATCGCATCGTCTTCGCATAATTACTTTGCTAGTCAATCGTAAATATACAGTAATAGTTTATATTGTTTAAAAACTTATTCATAGTGATTTAAACAAATTACTGCCTATGACCCAATATATGATATGTGGCATCATTTAGGAGCGGGGCTCTCATCTCATCTAAAATATTATACAGTTTCCTCTCGACTAAAATCCAGTTTATGCATACATACACAGGACGCGTGCGTGCACATGCGTGATCGCTCGTATACATGCATATTTATTACATATTTTGTTACAGGGTTTGTTACAATCAACCATAAATGAATGTCATATAATAAGGAAACAGTAGTTTGTCTTAAAAAATGAAATATAACAGCGAAGTATCTACACAATCACATTTTCTACCATTTAAAGTTTGTCATCCCGCCAGTTTAAAGTTTCTCCGACTTCGTATACCTACAGACAGATAGAGGCACAAACTCATAATTTCTATGTTACACTTTTTTATAAGTTTGAGGCCAAGTTAAAATATTAAATTAGTCTGTTCATTCTAAAAGACATCATTAAGACGGCGCGGGTCCTAAAGGAGCGGTCAGTTGCGCAAGCGGCGTAATGCAAAGCTACGCCTGCGCGGAGCGTGCGTACGTGCGCGTCTGTGCCAACACTTGAGGCACTTCACGACGTCGGTTTTAATATAATTATTATTATCGTGAATCAAAAGCGAACATGCGGGTGTGCGAAAGCGCGAGGCCGCTCACGGGGCTAGTCGGCACACCGTCTGGCGGTGCGGACGCGCAAAGACGAGTGTACTCCGAGCACAGAAGCGATGTAATTAATTGAACGGGTCGATGCGCGATGCCACGCGTTCGTCTTGCATAACGAAAGAGTGCGGTAATTTTAAACGCGCGCCGCTGCTCTTTGAATGTTTATTCGCAGCAGGTAGCTCTGGCACCCCCGCACGCAACGACATTCTGCAGCCTGAATTCAACCGTATAAGGCCAAACTTTTTAGTTTTTATTAAAAGTCTATAGAGACGGATTCGGTCGTTAACATATACACTATTATAATCGCCAGTTGAAGCGCAATTGAAATGTAGGCGCTATAGGAGAAATTGAAATGTAAATCGCCTTAAATTCTTTACCATAATCGATAATTTCTTGCCTGACAGTTCGATATTGTTTAAATTTAGATTGACATGAGCATAGTTTACTATTAAATTATATTTTTGTAGATCATTATAAAAAGTTAACGAGATCTGAATATTTAAATTAGTATATTTACAAGAAACTTAGAATAACTAGAAAACTTAGGATACATACAAAGAAAAATTATTTGTCCATCAAAACTAAGTAAAAACGCTGCTTCTTTCTTATAAACTGATGTTTATCTAAGTTATTACGGAAAATGCATAATAATGCACGCAGCAAATTGTTACTAGCATAGTAATAGCGTATTTGTGCTGATGTCCATTTAATATATCAAGGATATTTATCCCGTGTAACAGGTGGGAAAATATCAAAAAAATTAAAATCTTTCTTAATTTTGATATTTTGGTCCAAGCTTATATTTTTGGGATTCTATTTTCTTTCTGCATATTACGCATATGACAGCTTATGTTAAAGCAAATATTCGGATATAAATACAACAGGCGAATTATTTTGGCTGCTCACACTTGAAGCGCAAAACTAACGTGCGCGACGAAGACGACACCCACTTTGTAACATTCTCATTGAATTCATTTCATAATTAATGATATAACTAACAGACCTTAATGTTCTATCTCGAGCAAAAAATATTAACGCACTCATCGGATATGCAGATGTAAAGTGTGCACTTGTCGCGACGAGAGAGCGACTCCAACCGCTCTAGTGTAAAGATTTGATCTTGACTCTATCATAACCCAAATATATACTCGAACGCTGCCAACGGTCGTGTTACAGGGTTATTCAGCCATTCGATTCTAAAGGTAAATTTAAAAATTAACTCAATTTTATATCGGATACAATTATATTGGACAAGCTAAAATATTTTTGAAGTAAAACTTCTTTACGCACGCTTGACTTGGGGAGTAAGCTGGTGAATGCGTGACGAGAGCGTTACGAAAAGTTTGATCGGGCGAGGCGAACGGAAGTTGAGAGGGAGATATGTTAGTGAAGACAGAAAGAGTTACGTTTCGTATATTACTGTAGGGACAAGAGAGAGAGGTGCGAGCACATATTTTCTTTCTCTCTATCTCTCATAGCCAGTTATGTTTCGTATATCTAAGACACAGGGCCAGTCTATCGTCTGTATCACACTGTAGGAGCAAGAAAGAGCAGTGCGCGCGCACATTTTCTTTCTCTTTTCCTCTCATAGCCAGTGCATGAAATATATATATATATATATATATATATATATATATATATATATATATATATATATATATATATATATATATATATATATATATATATATATATGCGAGTTTGCTAGCGTTAAGCGAACGTTGATTTTTTTAATTATTTTGTAAATTCATTTTAAAGTTCATATTTTGTGAATTTGAAGTTTTACTTCAGTCGTGTGGTCTAAAGCACACTCGTTTTTTTTACAAAATACCTTATATATCTGATCATTAACGTCATTTGATTTACGTATAACATACAATTAAAGATTTTGCGTAAATATTCTTTGACTTATTCTTCTTATATGGTAATTTTAGATCATCCCTTAAAAACCTACCTTGCAAACTAACACCGCAGATACTCAATTTTGTCTACACGTTGATGGTGCATCCCACTGGGGAGAATAAGTGGTAAGATCATGGAATTACTTTTTTTTACTTATTCCTCGAGCTCTAACGCCCGGGTCTTCGCACCGTTCACTTATGTCAGTAAATATTTAGTTTATTGTTAGGCTAAATATATTTCTTATTAAGAGGCCGTTATACCCAAATTAAATTTTACGTATTAATTATCAATTTTTTTTCCAAAAAAAATAGCACACTATATGCCAAATGGGATCCAATATTAGAAACATGATAGGTATAGATATTTTCGATAGAGTTTATTGTTGAAATAATGTCTATTTTTTAAATATATTTTGAACTTTTGGCGTATTTCATTCGAATCTACACTAAAATAAAGACTTTAGTAACATGCAGAGACCGGATTAGAGGTTATTCAGAATGTGGATTAGTTATCGACATATTAAGAAAAACGTTTTTCCTCAGTTTTGCGCCAAATTTTAACGCCACTACCGGCTCCTTATTGGGCGAGAACGTCTCCCGTCAATCGCCTGTAGGCCTTCGAAAGGGGAGATACCTGTTCGCTCTGCTGTCACGAAAACGTCGTAAACACTCGATAAATTTCTTTATCGGCGAGATATTAAGGAACTAAAGCTGTATAGGTACAGTTAACTCCAAATAATAGATTGTATCTCAGATGCGGTCGCGTTTAGATTTATTTTCTGGATTTCATCTTTCAGTTTTATTCTGTTATTGTATCAAAATATATATATATATATATATATATATATATATATATATATATATATATATATATATATATTGGTAAACATAAGAAATGTGGCAATATTGCATGATTACTCTTCTTAGCGATCGATAGTGAATTTGACTTGTCTAACTATTCCTTTCATTTGCATAGTTTTACATAAAAAGTATAAAAAAAAGAAAATGTTATCTAAATTAATTTTAATACCAACTTTGTTTACATTTCGTAAATCAAAACTACTACAATTTAAAAATCTTTAACGTTCACTCATTATTTCCTCAAATATAAAAGGTTATAAAAATATTATCGATTTTTGAATTTGTCGGACTATTAATACTATTTTTTTTTATTTGTCGTTTAGATAAATTATTATTCGCTTCTTAATAGTAAAATAATATTAATTTTAATTGCTTATTTCAAATTCAATATTTATGGGTTATTTTTATTTAATATGGCAACCCTCACACCTTTCCTCTGATTAGAATATTTTTCAAAGTTTAGTTTGACATAACAGTTGATTGGTTTAGTGCGATTTTATTCTATTAAATGATTTATTATTTGTGATATCGAGTGAGTAAAATGACAAATATGTCGGTTTTTAGTACCGGTGGAACATGCTATTATTATAGCCCTAAGAATGTACATCGTACGTTATCCGACAACCAAGTCTTGTTACAATTGATGGAGGTAAAGGGTAACTGGAAAACAACGACAGCTGTATTTTCATTCGGTAAGTTATGGGGCTCTTCAATTGGATGTTTATCTATTTTTGGGATGTATTCTTTTCTAAATCATGTATATCTTCATTATTTATAGTGCGAAAAACTTCGTGTGATATAATGTCGAAGTCAATCCCACTTTTGCATGAATTTGCTACATAGCTTTTAATGGACCTCTTTTGATACCGGAATGATAAGTAGGATTCTCCATAAATTATACGAAATGTATATCTTCGCTCCATTTATTAGTTTGATTATTGGTCATCCATGTAGTGAGGTTTGTTCGTCTGACACTGCCTTGTCTTTGGGTGTGTCTATATTTGCCGTGGACCATTTTCAGTTCCGGCCACATATTTGTAAGCTGTCGAATAATTAATTGATTGCAAAATTCGCAGCCATTATCTGAATGAAGAATACATGGAGCCATTATCTGAATGAAGAATACATGGAACGCCAAATAAAACAAAAATATCGAGCAGAAGATATGCTACTCCATCTGTCCATTTCGAAGGGAGAAGTCAATACTACAAATTTTGTCAAGTGATCTTGTTAAACGAGAAGAAACTTATATTTTCTATCTGGCCGACAATGATAATCGATTGGATCTACTTAAGATCTGCTGTTAAAATGAGATGAAATAATCGACTTTACAACAATACCGTTCTTTTTACTTTTTTGTTTCTGTTAATATGGTTTACATAAATTCCAGTTACTTGAGCTCGTGTTATATTTTTATATGGTGTTTTTAGTTCTTTTCACATTCGATCTCTTCCGCGTGACCAATTGACAAATGAGTGGAATGCAATACGAGTATGTCGAATATTTCATCAGCATAAACAAACTTCTTTGCACTTTTTGAGCATCTGATACTGGTTCGATTAGTTTTTCAAAGCCGTATATATTCGATCCATCATGAGCCGGTAATCCGTTGACGATTCCTTTTTGTGAGAGATTTTAATTCGCTTGGCGTCCTATATAATGGAAGCATACTTTTCTCTTGTTAACAAAACACTGTTTCGTTTCGGACTTCGTCATAAAGTTTCGCGTAGAATTGATTTTTCATTTTATTAAGTAACTCTGCGTTTTCTTGCATTTTTACAGACAGAAAATAACATGCATTGGCCAAAAAAACTCAGTACACTCTTACGTTTATATTATATGATTTCACATTGAATAGATTGATTATAGTCAATCTGTAGATAACCTTATTTCGCATATTGAAGTTAACATATACATATTTTGACTGAAAACTTTGACTTTTTGAAAACTTTGCGATATGTAATAGAAGTTTAGGGCAAAATTTTTACGGTACGTGTTTACGTATATATTTATCTAACTAACTTACTGTTAGGAAATTTTATGTTTATATGGGAAGTGAAAACCTCTCAACTGGCACTTTGTGGTTTTACAGTAAAGTAATTGTTAAATGGTTTATTAAATGGTTAAATGGTTTATTTAAATTTGCCTCAAAAATGTATTTTTGCGTGGTCGTAAGGTGATATGTGAAGTATTTATCAATTTCTTGCGAAGGTTCATAGGTGACATCGTTTTCATCTATGGCAGTGTGTGGGTATCATCGCTTGCACAGTCCTGATCACTCGTTTTGCTCTCGCTGTTATCTGTCTTCTCTTTTATTTTATTGTCCTTGTAAATCAAAGCATCAGTTTGTTTCTTCATAATACTATAGCCTTGTCTTGACACTACTCATTCAAAGAATAGGTTTCTTCTTAATTTTAGGTACATAAAGAACATAATTCAGTATAATTATCTCCCACTGTTCATTGAAACACTTGTTAATTAAAACATTTTCTTGGGTAATCACTTCTTCGGCTTATTGGTTTCCTAATTTCAGTGAAGATCTTAAATACTCGAACAATTCAAGGCACAGCTATTTAATATCCATCTACTTCTTTCTTCATCGTCTTTCCTATTACTATTCGCTACACTGAAGACACACATCTTTTTCGCTCCTTGATTTTGTTTTTGTTTAGGATAACGACAATTTTTCGAAATGACCGCGTTTCCCACAGTTTTAATATATAAAAACGATGTGATTTTGAATTTCACTCTTTATTTGTTTTCATAGATGGCTAAGTTTTCTTCTTTGTACTTTATTTGCCATTAATAAGGCCGTTTCATTCTCTTCTTTTACATTTTTAAGCTGACCTCCTTATCTAATAAGCAAGCTGCCAAATTGATTATGATTTGTTTCTTTGAATTAAGTGACAACCAAACCTGAAGAAGAGATTTGTACTTGAGGCAGTGAACTCAATATCTTAGTTATTATTGCAGTATCGCTGATATCCTCTCCATTTTCTTTCAATTGCTTAGCTAAACTTTAAACTTTAGCTATATGGTGAGCAATGCTATCTACCGGTGACATTTTATATTGATAAAAACTTTCATGTAACATCATTTTAGTCATCTCGGATTTTTATTCATCGATGACTCAAGTTTAGTTATCACCTCAAAACGCAAATTCGTAATTCTCGATGAGCGCCACTTTTTTCAGATCCATAGCTGATGATATTATAAACATTGCTATTCCATCATCTTTATTCCACTGAGCCGCATTTGTATCTGGATTTGGCACGTTTTTAATTTTTTTTGGCATTTTACTTGGAATTTCCATTGCTTGAAATTCGTTCTATCGAAATTTTCAAGGTTCATTGTCTTTTCGAACTCCATTTTAGGATATAAATAGCATACGTTCTTATTGTCAAGTTTTCAACATTATTTTACTGTTTTCTCTACTTTTTGTTCATCACTTACATGAGTCTGGCCCTATAACCACTTCAAGTTAAAATAATAAACGAGATTTCAGTGGTTAAGACTGAATAAAAATATGTTATTTACAAACAAGCTTACATAGCACAATAAGTACACCACATGATAGCTCGCACCTCACCAAGTGGCGACACCTAGTGTCAACATTAATAAGTAACTAATTTTTTTTAAGTTTAAAATTTAATTCAATATTTAGTTCGCTGCTATATACGAACTGATTTATAGGAATTCATGGTATCTGGCGCGGCTTGTCCGCTGCAGATCGTTCACAGATGTACATGGTCTACGTAAATTGTCACTGAATTGGTCTAGTTAATGGTCACTAAACCATTCTTAAGAGTTTATTTTTTATGAGATCGGAGAACCAACCACGTGATAATGAATCGTCATCAAACACTTACAATTACTTTGGAACATAAGATATCACTCGTCTAGATTACTCAAAGATGTAGAAGACTTAATTTTAAGTGAATGAAAGATTTCGGACATCCTTTAGATCAGTAAGCACGAAATACAAAGATGTGCTTCATGCTGCGCAGCTATTTAAAATGTCTATTACCAAGATAGGTTAAAGAACACAAGTTTCTAAATTGGTGGCGTATATACAGAAAAAGTTGTTTGACATCACCGTTTTCTTCTTAGCGCACAGTATTAACACTTTTTCTAGTTTTAGTCTATGTTTTGCTGTAATGTTTGGATTTTCTATTTTTTTGTAATTTTGAAAGCTGTGCTAATACGTTTTTAGTGTTAATGAGTTTGCACTAATTTTCATTCAGTTCATTCATTAAAACGTGTATCGTTTGAGGGATCAAGTCGACCTAATTGTACCGAAAAAAATATCTACCTTGAGATAACTATGAAAATATTGTCATGATGTATCCATCATGAAATCAATTTTAATCAGTTGATTGGTTTATTTCCATGAATATATTAAATTACGAGTAAAAAACCAACAAGATTTGAACTATTTCTGTTATTTACGCTAAAATCTACACTGAAGTCTCCACAAAAAATGAATTAAAATTATCAGGACAAAACAGCTGAAGCATATCTCTAAAAACAAACGACACGACTTAAACTCGTCCTTTATGAATTTAAAAGAAAGCGTCTTCAATTATACAGAATAATTCTACTTTTTAGGATAATTATTTTTCACAGAAAGCCTGATTACCTGATTTCCGGCAGATACGTAATTGTATATCATAAATAGGGGAACGACTACAATAATTTAAATGACATTCTGCAAAAAGAGTTTAATATTATTATTGGAAAAAATACCCGCATCATGCAACTACTTTTCGGTTAAATAAACAATACCAATATCAATAAATGTAAAGCGAGGTTTACGAATGTTTAGTTTTATTATGTTGGATATTTTAATGCATCGATAGCGCTTCATAAAGAATCCCCGCCGACATATTTAATCATATCGAGATAGGAACTGCAGGAGCCCTTTAAAGACGTCAATCAGTTTTATTAATTTTTTCTTTGAAGTCACTCTGCCTCGGATTATTGTAGGAGTAGTTTTTTATTAAGCTTTAATGTCTTTACTTCATTTCGTTCCTATCAACATCAGTCTCTAAGCTACCTCGGATTATTGTAGGAGTAGTTTTTTATTAAGCTTTGATGTCTTTACTTCATTTCGTTCCTATCAACATCAGTCTCTAAGCTACCTCGGATTATTGTAGGAGTAGTTTTTTATTAAGCTTTAATGTCTTTACTTCATTTCGTTCCTATCAACATCAGTCTCTAAGCTACCTCGGATTATTGTAGGAGTAGTTTTTTATTAAGCTTTAATGTCTTTACTTCATTTCGTTCCTATCAACATCAGTCTCTAAGCTACCTTTACATATTATTTATTACTCACTATCACTGTGAATAACATCAAACCTTTCTTCTTCTTACGATACGGTATTGACGTCTCGCTTTGAAAAAGGAGACAAAAATATAAGTATGAAGAAATTGTTCTAACCTTTTTGTCAGATCGCTCGCACATAACAGTAATTTTCTTATTATTGTAATGGTATTTTGTCCAAGTTCCACGTTTGGTTTGTCCGACATTAGATTTAGTGGATCCGATCAATTTTTACATTTCCTCACTCTCTCCGACTCCGTTTTTACCTGCCTACGTTTTATTACTGTTTTTGTAATTATATATGACGTTCGCGTAACTGACCGCGTGTATTACCATACGAGTTCAAGTGGCTTATTGAAAACGGGTGGTCGCATTCATTAAGAATTCAGCGGGCGACGGTCGGATTGGCTGCCTCCGCGGGCGCGACGCTAATTAATGAGCAAACACGGTAAAGTCAAGTATTTACTCGTATTAATCTCTGTGAAGAGGTTCACGCATTAGCCACGTCTCGGCGAGAATTCACTATACCGCATCGATTATGTCCGAATTCGGATGCCTATTTTGAATCTGAACATCGAGAAAGGAACTGAATAGATTGAACCACGAATTACTTCTTTAAATAAAGCTACCTTCGTTTGTGTTGTAATAATGAATACCTAAAACCGTAAAATATAAGAAAAATAAATATGTCTCAGGTGATTCTTCTGATTTCTGTATACGACTTCCCCATCTCCCCGACCGACTTTTCATGACCCACACAGCGAGTCCCGGTTCATTCGAGTAACTGTCCTGCTCTCTATGTACGATCCGTACAGTATCGCGGGCTAGATGGGTGAGATTTCACATGAACCACAACGAGTGTCCCTCGTATATATTAACAGAAACTTTTGATTGCTTTTGTGTTATGAGACACTATTGATTCAAAGACAAAATACAAAGCCCAAACCTGATTGAAGACAAAATGTTTTTTCTTCGTATTAAAAAGTTACAAATTGAAACGATAAAATATTGCGATTGAAATATTGTGACGCACATTGAAAAAGAAAGGCGTGGAGTCTCGAGCTACCGAGGCCACGTCTCATTGAGGGAGCAAATTCAAGCTTAAAAGCAGCACAAGGAAATGACAGTACCGATAATAATTGTAATATAAATAAAAGTCATCCGTCACTTATCGTAACTACTTAAACAGGGCGTAGCCGAAACGCGCAAGTGTACAGCCGTCTGATGTATAATAAGCAGGGTTTGATAACTGGTTAAAATTTTAAACCGCTTTAACGAAGTACATGTGACCATTTTATTTTGATTACGTTTATCGGTAAAGGTGTAAAGGTGAGCATAACTAAAAATAAAAAGGTTCACATGTACGATAACCGGTGTTCACTATGGATCATTTTAATTTCGGTTACGTTCATTATACCGGTATTTACCTTTATTAACCGGTTTTGACTCAACTTTTTTCTTTGACGTGTTACTGCGCCTTCGCAAGGGTTTCTTGTAGACTATGGTTAATTTTTAACAGTCGACTCACGCGTCAGAATTAGAATAACCTGACCATATTTTAGATTCCGCTTATTAGCGTAGGCATTCAATGTCATCAGCTGTTTAATTTGTTTAATGTTTATCATTAATTTGTATGCGGAGCATATCCAAGAAATAAAAAAATTGTGTTTTCTGGAAAACCGAAACCTTTTCATTTGATGACGATTTATTAAAAATCGATGCAGGTCGTAAGACCCAATGCAGCCACCGGTCGGAAAGGGAATTTCATATAGCACGGTAATCATACTTCGTACATACTATTTTTGTGCCAAGTGTTAGCTTTTAGCTCTGTGACCTGTAGCGTAGCCAAAGTGCACAAAGTATACACACACACACACGAATTCAAAGTGTATATATATATATATATATATATATATATATATATAGTGAGTGTGTGTGAGTGTGTGAGTGTGTGTGTGTGAGCGTGAGCGAGCGAGCGTGCGTGCGTGCGTGCGTGCGTGCGCGTGAGTAACCTGAAAAGAAGGCAAGAAATGATTTCTAATTCGTCTAAACAAAATATGGGATACATAAATCAAAATGTTAAAAGTATATATCTTATAAATGGTTTTCAGACAATGATAATAACATTATATTCCAACAGAACAGCTAACTCTTGATTACAGGAGAAGAACATGTACCACATGTCGTAGCAATAGAAGATATAGCAATTCAGCAATAGCAAGTAATACCAAAAACACCATAACTATAGAATACTAAATACATACCTTCATACGTAAATCTCAAAAACGAATGGGAGCAATAAATCCAGTTGCAGATTTCATAGTTTGAACAAACATCGTTTCTGAACGCAACACATAAGAGGGGCGCGGGGGGGGTGTCGTTAGAAGCGCAAGCGGTGCGGATGTTTTAGTAGCCATGGAGCAGTGGAGTGGAGAGCACCGCGCTTTTGCCGTCGAGGCGTACATTTCGAGTGGATTTTCGCTGTCTGTAGCACGCCGTCGATTTAATAATAGTTACAGTATTCGTCGATTACGTGATGGACCATCGATCAACCTCATTCAGTCATGGGTAGCAAGGTTCAGAGCTACAGGATCAACATTAAATAGGCCCAGGCCAGGACCTACACCATTGGTAGCCACGGATGAAAATGTCGAACGTGTTATGGTTTTTGTCGTTGAAAATTCCCGTTTATCACTGCGTACACGTTCATCGGTATTGGGAATTCCGAAATCAACTTTACAGGTAATAATGCGAAAAAAGCTCAAGTTCCATCCATATAAAATTCAAATTGTTCAAGATTTACACGATTCTGACTTTGAATTAAGAAAAACTTACGCAGAGGTGATGTTGTTGAGATTTCGTACTGCTACCCGCATGGGCAACATATTCTTTAGTGACGAAGCTCACTTTCACATTGGAGGATATACTTTTCACTTATGAATAAGCAGAACTTTCGTTACTGGGATGTCCACAACCCAATACAAATGCATCAAAAGCCTTTACATAAGCCTAAAGTAACAGTCTGGTGTGCCATGTCTGCATCTGCAATCATAGGGCCTTATTTCTTTGAAAATCAACGTGGCCAAACTGTAACTGTGAATTCAGAGAGATATGCCCAGATGTTAAATGACTTTTTCAGAGTAGAACTACAGAATAGTCCATCCTTCAACCAAAACACATGGTTCCAGCAGGACGGGGCCACAGCTCACACTGCTAATGTGTCCATGAATGCAGTGCGGCAGTTATTTCCAGAAAAAAACATATCCCGAAAGTATACCGTACCGTGGTCACCTAGGTCACCCGATTTAAGCCCATGTGACTGTTTCTTATGGGGATACTTAAAATCCGTTGTTTACAAAACAAATCCGAGCACTGTGACACAACTTAAAGAAAATATTCAAGCCGAAATCAGTAGGATACCCCAGTCGCTCTGCAAACGCGTTTTTGAAAACATGCGTGCTAGACTCGAAGAGTGTGTCAGACTCGATGGCCGCCATTTGGAAAACGTGGTTTTTAAAAAATGAAATCTGCATTTGTTGTTATAAAGTTAAAATAAACCTACTTTGTATTAGAGGTGTAGTTTGTTTTTTATAATTTTTCAAACATTGAAATCTGCCACTGGACACCTGTATATAAGGCTTCCCTGACTGATGTATAAACACGTAGCCCAAAGGTATATGGACGTATCCAACTAATATTTGGAATATACGTACGGTAACCGCTAAGAAAGGATTATGGGGAAAATGGGGTTCTGGAAATATAGAAAAAAGTCGCGTGTGCGCGAAACGCCGCTAAAATATTTTCACCTTTAATTTCTCTCTTAAATAATTGTTTAACATTTTGGACGATCAGGCAAAGACAAATTAACAATAAACTTCAATTTATGAAACATATTTGGTTTTTTCCAATGCCGAAAATTCAAATTATCAAATTAGCTTGACAAGTGGCAATAAAGCACAGTATCATAACATCGTATATTTCTCTTTAAAGTGTTAATATATAGTAAAAATATGCTAAAAAATTCAGTGATTTTGCAACATTTTATTTCTGTTACAAATGGTTATTTTTTTTATTTAAAATATCATCAATGAATCTTTGACATTTTTAAATTATTTAAGATGAATTTTATAGCCGAAAATAGTCTGTCTATACTTATCTGACTAGGTGATGTAAGCAAAACCAAATTAGATAATAAGTATAGCTGTGTGTCTGTGACTTTGATTGTGCTCCAAAACTCCAAAGTATTGGCACTGAAAGGTAACAACGGTTGATTTAAGAAAAGAAGCAAATTATTTTTCAACTTAATCTGGCTCTTTGTTTCCGGTACAAGTGGGCAGTTTTGCCTAAAATACATTGGCAAGAAGGAGTCTACCTCTCTTGAGGTGCTGGGTAATTGTGCACTTGAATTATCTTGGACTGTCGGAGTACTAATGGCAGTTATATTTATTTATGTAAGTCTCTTTAATGTCATACCTAAGTAGTTACTTGCTATTATAATTTAATCTTTCGATTGAATAACGTTCACTCGCGGATCTGGATACGTGACGCTTAAAAATATCGGTTTAATTAAAAGTGATTTTTGGCTTTGTTTCATACATATAATGAAAATTCCTCAAATATAATGAAAATTCAGTAATTTTTTCCTTCTCAAAAACGCACTGCATCCAGAAATTTAAAAATCTGCAAACGTTAGTTGTTCTCAGTGTAAAATTTTCGATTATGCCCTGGAAGGTGCTAAAGTGTTCAAAGAATTGTCTATATCTGACCAAGTAATTTCTGTCAAATCGAGTTCGACATCAGAATGAAACTGATAAAAATGTCACAACTCAATAACCGCTCTAACATATCTACTGCTAAATTCCATCTTGTGGGACAATCTATCGAAGCTTGCAGTGAATTATGGTTTCTTAACTGGATTGCAGTGCTTGAAATACGCAACACTCTTACAACCTGGTTAAATAGTTCCTCCCTTTCTCGACAACTATCTCTAACTGCAAATTGCAAAGCATGTTCAGCGAATCTAACGGCAGTTACTTTTGGAATATATTCATATTTACAGTGCTGCTTTATTCAAATTGCATATCATCCAATAGTTGCTGATAATGTTGATATTCCGGCCGGTAATGTTGATATTTACTCCGGTAAATCCTGATCATCTAAGCTATCATTAATAGATTCCATATCATCATATGATTCATGAAGCACATCGTGTAGTTGCCCTGATACGCTAAGCATGTCGGAACTGTTGTCGGTGGTGACGATTAAGTTTGTTTGATCTCAATCCCATACCAGCTTAAAATAAATGTTACATATTCTTTAGGGAATTATCCCGTATTGTTCTGATTAATTTCAAGCACACCTAGATTCCTTAGTACAATTTTACCCTCAGAAATATATTGAATGTTAAGTCTAAAGAATCTTCGAGGTTTAACACTAGCCACGTCAACTTTTAATGTCAGAAGTTTACTAGTAATCTCTTTGCGGATATTTGTTCGAACTTCATACGCCTTATCTTGAATAAACGATTTAATATTTTTCGAATCAATAAAACTTTGTTCATTTTCTGTCATATTTCGTAACATGTTTATCAAACTTTTATCAAATGTCTTGTCATCTTTAATTGAATCAACCGTCCGTTTATCGTTACTATATTTAAACAATTGTCAATAACAGTGGCAAATGTCCCATTTCCCTTTCTGGTCGGCGGGACATTCTTTATTTGCCAAATTACATATTATTCTTTTATCGTATTCAATACGATGTTGCCTTTTAGAGATGGCGCAACAAGTTTGTACCGTGCTTTCACTGGAAATAGTTTTAAATCGGGTATAAATACTTACAGCGGTCATTATTAAATCGACGGACAGGTAGAGAAACAATTATAAAATATTGCTCACTTCATTTCTGTTTATCAAAGAAATAAAGCTATGTATAAAAAAGATAGTCCCAGTCATTCAATTAACAGATATTAATAGTATTTTGGAGTTGACTAAACTAGTAAGTGAAATGTATATATGCATTCGTACGTGTACGTTAGAAGAGAGATACGCCTCGCTAAGAACGCTTTTACTTATAGGCAAGCAACAAAATATTTTTAAGCAACTTAACAAAATAGAGGTTCTCTATTCGACTCGTAGTTATGTTTATCAACGCTTATTTATGTGGTGGCTTTGAATGTGTATTTGGACTGGTGAACATTTTTAGTTTACAATATACGATATTGCGGTAATGGATTTGGCATAGATTGCGGTACATCGTAATGTCGGTCTTATTGAAGTATGAATCGATTGTATGGTATACCTACAACTTTATGAAATAAAACACATCGTCAATCAAACTTTTCTCCAACACATAACAGAACATACATAAGTAGTTATTCAGTTTATTCCTACAAAAAATAAAATTTCTAGAATTTAAATAGGTTTCATTGGTAGTTTTATTTTTATGTGGATCCTTATACTCTGTTGAGGATATTTATATATCGTTGGTTATCCTACCTTAGTGGGAAAGGTTTTAAAAGTATAGATAGAAATAGAAGGCCCTACGTACAAATTAGAGCGTTGTATATTTACATGCCGTCTAAGTGAAACTTTTTTACACATTTAAACAGTTCATGAAACTTCCAACAGGCTAAGCAAAATGAGCCAACATAACAATCACGATAGATCTATTGGTGATAGATCTATTTCCGTACCCACCTTCAACCACAACAAGTCATTAAATCATTCATATTGAACTCCTTACCTCTTTAAATATACTGAATTACCCTACTGTTAAACCGAAAAATCAGAAAACTCTAACATCGAAATTGCTTTTTAATATTAAAAGAGAACAAGATGTAAAGCTCGACTTTGTATCCGTGGATTCGCACAATCTGAACGATTAGAGCACAATGAAATATTATCACCTACCACGAGGTATGACGTCAACAAGGATACTGTTATCTATTTCCGCTGAATATAACTGGAATATAAGGCAGTTAGATGTAAAAACAGCCTTCTTGTATAGAGAATTAGAAGAGGAATTTTTATGAATATCCCAGATGGAGTGAGGGCATCTGCAAATAAAATATGTAAACTGAATAAATTATCATAGGGCTTCAGATCTCGTTGTTGGAACAAGAAATTTACTATATTTAATTTAAGTTTGGTTTTGTTCAGTTGCGATCAGACAATTGTGTATTTGAAGGTAATTCTCATAGCTTTGTTGACGATGCTTTGATTACGTCTCAGACAAATATAATATTGTATCAAATAGTAAGTTACTAGAAGCAACGATTTAATATCAAAGGTTCAATTTAAATCGGTTTAGTGGTCTAGAAATTTAAAAATCTGATAGTTCTATGTTTATCAGTCAAAGATAATCTATTGAACATATAATAAATAATTAAAATGAATACAGCACACCCCTGTAATACACTTATTGATGTAAATGTTCAAATAACAAAAAGTGTTGAAAATGAGCAGATTAATTTTCCTTAAAATGAAGCCATAGGTTCATTATTGTTTTTGTTCTGTTAAGCAGATTTATAAACCAAGTCTACATCACGCTACTCAGTTTACGACGAAAATTCGATATCTTATTTATGTATCAAGGTTATAAAAATTTAATTGGATATACAAGAAAATCAACCACTGGTTATGTTTTTATGTCCTATGTTTTGGCTTATCTATAAAAACAATCTTGTATTAACAACTGAGGCTGAATTTACGGCTGGATGTAAAGCTGCCAAAAATCTCTTATAGTGAAGATCGTTTTACAAAAAATTAATATTGGTCAAAATTGCACAACTGATAATTAGAGTACTATTAAACTAAAAAATAATCAAGTGGAGACAAACAATATGAAGACCGCATGAAGACAAAACACATTGATGTTAAATTCAATTTTATTAGAGAGAAAGTACAACAAAAGTGAATTGATATCGAGTGTGTGCAAAATTCTAAACAACTGGCTGATATTTTTAGTAAGCCTCTACCTACTCTTAAATTTGAACATATAGTATATGTGATATTGTCTGTTATGTAGTTTACTTAAAAGTTTCTTTTGTATTTGAAGCAGGCAAACTGAAAAGTTTTTTGTATATAAAATATAGTGGGAGTATTGGATTAAATTTTATATTTATATTTGTCTGTTTGCGTGTTTGGCTAAGCTTAAAAAAATAAATTACTTATTAGTTTTGACTAGATATACATGGATCCTAATGGTTACAGAATTAATCTTAACTCCATTTATCCTGATTAAAATACTTCATTCATCATGGGAATGTCCACGACGATGACTATTTGGAAACGATATATTAATATTATGTTATTTCACAAATTATAGTCTGTTTTTCATTCTGACGTTATTCTGATGATAGTGTTTGACTGCGTTCATTATGAAAAGTATATTTTTATTATTCAGTCGTAATTAAATGAGTGCAGCTACATCATAAAAATAAATGAGGAGGATCTGAAAAACTTTTACTTTTTTATTTATTTAAAATGACATTTCGGGAAATGTCAGAAAAACTGGCAATATGTACTAATATCATTTGCCTATAATTAAAGATAAATATGACGCTTTTTAGGGTTCCGTAGTCAAACAAGGAATCCTTATAAGTTCGCCATATCCGTTTGCCTGTCTGTTTATATGTTACAGCCGTTTTGTTGTTTGTACTGTTTGTATGGCAAAGTTGAGAACAAACAAAATTTCAAAAAAAAGCTTTAACTTACCTCCCCCATACATGTAAAGTGAGGGTGAATTTATTTATTCGCATGCCTCATTGAATTGGTCTTTCAAAAGTATTTTGGGTGTGTCATGAATGCTTCTTTTGTACGGGAGGGATCCGTTTACGAAATGTTAAGCTTCGGTAATGGTCATTTTTATTAGTTACGTGTTCCCAAACGTTACCAGTATTCACAATAGTAGTTATATATAACAAAAATAAAAGGAAAATTATCAAAGCTATGTAGGCTTAGTTAGTTTACGAGTAATAGTCGACCAACAAATTTAAATATAGTTTGGTCTGTAAAAAGTTCATAAAAGCTCCAAGCGAATTACTTAAATGAACTGCAAAAAAACTTTGCATTGAGAAATGTCTATTTATTATGTCTGTGACGGATATACTAGGCTATATAATTATACATTCACATTGTGAGAGATAATATCATTTAAATTTCACCATGTTTTTTACGCCTGTGAATGATATTGTATGAAATAAATTAACGTTGTAAAAATTACTATTTATAAATAGTTTACAAGAAATATTATGTGACCTTAAGTGTTTATGCCTTAATTAGGAACAGATCCCTCATATTATAAGTTCTACTAATACTTGGCAGTTTTTTTATTTGGAACATTGTCAAAATTACGTCAAAGAAACTAGAATCTGTTCATTTTGCTTATTGATAACTTAAAGTAAAACTCAGACCAATATAATATTGCATAAATCTCAATCACCTCTTATTTAATTTTACATTCCTCTCTACTCATGAGGTTTTTCAAATTTAATTTTCCAATAGTATTTTTACAAACTTTTCAAAAAACACATATTGAATAGTGAATGTATAAAAAATACAGTAGATATAAGGAAACTATTAATATCAGTCGTTTTTGATTAAGTCACAGCTATGAAATTGAATTTATGCAACATCAGTCTGAAGAGAGTTCATACAAATAGCACCGGCATTGACAATCATCGATTGGCTCTCGCTGGCCCTTCGCTTGCGTGTTAATATTATTACTGTGTTATGTGTAATTTTCTGTGGGTAGAAGGGAGTCTCAAATACATCCCGAGGTCAATACTTTAACATATGTTCATACTAAATATTGCGCGACACACCGCGGGGATCCGGGTTCGATTCCCGGCCGCCCATCGAGCTGGTCCGGACTGATGTTCTGGTTGGCTGTTAGAGATTGCTCTAATAGCAGTAAGCCTACCATATATATCAACTGTATACATTAAAGTCGGCAGACTCCCTCTCCAAGCTACACGACTGGGGAACCGAGAACAAGCTTTGCTTCGCCCCACAAAAGTCCGGGGCTGTCCTCTTCAAGGGCAGGCTGGCGAGGGAGCCGTCTGTGGTTACGGTCGGTGCTGAGATTGACGTGCGGGATCAGGTAACCTATCTGGGCATGTTCCTTGATACACGGCGGAGCTTTTTATCACAGACGTACCACAGGTGTTTGAATACGAGACGGGTGTACGATAAAGAAAAATATGGGTGATTGGAAAATTTTCACGTGTCATTGGTATATAGAGTGATTCTTTAAATATATCTGGAATACAATAGTGGAACGCAATATGAGTCTGCGTTATAGCGTTGAACGTTGTGCGCAGGCGGGGCTACTGCGGACGCAGCACGGCGAGTTCTGGATCGAGCCGTCGGCGCCGTACTCGGCGGAGCGACACGCGAGCGGCCACCCGCATGTAGTATACCGCCGATCGGCCGTGCGGGAAGGGCACGCCCGCCGCCGCCGGCGTCGCGACCGCAACTGTGCTACCCGTGAACCGCCGCGCCCGCCGCTGCACCTGCGCTGGCTGGAGGGACCGAACAAGCTGCGCATTCAGCAGAAGAAATACGGCGGAAGGAAGAACAGAGTATGTACACTGTGTCTTGACTTGATGGTGCATGTTATTTTTTCCCATTTGGGTCGCCTCAAATTGGATTCTGATTTGTGACTCCCCGTATAATATTGCGTTTGTATACAGAGAGCGCGCCGCCGACACCGTGGCGGCTCACGCTCCCGGTATTCAGGCTTGGGTAGGCGCGCCAATACGGCACGACAGAGGGCGCGAGCGCGCCCCGCTCGCTCCGTCAGCAAGCCACGCCACGTCGAGGTGCTGCTCGTCGCCGACCAGTCCATGACAGAATTCCACGGCCCGCACAACGTCGAGACTTACCTCCTAACTATTATGAACATGGTACGTATATGCGCACTCGTTGTCACCGTAGTTTCTTGTGGAAGCCTCAGATAATAAAGCCTGTGATTCACAGAATAAATCAAATTTATTTTTATTTAAATTTATTATTAAGAAAAATGTAAGATGCGGTAAATAATGTGTACAGGTTCACTCATTCCTTGCGCATAATCTACACTCATAAAACGATAAATTTCAGGTCGACATTTTTTTTAAGTGTCGATTGACCTACTAATTTAAGGCATTGCGAAGTCCAAGCAGTTTGTATATTCAAAGCTGTAATCAACACAATTTATTTAGGGAAATCAAATTGATTTGTTTCGGCAATGGCTTGTACCAGTACAAATTATTTAATCACAAATGATTGCAAGGTTGGCCTAATGATCAACTATGTAGTGGGATAGTTATTTGACACATGCGGATTTAATTAGAGTAGCGCATGCCCAATTAAACTGTATTTTTTCGTTATAGTTACGCCATTATCAACATTTGGCTCCATCAATAGTGTCACCTTGGTGAAGTACGTGTACGAAATAACCATGGAAATTACGCGAGTAGGTGGTTAAATCTGTGGCAAAAAAATCGAGGAATTGACATGTCTATTGCATTAATCTAAGATTAATAATATACTTAAGATTAAAGGAATCAGAAAGTGAATAAAACATGGCCAAATATTGGAAAGACTTGGCCAAACAGAGGATTGAATGGAAAAGACTTCGTAAGAATGACCTTTTTCTTGAATATTTTTTAATCTTAGTTACTTGTCTATTAATATCAGTGTAGTATTTTTGTTTTTAAGACATGGATAAAATGTAATTTTCAACCATCTATTAGCTGAACGTAAAAAAGAAAAAGTGAAATAAAGAAACTACTTAAAATCGTCCTTTTCATTAATGCGACAGATTCTAATTCTGCAATAGAAACTAAACTTTGCAGTCACAGTCGTTAAGGTCAACGATAAACTTCGTGTTGAAATGAAACGCTGAAAAGAAGGCGTTATACAAAATTTATAAAAACTGCAAAACGGATAGCGAGAAAGGATTCTGAAACAAAACGTTAATATTTACATTGATTACTTATCTCTATACTTGGGTATAAATAATTTGTAAATACGTGAGCAAATAGTAAATATTATTAAATGTAAAAGTTATTTTACTAGAAGTGAGTGTGAGATTAGATTTTTTGAAACTACGGTGGGTTGCCAAATTATTAGGGACAGTCATGAGAATTAGAATTTGTGAAGTTGCAGTTAAATTATTAATTTCTATATTAATTATCTTATCTTATATTAATTTCTATATTAATTATCTTATCTTATATTAATTTCTATATTAATTATCTTATCTTATATTAATTTCTACTTAGTAATCATCAGTACTTTGTTACGTGTCCTTTTGCCCCAGCGAGTGCTTCTATGCTTTCCATGCATTGTTTGGCACTTTCTTTTATCTTGGGGTTATGTTGCCAAACATTTATCAGTTTTACCTTGCTGGTTATCATCTCTTTGGCAATTTCCGCCTTTGGGATCTCCCATAAATGTTCAATTAGGTTCATGTCGGGAGAATCGCCAACCCAACGTAAAAGGCCTGGTATGTTGTGGTGTGTCAAAAACTTGGTAACGCTTCTAGCTTTGTAGCATGGTGCTGAATCATGCATTAAAACCTCCTGGGAACCATTCCTTCAGTTGCGGGAATAGGCGAGTTTGCGAAACTTCTTTGTACTGGTCTTGTTTCATGGTTCCCTGGTCAATGTAGAAGCGTCCAACCCCCTTTGCGCTTATGACAGACCACACCATTATTTTCACAGGATGTTTTACCCTCTCCACGATGCAGTCAATGTGTATTTTTCACCTGAGCTTCGCCTGCCAAAGTGCTTTTGTCAGCTAAAATCTCAAATGATGACACGTCCGAAAAACACGCCTGAAAAGATGAGAAAGTTCTCCATACGTGTGAACAATATGACTTTAAGTGGTATAAAATAGGAAATAAATGCAAAACTGAAGTCTACTACAGTCCTCCACAGTGTTCTGGTGGTGTTTACGAGCCCAGGCAAGACGTTTTTTCTTCGTCGTCTCAATCAACCGAGGTTTTATTAATAGGGCGATGACTTCTTAAGCTCACTTTTCTTTATATTTTATAAACAGATGTCCCGAAACTTCATGTCCGATAGTTGTGTGTTTATGCACTTTTTCCCACCTTTGCCTTTTCTTTTAGGGGATTTTGATCCAAATTCATCTTATTTTCTTAACCGCTGTCTTGGAAACCCCAGCAATTTCAGCTATCTTCCTTTGGGAATAACTTGTATGCTGGAAAACAGTTTTAACCTCCTTTTTTTTCTTCGAGACAAATTGCAATTTCGACCCATCTTGGAACTGAAAAATATTAAAAATAAATCAATATTGTAATGAAAATTTGGTTAATATTAAATGTTTACATAAACAGCAAAGCCGTACTTACATTTGAATCGTTTTTATAGTACAAATATTGAAATAACTTTGTTTAAATTATTCAAAATCTTCTGTCACTCGTTCACGCTTTTGATACTCTACGCCACTGGCGCTGTTAAATATTTGAAAAAGCAAAGTTAACACTTAACATCCACTTAAAGTTTGAGACATGGGAACTTTGACTTGAAAAAATAACACCCCTGCATACCTTATGCTGTTTAAAACGGAAGTTAAGCGCGCGAAAAAAAACAAACTGAAAAAAAAATGCGACTGTCCCTAATAATTTGGCAACTCACTGTAAATACTGTTTTTAAGCCCCTTTAACATTGTGAGGGTATTGTAGGTAGTGATTGTAGGAAAAAATTATGGCACTATTTTCGCATGGCATAACTTACGTTTAGTTTATTAATTGAACTAGTGACCATAAGTTTATTAACTGGACTAGTGCCCGGGCGTTAATTAACGAATTTACGCAGAACTAATGAAATTCGCGTCATCTGCGCCGCCGAAATTTAATATATCAACCATACCTTTAAATTACTTTAGTGAATACCATCTACAACCACACCTTTTTGAAAAGATTATGTAATTTCCAAATGCAATGAAATATTTTTTTTGATTACAATATATATCAAAAATGTTATCAAATTTTTAATGTATCAATTTCTCACCCAATTTTCAATTATTGTACAATATTATGTGAACATCATCAAATCTATACTTACGTATAGGCCAGTTTACAAATCCGTGCCTGAAAATGATAATGAATGTTAGTAAGTACGTAAGCTGCCGATAGAGCTCCATGCTAATTGTGCACCCACGCGCAAAGGTCCCCGTCTATATGAAATCATCGCTGAATGATCGATCGAATTATAGAGCGGATAGACGGCGAAAGGCCTCGAGCGAGGCGTGTGGGCGGCGAGCTGGGACGCGATTCGGCGAATGTCTCTAATTAACTTGCCGCATGTTGTCGATGGTGCAAAATATGACCCAGACAACGGCACTCTTTGAAGGATAACCCTATTAGCTAGATCCCATTCACTTTGCTTCTACGCAACTCTTCAGTAGGTGCGAGAATTAAGATCTATTAATTTTAATATTTACGTGTGACTCGAATTACTCCACACTTATTGACAATAAACGTATAGAGAGAAATTTGGAGAGAAGGGAAATCATTTCTTTAGTAATAAAATATAAACTCGCGTAACGTCGCGTTACGAATGACTTTAATAAAAATATGAAATTAAAATGTAATCAAACAATGAGAAAGCAGAAACAACATTTAAATTCAATATTAAACTATTCTAGGAATTAATTTATGACTTTATGAGAACTTAAACATCGTGTACTATAAATGAGTTAAAAATATGGGTAATATAATTTCATTGAACGATTACAAAAATGCTTTAAAGGCATATATGGAGTGATTAAATTGATTCTCAAACGTACGATGTTAACTGACAGCATTAACAAATTCAAACCATACAGAAAAAATGATAGGAAGAACGGAGATGTTAGTTGTGTTGATAATATTAGAAATATTTCTACAATCCTCGAGGCGTTGGTGCACTATTGTTACTTATATTGGTGATTGGATTGAGTTTTTCACAAACAGTTGGTCATAGGTTTTGACAATAAAATTGAAATGAAAAAAGGGCTGTAAACAGTATTTAAGAGTACTAGAAGAATTGAGAAAAATAATATCGATATATGGTGTGAATGGAAAATTGTGGCAGCAGTGGCTCTCTGTAGCTCTAAACGATATGACGTAATAAGACGTTAGATAAGAATATACATATATCTCAGGTCACCCACCGCTCCTTTCGAACTTGTATATTTGCGAAATGAAATTCCTAAAAAAGACTGAGGACAAAAAACAATATATGGGTTTCAGATATTACACAATAAGAAAACAATAGAGACAAAAAGAGAACTGCGAGGGAACGAAGAGGTAGATGAGGTTTGGCCAATTTAAAGCAAAAAACGAAGTGTTAAGGGATGCAATAAAGAAAAGGCGGATTTTGAAATTAAATAATAAGGGCTGGTAGATACTGAAGGTTATGTAGACTATGACTGGCTGTAGCATATTGCTTTCGTAACAACGATTCCACCGTCTGTATATTTTACTTTCTATTTTTTTTAGTAAAATTGTTATAAACATTAAATAAAAAGACGTGAATGCAGTAAAAATGAAATCTTTGAAAAATTTAAGTTTTAAAACAGAGCAAAAAAAGGTAGAAGAAAAAAAATGTAATGTAAAGAGGGCGCTGTTTTTGATATACAGAAGAATCGATTGATATGATTAAATTATTTAGAAATAATAGAAAATGAGCAAACAGCCTTGAAATACATGTGCGCAATGCATTATAGATCAATATGTATAACAAAATAGCATAAAATAGGATTGAACTAAATTTACATCTTTGTAGAGGGTAACGATACAATAGTCATAAACAGATGAATGTGTATGAATAATATGACCATACGTTCCGTTTAGAACGGACTGTCCATTTTTTCGGTACTCCGTCCTGGTGTCCCAGAGAAAAGTTTGGAGACCTAGAATTGTCCCGTTTTCAGTTACCCTCAGCCAAAAATATCTAGCCTAGTAAAATAATGTGTAATATTATTTGTTATAATATAATTAAAAATGTGATAAATTTAATTGTTAATAATTTTTCACTTAATAATAAAAATTACAAAATGTATACTACGTATAATTTTGTTATTATTATTTAAAAATTTACGAGTTTAGGGCAATGCGAATATTTGTCCTGCTCCATCCTGATATCGAACTTTCGAGTCGTTCCCGCCACCCTAGCGTTCCGTCTTCGTCGCTGTTACTTCTCTCGCACGCCTTGTTCTTTCCAGTTGCAATATTCTCGATCGTTTTCCATCGTGGTCTGTTTAGGTTAATAAGTACCAATTTGTAGTGTTTTACCTATAAGGTTAAATTACAAGCAAAATACCCTTTCATAGGAAAACATTCAAAATACCCCATCAAGCAACAAAGTACTCTCTCGGACATTACGTTAGGTTAATAATTTAAACCATGAAAACTTTAGCATTTTAATTAAACATATGCTTATTTGGAACAAATGCATCGTGAGTTTTCTCTTTAATGAATAAATTATGGACGTCTAAAATAAACTTAGCTTGGGTAGTAGGTAGGCAATGATAAGCTTTTCCTGTTTTTTGATTAATTACTTAGATATTATTTGATTGTACGTATTATTTTCTGAAATAAAGGTCCTGAGAACCATGTAAAATTGTTTTTTTATTGTGACACTATCACTGTTGCTGTAATTTAGACCCCGACGCAGTGGAAGGAGACGTGATGATATAGATTCATTCCTAAACATATTTTGTCTCATAGACAATAGATAATTTATTTGAATCCGGGTTAGACATTTACAGAAAATACTAGAACACTAAAAGCAAATTTCTTTAACCTGTATATGGTCCAAAAACCTACAGTGTTCCTTGTTTCTTGATGCGGCTAGCCTCGTCAACATTCATTAATTTTGCATCGGTTAATTTATATACTCGTAGATAAAATTGGTTATTTTTCTCCTCTAGTTACGAAACAATTGCCAGTATCAATGTTTTCTTCGGCGTGTTTCTGTCTGTATTAATGCTAATTGTACGACTTATGATCTGTAGGTTATCACAGTAGATATAAATAAATTTAAACTTTAGTTTACATAGCTGCTAAGTAATTTCGTTTTAATTGATAATACTGTCAATAACTGTAGGCGTGAATCGTCGATATTTTTTAAGGTATTCAATTATTCCCAAAAAATGGGCGGCATCCAAATACAGATCCCATTTATCTTAAGCTTGTTTAAATATTATTTTAATTGATTCGAAACGATTTGTTTTACATAAACTATTGGCTATGGGCTTAGTCATAAACCTAACACGATGTTATTTGTATAATCTGCATTACCGTCGAATATAAGAGCAGAATATATTTGTTTGTTTTTATATATTATTGGGTATAACTAATATACTTAGTCTGATATTAAATATTGAAACCTATTAAAACTTTCGTTCTTAGAGCAATAAAAGCAGAACCCTTTTGATATGAATTGGTTTATTGTGATACTTTACACGTCTGTAATTTCTAAACCATTGCAACTAGAAACCAGAAGTTAGTGCTAATTTTTCTTGTATGGATTTATTCTATTCTTATACTAAACATATATTGTCTTTCAACAACTGGTAGTTTTCTAGAGTTTCGTAAAATTTCGTAGGTAGAGTGAAATTGTGTAAGAGAGGATGAAGTGTATTTAAACAAGGACAACAACAACTATTGCCTTATTAATTAAGTTTACTTGGTTTACAAGCGGCTTAGAATATAATAGAAGAGTTCTACTCGACACATTCATTTCGGTAATTGCTACAATAGAATGCTTTTCATAAAACTAATCTTTAATTAAGCTTTTCGGTTGAGTGCGAAGTTAATTTTTAATAACATAAAATGTTTACTTGAATACATATGTTGTACGTCGTCATTTAACCGAGACATTATGCTATTTATGATTAATACAGGTGTCGTCACTTTATCTGGATCCGACAATCGGCAACTTCATAAACGTGGTGGTGGTGAAGATAATCCTGCTGGAGGACGCATATACGGAGCCACCGCTCAACGTGAGCACTAATGCGGATACGACGCTCGGTGTCTTCTGCAAGTGGCAGCAACGCCTCAATCCACCCGACGACGCGCACCCCCACCACCACGATGTAGCCATACTCATCACACGGCTCGATATTTGCGCTAAGCAGGATACGCCCTGTAGGTATGTCGTCATTCACTTGTTGTCTCTGCCCCAAGGCACCTGTGTGATTGGAAGAGATGTGATCTTATAAACGATCCGCGGTGAACGGTCCGTTCTATTTCCAAATACTATGATTCATATGCACTGATTTACAGAAGATAGCCATCTAAATTCAAAGTATTTGGGATAGAGCGAATCGCTGCTGGATGATCATAAATTCTAATTCATTCGATAAGACGTTTTGTTGCTTTATGATAATGTTGTCAGCTATAAAAAAAATTGGGTAACGTCAATTTTTTTAATCCTAATTACTGATAAACCTGGACGTCACGTAAATTCTCTAGAATAGCCTCCGAGTTTCAAAGCCATTTTTTTTTGTTTAGTAGTTGGCACGCCCTACATAGCAACAAGTGCCTCAGTGCTGGCTCAAATTTATCCGTAGTTTATAAAATTTAAGTTCGGAAAATGCTTCAGGTATACGTATAGTAAATTCATTACTTTATCATATCCATTATATAAGAGAAGCGATGTTAAACGGGAGTGGTCTGCATAAGACGTCACCGCACGCCTCCAAGTCGATTTTCATATAAATATTATTACTACGCTGTTTACGTTATCGCCAATACCTGGCCGCATGAAGTCGTTACCTAATAAAAACATTACAGGATGACGTTGCTATTCGCATCTCCATGCGGTTTCCGAATTAAACGTATTGGATGGTATGAGCAGTATCTGCTACACCAGCGCATTACCTCAGTTTTAAATCTAACTCACTCTCTTATATCTTCAATATAATTCAATTAATTCCAGTTAAGATAACAACAAGACCCAAATATTTTCGTAGGCAGAATAAAAGTTTAAAATAAAAATCGTAATGCTATATTGCTTAGTGAATTTATCGTCGGTTTCAGGAGTTTGTCGAGCGAACTGCCTTTTATGTGATGGGTCCAAACACCACCACGTGCTTTTAACAGACGTGAGACTTGCAGTTTCTACGTCAGTATATTACCTACCTTATCTCCTACGCAGCAATGAAGTGTCAAATCTACTGATCGATAAATTATTAATATAAGTATCCTTGCCATAGCGTTTTTGCTTTTTCTCTTATGCGATACCTCATTACCTGTTACAGATACCAAATTTTATGGATACAAGAATGTCGAATTACATTTTCCGGACCAACTAGTAAATTTTTTACTTTGAAAATCATATTTTTATCGCTCCTTTTTCTTACTTTAATCACATCATTGAACTTTTTTATTATAACTTTTCTGGCCTAATAAATGGTTAAATATCGGCGTGTAGTTACTTCGCAAAGAATATTATTAGTCTGTTAGAAACAACGAATGGATATAATAACATATTTGATTCTGTAGACAATTTCGCTGTTAGAAAGAAAATAAATCCCGCCTTCATATGTGAAAATAACGAAGAGAATACAGCGAGATAACATTGACCAGGTGTAAATATATTTTTTTAGAACAGTGACATTTCAGTCGTTTTCTGAGATAGAAATCCATCACGTCTTCCACTAACATTGCCTTTTTCCAGTGTAGATGAGCTAGGCATAAGACAGTTGGATAATAACTTTCGAAGTTAACACAACCTAACCGAACCTTTTAGAAGTTAACAGTTGAATAATAACTTTCCGAATATGTGGTCAAAATTAAATTTAAACTTGAATTAAAAGTTTATTACGATTTGTGAATAGTCTGAGAGTACTACAGAGAGTTTTTCAAATAAAACATTTAATATTTCTCATTTAACTTGAATGGCGTAACGTCGATGATCCATAAAAACCTGTAAAAAATGAAGGTATAGAGTGATAATGCGTTGACCAAAAATGATCCCGCTAAAGTTATGTAGAATTTCAAACAGTCCCGAACAAAAAAAACTGTACAGAGACTCAAACGGTCTATAGTTAGACGTCGTAATGAGAATATTAGGCATTAATTTGGTTTCTAATATAAAATAAGGAAGAAAATGCCACCATTCATTGTCAAAGTATATGCCAAAATATATGTATGTGATATGTATATTGTTCTACATACATCAAGTGTTATATACCACAAGTAGTATCCGGCTGCATGCCGCTGTGCAATATATGGTACTTCAAAGCAAAATTAAAATAAAAAATTGTGCGTGTGAGCTCCGATGCTCGACTGGAGTTTACTCCTTAAGTACGATTGTATTAGAATGTATAAAATAGGTAACACCGTGTATATAAATATAAAAAAAGAAATTTTATTCGTTCAAAATAATTAATTCTGTATTCTATTTTCATTATAAACGTGTGCATATGACTGCACTCACCCTTTCATTAATAATATCACAGGATTATATTTCTCGGCAATAGCATCCCAAGAGTTGTTTTTTCATCTTCACGCTTGCTTCGTCGGTGCGTTCAGTTTCAATTACATGTTTGTAGGGGACCAATATCTGCAACAACAACCTTTTCTCTGTTTCCGTGTAGTTTCTTTTTCTTGTATTCATTTTACTACTTTGTTGTTAAAGACAATACTTTTAGCCAAAAAGAAACGACGCTTCTAACTTTAGTATGTGCTCTGTGCTTACAGCTGTCAATAAATAATTCGATATGTCAAGATGTGCCTGAAATTAGCTAACGATTGATGCGCAGTACGTACTGCGCTGGCGAAAGTATTGATTTAAAACATGAATCTCCGATGGGCTAATCTTTGATTTTCCAGACTCGACTAGTTAATACTAGTTTCATATCCGTCTATTGAATCGTCGGAAACATAATACGACAATTCGTATTAATCTAGACTTACGTAATCGCGATTTAATTTGGTTTTATGTTTTGTCTATTAATACGAGCCTATATACTACTCCATAAGAAAATGACAAATATATTGATATCTCACTGTAAAAATGTGCAGAAATGATGCGCGGAGAGGCCGCCTAACGTTTACACCTTTTTTTAACGCTCTGAACTTCTGATTTTGCTCCTCCTATAACTTCATACCGGGTGCTAAATATTAAAATCGATTCTTAAGGAGTAAACTCCAAAAAGATGGTCCAAAAACAGGTCTCAGCGTTTTATGACAATTCTTTGGGCTATAACATAAATTATATATATATATATATATATATATATATATATATATATATACATATATATATATATATATATATATATATAAATATATATATACACTTACACACACGAGCGTATAAATATATGTGTATATGATAAAGATACGCTGTTATCAGTTTATTAGAATCCACCGGCCAATTGTCGAAAGGTAGACGCTCCACGCTCCCGCGTCTACCTGTGGTTACCATCCATGATAACTAAATCCTCCAAAACGATCGATATTAAATCCTGTGTTATCTTGATCACTATGAAAATCTTCATTACTGGTATCTTAGCCGAAAACTCTGTCCTCTTTTATTCCTGTAATGTTCGTGAAAACTACAAATTTTAAATTTCCTTTGTCATTGCTTGCAGTCAAAAGCAAAGAAGCTTCCATTTGTTCACTCAACTGAACTTTCATTGCTGGTCTTTATCTGGGCCTTAAGTGCGACAAATAAGACTCTGAAGATATTAATGGTTTATGGCTGATATTTTCAAGTGGTCTTTCTGCTGAAGTTTCTGACATGATACTTTCGATACTTTTTGTCCTGCTTAAATTCTTGGTCCTGCCTTCAGATGATTCTTCGGAGAGACTTCCTATCGGAATCATATTATAGTATTTGATGATATCAACTCCTTGGATAAGTAATTTAAGCATACTTGATAGCATGTGATCCCATCCATGTAAATCTACATATAAAATTGTGCAGTTCCTTATGAATATGATGTAAATTTGCCAATATCAATATACTCACCATATGAAATCGCTCCCAAAATAATACAAAATCTATCTAATGAAAATTTAATTCAGCGTAATTATTGAGATTGTTGTAGCGGAATCTTTAAAATATCGTTTAACTTTATTTCCCTAATTTGTGCTACCTGATTTGTTTTATAGCATCCACAACAAGTCCCATCTCATCACGAAACTTGTCTTAATCTTCTTCTTGCGTTCGACCAGCAGGGCTTTCGACAGGGCAATTATTATAACAGGGCAATTATTTTTATTCGGATTGCGAAAGTTCATAAATAAATTTCATTTTTGTGAAAATAAAAGTAATTTTTCATAATAGTTTGGAAATGTTATTTGTATGAAGCTCTTTGAAGTACTGCTTCAAAGAGCTTTATAGAAATAACATTTTATGAGACAAAGTGTAGATCGTGTCCCGATGTATCCTCCATACACAGATGTATCCATGCAACTCGTAGGTCCGACCGAGTCATCAAAAAATAACATCTTATGAGACAAAGTGCAGATCGTGTCCCAGTGTATCGTCCATACACAGATGTATCCATGCAACTCGTAGGTCCGATCGAGTCATCAAAAAATAACATCTTATGAGACAAAGTGCAGATCGTGTCCCAGTGTATCGTCCATACATAGATATAACATATTGGATCCGTCAAACTCGCAGGTCCAACAGAGTCGTCAAAAAATAACATTTTATGATTCAAAGTGTAGTTCGTATCCCGGTGTTATAAACTATATATAATATATAAATATAACTCCTTACACACATGTCAAATATTGATGAATGAAACTCGCCGGTCCGACAGAGTTATTAAAAAGTAACTTAAAACGAATGTCGGTTAACTACCTAAATTTTATAAAACTGTTATATAATTTAGGTAATGGCCACCCGTTAAAAAAAGCGTTCGGTATTGATTATTTTTTGTAGTATTTAAAAAGTTACAACGTACTTCATTCGATTTTTATTGTTATTTTTATTTCTTATTGTAATAATTCTGACTATATTAAAATGTAATATATGGACTTTTCGGACGGTAGCTTATTTGTTTTGTATTACGATTACAACTTTTATTTCATTTTTTTTTATTCCCTATTGGTTGTCAAGCGCTGAATTGTTTTTTTTATATAATCTAAAAAACAGGTTTTTTCTAACTGTATTCTATTTCAGTTACGTCAGGCTCACTTTCGCCGCTCTACTTTGAAGTAAGAAAATAATTGAGAAATCGTAACGTTACCGTGGTAAAAATATTCATCAGACGCAGCAGCATTCCGGCAATGCAACTTCCGCCCAACCCAGCGGCGAGTGTTCTCTCGTCACGATGACGCGTCGCCACGGCCATTGCGCGCCTTTTATTGCCATCTCACACCGCATCGCGTTTTTGCTGAGTCGACCGCGCCGCAATCCATCTACGGCAACCGAGTGCGCGGCTGATTCCGTCTGCCTCACTCGCCGCCCAGCTTTTCACTCGACTCGCTCATTGTTATTCTTTCGACGCCACGATATAAATACTCGTATTTATTTCCAACAATACTCGAAGCAAACGAAGTTTCTTCAATTTATTGATGTATAGAAATCAATTGCGAAATTTGTATCTCGAAAACCGTCGAGTATAACCAGCAAGCACATCCGTTAAGAGTCCGTTATAAACTCCGTAAGTTACAGCATACCTAACGGACGCTGTAAAAGGAAAGCGATATTAAACAATAAAAAGTATGATCAGACGAGTCGCCTAAATGAGCCACTGGTTGTTTACGATGTCAAGAAGCGAAAAGTAATAATATACTTGAACAATATAAATGAAAGCGATGTGAAATCGCAGTACAAGGAACAAGAAATTCAATATCAGCAAGTTGTTAATATAGCACGTCATGTATTCAAATAAACGGTTTATATACATTTAAAGAAACGGTCGCACATATATAACGTTATATATATACATACATATATATATATAAAAACGATATTTTTATTTGATATCCATTACCTTAAATGATGTAAATGAAATTGTAGCAACAGAAAAAAGTATCGCGTGCAATTTCTTGTTTTCGAAGATTCTATTTTGACAATTACATCGAATGATCTTGAAGTTACTTCCTCTCCATGTTACTATTGGTTATTTGTAGCTTATATCTTCTAATAAATGTCAAACATTATATTTTTATTAATTACTAGCTGTGCCTACAGCTTTGTTTGCCTGTAATTAGAAAAAAATTGTTTTTTGCGTGGTACCCGTTCAAATTAACATACAGACAAAAATGCTGAAAAAAGTTTTCCTGGTTCTATTATAATTCTATACACTAAATTATATATAGATAACTTGCTCCATATTATATATTTTAAACTCCATGAGCGAGTTTAATAATAAAAAAAATCGCCAACTGGGGAAAAAAGTCGTAAATAAGTAATTAAGTGGCGCTGTATCAGACGGCTGTGGGTGTCCTGAAAATGTAAGATTTGACAATTCGCTTTGTGAATATTGTTTTTTTAATTGCTTTGTTGAAAGAATCGTATTTAATTTGATTCAATTAAAATTAAGAACCGTATTTTTTCAATAAATTGTTTTTAATACCTACTTAATTAAAAGTATAGTCTGAAGCATCGTTTCTCAACCTGAACGTCGCGTCTGGGACGCGACGTCAACAATCTGTCCAAAAAATGAGATAAATGAAGCATCCTTTTATTAAATAAAGTGTTTTAAATTATAATCAAGTATTGAAAATGAAATATTACCAAGAAATACGAACATAATAAAATAAGCTAATAGCCCTAGTTGTTCGAAATAATTAATCACTAATTATTAAAAATTCGTGAAAACCAAACCAACCGTTTCACGGTTGATTTTGTTTTTTACTTAAAAGTTTTTCTGTACGTGGATCGTCATTGCAAACACACATTAGTCAATTATTTTCTAGTGATAATAGATTTCTGTACTTAATTTCTAGAGGTACCATAGACGAGAAACCTTTTCCGCATGAAAATGAAGTGGCAAAGGAGATTAATGTTTTCAAAGCTTCCGTTACCAAGCTTTCGTATCCATATCGTCGCGCAAGCCAAGCTTATCTAAATATTGAGATAACGTTTCAAGTTGCAGAGTTTTCTCGGCCATTATTTCAATCAGTCGGTTGTGAGTCTCAACAGGTAATTTTTCAGCTGCAACAGCATCTCCATCAAACGGACTTTGAACCGATTTTTTCGAGAAAACATTGTCATTTGGAAAATATTTCAGTAAATGAATTTCTCCATCGTGTGATCAATAACAGCATTTCCTAAATTCGTTTAATTTCTAAATTCATTATGGACTATATTGATTGTTTTTAATTTGCCGCGAATGCTTCAAGGCGTATAATCGAAATTTAAACTTCTCGATAACGACGTTGACTTTGTCTATTATTAATGAAATGTTTTTGTTGTGACCTTGTAAATTAGTATTCAAGTCATTCAAATGTGAAAATATATCACTTTTTTTACATATTGTAAAAACTCTAAAAATAAGCCATTTTTATCTGTAAAAAAGTTGTAAGTTCATTTCCCAATTCAAAAAGCCTTGTTAGAACTTTTCTTCAGGACAATCATCTGAAAACAGTATAGAAAAGCGACGAATTGTTCCGGGCATCCATTTATTCGAATAGTGTGCAAATGAGATGTAACAACTCGACTTCGCAAACTGGTTAAACCGAGTTAAATCGATTTATGTCTATGACGAACTGAGTTGATGGGACTGCCTCGTCGATGCGCTCGGTCCGTGTAATGCTCGCATGCATACTCGACTTGAACCGAATTCGTCGCTCGTATGTTCGAATCAAACCGAATGTACTCGGTTCCCGCGTATATTTTATCAGCTCGTTCGATCATATTTTATTGTTTTAGTCTACGAGTACATTCCTTACACGTAGGTTTTAATAAATTATTTTCATTAGTTTATTCGAGTGTTTTTTTTTGTTAGAAAATTTTTATTATAAGTCTGTTGATTATTTAATCTACATATTTTAAACTACAATGCTGGTCCAAGAACGAAGTCTATAGTTAGAAGGATTTTTGAAAAGCCAATATACAGAAAAATTGTGTGCGGAAAATGTTCTTTGTCTGTGAATACGAACACGATGATGACACACATTAGAAAGAAACCTCCGGATTATTTGACGTGCACGAGTCACGTGGTCCAAGTGCAGTTTCTAACTTAGTTGAGGTTGATAATTCTATATATTCTTTATTGTTTTGATTATTTAACCGCATTGATTTGTCAACCACCTAATTAAATCGCTCAAATTGAATCAGTTCTTCAATAAGCGAAATCGATACTATCCTATGATCGTTGTTTGTTAAACCGACTTGATCAACTCGTTTACACGAATTTTCAAATCGACTAACTCGGTTTGATCAATTTCCGAATTGGCCCATCTCCAGTCTGCAACGTTCAGCTCTTAATAAAATTTACAATTTTCACAGTTTCTAATAGAATTTTTTGTAAGTTATCTGGCATATTTTTGCAGTGCGTCCGTTCCACCTGTGGTATAACGTCATTTAATTTTACTATGACGCCATTGTTCTGTTCCGCTGTCGCTTTCGCTCCATAAATATATATCGCAATACATTAAACATTTTAAAAATACCTTCGTCAGTTACATTACGAGGGATTAATTTGCCAAATATTATGTTTTCTTTAATAGACCCCTCGCATTCGTATCGGACGGTACATAAAAATTGAGCCAAGTTCGACACGTCTGTTGATCAATTAAATGATGAAAATTCACTCAATTTTACTTATTCAAATATTTGATTGTGGATATCGATGGCCGCTTCATTAATACGTCTCGACATAGTGTCATTTTGACAGTGGTACCATTTTCAATTCTTCCAGGCTTATTATGACACTGTCCATATCAATGGCGGCGGTTAAGATGAGAATTTCCGCAATCGTGAGCGGCTTAGACTCCCTGGCAACTGCTAGTGCTACTGAATATGACGCTCGACATGCGGCGGTCTCATTACGGCTTGATTATTAATAGATATTTGTTGGTTTTTGAAGACAAGTGATTTACTCTTGAATAATTTTAGTAGTTTGCTTTGTAAAGACGGATGTTTTGTTTCTAGTAATTTTGAAGGCTCCATGCTTTCCTCGGATAGAATATGATAACAAACAACACATTGTGGTTTGTCATTTTATGCCATAAATCCATATTTTAAATATGTATCGTTGTATAACCTGGTCTATCTTTGCTGTGTCGCCAGATATAGACGGCGCATTTCGTTTCGTGACGAATTTGTTCATTTTAATTTTTTTTTTAATAATATTGTTCAACTTGATTTTGCCCCGCATACACCACACTGTTATTCATTTATTTAACACTGTACGATAGAATAAAGCATACTTGTTTCTGTACAAAACGTGTTTATTAACAAAAACTTCGTTTTCCCGTTTCTCTACTTTTATTTCTAGGGCGCCAACTTGCCCGAACGTACCTTAGTGCGAGGTAAGTGTGCACACCGTGCGGCCTAGCAACAACGACAGACGGCGCGGGCGGTTCGTTTCGTGGGTGCGTGGGAGCGCAGCTCCTAAGTTTGTATCTACAATATTACCGTGTGTCTGATAATAAGGGTTCACATATGTCTCGTAGTTTGATTTTGTCTGTCGGTATTTCTGGCAAGTGTAAACATTCTTTATTATGTTAGTAAAGTAAAAATGTGATTAACGTTAAATTGAAATATTATAGTGAGGTTGTCACAAGGATTTTTATTAAACTTTTTGGTCGCGACACTAAAAAAACTACTGAGAAACAATGGACTGAAGAATAGGCACAATGAAAGATCTTACCCAAAACAAACCCCTAAAAATACAACGTTAGTGTTGTGTATAGTGTATTTAATAACATGTATTATTGTTTGTTAAACTTGTAAATAAAACATAGTTGTGGTACATAATGTATATATTGCCATTCCCCATGTTATTATTTCTCACATTTGCCACAATAATTTTGATAACGATAATAAAATAATTAATTTCATTTAGGTGCAACTATCGTCGACACGATACGCTATTCAACGGTGGCGTGGGCTTTTCACACTTTGTTTCATAGAGGCGTGGGTCGTTTGAATAAAATCGGTTTTTTTACCTTTTCTTCTATGCAATAAAGTCAGTGATTGGAAGATTGAAATTCTTTTCAAAAACGGATAAAAATATTTATAAAAAATACCAAATACAGACTTTCGCCCATATCGGTTTGTTGGTTTAGGTAGATGCACGCACCGCACGTAGACACACGCGGGTATACCAGGGTACACTGTAACACCAACACACCTCACACGCGCAAGTACACTAATACGTTCGCATATATTTATTAATTTCGTGATTTTTTTAATTTTCTTAATGCAATATAATCGGTTCATATAAAAAAATCCATATTTCCGCCATTGCTCAAAAGTAAAATGAAAATAAATGACCCTATTCACTCCATTTAACCACAGCTCTACTGGCTAGAGATAAACGTTCTAAGTATGTATAGAAATCTCTTATAATGTAAAATGTATACCCTCTCTCTGTCATTATTGTTGTAACCTGAATTAACCCAAGCCTCACTCTCACGTTTAGATGCGCATGGCATTGAACTAAATTTTAAAGAGCCCTTGACTCTACTCATTTCCAAATATCCCCATTCTGCGAATATTTTTCCAGTAGCTTTAATGTAATGCAAAGTAAATCCACATACACGAGAACGCAATGTTAATACACTTATTTAAAAGTCATCTGAATAAGTTTTTGCTCTCATAAGACCTTCCTTCATTTTCCGCCTTCATCTCTGTACGTTTTCCTGTTATTGTCAATATATGACAATTTTTGTTACCCCGTACAATTTCGCTAATATTTGACTATTCTCTATTTGGTTATTGCATTCATAATCTATTCCAATACAAGACATATTTTTGATATATTGTTCCCTGGGCGTTCGGGAGAACTGGGCGTTCGTTACGCTGTTACAGCACTAAGTTACTTTAGATTTGTAAATTAATGATATTAAATAAGTAAATTAGGCCAATTTCTACTAAGAAAATTTCACTGTGACTGAGTTTTCATCAAATTTGTCATCAACATTTTTCTCAAATTGTCTCTTTGTGTTAATCGCTGACAACTTTATTAATCGTATACCAAATAGTTTATCTTAGCGCAATACTGTTCGTGGCAGAAGACATTTTAATTTATAATTAATACTTGAAAGGAAACGTACGAAATATTCCCCCGCTTACGCGCATGGAGTCACACACGGAACTATCTGCTTGTAATATAGTGGTATCGATATAATTAATAAGACCTAAGCGAGCGTCGCGGCCACACTCGGTTTTGTCGGGTGCGAGCGGATCCGGCGCGGCGTCGCCTTTGAAAGCGTACACCGCGCTCGTTTGCGTCCACCGCTCCCGCCCGCCCAGACGCTCCGACGTCGACGCGTGCCGTCGACACGGCACCGTTTATAACCCTCACTTACACACTCGGCACTGTCGAATCAAAGCGGTCACTTCGAAAAATAAATCGACGCGACGTGGCAACGTGCAGCGGTGACCTCGGTGCTGAGAACGTATTCGATATGCAAATATATATGTACTTGTACCATTTATATGTCTAGTGAGGTGCTTGTAAGTGCACGTTATTTATTGGGGCTTTTCATGTTATAGATAATTATGCAACTGTCAACAAATCTTTAATTTCCAGTCGATTATTTTACTACGTTGGGGTCTTTATGATTACATCAACTGTAACTCGTGAAATGCTCAAGAAGTCAGCGTTAACTGTATAATAATTTAAGTACATCCTTGAAATACTTTATTGGCGGATCCTCGCGGTTATCAAATAAGAAAAATGTCTCGTGATGAGGAGTAATTAATTATTCGCACGGGACCATCGGCGTTTCCTTTGCAAGTTTTGATCCATTTATAACTTCCTCTGTTCCAGTCGGGTCTCTGTAATTCGTACACTTTGCATGCAAAACACCTGCGCAGTTAAATCAAACCGGATTTCTTTTGCAAGAAATTAGTTGTATCCTAGGTAAAAGCTAACATCACTTTGTTACACTGGAAAATATTTAAAATTGCGCTCGATAAAGTTTATCCCGAACGAATTGTTTTCGACGGCCCGGCAATGCGGCAAGGGAGCGCGTACGCGGCGGTCGAGCGCGCGACGCCGAGTACGCGCGTGCCACCAGACGGCGCCCGCTATAAAAGGCACCGCTGAGTCACGAGCCGCATATAGTGGCCGCCGCCTTTCCACCGCCGACTGCCGAGCTTTTTACCGTCTCGTTCCGTTTTCACTCGAGACAGTGGAACTTATTACTTGTTTTACCGCAACTGATGCCGACGCTCGTATAAAATGTTCATAATACGGACCCGATGATCACAATTACTTAACAGTGCGTTGTACTTGTTTAATGTAAAATTTATACCTTTTGTATAGTATATAAGCGTTTGAGTTACCATCATAGTTCAATACGAAAAACAATTTCACGCTTTTGGGGAAGTAGTGGAAATATTCTATTTAACTTCGCACGGGTTATCACTGATGAATCGAAAATATATACTGATATATAAATATATAATGTTTGGATTTGACCTGGCTTTCAAATCGTTTTGACATATTTACTTATCTGCGGTAAAATTGTAAAATACTGTGCTTAGGCTAGTTACACCATGGAAGGTGAATTTCCTCTTGCAAACAATTTTAAATCATCAATGCATATTAATTGAAGAAAACCTCTCTTTATCTTCCTATTATTTCGCAAGCTGAAACATTGTTCTTCGCAATAATTTCTCTGGCACATTTTTTCGTTCTCACTTTTGAGTCATCCATTATCATCTTTTATTTAAAGAAAAAAAGGCATATGAAAAAGTGATACATCCGCTATATTGACTAATATATTCAACATATTAGATGTCGTTTGGAAAAATTAATGAGAAATAATTTTCGATGAGAAAGAAAACTATAATGAAACATTGGCACACGTTGAAGTGCAAGAATGATGGCTTTCTATGGTCGGTGCGTAATACAGGAAGACTTTGAAAGTATAAATAGACGGAATAAATTACGAAATTGGCTCACCGATTAGTAGTGAATTATGGGACGGTTAAGCCAAAATATGTGTCGGAATGCGCAACATAAGCAAACAAAATACCCAGTGAAATAGGCCATAAATTGTTACAAGACAAACATGACACGCAGCAATTACTTAGACATTGAAGTCCTATTTGAATTCCATTTAAAGTTGTTTTTAATATAGTGCGCTAAATATAGTAAAAGAAATATTTTATTGTATAGATATGTAAGTTGTAATATTTAGTGTTTGACCGAAACTGGAATTTCTTTAGGATAATTTGTAATCACTTTTATCACCTCAGTTTTAGATACGATTTTTTTGGTAACCTTACTTATATTTCACTAATGTTAACAAGGCACCTCGGTATATCAATTTTTCTTTAATTTACTTGCAAAACTTTAATAACAAATTGAAATTACTGTGAAACTGATATAAGTTCAGCGATATATAATACATAATAATTATGATAGTCAACTTTTACAGAAGACTCGTCTAAAATACAAAATCGTGTTATTATTTATGTCTCCTAATTATTCGTAATAATTATATCTAATCAGCTTGTAATTCCTGTCTGATTGTTTATATTATTATTTTATTATCTTATGAAATAATGATTTGAAAGTAAATAAATTTTCTTCAAAAATATTACGAGAAACTTAAAAGTGTTGGAAAATTGTTAGCTGAACAAATTAAATATAAACTTGACCTTTAGGATTAGTACAAGAAATTCTAAATAAATTAATCTAATAATGTAGGCAAACTTCATGTGACATCAGTAGCTAAATAAACGCTCACAAATTCCGTCTTTCTAAGAGATGGATGTGGACTAAGAATCGAGCACGAATTAATACCGCATTTATTTTCAATCATAGCTCTGAAAGATAGCATTAAATACTTTGCTTAAATATTGGCCATATTAAATACTTCGGTTAAATATTGACCATAAGCGCAACTTAAGCTAGGCTTTGCCTATTATTATATTAGGAAAATGCAGTAGCCAAATGCAGATTGTTCAAACGACCCTTAACGAGACGACTAATTACAAATTTCAATTCTTCCGGAAAATATCTATCTGACTCTACTTTAGCAAGACTTAGCGCTTCCGAGGAATGAAAATCCATCCTGACGACGCAAGATCTTACAGTGATTGTAGAAATTATCCGGATACGCACTCCAGAACATACTTTTACTGTCATCGAATCCCTTTCTAAACTTGCCGTGACATGAAACCCCTTTGCAGTACAGCACCGCTTCAGTTTTTGGTGCTAATTTAATTCTGCATTATCCACAGATACGACAACACTTGGCACTGTTCGCGACATAAATATAAACTTACTAACTACGACTATGAGATCGCGCGCAGCAGACGCGCGTCTTTACAGTGACTGAGCGGTTGCGATCGCTACAAAATTATTCGACACACCTAGGTGGAGCACGATACAACGCCTCGCTCCTCCACCCAACGCACTGCGCGCACGCTCTTCCATACACGCTCTTCCGTTTTATTGACAGTGTTTCTAATTTTTGCATATAAAATGAGACGAATTTTTTTTTATCTTTAATGGTTCCTAAACATTTTCAACAAGTGATAATTAAATGGCACAATGTTGGATGGAAAATGTGGATGTACTAACAGAACCTAGCCAAACTCCTGTAATTTTGTGAAGTGTATTTCCGATATGTGGTCTTGCGTTATAATAGAAAAGATGAATTGAGTCTTGTTGACTACTTATTTTATCAACTAGTCAATTTAATTGCTGATAGTAAATCTCCGAGTTCACCGTAATCCGTATCCCTCCTGAATAGGGCTATAAATAATACCCTTAATATTCCACCCGTAGCCCAGCATTACCTCTTTGATATTAAGTTAAAATTTGGGTACTGAAACTCTCGCTCTAAGCCATTATAACCTTTGCGTGCGGGATTAACGTATGCAATCCACTTCTCATCACCAATTGCTGATTGCATTTTGTCAAAATCACGTTTTAATACCAGCAATTGTTGACGAACATTAACTCATAAAGTAGAAGTGCGGACTTGATGTGGATTTAAATTGATTTTCTATGATGTGATACACTTCGGTGCTAATTGTAACCAAGTGCACTTCCGCCCATTTGTAACTTATAATAAAATATGCTGGGACTTTTTACAAACATTATACCTTTGTAGAAAAAGCCGTCCGTTACTGAAAACGTATTAGCCACCCCATATATATATATATATATATATATATATATATATATATATATATATATATATATATATATATATATTCACTACTGTCATGAAAGCGCTTTTTAGTCAAATACATTTTAATCACAAGTTTAACATACTCAACGTTATTCAACAAAATAATAATATTTCTGAATTATTTATTGAGAGGATATAAAAGTAATAAAGAAAACTTTAAAAGGTAAAATATACGTGGACTTGGAGACAAAGACTATAAACCAAGAATACTACACGTCTGATCTAACGATGGGTACTTTGTATCGTTACAGTACGCTCGGCGTGGCGCAAGTGGCCGGCATGTGCCTTCCAGACCGCAGCTGCTCCGTCAACGAGGACAACGGCATCACATTGGCGCATACCATCACGCACGAGCTAGGCCACAAGTTAGTGTCCGCTCCACTCTACTGTTTTAAACTGTTTCATCTTCTTTCGCCTTCACAATTCATTTAAAGTTTTACACGTAGAACAAGCCAAACTGAAAATCGTTTTAAGAAAATACTGTCTTCCAAAGTAATCTGGCAGTAGAAGTTAAACAAGAAGTCGCCAAGTTGTTTAAAAGAATAGCATTTAAGGGCGTGTTTACATTTTTACTGAAAAACTCTCATTTTTGCCAAGTTTACTCTAAACTCTGGAAATATACATGATTTTGATACGAAAAATATATTCCGAATACAAACTTTCATCTAAAATTACAGAAATTCTACTTTTTATAGGTTCCATATATTTATTTCATGAAAGTCGTTTTTTTGCAACATACTCCTCGCCAAAATCGCTAACTAGTCGCAAGTTTAGAAGATTCATTCCAAACAATTATACTTTAATTTTAAATGTGAAAAAGCAGTAAAATACTCATTTCCTCTTTTTTAATTTGATCTGAAAACAATTTAGATTGACGTAATAGAAAAACAGAAAAAGAAAAATATTGCGTTATGACTTTTCAGTCTTTGAACATATTATTGTGTACAACGTGTGAATACCACCACAATTCCAAGTCACAACGCAGTCAATTCTAATACACAAAGCCAAATTCTAGTAAGTTATTCCACAATTAAGTCCAATGCACAGAGCCAAAGTTATTAGTACGAGAGCAACACAAATATGGAAAGATACAGTAAACGTAGAAGCATAACGTACTGCAGTATTGCAGTATGCTTGCATTGGTCATTATCCGGCGAGGGTGGCGTCGCTATCCGTCTCACTCACACTTGTCAAAATGGCGTCTCTACCCGTCTCACTCACACTTTAAAAGTAGCGTCACTATCCGTCTCACTGACACTTGGTAAAATGGCGTCACTATCGGTCTCAATCACATTTGTACCTTAAAATTAAGAACTTCGAGAAAGCCTAGCGTGCATTAGTGGCATTATCACTAAGTATGAAATTTAAATTGAAATCAGAATTCTATGGAAAAAAATATAATTTTTTTTAAAGAAAAAAAATAGCAAGTTTTATACCGTTTTGAAATCTGGACTAAATGCGCCAACTTTTAAAGTAACTTGTCTAAATACGTAGTATTTATTTTAGTACGAGCAAACTTGGGTGAGGAGCATTTTAAGTACACATTGACAAAAAAGATTATTTTTTTTAATTTAAATTTTATTTTTATTTTAGACTTTGATTAATATAACAGTTATTCAGGATTAAGTAACAAAAATTAGAATCAAGAAAAATGAAACTACATGGTCACAGTACTTGAAAGAACGTCGCAGGGTGGCAATTTTCTCGATTTTTCTAAAAATATCTATAATTTGAAAAGTACCTAAGTAAGTATATATATATATGTATATATATATATATATATATATATATAAATACATATATATATATATATATATATATATATATAAATACATATATATATATATATATATATATATATATATATATATATATATATACAGAGAGAGAGAGAGAGCGAAAGGAAAATCCGAAACCATATAAGATCATTCACAAGTATGTCCGTTTGTCTGTTGCACGTAAAAACTTGAAATTTAGTATGGTATTAAAACATATCAACCCGTGCACACAAAAATATTCAAATCAAAATTTACAGGAAGTAACTAATTTACGGGAGTTACTAAATTTATTTAAATTTCGTATATATCGTGGGGTACTGTTTGAGGGAACTAGTCATAAGAGTAATTTTTTTTAATAACTTTAGATATCATGTGTTCAAAAATATTCTGAAAAACATGGAAAATAATGCACCCGAATTCCGAGATTACTGAAACCAAAATTATGAAAAAATAGGGTTTTTTAGAAGCCCTTAAAAGACTGTGAAAAAACTATAGAAATGATTCTAGATATCATATTTTTTTAAATATACGCCGTGATTTTATACGTTTAATCGTATAGTAGGCAATTTATATTTTTCTATATTCTTAACCGATTTTGCAATGAAACCATACGACGTAGAAGCTTCAAATTTACATAGTAACGCATCTTAATAGTCTTATATATTTTTATTAACTTTTTTAATTTTTAAATATAACTTTTACAGACAGGGTACATAAAGGGCTTAATTTTTTTAACGTTATTTAACTTTTTTTTACGAATCTAATTTGCTTAAGAGGCATAAACACCCTTATTTCCGAAATACATTTACATTATGATGAAATTAATATTTGCAAATAGTTTAGTAGAAATACTACGTACCATTAAATGTTTATAACTGACTAAATGTGTACCGAGTAGTATAGCATATAGAAAATATTCAAACGAGTGAAAAACCACGAGCCCTGTTTTTTTTAAAAAAGAATCAAACTAGCAATCCAGAATAACATTATTTTATTTAAAGTTTGAATGCAAAACGTCTAAATTAAGAACCCGCTATACCTATAAATATTGACTTTTATCCGTGGCTTCGCTCAAGTGGTTACAGTTAAAAATTTATAGGGAGGAATTATAATATTCAGCACCTTCTAGAATGATTAAAGGAAATTAAATGCTAAACCTTTATTTTCGTTACTTTATAATACAAATAGCAATGAAAATAAAAATATTTCCCTTTAAATTAGGGATTAAAAGTAGCGATTGTGTTGCTACTTTATATTGTGTCAGTAGCGTTTCAAAAAATCACGTTTATCCGTGACTCTGTTGTGATATTGCTTTTTTTGTTTTTGTTTCAAATGAGAATGTTGGGAAACATTGAGAATGTTGGGAATTTTCCCGAAATGAAATGTGACATTTTTCGGCTCGCCAAATACCTATGTGCAAAAAATCACGTCGATTCGTTGTTCCGTTGTGACATGAAAAAAAGGACAAACTAACACACTTTTGCATTTATAATATCAGTTGGGATAATAATATTAGTTAGGACGATATTTACCGGATCGGAAGATCGCATATGTCATTTTCCGGTCTGCCAACTATCTCTGTGCAAAAAATCACGTCGATTCGTAGCTCCGTTGCGGTGTGAAAGGAGGACAAATAAATACACTTTTGCATTTATTATAAATATTAGAAAAGACAAATAATAAAACAGATATTAGAAAAGACAGTTTCTTTGCATTTACGCAAAAATATGACATTTAGTGGTTATAATATTTTTAAGTCGTGTTTTTACAGGCAGAAACCAATTAGGCCAACTGAACCACATGATAAAAGGCAAAAAAATAGCAGATACAGTAGTATCATCAGTATCATCATTAACCTGTCTAAGTAGATAGATACAGAGAAATACTAAGTATAGTAGTCACGTTATTGCTACCTCGATAGAGCCGCACGTGGAAAATAAATTCATTGTACACAGCCTTTCAGTGTCAACTGGCCTGGATGAAATCTTAATTAATCATAATAAATCAAACTGGTTACCAAACTAATATTGAACACATAATTTCATTTTAATTATAATGTAGGTGATCAAGTAATACGAATAGACTATAAATTAGTTGCACACCACAAACGCCGTCACTACGCGTGTATTAGTGATTTTACGACTAGTAAATATCCGTTCTCGAGCAACGGGATTTTGTGAATACGTCCTTAAACAATGTGAACGCGAACCCCCTCCTACGTGTGTCATCGAACTCATCACCGATCCCATTTTATATTTCACATGTGAAAAAACTCGTCATATTTCAGCAGCCACAAGAGTGTGCACCCCATTCTAAATCTATTTTCGATAGTAGCTACTCACATCTGCCGACGTATTATTTAGAGTGCGATGATCGCGCGTTTGCACGCGGCGTATTTATACCGCACACCGGCAGCGGCGTACTGTTTGCAATCAAACTTTCACCTTCACGGCGTTTCGTCTGTAAACAATGCCGTCATAGCGAGGCGCTCACGGTGCCACCCCGCGCGGCTGGCTGGCCGGAATTGATTATCAGTTAACTCATCTATGAGTCCTTTAAAGCGTTTGTAAAGTACGCGCTTGAAAAAAATGGGAAAACGTAAATGGCTCATTGAGAAGGGGTGAATGTTACCAAATTGGGTGAACGATATTTTTCTGTTCATGGATACGGGATACTATGGGGTACCTTCCAAAGTACCCGAATGGCACGCGGTGGGTCGTTGTAGGCCCCCGGAAGGGCTCTGAGACGACCCGGTCGGTGGGTCTGTTGATGCCACCATAGCGATTCTCGTTCGGTGCCGTTCGGCCCAGCCGTCGCTGCGTACGTTTCGAGTTACTTGCGGAGTGTTTGAACGACGTCACTAAAAGACCTCAATATCGGTCACCGGTGACAGGTAAAACATTAAATTGTTGACTTCCAATAAATAATTATCCAATCTTCAGTTTAATTTTTTTTTAAAACTTCTTTTGAATATACTTGGAAATTTTAATGATAATCACAACTGAAAACACTGGCTCTTTGTGTATCTAAAAAGAAATTATATTAGCAAATACACTAAACAATTAATTAGTAATTACAAAATAATTACTAATTAGATTAAAAAGTAATAATTTTCGTATAAAAATAATTTTGTTAATAATAAAATTTGTGACTCGTAACTACCAGAGAATCTAGTGAAAAGTAAGGGTTTATCGGTCTTGTTATTTTAGCAAAAGCAAGGTTGCGTATAGTTTAAACTCTACTTTGTCGTTTCTGTACCCGTATATAGTAGCAATGGCTGTGTAATTAAGAAGTAAAACAAACTCGGTTGCTTAATTAAAAAACGTATGGGAAATTACAGAAAGAGCAAACCTAGGAAAAATAAGAATAGTCCAAAAGAACTAATTGGGAAATCATCTGTTTTCTGAAGTGAAAAAAGTTACTTCTAAAACAATTTGACAAGGTATTTTCGAGATTTTCGAGAAAGAGGTAATAAGAGGTACATAAGAAGCCATTCCATAATTATACATATATACTCGTTCATACTATTTAATCGGTGTTATGAAATGACGTTATGCGGTTCACGCGAATAGAACGTGAAGAATTTGTAAGCTAATGAATCAGTTCGGCAAACTGTTCTCGGAGAAAGGTGTGCAACCTTCATCAAATCAATGTGTGCGAAATTGAGAAATATGGTTATGATATTAATTTTCTATTCTATAGAGTTCTCTTGTCATCGCCAATCATAATTTATAAAAAAAATTCATGTTTAAAAGTATTTCTCTGTATCTATCTACTTAGACAGGTTAAATTTGTATTAAAAAATTCTCTAAATTTTTTTCGATAACCACTGCTCGTTCCAATGTATTTCGGGAATTATATTATAGATTTTAAAATACTGTACTCTACTATTATAGATTTTAAAATACTGCATTTTTAGAGACATGATAAAATATTTATTTCATTAAAATGTTATCATTCTAAATTACATAGCCATCGCTGAGCGCTATAATATCAGGCCAATTGGGAAAATAAGGATTGCACTCTTTGATATTATGTTTATTGGATACTTAACCGCAAATAAATTAATTACTAGTAAATTTAATTATCGCGAGGCATTAGTCGTATTTCAAGAAGCCGTCTGTCACTATCGTGTTGCAATAAATATTAACATAAATTAATATATGTAACGATGTAATAAAATGTGGTGTTTTGCGGACATTGAGCGCGGCTGACCTGCGCGGCGCGATAACCTAACGCCTGGTCCATTCATGCCTGGATGGTGCTTTTATCGCAGTCGTCAATGTATTTTGTAGAACTAATATTAACCGCAAATAAAGCGTTCGCTTAACGAATATTTTTACTGTTTAGTTCACAGGTCGAGCATTTCATAAATGCCAATACGGCAATTGTGTATTATAAACTAATTTAAATATTAACTGTAACGATCCCATAATGAAGGTATTTCAAACACATTATGTTGCTATGATTGATTACTTTATGATTCATTCCCTTTTATGGTTCAGCTTTGATCTAATTATGAATGAAATTCAACGTACAAACAAAAGAATATTTTAAATCCTTCGCTACTTTTCGCGACTGCATCTCGTTTTAATTAATTCCTTTTTGTAGATGACTTTCTTTGTTTTGACTGTGTATATTAATGTTACATAACACAAATGAATCAATTTCTAAAACCAAATGAAACTCGTTAGTCTCGACGCAGACCCGTCAGTGCGCGGATTCATTCCTAATTAACTCCGTTCAAACGCATCTGTCTTACGGATATTTCTTTATTACAGCGTGGAGAGCTCCATGATGACTCTACCACCGATGTTTGTAGGCATTTTTGATGTCGTCGAATAAATAAAAATTTTTAGATATAATATGATTTCATCAATAATATGAATTGTACTGCGTAAATTTCATATTATTGATGAACACTTGATATGAAGGAACGTATACATTATGTATACACTTATTATACATATGTTCATATGGAATGGCACATATCCAAAATGTTTTAAAAATTTGTTTATACAGTATTTACATAAATGCAACATTTTTACCTGCTAACCTTTTACTTATAGAATATGCACGAGCTTCATACTCGTAAAAATACTCTGCAAAAACAAGGGTTTTCTAAAAAATACCTTGTTACTTAGACCATTTATCTTTTAAAACATTTACCTAGGATTTTTTCGCTAAATGTGTAGTAGAAAGAATGGAGATACTAAATTATCCATAGCACATAAATAGTCCATAACCTTGCGTGGAAGCTTTTTTGGTAGATATGATATATTTTGCCACATAAGTATGTTGGACTTCAAAGGACCCAGCAAACATATCAAAAACGACCCATCTCATGCCGTGAGATGGATCGTTACGTGCCTCCCAGAAGGGCCCTGGGTAGTGATAGATATGTGTCTTCCTACTTTTTCTATATTTTATTTCTTCAATTTTTATGACTAATTCAATTTTAAAATATATTCGAAATCGGAATTGCTTAATTATTAAATTGTCATCCACACCTTAGTATTGAAATTATTTGCTATATGTGTAGAAATCATTATCAGAGTATGAGTTCTTTCCGGTTTTGGCCAATAAATTTGTAAAATTAAATGCAGTCACATAAAGGAGGGCGGCGTATGAAAAACCGGGGTCCACCAATTGCCGATGATAACGGAAGATGTCCACATTGCCGATGCTACATCCATTAGGATGAATAAGAGGGTGCGTGCACCGTATACTAACAGTTTGTATCGTCGTAAGTAAAAAAAATAAATCCATTCATATAACCGAGGAATTCACTCACAAGTAACTGCCGAGTGGTCACCTGTACATGTGTGTACATGATGATTGCGATAAAAGTAAATCGGTTGGGGTCAATTCAAATGTCATTCCAATTTATTTTTAGTGCAGCGGGCACGTTCGTGCGAGCAGCGTGAGGTAGGTTATAGAATGTGCAAAATGTATCAGGGAAAAGAAAAAAGTAATATATATTATTTAATTGGAAAGATATATATATCACTCAAATATATCTTTAGCTCGGTGTCACAGTACTCCGAGCTATTAACGAAATTATTTATTACGCATACGTTGAACAATGGTCATACAACGTGGTGATAAAAAGTAGTGCACTATTGTTTGAAAATAAAAATAAATTCTACAAGAGTATCCACTTGATTTTGCTTAATACTTTTCATATTTAAGATTTAGGAATGTCAACCTAGATTCATATTATACATAAAATAACTTTAAAGATGTTAGAATAAATTGGAATATATTCACGTATTTACACAATTTTAAATTAGAATTTTTAAACGGAACAAAAAAAGTGTTTATTTACGCAAATATTTTGAACGAACCAAAGTATACTTTATCACAGTGTTCACATTCGATTGCTAGTAGCTACGTTCATCTCCATATATCCAGTTGCATATTTGACTAAACAGTTCGATCGTTTTCTTTCTCTTTCATGTAACGTCAAACATATACTTTTATATCTGTCTTCACGACGCGACGATTGAGTGAAATGATTGATTTGGTGAAACGAAAAAGACGCCGATCATTCCCAGGCTATTGATATACTGATACATTTTTATTTCAACTGGGCCAGTGATAGATATGATCATAGCATATGAGCTGTATCTTTTATATCTCTCACTCAAGAGTTATATATTTCTAGTAGGTTACTAAGCGTCACATACCGCCATGCCGGGTGGCGTCGCGCGCTCCGAAGCTCTTGCCTATCGAAAGAACTTATCGTTTCTTCTGCTGACGGGTGCAACAAATAGAACTGGTAACAGCGGATTTTTTTTTGGGTTCTATACCTCTAAAGAAAAAAAATATTTTTCTCGCAAATCGTTGAACCTAGAAACTTAAAAATACATCCCAGCCAATGTATGAATCTTTGCCCTGCTCAGAAAATTGATGTACATTTAAGCTTTACGTTTTGCACAAATCGTTTATTTTATCCTGATCAGAGAACTGGATGTATTCAGGGACATCTGTGCTAACTTCAGTAACGCCATCTAGTTGTAAATTATTTCTATAATAGGATGTTTTGCGCACACTCGATTGCCGTATCTACTGCTTTTCTAGTGTAGGCGACGTACGTATACTAAGAATCCGTCGCTGGTTTGGTGGAATTTAATTCAATGGAAATCGTATCAGTAGATGGCACGGAAACAGACAATTTTCTTCTTTATTTCAATGTACATAAAAAAATTGTGCGTACCAGCTCCGACGCGCGACTGGAGTTTACTCCTTAAATACGATTGTCTTAGAATGTATAAAATAGACAACACTGTATATAAATATGAATATCACTATCTTTAAACGTTAATGGAAAATTCTTTAATAAACAAATGCTGACAATATAATTGTTTTGAAGTAAAACTCAAACAAACAAGATCAAATTTATGCAACAAAATTAAAAACATTTAGTAACATCAGACTAAGAAGTTAAATTGAAAAAAGACTTTTTGATTTTGTAGGATAGAAGATGACAAATATTCACACACACATTTAATGATTACATCTCAATATAAGCGAACGATAGTAAATTATGTATGTGACAGTCCGTCATTGTGATTACGCCAAAGAAAAATGCCGAATTAACATATTGATATCTCACTCGATTCTTAAAGAGTAAAATCCAACAATTTTAATAATTTGTGACTATATATTAGTATTTGTGCATGTTTCCTTGCACATACCAATGAGCGAAAACATGGCCAACTAAGACCAGTATGATGTCATATGAGGGTCAGTCAATCTGGCATCAGAAATGAAATCAGCATCGCAGGTGTTAAGTAATGAAACTTCTGGTGGAAATTTTACGAGTATTAAAAATTATTCGAAAATGTTGCTGGAAAGAAAATATATTCCAATTACACAATTATACCAAATATTGAGGCAGCTTTTATACTGTGAGCAGACAATTATAACATCGAAAATTTCAGCTACACCATGGGTTTCCAAGAACTTATTCTGAAATAGACTGGACGATGTTTAAACATCGAGATCCTATTTTTCTATTTTTTCCGATTCTACAGAGACTCCTGCAGCAACTTCAATGTGTAAACAATAGTCTATTAAAAGAAGAAGAATCTATGGTAGTTCTTGCAACTGGGATATTAACATTCTTGATGTCTCGTTGGCAAACTCTGTCTATTGAAGACAGTGCTGTTTCCACTGAGCTAGCTCGCTGTGTGAAAATGGATCTAAGACTGCATCGCCTTACTTTCAGTACTGACATTAAATCTAGAACTACATTGCTGCATTGATGACAAAACAACTACTAAAAAGGATAAAGTATGTATCTGAACCCATCGCTGATGCAGAGAGTACCGGAAAGGTCATGTTCTGCTACACCTGTAGTCAAAGTGGCCATAAACCTTTCAAGAGTGGCCAGCATGAGAAAATGCAACCTTCTAAAGCAATAAACCTCAAGAAAATACAAAAGAAAAGGGAAAACAATGGAAAAAAGTCATTTTAAATTTCGAGTGTGGACAAAATGGACTTATTCCCAATTTTCGAGGTGTGCTTTAACTGAGGATCTTCAGCTTCAGCAATGGAGCAGAGATTAGTTGATGTCAACAACATGAAGCTATTTACAGCACAATTAACACATCATGAACAGTCATTTGAAATTTGTTTCAATTCTGGGACCAAATGTCCTCTGATGAAAGAAAGTGTAGCCAATAAGTTTTATGGAAAGCATTTGATATCTCTGGTCACTTTGTTGGGCATAAAAGGAGCCAATTTATGTAGTACACTAGTATTTATGTAGACAATAATGTAGTTGAACCGCTTTTGCACATATTCCCTGATGATGAATAAATTGTGATGTCATAATTGGTAGAGATTTAATTGAACAAGAATTTTTTTTTAGTTTAAGTAGTTAATCTGTGTGAAGTTGGTAATAAGGTTACCAACTTTAACGAAAGTAATGAGAATCAAATTAAACTTATAGATACATTGATGACATATTCTACGTCATTCGTTGATAGTGATATTTAGGTATAACTCATAGAATACAATCGCAATGTTCAAAGACTATCCTAGTCCAGCCAAGTCCTAGTGACAAGCAAATCTGTTGTGGTGAAATTAAGCACCGTAATGGAAGCTAATGTGGTGAGGCCAAGCTGCTTTCCATTTGCAAGTCCCATATCTTTAATTAGAAAGGAATGATGACTCTGATAGATTATGCATTAATTGTCAAGAACTTAATCGCAATCCATACTGGATAGATACCCATTGTCTCTTATAAGTATTTAGATTCAGTGCTTTAAGATGCATATTACTTCAGGTAAAGGAATTGAATCTAAACTTACATACTACGATTTTAGATTCAGCATCAGGTTTAAATCAAATTCCGGTCCTTAAAAACTCAATTGAACGCACTGCTTTTGTAATACCCAGTGGCTAGTATAAATATGCCATTCGGTTTACACAAAGCCCATAAGTTTCTCAATGGGCAATGTATAATGCCTATGGTAATCTTATAAATCCGTTTTAGAAGACTTAAAGATCATATCTCAAATGTGTTCAAAACCGAAGTATATGAAATAATTTGCGAACAAGTAACCACTTAAAGTTACAGTTTTAACAAAATTACCACCAACAACAATTTTCTCCCGAGGGTCTTGATTTTATAGGTTTTGTGTCGTATTGCTGTTAGTTTATTCCAATATTTTCTCAACAACATGTTCCACTCTACCGACTAACTTCTGGGAAGAGTAAAATTGAATGAACTCCAAAATAGGAAGAAAATAAATAGATAACTATCACTTACGTGAGCAATGACCTTGTTCTAATAATATTTGACCCTAACTATGCAATTTAATACAAGTTCGGAAAGTTACGGTGCAATCTTTATGCAGAAATGCGCATATTGTCTTTTTGTTATAGTAAAAAGACAACATCACAGATTCACATTACGACTTCTATGAACTCCAGACTCTCTTGCAGTTATTAATTCCATGAAATCTTTCTCCCACTCGAGGTAGAAAATTCACTGTACCAATGATTCCAATACTTTTCAAGCTGCATCAAATAAAATTAATTTCACACACAGTGTTCATAGGTGGGCGGGCTTTCTTAGAAGTCTTCAATTTTGAAATTATTTGTAGAGATGGACAACCAATGCATCATGGTGACTCGTGAGGAACTCAAAGAGAATGTTGAACAAAAACAAGTTCAAAACAAAAATTAATTTACTAACACAAAAATTAGAGACTGCATTTCAATTGATAATTGTTTTCTCGTTTATTCAGAATTTGATTTGTTTCGATACTTTCCACGTCACGGAACTAAACTCGCTGAAACCAAAATTAAATATTTATCGAATTAATGTCAATTGTAAAAATAGACTCTTGTTCAGTGCACTTACCAACCATTCAATTACACTCGTTAAACCCATTTTTATTACACTCGTTAACAACATCTTTTTATGCAAATGTAAATAGTCAATATATTCATATGCTCACCTATATATCAATGGCATGCAGTGGGTTTCAGATAGGGCAAGCTACTAAAGGAGACACTTTTTATCAAAGTTCTTACCAATCTAATTCTTGCCAATTTTATACTTATCGCTTTACACTTTCTAATTCATTCACTTTCTTATTAATTCAACATTTTCGATGACCAAAGGCCAAACCCTGTCTAAGATATCTCAGAATTGAACACCATTTACATTAATATAAGGACATATATTAATGCAAATGGTGTTCAATTCTGAGCCTAACAAAAACATTGAGGATCACTACATCCATGCTTTGAGTTAACATGTTACAAATTATTTCTCTATATATCCTGCTATATTGCTTATTATCAGAATTTATCAAATTACTAATATAGGAACAAATGCAGTTTAACACCAGAGAATATTTCACTGTTTATTAGTTATTAAATGAAAGAACATAACAATAAAAATTATATATTTAACAAAAATAATTTTCACTTGTGATCTTTTCATAACAAAAATTGATTTGAAAAATATTTATCACACATTGCGTTTTTCAGGTGAAGAGAAGCAAATACCATTCCCTCTCCACAGCTGGTGCCGGGTGCAGCTGAGCATCAATTTTTCAGCATAATTGCCGTGTTTAGTTACACTAAATCTAGATATGCAAATACAAATATGAATTTACATAGAAAAGAAAGTAATATAAAAATATAAATAAGTTATAGTAAAAGTACTGTTCAAATTACTTTTTTATTAGTCACAATTGGTTTTTTTTAAGTTGTTGTTTTCTATTAATATTCTTCATTTATAGAAATATTATTCAAAATACAATTCTCTGTTAAACATTGATTGCATATGAAAATGGGGTATAATACATTTATTAAGAACATATAGTTTTGAAAATTGGCTTCAATTTAGAATTAAATTTTTATTAAAAGATAAATTCGAAAGTCTCACCCGAATGACAATATACATTGTACCGCTTAAAACTATCACGACTTATAAGGCACTGCATGCCACTGCTATTAAACATGTTACATTTATAGATGCATCCAAACTTTTTTATGGTAAAGTAACAATAAATGTTTTGACTAATTAATCCATATAGGAATATATAATAGTATTGTAAGACAATTTTAATTATTTAATTTTATGTCTTTTCAGTTTCGGCCTGTACCATGATACAGAGAAAATAGGTTGCCATCGACGGGAAGGTTCAACGCTCCATATAATGACTCCGATATTCGAAGTTGACACTGTGGAAGTGGCTTGGTCGCGCTGCAGTCGACGCGATGTAACCAATTTCTTAGAGTGAGTAGCGAATACCTATCACCAAAAGTTGATAGTGAACTAAGTTTGCAGAAACTTTAATATTCCAGTTTATACCTTGACGCTTAATAACTTACATTTGATCAAAGTTAAATATCTCATTGTTTTTTTTTGGCAAATTAACGGAAATTGTATTTATTACAGTTCGGGTATGGGTGAATGTCTCGGTGATCAACCTGTTGAATTGGATTACACTTATCCAGATCTTCCTGCTGGTAAATTAACTTTTGTATCTGAACCATATATAAAATGCGGAGCTTATATATTTTTATATACTTATATATTTTTTATTATCTTTATTTGTATTATTTCATAAGGAGCAAAAGGTACGTTGCTAATAATGGTAAGGAACTAGCAAGTTGCCATCGGTAACTGACATATTCATTTAAATGCCTTTAGGAAAAATATCAAACCACCTTTTATATAATTTAATTGAGCTTAAGAGATTTAGTCTAAAATTTTACAAAGACTGCATAAATACTAGGTATGAAGTAGACGATATATAATTTAAATTATCAAAAGTCTAATTTTAACCCTCAACTGGCCGGGTGGTTTTTTTGTAACACAACGGGCTGAGCGCGGTCACCGTGACCGCATGTACTTAAAGTATAATATTTTTATGATATTATCCTAATAATAAATAAATAAAAATACTCAGTGTTACTGATAGTGTTTACTTTTAATTAGGAAAGAAAAATTAACAAAATATAACTTCTATTAATGCTAAATAAAAAAAAAACATTACTCAAACGCCAAAACGAAACAAAATCTCTAAACTTCTGTATAAATTCCTTAAAAAAAAAATCTTAACTAATTTTTGGAAAAAAAATTTGGTTTTGTTGTCTTAAGAGATCATATAATATAGAGAAAATAAAAAATTAACTTAAAAGATATTGTTAATGACAAATTGACAACCGTCAATCATGGTCTTGTTTCGCGACAATCGCGGCACATCTTTTGGCTACATTCGATACATATCGGCTTTCTACAACAAAAACATACATGATAGGTCTTTCGTTTTTTTTTGGGATCACAAGTATAGCATGTTTTTCTAGTTTCCAGCTTTTCTTCTACCTCGGGTATAGGTTCTTCTATGTTTAGTACTCTTCTTATAGCTAAGCGAAGCTGTCGAGTCAGATGTTGATTACTTGCTCGCCTATGTAAATGCGGTTTGACAAGACATAATGCGAGATCTTTCATAAACTGAAGCCTTTTAATCTTATCCTCTCGCACTGAGTTATAAACTATAAATGCATTAGAGCTCGCAATATCCAGCAAACGATAAAAAATTGTCATCGGCCATCTACGAGTACGTCGGGCAGTGCTATAGTTTGAACATCTTTGATCTAATAAGTCAACCCCATATTTAGTCTCATTATAATACATTATTACTGTAGGTTTTTTCTTGACATTATCTACTGCTAAATCGTGATTCATGCTTGATACGAGTATAACCGACCTATTTTTTTTTGGGACATAAGATACTAATGTAAATTCATTTGTGAATCCAAACAAGGAACTTTCTACTTTACGAGTTTTTGATGGTAAAAAATCTTTGGGTATTTCTCTTTGGTTTTTCTTCATTGTGCCAACAAATGTTAGACCTTTTTTCTTCAACTCTTGTACTAACTGTATTGAAGTAAACCAATTATCGGCTGTAATATTACGATTTGAGCCCACTATTTTTTCTACAAGTCTCAAAACAGATTGGGTCGGTTTTTTTAAGTGTTTGTACTGTTCTGGTAAATCTTTTCCATCAGAATCTTTACCCACATAAATGTAGGCGTTGTGTAAATAACCCGTTTTTGCATCCGTGATACACTGAATTTTCAAGCCATATTTTGCCGGTATTTTTGGCATATACATTTTAAATTTGCATCTGCCGCGAAATGCAACCAGCATCTCATCAACACAAGCTTCGGTTCCAATTTCACATACGTCTTGACAATTGCCAATAAAATCATTAAAAATTTCAGAAATTGGCGCTGCGGGATCATTTTCACGTCGTTCTAGCCGAGTTGAAGATTCATCAAAGCGTAATGCTAGTAGAAGTATTTTCAGTCTATTTTTCGCCATAATACATTGATAAATACATCGGCCAGTTCCATCCGAGCTATACCAACTTGAAAAATCTGCGTGATTTTCTTTGAACACCGCTGAATAATACAATATGCCTAATAATGCTTTTAGCTCAATCATATCTAAATTATAAACGTAACTATTGTCGTCATACTTGTCTCGCATCTTTTCTAAGTCACTGTTGGTATGTGTTATAATTTTTTCAAGAGTTCACGAAAAAAATTATTCCATACATCTTCTACTGTCGATTCTGCTGTAAGGCTGTGTCGAAGACTTTGACGTATTCCTGGTTGTACATCTACTATGTTATGACTTCTTGTTCTACTTCGGGCGGCAGATGGAACAGAAGACCAGCGAAACTTATTTTTGCCGAAATAGTTTTTATCCCTTAGTTGAACTTCCTCGCTATCGGAAATACTTTTACTTGCCTTGCGCTTACGACTCGGTTGAAGACTTGACAAAGGTTGATCATCTTCATCGTTAGATGAGGTAACTTCTTCTTCAGATTCTGAGTGGTGTGACTCATAAATCACGTGATTTGGTTCGATATCCTGATCAATATCACTGCATTCACCATCGCCATCAGAGGCAGGGTCATCATTATCCTCTTGTGTAAGCCACTCTTGTATTTGTTGGTCAAAACGTTCCATTTTGTTAATAAAATGAAGACTACACCGAGAAAGGAATTCACTTTCTAAAATCACACAATAGGCCGGGTGCGGTCACTGTGACCGCTGCAAACTTTTAAACAATAAAAACTCAAAACAAAAGACGCGTGCGAATATTACTAAGCCGGGCCTCGTACTAATCGCCTGAGTTGCGAAGGTACCAGGAGGGGCAAATACCATCGAATATTGGAAGAGTATAAAATTGACAGTGTTGCACCTACTGGGGTCATGGTGACCGCACCCGGCCTGTTAAGGGTTAAGTTTTTGTAACTATTTTTCTCCATTTTGTGTAGAACTTACTTTTACCAATTTTGTAATTTTTCTTTACACCAAATCAAAATAGAGCTAATTTCTACTATCAAATACTTTTTATAACTACATGTAGGTGTTTTAAAGAAGGCGAGTTTTGTAAGCTATTTGAGGGTATGTAATAAAAAATAATAGCTGTAAATGATGTGATAGAATGTTTGTGTTGCAGGTGCGTTATATGACGCAGCACGACAGTGCCGAATGCAGTTCGGCATGGGCGTGGACGAAGTATGCACAGAGCTCAGCGAGATCTGTGAGCACCTCTGGTGTGTCGTCAACGGCACCTGCAAGACCATGCTACGGCCAGCTGCACCCGGCACCAGCTGTGGAGAGGGAATGGTATTTGCTTCTCTTCACCTTTATTGCTTTACTTTTATTTTCTTATGCCAATTCACAGTAAAAAAAGAAATTTGAATATTGAATAATGTCACTGTAATAGTTTAAACTCTTCAAGCTCAAGCTTGCTAATGCTCTCACAATCCTGCAACCGTCTATAGGATACCTCAAAAGCTACTAATTAGTTAAGCAGAAATTAAATATACACATTTAAATTTGCTTCCTTTATCTGCTTCATAAAAAGATTTGATAATGACAAATATCTATTATAACTGTGTTTCCAAACTAATAAAATAACACGTAAAATACATTTCAATACTTGTAATAGAAATATATCTGTGAGTTTCTATTTAACTATATTGAAAACAGTAAAGCAATTCTAGAGAGACATACTTGCATTTTTTCCTAAATTTTAATGACCTTTTTTTAAAATTGAAATATTAACGTAAATGTGAAAAGCCACTCTATAAATGTCAAATGAGCTTCAATTTAAATTTACTATTTACACACACAAGAACAAACTAATGCAGCAAAATAACAAAACCTATATAATAACAACTGCACAATACTTTATATCATTACGAGATTTACTTTTATTCTACGAAACATTCAAATTTTTAGTAAAATGTGAACATTTTGAAATGATGTGATGAAGAGTTCAGAGGATAAATAACCAAATGTATTGCAGTGGTGCCAGAACCACACATGTGTCATGCAGTCGCGTCCGCCGCCACCACAGCACGGCGGCTGGGGTGAATGGTCGGACTGGGCTTCCTGCTCGCGCTCCTGTGGCGCGGGAGTCTCCACGCAGATGCGTGATTGCGTCAACCCCATGCCACGTTTCGGTGGCAACTTTTGCACCGGGGAGAGAACCAGGTACATGATAGCCCTTCCCCTATATTTACCGACATGATTTTTTAAAGCATCTCTTTACATAAGACAGAAGCAGCACCGGCAGTAAATAACTTTCGGCCTGTAAACAACGGTTTGAAGCACCTGAATTTGCAAACTTTTAGCTGTTAGGTAAAATAATATGATATATTGCGTGCACATAGGTCCTAACTCCTTTTTTAAGAGGACAAGCCTCTGAAAATATATTGAGAAATTTTCAATTTTACACTGATTGCAAAAGGTCTAATATAAATAAGTATAAATCTATTTAAAATGGGACTTGCTTAAGTTTCTACTATCCATATTGATTAAAGATTACATAATATGAAAAATATTTTCCCGTTAAAATTATAATATGAAGACGTTTTTTATAGGTATAATTCTCGACCATGCTTATTTTCCAAGCATTAAATACCAACAACTTCTATTATGTGTATATATTACAGTAATTATGTCAGATGGGCACAACATTAGTATTATACTTGAGTATACTGCGAGTCACATTTTCAATACGTACAATTATTTTATCTTGTTAAGGTTGTACTGAAGACTGGCAGAGGAAAATGCAAGTATACTTATCTGTACTACTAGTACGACCTGTATATAACAACTCGGTATGATTGCATCAGTTTGAAAGAAAAATGAAGTACTTTAAGATGATATTTTTGATATAAAGAAATTATACACGTAATCCACTTCAATATATGTTTTAAATAGATAGAAGTAATTGAATATACAACATTTAATCAAACATGACACTATCCATAAATCACTAAACTTTAATATAAAAGGAGATGAGAATAATATGAAAGTTTATTTACAGGTACAGAGTATGCAACACAGATCCGTGCCCGAAGAACGAACCGTCGTATAGAGATATTCAATGTTCGAAATTCGACAACACAGTATTTGAAAATAAGACAATACCTAAATGGATTCCATATTTTGATCAAGGTGAGTCTCAGGGGCCAATTTCTCATTGTTAGTATGCTTTATAGTGCTGGCAAATAGTCTAAAAGCCAGTGACGTGCAGACTTAAAGTTTCTGAACAAACCTTACATTTTTTTTATTGACTCTCTCATACCTACCGTACATGAGAAAGGAACTTACTAAGCTCGGCGGTGGTTCCTATAGTCACTCAGATGTGAAAGGTGTAAATATTTGACTACTTAGATATTTTTAAATTTTACATCATTATCATTGAAAAATTACAATACAGTGAAAAATTACGGTGGTTCAAAGTTCATCGCAAACACTATTGAAAGTCCCAAAAAAAATAAACAATTTAAGGTACTTTAACAAAGCTGTTCTGTGAGTCAATAAAGAAAATATAAGTGTGTTCAAATACCTTAAGTCTGCAAGCCGCTGGCTCTTAGACTAATAGTATTGTTCCTAATAAAACCTAAAATTTTAGTTATTGAAATTATGAATATGGATTAATTTTCATCTTAGTTGATTTGGTCCAAAATATCTATTATCTAAATCTTAATTTGGTCTATTATGGCTCTGAAATTTATTGTCATCTGTATCATTTTGTACTAATTTTATCTGCTAGTTCATGCACACTAAATGCATAAATTTAAATTTGTTTGACAAAACTCAATGACTATTTTGTTATATAAGTCTTACATGAATTATCATATATTTTTAAATTGATAACTTTTTTACACATACATCATTAACCATTATCGGCAGATAGTCTATTATTTTAAATATTATAAACTTGCAGATGAACCCTGTGAGCTATACTGCACAATGCCAGACCAAAGTGCAATTGTGCCGTTCGGTGAATTTGCAGCCGATGGCACAGCATGCAACATGGGCACGCGTGACATGTGCATCTCAGGTATCTGCCGACGCATCGGTTGCGACTGGATCGTTGATTCCAATGCTACTGAAGATGCTTGTGGCATCTGCAATGGTGACGGCTCTGCCTGCAAAACCGTGCTCGGCATCTATAGCAAGGGTTCAACAAAGGAGTCTGGCTATAGTGAAGTGAGGAATAAATTGAAACTAAAATGTCAAAATTTATTGCAACCAGTTCATTCAAAATGATAATAGAATGTGATTTGTAATTAGAATTGTAGTAGGTAAAGTAAGAATTAATTCTGCCACCTGGCTTCAGCAGTAAGAAACAATGATGGAATTCCATGTTTATCTGTCTGACACACTTCTCTTGCTTTACTTATTTCCTTAGGCGCTTTTTACATTTTTATGACTTTTAACATTTCTCAGGTCTATTCATATAGTTCTTGGTCTTTCTTATTTCCTTAGGCGCTTTTTATATTTTTATGACTTTTAACATTTCTCAGGTCTATTCATATAGTTCTTGGTCTTTCTTATTTCCTTAGGCGCTTTTTACATTTTTATGACTTTTAACATTTCTCAGGTCTATTCATATAGTTCTTGGTCTTTCTTATTTCCTTAGGCGCTTTTTACATTTTTATGACTTTTAACATTTCTCAGGTCTATTCATATAGTTCTTGGTCTTTCTTATTTCCTTAGGCGCTTTTTACATTTTTATGACTTTTAACATTTCTCAGGTCTATTCATATAGTTCTTGGTCTTTCTTATTCTACTCATTTTTTTTTCTACTAATTCTGCATATAAGTTTATCAATTATGTCCAAACATTTGTTCTTTCTAATTTTTAATTTTTACAACTTTTTCTTGGCAGTCACATTTTTGTTTAATTATCACAAAATTTTATACAAATTGGTCATTTCAACCACATTCAGTTTGTTTTCGTTCTTTTGCTTACTTCCATACATTATTGTTATGTGTACACACAGAAAATTTGGCAGACCTATTACTACTCGAGCGTTCTTTTCCGGTCAACCGTGTAAAGAAAAAATTGTAGTAGACTCCAAAAGACTTTACTCAGGCTAACATAAAGTATTTTAATATTTATAAAAAGAAAAATACTGTAAATACAATTTATAAGAAAGAAAAATGGATGAAAGAAATAGATTTTTGTTGGCTGCTTTTCAAAAGACTGCAATTTATCTTATAATATTTGATGTTTCACTTCTGTTTGACTTTTCTCTGCACATTTTAATGTTTTACAATATAAATGAAAGAAAATCACTGCATGTAAAAATTTTGTAATATTGGATGTAATATTCGTAAATAGTCGGTAAAATTGGGGAAAATAGTATCTGGCTTTAAACTTTAATTGAATGTACATTGAGTAAATGTACATTCAATTAACTCACTCTACACTGAGGGCCCAAATCAGCAAATGTCAAACTGCTATTGTAATATTGCTAATGACAAATTGCTCATGGCTTTTTTAATACCTATATACAAACAGCTAAGGTGCAACTTCCTATGAGCCATGTTAATTAAATTCTTGTCGTTGCAGGTGGCAGTAATTCCAGCAGGCTCGAGGAATGTCAAAGTCGAGGAGATTGCAAATTCCAAGAACTATATTGGAATAGGCAGTGCAAATAGCCATAAATTCTATCTTAATGGCAAAAAGTAAATATATATTACTCTATTTCCTTGTTTATTTGCTTTCAACACAAAAAAATTAAAATTGCCTTACCATACATTAACATCTATATGGACTACACATTTTAATGAACTAATTATATGACATATATATACCATTCACCACTTAAAAAAACTACAATGCATTCTCCCTCTATAACACCTAGCCTTCGGTGCCACAGCAATCAAGTGATTAAACAGTTAAATTATCATAGGAAAGTAGAGAATTCTCATATAATTTTTCATTCCAAAAAAGGTATGATCACATGAGCATAGACACTAATACTATAATAGGTAAGTAATGATCACATAAACATAGGTACCAATAATAAGAATTTTCTTGACAATACAGAAAGAATAAAACTGTCAAGAATGGAAAAATAAATGTTATAAGAGAAATGACAAAAGAACCAAAAAAAAACTTTATTAGTCTTTATGTGCAGATTTAATTTTCTTCGAGAGTATAATCTTAGGTACAGATGTAACGGAAAGTCTTTTACATCACTATTACATCATCACACTACTTACGCTATTACATGTAGAGTCCAAACGTTTGATTGGCTCACAATGGTGTTTACTCTTAAATGGAATAGATTTCTTTTGAAAATGACAAGTAGATTTCTGGAAAAAGTGATACCGTAAGATATGAGTCAGTTCAATACGGTTTTTTAAATTGTTAACACCTAACCAATTAATATCTTTCAAAATAATGTCTTTTCATATATATTGTAATTATATTTTTAATGTACATAACCCGATCATAAATTCTGTCTCTATGTGGGTACAAATACTACAAAATTATCAACTTAACTTCATGGATCATTTTTATAATGCTAAGTGGGTCTCTAAACTGCCGTAAAAAATATTATTTCCTCCAATATGTTGAAAAATAAAAATGAAATGCAGAAACGAAAAGAATTATTTCACAGTTGCTGTGCTGCGTAAGTGCCCCAAATCTACCACGGAGATTTTTAACCTGCTGAAGCTATCATAAAAAAAAAATACATCGAGCATGCAATAAAATGTTACAACGAGATCTCTACTTTCAAAGACATACTAAGAAATGGTCAACCTCATAAGACTAGAACCTCAAAACAATTGCCGAAGAATTCAGAGAAATTTCTCAGAAAGTAGAAACCAAAAAAATGGTCTATGGGATGAAAATACTGCCAAGTACCATATATTGAATAACAAAGCGTGACCATGAATTCGGAAGTTACCAAGAACTACTCGATCTCTACGAATGATACAGATTAAGAGTATATTACGAGAATATTACTTCATTGACACTGAGATATAGAAAAGTCCTTTTCACAGATGAAATGATTTCAGGGTGGAAGAAAATGTCAAGCTCTAAAAGCAATGTTTTCTGAAAATTATAATGTACAAAAGGCACTTACTTTTTAAGGATGCATGTAAAAGTTAAACATTTCGAATGGCAGAACTTTCTTCTCAGAAAAAAGCTTTCTTATAAAGAAATTCAAATATTTATGCTTTCTTAGAAAGAATAAAGATTGGAAACAGAGTTTATTATGTTAAGTTTTTCTATAAATTACACGCCTTACTTCAGGGTAAAACACACACTAGAACTAGGTTTCTAGGTACTGTTTAATAGATGCATTGTATTACAATTATATAATACAATGCATATATTAAACAAGAACTACAAAGGATAACAACGACACATTTCGACAAATATATTTTCACTCGTCATGAATAAATTACACTCTGGTGTGACTGCGATCACGTGTTTGAGCAGTTGAATACCGTGGAAAACTGGAGAGTTCTGATATATTTTGGTTCTAGAGAGTGGTATAGTAAACAGATGATGATTGCGTGAATACAGGAAATTGTGAGGTACAAAGAATGAGAGTTTACTCAACAATTCAGGACACAAAATTTTTTCCTATTAATAGCTGGAAGTTAAATTTCCTATGCAATGCATCTTCAGAGTTGAAAGGAATGGAAACCTAGCATAGCCAAGAGAAAATTGGTAGGAATCAGGAAGGGAAGTAACCATATCATCTCATATACAAGTATCGAAGGAATGTCTTTTGCACAAGTTTAATCATCAAGCTGTACTTGGCTTCGTGTGGGCTCCAAATAATTGAGCCAGATTCTAATCGGCTCTGTTTTAATGATGTGTACAGCAAGTGAATTGATGACATGGATTGAAAATCTTTTGAATTATGCTGTACAATTCCAAGTTCCCAAAAGGTAGGGTTCCACCATATGCCAACGAAACGTCAATTTAGAATCAAATCTGATTCCCATATCATCGACTTCATACAGACAATGTAGTGGGATCCCGTAGACTTTATTCGTATTTAATAGGAGCTCAGCTGTAACACACTATTGAACATTTGTTTGCATTAAGCCATAAGCTGCTTGCTGCGCTCCACTAAACAACGGCACTGACGTCACGCTGCAACCACCCACTAACTACTGCATCCTTGATGACTATAAAAAGTTTCATGTCATCCGTGAATAACAATTAACGCACAGTTTTCACCGCGCAACCAATATTTTTTCCCAGAATAGTGAAAAATAGTGAGGCCCGAGATTAGAACCCTCACTCACTCCTGATTGTGTAAAGTAAGGCTCGGATATAAAGTTACCCACTCGTAAGTATTGTTTTCTATCTGCAAAACATGAAGAGAAAAATCGTAAATGTGGAATGGAGAACCCTACCTCACCAAGGCGATTTAGCAAGATATCGTTGTCTACATAATCAAAAGTTTTCTGGTTGGCAAATTATGCAACATTTATTTGAAATCTGAGGTCAACATGATAAGCGACATAGTCAAGGAAACAAAAGGTTCGTGACCATCGAACATCTAACTTGAAACCCATGCTGCTCATCACAGATTGGACCTCTCCAGGTGGAATAGATGTTGTGAAGTAAAACAAAGTCAAATAATTTAGCCTATACAGAGAGGGTAGCAATCACTCTGAAATTATTTACATCTGACTATGTGCCACCGTTAAGTATGGGTGTTACCTGGGTAACTTTCTAACGCAAATTTTAAATATATGCTTCAAGGTTTTCACAAAACTATCAGCGCAAACTTTAAGTATGTACCCAGGTATACCGCGGGTCCGATTGATCTCTTCAGCATTGGAAAAAGCAAGTTTAAGATCGCTATCAGATACAGGTGTGACATAAACATTTACTCCGGTGCTGTAGCAAGAATCCGTCATCGCAAGGTCTAGTTGAAAAATATTCGGACTGTACACCGACCGGAAATATCTAGTGAAAGCTTCGCCCGTCGCTGGGCTGCGAACAATGACACCTCACATGAAGCAGCACCGTGGGTAGCTCTTTGGGCACTTATAAATAACCAAAACGATGCAGTTATTTTCTAATTCAATTCTACATTATAAATTGAATCAGCTCTAAGATTCTTTATATCATGTGTGACAGTAGATCAAAGTGTTTGTGTTTATATTTAATGTCGGCAATTAACAATTGATTAAATCAAACCAGGCACTGTACCTCAACAGGGGTTTGCGTCTTGGAGGGAAAACATAAGTGGATACCAGAGTAGACTCAGTTGTAGAAAAAATCGACAATGAACATTCACATTGTCAATGGAGTACAAATTGCTCCAATAGATTCCAAGTCAAAAGTTAAAAATTATGAGTATTTTAAATATTCACGATTCATGAAAAAGAAGTTTACATTTTGATATAAAAATTCATCCATCTATACTTTGTACATTAGTTAGAACAACGTGTATTGAGAACAAATTTTCATTTGTTAATAGAAAAATAACACTGGCTGGTGAGTATCTAGTAGCAGGATCACCAGCTCTCTATGAACGTGACAGGGACTGGGAAAAAGTGAAAATACCTGGCCCTATTAAAGAAGATATAAAAGTTTATGTAAGTTTCCTTATGGTTAAATTACTAAATGATAATATTGAATCATCGTTTCTTTCACATTTGAATCAACTATTCTTGTTTTTGCATGATTTTGAATGAATTACATGGTATGCTTACAATAGCCACATGAGTAATTTTCTCTTTAATTGCATTCAAAAATGGAAAATTCTGCACCTTAGGCATCAGGGTGTACTGCAGTAACCAAGAATCAGTCCATATAATATATAATCTAAACTCTTATCATTGCTAGGTACAGGGGTAGTAAGAATGAATTTGGGGATAATAACTACCGAATTCAACCTTCATCCAGATCCTGTGAAACATAGTATAAAATAAGTTATGGCAAGCAAAAAGACAGGTTTAAAATTTATCTAGATAGACTATGCTTTGTCACTGCAATGAAACTTCTACTTCTCTATGGAAAAGGTACAAAAAGTGTTTTGTCAATAGGGCAGCAAAAAGCTGTTAGTTTATAGACAAAAACAGTAGATAATATTAAAAACTCAATTTACATCTTGACTACAAACTCAATTTACATCTTGACTAAAACATCGGTATTATTATAAGGATTGGTAATCCTTATAATAATACCGATAGGTGGAGTGTTAATTAAGATAATGTCATGTCACAGTAAGATCCAAAAATTATTAAAAAAAATTGATTGAATTTTTTTTTTGTTTTCCAAACTGTTAATATAAATATCATTTTAACAGTTTGTAAGAAATGAAAAATGATTTTTGCATTTTTTTAAATAAAATGAAGTGTGGTGAAATTACTATACTCCCTGTAATGTTAATTGTACAATTTTTGAGAGCGATTTGTACCAAAACCAAAAGGTATACAATTTTTAAATTTTTTTTCTTATTTTGAAAAAATTATCAAAAAATCAGTGAATTTCATCGACAACACAACTACCTTAATTAAAATGGACAATAATTACTGATTGAATAATTACTAAAAATATTGCAATCTTCACTACTTACTTTAAGAAAACAACCTGTTGCTTTAAATACAGCAAATGATATATCGAGGTAAGCACCGCAACCCAGGTGTCCGATACCAGTACACAGTAGACCGAAAACCGCAGAAGACATTTCACTACCGCTGGAAAACAGCAGATTGGTCGCCCTGTACCAAGACCTGCGGAGGAGGCATCATGAGACAACAAATTGTATGCATTGAAGAAAATAAAGGTACTGTTTTAAGACGGCTTATTCTACACATGGTTCTTAACCAACTTACATTAGCTTTATACTTTCAAGCAAATATGTAGATACACATATATGTGTGCGTGCGTGCGTGAGTGCATGCGTGCGTGCGTGCGTGCGTGTGTGTGTGTATATATATATATATATATATATATATATATATATATATATATATATATATATATATATATATATATATATACACTCACATACATGTATTTATATAATAAGCTTGTCACCTGCAGCTTTGCTCGCATGGAATTAAACATTAAAAATATATATATAGCAGAGAGGGAAGCAGACGATAGCAAATTGTAAAATAATAAGCAGTTGCTAACATCTTATGCTGCTCTAACTACTAGCAGTTGTTAACTTCTTATGCTAATATAACAAAATGCCAAATATAACACTTTCACTTTCTAATATTTATCCAAATATATGACTATGGCTTTTAAATTATGTATCTCGTGTTGAACGTTACATTTTATTAGATTTGAGCAAGATAACAAATTTAATTTGGTGCTTTGGTATTATGAACGCCTAGGTAACATGGATGCAATAGAATAATCTTTTAAAGGATGTATTAACAAAATCCCACAACTTGAGAACAGTTTTTAGTTACTAGTTCCAAAATCACATAGTAGCTTGTTGGTGTGCAACGAATTTGTGCACTTACATTATAACTGAGATGAAAATATGTGTTTTTTATTTGTTTTCTAATCAGTTTTATTTATGTTGTATTATTAAAATTACATTGGTACAACAATAACAATATTAGTATTATTCTAGATTTAACTTAGATTTCATCCATTGACCAGGTAACTAGAATGATTGTGTACAATGATATTATCTTCCACATGCGGCGTTATCGAGACAGCTGTAGGTTGAAACGATTAAACCCTTTAAAAACACATCTTAATCATATGTGAGGCAATTAAAAAACAAATAAACACACATTATATGAATGTGTGAACAAAAATATTAAAATTATTAAAAATGATGAAATATACTAATTATTAGAGATACTACATTTCCTCAGACTCATTTCCTTCTACATCACCACACATAGAATGTCATATTCAACTGCCAAACTTGTCAGATGAAGTTGAAAATTTGTAATTAATATTACATACATTCACGCAAACATTACCTTCAAAAAGATTTGTTTTGTATTTCAGTTTGCTGTAATTCTTTTCATTTAGTACTCACTTTAAATAATGAAGTAATCAGTAATAGTTTTCTTTTTTTTTATTTTGCAAATGTAAGACTGGAAAATATAATTGTAAGACATGCAAATGTACATCGTAAGACTAAATGGCTATAAACCTTGGAACTGTCGGTGCCATGACATGACAAACTTTTATGCTGATATTTTTAATTTCTTGCGTCTTTTTTCTTGAAAATTTTAACACTAATGGAATGTGATAAATGATCTCTTAATTTCATTGGTGTCAATTGTCGAGGATCCACCAGTTCTGGATACAAACACTTGTCAAAAAATTTCATTAAATGTCCATATTTGGCTCTTCGGCCAAGCCTGAGGCCAAGTATTCAATATTTGGCTTTAGACCGAATACACTATTCGTTGCAAAACTAATAATTACACATTATTCAGAGCAGCTTGCGATACGACTGACTTAAGACGTATTTCAAGGCAGAATGACCAGCTGTTGTTAAAATTTATGGGAAATTGAAACCATACTTTTGTTTTAAAAATTGTTTTCTTTTTCTGTTTTGTTATTGTGTCAATCAAAATGGTTTTTTTGTTAAATTAAAGAAGAGCAAATAAGCATTTTACTACTTTATTTGCATTTCAAATTAAAGTATAAATGTTTGGAATGAATCCTTTAAACTTGCTCCTTTTTAGCGTTTTTGGCCGATTTTCACGAAATAAATATATGAAACTATGTGCTTGAAAATAAAAAGTTATGTGCTTGAATTAAAGATTCTTCATCTATAATTGATTTCTTTTTTTCATACCAACATTATACCACACATTTCCAGAGTTTAGAGTAAACTTGGCAAAAATAAAGATTTTTCATCAAAAATGAAATTAAATACATCTCAAAAAAATCTTTGTTCTTTTTTAATTTATCACACCTTTAGTTGCAACCAAGAAATGGTAAGAATGAAGGCAAAAATAATAAAATTTTGCTGAAACAGTCACACCATCCTCGGTGGGAACTATTTGAAAGAGAAGTTTGATGCACCGAAACTACGGAATAGTAATGATAAAATTGGCAACAAAATAATCTCTGTTTTGTAATGTGAAATAAAACTCTATTTTTTTATAGAAAGAATGAATGTTCATCAATTTTATATTTTTCATTTTATTCTATGTCTTTTACCATCTTTCTGGTTACTTGATAATTCCACACTTGTATAATTTCTGATCCTCGCCAAAAACTGAATTAAATGCAATTTCAGTCATCATCATTAGTGAAAGTTTTACCATTTATAGTTTTGCAAGCTTTGTTTCATTAAATGGTAAGCTAGTGGTGTAAAATCAGTGCTATATGGGGAATGCAACATTACTTCCCAACCAAGTCTCAATAATTTTCTACAAGTTATAAGATTTGTGAGGCCTTCATTGTCATGGTAGAACACAATTTCTTTGCGATATGCCAATTATGGCCGTTTTTCTTTGATTGCTTGACTTCTCCAGTTTCATAGTTGTTGACACCCAACATCTAAATTGATCATTTAGTTCCATGGAAGCAGTTCAACACCTTTGTAAATCCAGAAATTGGCAGTATGGTCTTTTTTTGATGTAATTCAACTTTTGATGTGGTTTTTGCTAGTTCATTAGACTTGGATAGGATATTGTAGATGAACCATTTTGCATCGCTGATGGTTATTCGTTTCTAAAAGGACCGATTTCATTGCATTTAATGTAGATTGGAAATGAATCTCTTTCAATTCACGTCAAATCCAAATATTGAGCTTCTTAACGAGTCCAAAACATTTTATCTGACTGTCAATTGTTGCATGTGATACATTTAACGTCTCTGCAATGTTTTATTTATTATTCATACTTATGTTGATCTAATTCAATTACGGCTTTGATTTGATTTGATTGAATTTCAGTCAGAAGGTTGGTGCATCTTTAAATGAAAAATTTTCAAAATATAATTTTTTAAAATAATCTTGATGTGTGCATTCTGTTAAGCAATCAACACAATAAATTTCACACATCTCTTTGTAATCATCACCATGTTTATTGCCTTTACGGAAACAAAAAAATTAAAATTTGTTGAAAATGTTCATATTTGAATATGTATAGTAATTTCCTTCTAAAATAACCTACGAGTAACAGCTATCTAATGTCTTATTTTTCTTTCCATAGTGTTCATTCGCTCCATGGAAAACCTTTTCCAATATCAAGTCTAAAACGGGTTGTTAAGCAACAATGTCTTCTAAATCTTTTCCCGAATATTGGTTATTGTTGCTTACTAACATACAATATATTTATATAAACTACGAAGCAAAACAAAAAGTAAATAAGAAATAAAATACAATAAAATAGGTAAAACGAAAATATAAATAAAAAAAATATATCAATAGATAATACAAAAAAAATTACAATATAAAAAGCACACAAGAATAATAATAACGTTCTTAACAACTTTGTCGGTTTTTTAAAAAAATTACAAAATTCAAAATATATTATACTACACACAAATTAATAATACGTATGTACATTCCTCTTACTCATACATTTGCTTCTGACATGGCGCCATTTAAAACAACCTTTACTAAATTTTTAAGTCACAATTAAAATAGTTTCTAATCTTAAATTACTTTTATTGCTTTGATGTCACAGGTGCATTTAAGGTCAATTGCAGGCAGTTTGAATATTTGTTATAATGTAAAATAAAAATTTTATTTTTAAAGAAATTGTTCTTTTTTTACACTTATTACTTCTATTGTTTTTTATTACTTCTATTGTTTTTTTCTATTACTTCTATTGTTTTTTTTCTTATTACTTCTATTGTTTTTCAGGATATTTAATAGTTTGCATGAAAATAATTTAAGAAAAATTCATTTACATGAATATTCAAACCTCATAATGGGTGCTTTCTGTGATTAAGTGTGAATATCTTTTTTTTTATAGTTAAAGAGTAAGTTTTCATTTCTATAATTTTTGCATTACATGTGCCAGTTTTTCAAATTAGGTGTTAGTTAGGTGATATAAATCACGATATCCTGAAAACAGTATTTTGAAGTTTTTAGGGGAACCATATTATTTGTCGTAAAATGTTTCAATTAAATCGAAAGGCTTATGACTCAACTATACTTAACTACATAAAAATTAATAATATGACCTAATTTGTACTGACCTTCACAAATTTTCCAAGTCTATATCTCAAAAATAAGAGGTTTCTTACGAAGGTCAAATTTTGTAAGTTTAGTTTAGGTTGGTCTCGGACTCGGACTCTCGGGGCAACCTGTACATAAATTTAGATTTTGAGATTGTTCTTTCTTATTATACGATTATATCTAGAATGGCTTTATTGGAGCGCTGAAAGCATCTGATGTTTATAGATAATTGGATTTTATATTTTAGCAATTTATACATAAATAAAGGGTTTTTTTTGGACTTTTGTGAAGATTTCTAGGGACATGCAAAATGAAAACTGTTTTACTGCTACAGGGATGTCCTATCAAATGATATCAATAAATGTTCCTTAATTTTATATTTTGGCCCAGCATGTGTTATTGTTCCGTTCTATTTTTTTGGTTCCAATATGGACTTAATTTTCAAATTTTAGGGAATGTTAAGTCTAAGCAGAACTTTTCAAAAAACTGAAAAATAAATTAAATGTATGTTTAGATACATAGCAGTCCCAACAATCTGTAAGAAAAAAATTGTACTTGGTTATTCCGGACTATATACTGATGGATTTTCCAACATAAAACCAACCTATATTTTTTACTTCTTTTCCTTGATTTTTCTAGGGATAACAGTAACAATCAAATATACTTTTCCGTTTATAACATAATACGATTATATATGGGGTATTCCATGAGAAAATGAACATTGGGATCAAATTATAAAGCTCATTATTTATTGATTATTTCAAGAAAAATCAAGTCTAGACATTTAATCATCATAATCCGTAAAAAAAATGTTGATATAATATTTTTTTAGTGTTCATGAAAGGATTACAATTGAAAATTTTTGAATGCAATTTTTGTTTTCGACGTTGGCAACACTACAACAGCTGTTTTGTGTGCTCTGTGCGAAATAAAAACGTGTTTGTTGCATTTAGTGAAATACCACAATATTTCTGCTTAAAATACCTGAAATTACATTTTAATAAGGGTAAGTATCATCAGTATAATCAATAATATTTACATATTAATGTAGCATGGTTTGTCTTGTCCCGCCCGTAACAAATACACAATAAAGTTTATTTCTGTTAGTTACTGACTTTGAGGTTATGTATAAAACTTGGTTAATACTTTTATTGTTTTACAATGAATATATAACAGACTTGATTTTTCTATTGTGCGTGATCATCAGAGAGTTTTTAGAAATTTAATGGTTTAATGGTGGGACACTTCTTACGTGGAAGCTAAAACTAAAAGCTTATTTCTCCAGGGCAGCGGTTTGGATGAATATTTTTAGACATAGTTTATATTTTTCAATTGATATGTATACTAAATTTAATTTCTTGCATGATTTGTTTGTTTTTTTTTAGAACGATGGGCAAAACCACATCTGCTGAGCGAATGCGTAAATTGAGAAATAAATTAAAGGACATACCTGAAGATTTCGCTAATCACCTACAGCGAGAGAGAGAGAGTGCGATGAGAAAAGGCGTGAAAAGGAGAGAGAAAAAGATAAACTTTGCAAAAGACTTCTGAATAAAAAACGACGCAAGGAAGCTGACAGAAAAAGGAAGTACAGAGATAAGTTAAAACGCACACAATCATTGTATCCCAACGAACAAGAAAATAGCGGACCTCCATCTTTAGGATCATATTCTTGTGCGCAAACTCTTGGGAAAGCAGTGAGTAAAGTGAAGAGAATGCTTCCTTCAAGCCCAGACAAGAATTAGCGGTTATACGCACACTCATTTTTGACAGTTTCGACAACGCTAAGAGCCTTTTCAACGAGCCCGTAAAAAAGCACTCTTTATGTGTGGAAAATAAAGAAACAGTAGTTAGCTTTTATCAGCGTGTTGAGATTAGTCGTCAAACGCCAGGTATTAAGGATGTCAAATCTGTTAAAAATATAGAAAGAGGAGGAAAAACTTTGTGCCAAAAACGATACATGAATATGACTGTAAGAGAAGTCTATTCTCTTTTTATTGATGAAAATCCTACGTTTAACATTAAAATATCAAAGTTTTATGAGCTTCGCCCACCATATGTCTTATTACCTAGCCTCACAATGTCTTTGTGTGCAAATACCATGCCAATTTTAAATTATTTAGTTGAGAGTATAGCTAAAAAATACCAGGCTTTCCAAAGACTGGTAGTGATCTGCTTGAGAAATGTTCGCGTGATGTAAGTAACGAAGCATGTATGCTGGGAGATTGTAAAATTTGTATTAATGACCTACATCGTCTGTTACATGATACCGATCTGTATCAACTGTGCAGTTGGAAAAAATGGATTGAAACTGAAGGGCGACCTAATGTGGTTACAGTGAAAAGGAGTAGGTATTATTGAAGAAGCCATAAAAGAATTAAACCAGCAGCTTTCTCGATTCAAGACTCATGTATATGTAAAGAGAATAATATTTATTGAGGCAAAACGTAATGTGCAGATGGATGAAGCTGTCTTACAAAGTGATTTTGCTAAAAATTATGCAGCGATATCACAAGACGAAATTCAATCTGCACATTGGAGTCACAAGCAAATTACAGTATTTACTGGGTGCGCTTGGCTTGCTGGAGATAAAACATGCTCATTTGCTATAAGTGATGTTCTGCAGCACGACCAATATGCCGTATTTCCTTGCTTAAAGAAAATTCTTATGATACTTAAAGCTCAGGTGCCTCAACTAAAAACTGTAAAATTTTTTTCTGATGGTGCAGTGTCGCAATTCAAAAACAAATTTACACTTTCAAACCTGTGCTACATGTCCTACGACTTTGCTATTCAGGATGAGTGGTATTTTTTTGCAACATCTCACGGCAAAGGGGCTGTAGATGGTGTAGGCACCGTAGTGAAAAGGGCAGTGTGGAGTCAAGTAAAGCAGAGGAAGGCTGAGATCAATGATTGAATGATGAAGATTTCGTGTCAAAAGCTGTCAAAATTGTTAAGAACATCAATATTATGGAACTGTCCCAAAAAGAAGTCGATGAAAACAGACTTATGCTTGACAGCAGGTGGAATTTGGCAATTACTATTCCAAAAGTGCAATCTAATCATTATTTCAAGAATGCCAACCAGGGAAATATAGTAATATCCCTTACGTATAAATCTAGACCAATCATATGTAGGGCCTTTAAATTAAGTGTAGCTTAGATATATTCGGGTACAGATGGCAGTGATTGGAGTGACTCAGACTGCGAGCCTTTGGCCTCCTTAGTTTATAATAAATAAGCTTTTCTTTACTTAGTATAGCTTTTAATGTTTCGTTTATGTATTGACTTTGTTTCGTTTTAAATGGAGCTAAGAAAATACTTTATATGCAAAGAAATTTGTACGTGTCCCACCCGTGACATTAACAGTTTTCATTTTTTTTGTATAAAGGTGATCATTTTTATCGTGATTCACTGCATATTATATAAGCTAAGAACTTCTAGTGTAAGTAACCAAAGGATTAAAATAAAAAAGTGAAATAAATTCGCAGTTTCTATAAAAACTTTCCCTGTCTGAACATGTCTGTAATTTGTCCCACCCGTTAAAGCAAAATAAACCTGTATATATCTGAAATAAATGAAGATGGTGTATTTTTGGGTTCAATCCTTACAAAGAATTTCTATACAGTATACAAAATTTTAAACGGGAATGTAAAATTTATTATATGATTGTCCCACCCGTCACGATGGAATACCCTATATGTATATTAAAAATTCATGCTTTTAATATCTGTATAGAGAAACAATCATACTCTGCAATTAATCTGTCATATAGGAGTAGTCGATGAAGAATACTGCATATCAGATCCCGATTTGGAGAAGCCATTGGACCTGATGCAGCAATGTAACATGATGCCTTGTCCGACACACTGGTGGGTCGGTGTATGGTCTGGCTGTCAAGAAAATTGCATAAAAGAGGTAATATCTGCACAAAACTACTTTCTTGACATGATATTTTACAAAACGAGATATTTGTCGTAGTCACATCAAAGGCATAAAAAGTCTAAATGAGTATTTATGATGAGATTGAGAGCTATTAAATATTGTGAATAGCTTTTGCATGCTGCAATTTGACGCTAGTTAATAATCATTTAGAATTAAATTTTCCAGAGTTTTTTCAGTATTATTACTGAATATTTAATCAATCATATCGCATAGATTAAAAAGCATTTAAAATATAATTTTTTTCACAGGGATATAACCCTATGAAGCGCCGAAATGTTCTTTGTGTAGACAAGAATAACAGTCGTGTACTACCTGAGAAGGAATGTGATGCAAAAGCAAAGCCAGTCACTCACATTCCTTGTATTGGTCTCACTGCCTGTGAAATAACAAAACTGCATTGAAGACGTTTAACGACACCATATTGTATAGCGGTTGCAAATGTATAGATCTTCACAATATTCAAAATATACATAGGAAAATTGAAGTGTTTAAAATGAAATTGAATAATTCCACTTAAGGCCCGGATGTATACTAAATGTATATGAAAAGAATTTATTATCATATAGTTTAAAGCTAGTGGAAAGTGATGAGATTTATATCTTAATAAATTATATATTTATTAATTTTGTAAATTAATGTTTGTGCCTGTTTATTATAGTACATTTTAATATAAAGGAATCTTAATAGAAGGAGGCGTTGCAAAATGTATACTCCTCTAGTGTGCATTGTTTACTGACATTTAATTCAAGTCAAATTATGTATCCACAATATAAATTTTAGAAAGGTGTTCAACCTAATATAGGTTGAATCACAAGCGGTTTTGAGTATTAACCATTTGCAAGTTTAAGCGTCATTGTAAACACAGAAAAGTTTTAAACATACTTAAATGCTTTTAATATTTCTAATGAAAATTTCAAAGATGTTATTTTGCATTCATTTCTATCTTAAAATTAATCAGTTATCATCAGATTGTTTAGTCGGAGAACAACGAGTATATAAATTGTTGCAGCCTACGTGCCATCCCATATTATTAATTAAGGAATGTGTACCGTAAAGTGTTTCCGTTGAAATTTAAATATTTCAAAAAAACATAAAATTGTGTATATTATACAAATATAGGAGGATACATTTATAGCTTTAGTTTAGTGGGTTTCGTGAAGGTATGAATAATCATAGAGGGCGTTTTAACATTTGTCAAAATGGAACAAATCAGAATTTAAATCTACCTTCTATATAAACACACTTTAGGGAGAATGAACAACTGAAGTGCAGGTTATATTGCATTGATATGCATTAATTAGTCATTAAGTTCAGCGGAATCTCATCAATATTAAGTTTCTTTCCTAATTTCCAGAACTGCCATAATACTGAATGATTTAATAATATTAATGCATAATTTATTGTCTACACACACATACGTATATTTATTTTTATATTTGTTAGCATTCGTATTTACTTTTAAGATAATAATTTTAATATAAAATACAGCAGTATTATAAAAAACAATAAGTCATATTTTAAGCAAACCCTCAAATGTCTTCCTGTGTTTGTTTATGGAACATGAGTGAATTTACCAGCGGACAATGGATTTTTGATTTTGAAACAATCATAAGTGAATTTACCCTTAGGAAGAATGATAAATGTTTGATTATAGGCAGTCATTACATATTTACAAGCATTGTAAAAAGTTAAGGTTATCAAATATAAGCATTTACAAGTTAACAAGTAAGCCTTTCAAAGTTTTATTTAGATGCAATTTAAAGAATTACATTTTTAATACAATTATGAGCTATCAATCATCGTAGACAATAAAATTCTAGTTCAAATTTTTCATTATACCAAATAGTAAATAGCTTATTACTGATACATCATAACTCTATCCCTTTTTAAGACTTACGTTTTGCATTGGAAGATATTCTGTACAATGACAGATGCTCTCTCATACCAAGGCTGAGAAAAGTATTTAATGTTACCGTATTTGTTTGAAATAATTATACTTGGTAAACTCCATTTCTGTATTTACCTTTCATCAATATTCACCCACTGTCAAACAAAAAACGCTGTATTTTTTATTCACTCTAATTAAAATAATGAAACGAAATAGATGCTAGTTAAAATAGTGGAATCTGTGGTGATCTTGAAGCTGCCATAAAGTAATGTTATAGATTAATTTGTCAAAATGACAAGTGAGTAATTTATAAGTGTATCTTGTAATTCTAAGTTAACATTAGCTATATGTCGATTTAACATCAATTAACATTAACCAATGAAAATATTCAAAAGCATTCATATTTTTACACATATAGAGGTGTACAAACTATATAGAAGTGTCTACTCACAAATCGAGAAATAAAATACTATAATGAAAAAATGACATGCCATAATTTGATAATTGTAAATGCATCAATACGGCAATTTGTATTTTTGATGTGGTTATTCTACATATAATTTCTTTATTTTTGTGTAGATGCTATTTTCGTGAACTGCATATTCCTACACATTCAATGTATACTAATTAAAAAGTAGATTTCACAGCTATCAAAATTGTAAATTCATTAAGAAACATATAGTGTTATGTATTTTAAAAAATCTGTTTACGAAATTTTAACAAGGAGAAATAAAGTTAACAAGTCCAAAAATGCTATTATATTGATACTATACTTTGAAAGGAATTATTAACAGCTTCACTACCACAATTTAAATTCATACAAGAAAAAATTATGCATTGTGATGAAATAAACATTGTTTATACCATCACAATCTTTTTCTTTAACAAGGATAATTCTTGTGTCTGGTTCGGTTTGTCTATCCCAGACAAGTTTTTGTTATATTTCTCCAGGCCCTTGAGGTTCTGCTTTTGATTGCCTTGTCTTCTGTCTTGACATAATTCTTTCCATACCATTGGCAAACTGAGTCGTTAACAAGATACATATTGCTTGTTATGATACAGCCAATGTACTGATGCATCTCTGTTTTGCTGCTTAAAATACCTGAATTGTTCTGTCCTTTTTTCCAAGTGTAACTGCAATAAAAAACCCTGTAGCGAGTGTATGACAATTTTTATATTATGGCCTTTACTTTCCCTTAATCTATGTTAACCCACCAAACACAGGTGCATTTAGTACCAAATTATCATTAATTTGAGACCTTACTTATACTGCTTATTTTTTACGCATTATTTAAAACTTAAATGGCCCTGCCACACAATTATAGATTCACCCAATTACAATTTTTGCAGTAATGATATCTTCTCAACTTCATGAACTCAAAATATTTTGTACACTCCTTTGCTGCACTCCATTGTACAGAATGGCACTGCTGTCTATTTTCTCATTGCTCAGTAATGGAAGATGCTGTACTTGTGGTAATCATTGGTACTTTGAAAGCCATAATATATGTTTCTTGGGAACTAGGTTCTTCTATGTCCTGGAAAGTAAGATGGATAATGGCTTCTATAGTTGTAGAAGGTCTATCTCTGAACCTGGAATGAAATCATGAGATGTATGTGAACTAAAATCCGATACTTTTGAATACAAATTTGACTCATATTGGTACACTCGACCTAGTTGTTTTCTAGTTCTGTTTGAAGATTGTTGGTTAGATGACAAATTTCTATTTTCATAATAAAAAATGTCTTCATTGCCAATCGCTGATAATAAAACAAACACTAATAAACGTTTAATGTGTTATGTTCCTGTTAATAAATATACAGCAACAACACTTGCATATGAAAGGATTATGGAAGATCAGCTTGTAAGTGATCATAATGATCGAGTGAGTGTAAATTACAGTGATATTGCTGATTCAAATTGACGGATCGCTTGCGACTGACGCCAACGATAAACTGACTCGTTGGATTGAAACTATATGTGCCTATCTGCGTGGAGTCGGCGGCGTGGCATTTATCCCTCGCTCTCCCACTGTAGCCATGTGAAAGTGAAGCTGTTAAGCTTACGGAATTGTGGAAACAGTTTTAAAATAATGCAAGTTATGTTTTACTTATCAATTTTACTTAAATTTAGAAATATATATTTTTACTTGAAAAAGTTTATTTTTATTATTCGGCCTTCACAGTTTGATTAGGTTATGTGATTATGTTTCAATGACAGTTACTAGGATGAGTAATGAAAAAAGTTTTAATTGTAAATATTGTCTTGTCAATACAAAACATGCTTTAAATGTTTCATCGCTACTTGTCAACAATATCCATAATTATCAAATGTTAGTGGCGTAGTTTATATAGAAATATATTAATGTAATATCCTGAGAAAGAAATGACACTATACTTTATAACTTCAATGTACATTATCGTGTGGTCTAATTTTATTTTTACTATGTCTGCTTCATAAATGAAAGTGAAAACTCTGAAAAACAGGTAGCCATCATCTTGATGCAAGCTATCCATGGAACTATAAGAAAATTGGGCCTAATATATTAAAATCATCACTACTTTACAAAAGTTACTTAAATATTAACACATGCCCTGTGAATTTCAAATTTATCAATCTGTAGTTGTATGTTTGAAGTGCTTCCCAGTTACTGCTCAGCAGAACTATTTTCACTTAAAAAGACTTTATTTTGAGGAAAATGAAATAAAATAAACAGTTCTTTATATTCATAAATACTAGAGTTTAAGATAAATTGCTCCAATAATTGTTAATTATAGTTACGGCCATCAGCAGTGAAATAAAAAAAACAATGAAAACTATTCCACTGTTATATTGTGTATGCAAAAGTATTAGTTACATTTCTTACCTTGGCATATTTGAAAAAATTTAAGTACAATACTGTGACTCAGTTTTAAGAGTTGCCAGTACTTAAAATATTAAGCAAGTCAATCTTATATATTTATAACAATCATAGTTAAGTCTTACATCCAAAGCCAATATTCTATCTATATATTGATGTAGACTTCTCTCCAAGATAGTTGGTAAATTTATATCTATCCATAGTTTGCTTCCCACAGGTATTTTAATGTTTTAACAGACTATCGACCGTCATAGATCACTTTCTATCTGTGCCCTCCCGACAAGCAACACGTTCCATGAACACATATAGCAAATTCACTAAGTAAATAAATAATAACACAAATTATATACTATTAAAGTCAAGTGTGAAATCACACTAAAGACAGTATTAATATAACGTTTATAATTGAAGGAAGTAATCAATTGTAATAACAAAAGGATAATTATCATTATAAGTTACTATATACACAGGATACTTGTTATTGTATATATAATAAATTATAATTATTATAACAATTCAACAGAAATCTTATTAATCCGAAATCTAGTTCTAAAATGCTGCTCACATATAATTCGCTCGGTGTTTATATGTGTGTTGAGCCCTATAACCTTCATTACCAAAATCATTATCTTAGTTATCAAACAATCGCAAAAATTTCTAAATTCCTGTAGCTTGAGGACAACCAACATGCTTGCTACTGATTTTCTATAACTTTTTAAAATAAAAAATGTATTTATATATATATATATATATATATATATACACACACACAGTCCGGAAATAAGTGTCGGACTAAAAAATACTCTATTCGTTGGCTATAAAGGAATAAATTGTCGTTGGAATAAAAGTCAAGCATAGCTCAGAGTGCAGTGTTTACCCTGGCAGGTAGAAGATGCCTTCATTGCTTTTTGCGGGATATTCCCCTGAGCGGTGCTGTATAATGTGGGCAAGTATCATGTATATGATAAGTAATTGTGATTATTTTTTTTAATTTTCTGAAAAAAAGTCGTCTTTTAAATTTGATTTTAATAGACAATCCACTATTTTTCAGTCAACGAATAATGTCTTTCGCCTTTCTTTCGACACTTATTCCCGGACATACACACACATATATATATATATATATATATATATATTTTATACATAAAATAGTCCAGGTAAAACAGGTGTTAATTGTTCAAAAATGATAGAAAAGTCAAGTTTACTGTTGATACTGTGAAAGAGTTTTTGGGAAGCAACATCTGTCACTTCTATACAATATTATCCCATTGGTAAACAGCGTGCAGAGATAGTAATTCCTATCTGTTGATATGTTATTGGTATGCAAAACTAAAGTGTCAACTAGAATTTCTATCCCTAGTAATGCAAAAGCATGAAGAGATACAATGTTGGTTTTGGACATTAGTAATTAAAAAAATAAGATAAAATGTACCTATTCTCTTAACATATGTCGGAAATATTACTTAATACCTAATAATATTTAGCTCAACATGGTGCTACTAACCATAATTGAATCTGTAAAATCGATTTTTTCAATAAACACATTTTAATTCAATATATTGTTTTATTTATATATTATGCAACAAAGTTTCTCGTGACCAATTTCCTCCACATCAATAAGCACGGCCAATGGCAAATACTGTGTCATTATGATAATTCATTCGATTGGATACTGAATATTGGACTGGATATACAAATCCAAAACATTAATATTTAAATAGAATGTAATAAATAGTATGATTTATGACTATCTATATATGTTCTCAAAACACTAGAAAAGTTTATTGTTATTTTCAATCACTACATTTTGCAAGCAGTTCTTTTCAAAACTATTGTATCTACAATCAATCAGCAATTCCTGAAAAGCACACATTTTGCTTATCCTGGTGAACCAAACAAATCAAACTGTTTTGAACGGTTTTAGTATACCTTAAAATATGGGAAAGGAAAAAAGGAATTCAGTATGGAATGATAGTTATAGTCTATTCAACTTTCATCTGTCTATATTTCTAGCTTACAATTAAGGATACAGGAAACACATATTTGCTATGTTTAAGAGTTCACATTGTATATTAAATTTCAAATCATTTTTGAACCTAATCTTACAAATGGATACACTCATATCCCCATTGTGACAATGACATTCATATCCCCAACTATCCATAGTTTAAATAATGTAGATTTTAGACATTTATTCCGTTTCTTATGAAAAAATATGACAATTATTTTGGATTTACATCCACATTTCAGAAAATATAGTAACTGTAATTTCATGTACATAGGTTTCTTTGTTAACCAATGAAGTAATCATTACATTTAACATCAAATGAATAAAACAAATCATACGAATCCTCGCAATTTTGCGAACAGCCCGAGTGTAAGCACTGAGATAATATTACGTAGCACCGTGGCAAAAGATATTTGATGTTGAAATTATTTGAGTTGAAAAGTATTTCTTATATTTTGACAAACTAATTTACATAATTGCCCACGAACTCGCCTCCAGTTCTGTACATATAAAAATATAATAATTGTTTTCTAAGAATAATGAAAAAATTGTCATTTATGCACAAAAGTAAATCAATAAAACACGAATCCTCGCAATTCTGCGAACAGCCCGAGTGTAAGCGTTGAGATAATATTACGTAGCACCGTGGCAAAAGATATTTGATGTTGAAATTAGTTGAGTTGAAAAATATTTCTTATATTTTGACAAACTAATTTACATAATTGCCCACGAACTCGCCTCCAGTTCTGTACATATAAAAATATAATAATTTTTTTCTAAGAATAATGAAGAAACTGTGTCATTTATACACGAGAGTAAATCAATAAAACAGCATGTAAGGGTTCATATTCACAATAGATATGTAAGCACATTATTCTTATGGCTACATAATTACACCAGTGGAACACATTGAAAAATACATCTACGATTAAATAAATTAAAGATCATATCACATGATAATACAGTACTCTTAATCCACACAAAAATACAGAAAACAACTTAGGTTAAAAGCTGATGGGGACCTCTGAAATTTAATTTCAACACATTGACGGTTCAACAGAGTAAGTAGAGGTAAAATGGTGTATATCATTCTTTGCACTTTTTATTTCCTGTCCTCTCAGTAGCAGTGTTTCACAATTTCTCCTTTTCAGTTGATGGTTTTTTACGCTGCAACAAATATAAATCATGCTATAGAAAAAAAATATTAATAACTTTCTATTTGCGTAACAATACTAAAAGTTTCAAAAAAGGATAATGAAACTCAGAAGTGAAATGGAATTTAAATTTAAAAGAAATAACAAAAATTTGAGATAAAGAGAATTCTTATGGGACAACCTGTGTGATATAAGTATTTGAACAGGTACATTAAACAAAGAAACTATTCAAAAAAAAAAACTATTTTATGAGAAGATAATCACAAATTGCACAAAATATATTTAAAAAATAAAACAGTAAGATCATATTGTGCAACATTTATCTGTCATTATGTCAGATATATAATAAAGAACAAACCCACTTACTTTGTCTTTTGATTTAGGATCAGTCTTCCCTCCACTGCAGGTCTTCGATCGTTCCTGCTCGAGCTGGGCATGTAATGAAGTGACCTCGTTTGTTAATTCTGACTGAACAATCCGCAACTCTTCTAGCTCTGTTAATATTTCAGCCTTGTCTTTCACTGTAAATAAACAGCCAGATTTAAAATGTGACAGTTTATTAATGAAAATAATGCAGAATGCAAGGCTCTTATTCTTGAAAGAAGAGTACAATGAAACATAAAGGATTGTTATGTAACTGTCAATAAGGAGAAATACACACAAGTATTGAGTAATAATACACCTAAATGAGTTCTATATATAAATGGAATATGATTACATGACATTAATGAATAAACTTAAAAGTATATTTAATAAATATACAAAATAAGATTTTGCATAAACATAACATTTCGGCATTACATTTGGAATAAAAGTTGATAGAGTTATTCAAAATATGAAGAAAAACATAAAAAATTGGGCAAAAAAACCTATGGACAACGATCAAACAGTGAAAAGTATGTTTAAATAGGAAGTGAGTTATACAGTCGTGCAGGGTAGAGTCCGAAAGGCTTGTAGAGCAAGCAAGTCGTATCAGAACCTGTCAAGGTGGCACTCCATCATCTCTGCTTCTTCAACTGGGTAGTAGGTGTCATAATATCATTAATATATTGTATATTTGATCATGTTGTGGTTTACAAATCCTATTCACCTAAAATTAATAATTTTGAAAAAATTTCAAATCATAACAATAAACTTTGTATAATTTATGTATACATGTGTATATATATATATATATATATATATATATATATATATATATATATATATATATATATATATATATATATATATATATATATATACATATACATATACATATATATATATATATACATATTTACGTTTCACTTCTGTCTGCTTAGGTCATGATGTAAAGTTTTGCATAAAAAAATTTGACGATGCAAAACATCTTCAAGAGTTCATTGATAAATTTTTCAATTCAAAACCTGCGAGTTTTAATTTTGTTGCTGGCCATCCTTTGCTAAGTAGATGGAAAATTATTGTGTATAGACCACTTATGATTATTTATTTTATTTGGAAACGCTCATTGCTTGTTAGCCAATACGTCCTGAAGATTACTGTTTTTTGATTGATTGATGAATCATCTATCAATAATTTTCTCAACGAAAATGAAGAAAATAAAATATTTTGACACTTGGACTAATTGAAATTGAGATTGTGAGAACTTCAATTATATCAGTGGACCTTTTTTACTAAAACTAGTTTAAATGGTATGTCAAAGAGAGTATTTCAAATTCTGTAAAATTTGATAAAGTTTTTTTTGTCAGACTTATTAGTCCAAATTTTACTAAATTGGAAACTCAAAGGTGTTTAAAGAAAAATGCAACTGAAGTTTGTCACAGAAAACGTAATTTCCTACGGTTTTTTAAACACTCAATCTGTAAACAATGCGAATCTGTAAAAAAATGTCAAATTTGCTGAGTCTAGTCATCGTGGCTTCAAATTAGTTATTATATGTATTTATAAACCGAGAAAAATGTAATCTGGACCATTGAGCAATACTAAGTATGAAATTAATAGAAGAGAATAGACGAGTAATGATTATAATGAGACTATTAGCCATTGGAAGAGAAAGTATCGACATTTTTTGCACTCTTATGAATATTAATCGAAAAAAAAAAAAGCACATATGTCTCAATAGTGAAAGGTGTATCAACTACAATATCTGTATTTCATCCTTTTTGTCAGGAAGCAGTGGAAAAAAAATAAATGAAGAGCAAAGAAGGCCTTGTGATAATTAAAAGTATCTGGTGATTAGGCATGAGCAAATCGATAGAATTTCATGAATGCGATCATTCATGAATGATATCGAAAGTGACCGGGTCTTCGTGACCCATTCGTTTGATTGAATCGATCACAAACTGTACAGTTCATGTTATGGGCGTCGACCATTCGACGTGCCGCGATCGGTCACCAGTCACCATTCATTTAAGAGTCGATGAATGTTTATTTTTTACAGACTGCCGCATATGCCCCCTTTTACGCCATAAATATTTATCATTCCTTGAAATAGCAATAATCAATTTGTTATTGTTGAGATGTTTAAAATATGTCAGCAATTTTTACTATTTGAAATATAAATAAACGCATTTAAGATTTTTTTGAATCGATCACTGGTCTCTCAATGATTAATAAGCTTAAGTAACATTTGCCATCTATGTGAACTGTGAACTATGACCACTTTTCAATTAGAGAGAAAGTTGAAGACTAAAAATATTGCTGGCGGTTTTTATAATAACTGTGATGGGATAAACAATTAATGATATTTTTTTGTTTTGTTCATTTTTTATTTACTTATATTTTGGCACCTATTGATTTTCCTTAGTATTTTTGTTACTTATCTATATTTACTGTTATAAAATGTTGAATTTACTGAAGAAACATTTTAATTTCAGTTATGATATGGCAGGAAAACGCTTTCAACTTCTTTGATTCCAAAACTGTATTCTAGCAACAAGGAAAATATAAATAATAAGTTGTTACAATCCGGAGAAATTTGTTTAACAACAGATGGTTGGACTTCGGTTAGCAATCCAAGCTATATAACCATAACAACTCATTTCATTGATATGAATATGATAATCATAAACAGATTAAAATCACTCAGCAACTTTCCAAAGTCTATTAAACATAAAACTAAACACTTCATGTAATTGGAAAATATTTCAAGTTAAATTAAGTGAATGCGATTATTGCAATAAATTATATAAATAGACTATAGAGGAATGGTATCGGATATAGTTATAAAAAGTAGTCATTATCAAGCTTGGATTTCTTGTAGTTAAAAGGAAGGTACTGGTGAGTATGCAGATTGGTTTGAATATCATGAAGAAGAATGCTCAGTAGCTCATGGTGGATCTGCAGGCGAGATGAAAGTGGACACCTTAATAGAAATGTTTCCTTAATAGAAATCCTTTAGTTATTCTATCGGATATCGACAAATATACCATGCCGATTTATGAAGACCTGTCCAAAAATGAAATTGTAACCAGATGTTTATTAGTCAAACGATTCAAATAAGAGTTTGAATTTAACTCTTTGGCATTTCACTCCTAAACACTTGAACTCAGACAAGACTGGAGTGGAGAAATGACTACCGAGGAGGTTCATATAGTTTGTACGAAGGAACTACCATTAAAAATAAGTTCTTGAAGAAGGAAGGTCCGTATGGACCTGGTATTGCAGACTAAGTTTTAACCTATAAATGCGTGATGTGATAGATGTGTTACGTGAATTTAAATCTGTCTTTTCAGGTAAGCAGACCACCAAAACCTTCAATTTTCTTACTTTGGCTACACTGTACTCTACTTTGTATAATTTATTGTGAGAAATAAAAACTAAATGAAGCTTTTTTTTTTCATTTCCACTTGTGAATTTTTGCAAGAAAATATAAAAAAACATGATTTTAAAGACTTAAGTCAAGTCAGAATGACTTTTCTTTATTGCAAACTTTGACAAAAATTATTGAAATAGCTGCAAATATTGCTTTACTGGAGCCACCACTTTTCTGGAATTGGAAAAACCACTTTTTTGGAATTGGTCTACAAAATTTAAAAAACTAATGACCGCTTAACTTTGGTCTTGATTTTTCTTTTACATTATTAGTGGCGATAAACTAAAAACATCCTGAAAACATATTCTTTTCATAGCTTTTTTTTATTAAACAAATAAACATTTTGAGTCAAAAATAAATTTAACTAAGCTTTTAGTTCAAATTAATTTTTGAACAATTTTTCTTTACTTTTCTATAACTTCAATACTTCTATATTATACAAATTGATAAAATTTTTGGTTGGAAAATTACAGCTAGGGGTCTGCATGCAAAATGGTACACTTTTTGGATGGTTTGTCACATATGTATTATATTCATATTTGTATTGTTGAAATATGTAAATTTAAAAACTTTAAAATTTATTTTTCAAACAAGAAATTCCTAAACTATATATAATACTGTGATATATTTTCTGTTCCTTCAAATCGAAGGCCTCCTCCCCCCTTTTTACGTCAAACATTTTGTTTTTTCAGTTTCTTTTCAATTATTAAGATATATTTCTATAATATTTCTTTATATAATATATCTTAAGATAAATTATAATTATTAAATCCTTTTTACCCTGCTTGTTGTAAGTTATACTTAAAGAACTTTAATACTCACTTTCTCCTTGACCTAAAATACAACATAAATCTTTATTTCGCCTTCTAACTTTTAGTAAATCTTGCTTGAGGTTATTAATTTCATCCTTTAAATGTGCTATTTCACAATCTTTCTTTGCTATGACGTTGAGGAACTGTTCCCTTGTGATTTTCTCATCCGATACTGGCTTCCTCTGTTTGAGTATCTCTGTTTGTCTGCTCTTTTGTATCTCTGCCTTCGCTTCAGTCTGTATTCTATCAAAAAATGCTGTATCATCTAGTATTTTTTCTTCTTCTGGACTTGGAGTACAACCATTGTAAAAATCATCTAAAAAGTAATTATAAAAATAGATTAATCAAATGTATATTCTTACAAAGGTTTTATTTATAATATCTATCTGCGCTGGCCGTGCTATTTCTTATTAATATGATATTTTAGCAACCAATTTCATAAAATATGGCATGTGCCACAGGAAACATATCGATTACTACTGGTGCCCAGAACACATTTCACATAATTCATGTACCGTTAAAACACCATGAAATATGTTTCCACTACGGTATTACCTGTAATTTAGTAATGGGTAGACATATAAATCGCAATCCCAAATGAGGTTCAAACTCACTCTCTTATCTATGGCACGTTACAACAGAATATTATACGCATAATGGTACACAGCACTTTCCCAACTTTCAAAATTGTCTAATGGATGAGCCATTTTAATTTACCTAGTGGCCCGGTGATGATTTAGTGTTATGGTACCAAACTGCTAATAGTCCTAATAGACCCAACGGCTCACATCTAACCAAAAACTATTTAATATCATTATATATTAATACATAATAAATCAAATGATATAACTAATTATTTATTGATCTAATGTTCCAAGCATAACACAAGATTGATATTTGCCTCGGCTAATAGGATACATAATACATAATAAATCAAATGATATAACTAATTATTTATTGATCTAATGTTCCAAGCATAACACAAGATTAAGATTGATATTTGCCTCGGCTAATAGGAGATACTTAATTAACACCTTTCTTTTGGTTTTCTGGTCCACATACAAGGTCATTGAATTGCCCTAAACTCATAGACTTGCTCTTCTTTTGTTTCTTAGTGCCGGGCTTAGCCAAATCCACATGCCTCTTCTCGAATTCAACCTGCTTCTTTAGTTGGCCATATAAATCTTTTTTCTCTTCGTAATCTAACTTCGACAAGAGAATAGCCTGAAACAATGTGACACATGTAGTACTGTATAGGAAAAATTGAATATTATTGTTTTTAAATTTCAGTAAACATAAAAATAGAAATGCATGAAATGCTATAATTTGAAAGAAATAAAATAATACAAAAATTAACATTGCGCAATATTCTTTCCAATATGCAATGACTATAATAACATTGGTTGCAATCATTTTCATTAGACATGAAAATTATGTTATCAGTTATAATTAATAGTTCAGCATTCCGTACTAAGAGAATTAGTGAAATATAATGAATTCCTTATTAGAATAACATCAAATTTAACTGACTCTCCGAACACACTTTTAAACTCGCTTCACATTCATACGCATCGCTCGGCTCACTTTTGATAAAGCTTTATTATGCAGATAAGGCAAAAGCGCAACTACCATTTTACTATATAATTATCCACCCCCTCGTCACATGTCCTATCACTTTCCACAATATTTCGGGCTTCATCATTGCAAACTCCCCGTGGATATTGTCCATTACCTGCTGAAGATTGTTACATTTACTTATAGAAATCACCTCTTTTAAAAACATCCAAAAAACCAAATCTGGGACCATCAAATCTATAAATCAACCAATAAAAATCTCCGTAATGTGAAATTAAATAACTTGGGAACAAACCCTCTAAAAATCAGCACGGTTTCACGTAATGTGAAGTGTGGCACTGTGCTGCTGAAACCGATTATTCTCCAGACTTTGATCAACAATTTTATTACTATAATTATGTCTCTTTTTAAATTATGACTTTTTCCTATTTTTATTCCGAAAAATACAAGGTCCGATGATATTTTCAGCATGAATATACATCAAATAAAAATTAATGGATTCAAAGAAGTTAAACATGCAGAAGATTCTTCGCTCCTCAGAAATAACTATATTATTCTTTGACATGTCCAATAAAACGTCAAATCATTGCTCAAAATGAAAATGGAAAATTTCTTGAAAAATATTTATGAGGTTTCTGCAGTTTTTTTTTCAAATCACTGTTTATAGTCTACGTGCAGCAGTTTTTGCATCAAGAGATGAGAAAAAACCCAGTGTCGATTAAAACTATTTACATGAGTTTCGATAGGATATGATGTGTATGGCCAAAATTTAAAAGAATATTTTTTATAAACCACGGAAGAAAGGTAGTATAGCTGAAGTGGTGAAACGTTATCTTTTCTGAGAAAATAACAATTGACTCTAGAGTTCCTGTGCAAATTACAAGGAACTAATTCATCTCGTATCTCACTAACATGTGAGAAAACACACATGTGAGAAAAAAGAGAGACAGTGAGTAAAAGAGAGAAGAACGTATATTGATCCTCCTGCGTGGCATGTGTGGAACGTAATCCTTTGTTGTAATCTGTGATTTACCTATACATTGTTATTTTATACATTAATATTGGCTTTTTATCAGATTTTGGTATATTTTTTTCATGTACACATTGAAAATATAAAGATTAAATACCGTTTTGTGATCCATGACAACTCCACGGTTTGTCCCTAAAATTCTTGAGATGCTTAGAGAATTTGTGGAGTACATATTTCACGCTATGGAACCACAACAAGAGGTATGTAACTCCTTTAATTACTAGTTTTTACATGCAAATATTATATATTTTAAGTAAAAATTTCAGTAACAACTTTTACAGCGAAACTCAAGTTGTTGAGGGATACTTTTCTTATATTGAGTTATGGTAACAAGGAGCGAATAAGAAAATTAAAAAATAATATCAAATTGAATTTTAACACTTGGAATAAAAAAAGATATGGCATGTGGTGTTACTATGTATATGCACGCAGGAAGTATTAAAATGAAATAATGTGTTCAGCTGTCACTCTGTTTACTTTAGTTAACTGACAATTACAATGCACAGACAAGTAAACATAGATGGTGTTAGTAATAACATATATCTGTTATGTTTTCATTAATATATACAATTTATAATGTTTAACTGAATTTAAGCTTTTCGTTAACACACCTGCTGCCATATCAACTGTTGACAAATACTGACCTTGAACAATTTTATCTGAAATTACTGGGAATGGGAATAATGAGGAGTTGGAGGAAACCATATACGAGTATAACACAGAAAATGTCTATTATTTATACAGGAAATTCTCTGTATCAAACTTAATAAAACACCTGCGCTGCTGTAAAGAAGCTAACATTTTTTATTACAAGTTTGTTCATAGTAGATGATGCTATTCGTCACCTGTATCTTGATACATTAACACATCCCCTTATCAAAATAATGTGATAACACAAACTATGTAAGTTTGTATTATCACAAAAAAATTTAACAAACTAAAACTACATGGTGGTTACATTTGTAATCCCTAACTCATTTACAAATTTCAAATGTATACATGGACTCAAACTTTTAAGCTGCAGGTATATCCGCCATCTTTAAATTTTTAATTTCTATCAAGCCTCTATTTAGAGCTGACCTGACAAAATCAATGTGCTTACTCCTTTTATGAAATATAACATTTTCACTTAGTTACTTTGCACTTTGTTTATCAATATAAAGTAATACAAGCGAATTATTTCTATATTTCAATTCACATAAAATATTTCCTAATTAGATAGCTGCACGTATTCACTATAGGATTTTCTATCAATGGAATCTGAAGCCCAGTTAGCATCTACATAACTGGTTCAATCCAAATGATCCTTTACATATTTTAAACTAACACATTTTGTACCTTGTAAATATTTCAAAACACATTTTGCATGCATCCAGTGATTTTCATTATAATTATAGGCAGTCCTCAAGTTACGTTGTTTTAAGTTAGGCAAATAACATTTTGACACCATTTCTCGAAATAGCAGCAATTGTTTCAATTTATAGCTGTCATGCTGTAGTCATATCAAGTTTGGACAATGGAAACTCCTTTGGTTTGGTTATCGGGTTTCGATCTGCAGGGGATCCCCTGTGTCAAAGAGCAAACGCGTGCCATATTACTGTAATATGTGACGAATTATTAAACGTGTTTTAGTTTTCTTTATTTCTTTGAGAGTTTCTGTTTGTTACTTGATTAAAAATTTGTTGAAATTGCTATTATATAAATAGTATTCTCTAAATAGCACTATCGTACATAAAAGAAACGCTTAATTTACACACTTGGATTCAAGCCAAACTCAGCTACGGGTTCCTCTCAGTCTCGCTACCGTTCAAAGAAGGCACTCAATATTATCTACACACTGCAAAACAATCGTAGCGAAAATAGATATGAAGATACAAATTTTTTTCAGTCTGCCGCAGATAGTTTATGTGCTTTAAGATGAGATATTCCCTGCATAACATTCGAGTGCAAGGAGAGGCTGCTAGTGCTGATCGTGTGGCTGCACAGAGTTTCACAGACATGTTAAAAGAAATCATCGCAAGCGGGGACTTTTCACCGAAACAAATTTTCCACATGGTTGAAAGTAGTTTTTTTTGCAAGACCTCTGACGCTCACCTGTTCTTTGATATCACAAGAAGAGAAGTCTATACCGGGCTTTAAAGTGGCTAAAAATCTCTTAGCACTTAGGATCAAATGCGGAAGGCGATCTCAAACTTAAACCACTTTTGGTTTATAGTGCTTTTAGTTTGAGATCTCATTGAATTTGAGACACAGAAAGAAACAACAGACACAAAAAATAATATGTATTGCAAGCACTGAGCACGAGCTTTCATTAAAAAATATTTCAGTAGCCTTTGCGAGTTTGGAGAATACAATAAAGATTTTTAAGGAAAATGATCCTAATTTTAACAGAAGTCTTAACATTAACGACAAAATTAGTGGTGCCTATGAGTACGTTCCGCTAGCCGCCGCTCACAACACTCGCACCCGTGACCGCAATGTATATAGAAAGTGAGCTGGGTATACGGGGAAATTAGATAACTCTTGAAGAAGCCCTATATGGCTCAGAGTCCAAGAAATGGTGTTCAGCTATAGAAAAAGAACTGAAGTCATTTGAAAAAAATGAAGCATGGGAAGTAGTCGGTAAAACAGAACAAGGGACAGTTCTTCGGTGATGTTTTGTCAGAAATTAAAAGGTAGTAAGAAAATGCGGTTTTGAGTAAGGTTGGTAGTAAAAAGTTTTACACAGCAAAATGGAATAGACTATAAAGAGGCATTTTCAGCAGTGCTTCGTTATTCAACCCTATAATTGTTATTTGCTTTAAGTGTTATTCCTTTATAGTTACTTAGAGGAAACTGTCTATATGAATTTACCTGTAAACTTTGTGTTCTGTGTCCTGACAAGAAAACTAATGTTTCAAAGTTACATAAAGTAATTTATGGCTTGAAAGAGTCTGCAAGGGTATGATACAAAAGAATTGATAGAAGTTCTATGTATGAACCTTGTTTATATACTAAGCAGAATGGAAATGTTAAGACATTTGTTGCCTTATTTGCCGATGATTCTTGGGTGTTTTCAAATTGTAATCAAGAAATAGAATGTCTTAAAAATGAGCTGCAGTCTATATTCAAGTTTAAAAGATTTCGGAAATGTAAAGCAATGTTTAGGTATGCGAGTCAAAAAAGAAACAATGTACTTATTATTGATCAGCAACAATTTATTGAATTTTATTAAAGAAATTTAATATGAAAAACTATAAAGAAATGAGTATACCAATGGAAAGATGTGTTTTGAAATATTTGCAAGGCGCAAAATGTGTTTTGAAATATTTGCAAGGTACAAAATGTGTTAGTTTGAAATACGTAATCATTTGGATTGAACCAGTTATATAGATGCTGACTGGGCTTCAGATTCCATTGATAAAAAATCCTATATTGAATACATTTTCAAAATGTCAGGCAGTATAATATAACATGAATGTAAAAAGCAGCAAGCTATTGCCTTGTCAAATATTGAAGCTGAATACATAGCTATATTTGCAACTCGTAAAGAAGCTATCTATTTAAGAAATATTTTGTGTGATTTAAAATGTAGAAACACTTCGCCAGTATTACTTTATAATAATCAAATTGCTAAGAAACTAAATGAAAATTATAAGGACTAAGCACATTGATGTTAAAATAATTTTAACAGATCAGCTGTAAACAGAGGTTTGATAGAAATTAAATATTTAAAGATGGTAGATATGCCTGCAGATATTTTGACAAGTTCGAGTTCATGTAAATATTTAAAATTTGAAAAATTACTTGGATTTGTAAATGAGTTACGGATTTGTAAATGAGTTACGGATTCACAATTAAGTTAGGGATTACAAATGAAGTCATCATGTAATTATAGTTTGTTAAATTTTTGTGATATGTATGCTTATGTTACCATATTATTTTGATAAGGGGATGTGTTAATGTATCAAGATACAGGTGACAAGTAGTGTCACCTACTAGCAACTAAAAACTAACTTGTAACTATAAACGTCAAGTCTTTTTGCAAGCACATGCAATTTTTGAAGTTATACTTCTTTAGGCGCATTATGACAAAATGATGAGAGTGAAATTTTAAGATTCGTCACACAAAAGTTACAGTATGAAGTTGCAGTTATTGAGACTATATATTAATACCAATATTTTGTACGAAACTTAAGTTGGGGTCGTAGCTCAGATGGTAGAGCTCTCGCTTAGCATGTGAGAGGTACCGAGATCGATACCCGGCGCCTCCAAGACAAGTTTTTTATTTTTAGATTCTGCATTTTATTTGTCTTTCGAATAATTTAAAAATGTTTGATGTCATTAATTGTGATTCTTTATTTATATTACTAATAAATCTAATATCCAAGTTTCACAGATAAATACTTATACAGAGAGGCAGATGATATTTAAAAACAATATTACCATTTGATGCAGATTTACTTGATGATGATTTTAATTTATGCAGATAATAGATAAAAACAATATTACCATAAGGCATTTAGCTTTATGGTAATATTGTTTTTATCTTTATTTTGTATTCACTTTTCATACAGAATTAAAATATCAATTAGTTTATAATTTCCTTACATCAGAGCAGCGCCATCTTTTGATAGATATGATTATTAATTTCACGTAACAAAAATACTTCATATTCAGTACATAATATTGACGCAGTGAGCCGGTTTTTCATTTGAATTTATTGGATAAAAAAATATAAGTGCGATTTAGTAGTGATTTAAATTCAATATTTTGATTAGTATATTTACTATTCGTAAATATTAGTGAAAAAATTGTGTTTATAGACTTTTTCAAGTGCTCCAATATAATTGAGGTTATCTATCCGTATGTATTATTTAATGATGCCAAAGAAGTATAACTTCTTACGAGCGTACATAAGTACACGCACCCATTTTTTTACCACGTTATGGCGCCCAGACCAATATTTTACTTTAATATATTAATTAGTATCTTGTGAAATAGCTGGTAATTGTATTGTGAATGTGCCAAAACTGAAGCAAACCCAACTGCAGCAAACCCAACTGCTAGTACACGCTAAGCAAAAAAAAAGTTTTTCCATAAGTCATATGACTGCTCATCACCTCCTAAACAAAAATAAAAGGAAATGTATCATTACAAGACAAGCGTATCATTAAATGAAAATTCAGCAGCTACAGACTGTGGACTACACTTTACACTTTGATTACTGCCAATGGTTGCTCAGCCAATATCAAACAGATGGATAGTTTTGCAATAAAATTATATGGACTGATGAAAGCACATTTACTTGAAAAGAAATACATACACCAGGGAAACTATAATATTTGATTCACACCAAATGTGTACACTACAAGGCATGAATCATTTCAGCATCTTTGGTCTATAAACATATGGGCTGGCATCCTAGATGATTTAATTCTCAGATCTTTTTTATTTTTTTATTCTATTTATATTTTTTTATCCAAGCACATCAGTGCAGAATTTTTTCAACTGTAATTCCCACATTATTTTTGTCATCATATGTAAGTAAATTATGATATTTTTCTAATACCATTTATAAAGATACTCTGCACTTAGAAATAATTAACTTTATATATATTAAATAACTAACTTCATTATGTTAAAAAAATTCAATAATCTTTGAAAATGACGTGAAATACTTTTCAATGTGTACTTTCTACAATTTAAAACAACGTGCATATATATTTTGATAATAAAAAATGTTAATATTGAAAGTGACATAAATCTGCTATTCTTTCATTTCTTTCAGACTTGTCCTTATAATTGATTAAAGTTTGACATTCAAAATTGGTAAGCGGTGAAGTAGAATTTTAGCTAACTTATTTTCTATATAACTGGTTATGCCCCCAACCGGATTTTTAGATGAATTAAAGTTCAGTAATATCGTTTCTGGAGACCTTATGGCATAAAAATAAGTTTTCATACTTGCTTTGCTTACGTTATGATATAGCGGAACTTAAAAAAAATAGTAGCAACAATAAGCATAAATTAGTTTAAAATACTAATCAACAATTACTTGACAATTTCTTATTTTTTTTGTAGACACACTAACAATGTGTGTTAAAAGAAGCGGTTTCAACATTAAGTTTTAAACTTGATCCAATATTAAATAAGTTAGATTCTCCAAGGAAGAATTACTGGACAAAATTAAGCAGCAAATACTAAAAATTAAACGGCTAAAGAGTTAAACACGTGGATTAAACATAAAAATAACAATTTAAATAAAATTATAGACACCTTGACTAATAAGTGTTTAATAAACGAGGACAACATTTTAGTTGCAGATAGCATTGGCGTACAAAATAATAATCAAAAGGCAATTACTTAAAAATAAATTCGCAAATATTCCAAAAACTAGTTACGAAGTTTTGCTTTCACATTGCACTTTTATTCTGTAAAAGCATGCAAATTTGTAAGAGAAACTTTTGAAACATGTTAGCCTTCACCGCGAACATTAGCTAAATGGTATAATTGCATATGCGGAAAACCTGGCTCTACGAAAACAGCATTTAATGCTATAAAATTAAAAGTTGAATGAGTGTTTTGTCTTCGCTTAAATTTTTTTCCAAAAAACTCCAATTTTTTTTAAAAACTTACATAATGTACTTTCACATAAGAGAGTATACTTTTTATATCAGTATCACATAACACCATAACTACTACTGATGGCAAAGCGTTAATGATGTCAATGTTAAGGTAAGAACTTAAGCACCCATATTTTGAAAAATATGGTTCTCGCATATGGCATTTTCATTAGTTACCTATTCGTACTGTGGATATATATACATTTTTAATTATGTAGTTTAGATAAATGTACTTATGTATGTAGTTTAGAAAAACTACTGAGTCACTAAAATGTACCAATAATATTATTAAGTATTAATGTACTAGGAAATAATTTTGATTCTTAAAATATTTCTTAGAACAATTTATACATTTTCTTTAAAATATATGTTTATTTGATAAATTTTTTTTATTTTCCACCTTATTTTTTTAATTATCAACTAGGTGATTGTCTTTGAATTATATTTGTATGATTTAGTTTTATCTGTACATTGAACAAATTCTATCTTCATCGAACATTAGTCCATGTAGGATTATGATGACAACAATTTTTTTTTGATTTGGTAGTTAATGCAAAATAGAGGTAAAAGACGACATTGAGCTCATCCTTATAATTTTGATTGTTCATGCAGTATCGGTAATATTAAAGTTGCTAAAAAATTAATAAATGATGAAAAATGGTTTTCCTTACTATCTGGAGAATGTCTTCAACACAGAGCATATAATGTCTTCAAGTACATTAAAATTATTATTAAGATTAGTGGACTCAAGTTTAAAGAAACAAAGTACACATTACAGAGAATAATTTTCGATAGTGCGATAGTATGTAGCTTGATAAATAAATACTATCGGACAATGGTATATCGATATTGTCACAGCCGTGACAGTTACGATTTAAAGCATATGTGATAGCGCGTTTTCTGACCAACCACAATAAAACATTTCCACGGCGCAGTGTTTCACAACAGAGCAAAACACATTGATGTTCATTAGTTATAACATCTATGTGTTATTTGCTACCTCAACACGAGATTTACAATGCATACAAGTAAACAAAGATGGCATTAATAGCAGGAAGTTTAACTTCTTTAAGGTTGGCCATTGTTTGTAGACCTTTTTAATATTTTTTCTTTTTAGAAATATATCACAATTATAAACATGAAAAGCATTCCTTAACGATAGAATACAACAGTATTTGAACTACGTACCTTTATTTTTAATACTCGATACAAAATTAAAATTGTTAATAATCACAATTACTTTACGCATAACATAAGTAGATGTAGTATGTGTGTACCATTTTACCATTTACTATCTGAGTAGCCTGTTATTTATAATTTATTAGCGGGATCGACAGGTGCTATTAGGATCACTTTATTAAAAAATTATGTGTCACACTTTTGTTTTAATCCCAGAATGATGTGCATTATTTCCTAAAAAGGTTTAATAATAATTGAGTTAAACTAAAATAGGCAATTTATCAATATAAAATTTCTCTAGCAATTTGACGAAAAGAATAATATATTGTTGTTATTGTCACCTCTTCCCAAGCTTCACTTTGAAAGTTTACCATGGCTAGCATAGTAATGTAAAACTTGCCATGAAGTTAAATAGTCTTCATCAAAATCTGCTTTCTGTAACAGCTTTTGAGGCTCTTCGTCAGGCTCTAACTCATCACTTACAGAATGCTCGTGTTAGCTGGAAAAATGCTAACTCCGTTTTTTTTGTTTTGCATTTACCATATTTGCGTCTACTAGCAACGTCATACGTTCTTTAAAATGATGGCCACACCCCCACTCCCCCCACCCGGCCCCTAGACATTTCTCAGATCTAAACTTCAGAATCTTAATTCATGTAAGCTCGTAAAAAGCCAGTTTCTTCGGCAGTCAAAATGTAGTTGGAGGAGTACCTCTTCCTTAATTTTGGTCACAAGCCCTCTAGCTCATGAAACTTCTAATGACATTGTGGGTTTCTTTACTCATCTGTGATAAGAATAACTGGTACTTAATGAAAAGTATGCAATAAAGATATTAAACAAAGAAATACTGTGTGTTTAGAAACATTGCAATATTCCTGGAATCTTAGGCTTTAATTCCCTAAAATGTGGAAGCTTTGTAAATGTATGGCAACCTATAATAAGAACATGCTACCGTGTTCATAAGAATAATTGGTACTTAATGAAAAGTATGCATTAAAAATATTAAACAAAGAAAGACCGCCTGTTTAGATAGATCGCAATATTCATAGAATCTCAGGTTTCTAAATATCTGGAAACCTATAATTAGAGAATAACATCATAAAAATAACTGGTAATTAATAAGTATATTAGTATGCAATAAACCAATTAAACAAAAAAAGACTGTATGATTAGAAAGATCACAATATTCTGCGAACCTCAAGGCTTTAACCCCCTAAAGTGAGAAGCTTTATCAAATGTAAACAGTAACTCGTTTTTCAGTATGGAGTATATAACTTTGTGTTACTACTACAGAGAGTGAAATAATACATCAGTTCTTATAGGACAAAAACAAGTTCAAGTAATCTTTACCGTATAGAGAGATTTCTGTTATAGTTACATTGTGAAGAAGTTTCACTGTATTATTCATAAGAATGTTAGTCGATTGCGTCTGCGTCATTGCCATAATTAATGGTAATTTTTATGATCTTCATGTGACAGATGGACGTCATAAACTAGCACCAATAAAAGAGGATAATGTGTCTTAAAAGTTTTTAGTTAAATATTTTAACAATTACATCAATCTGTTATGATATTATTAAAAAAAGAAACACTACTCAGATCGTTTTATTGAAATAATTAATAGAGATATGCACAAATTAAACCTTTTAGCTAGTTAAGTGGATGAAAATAACATTAACCAGCAAAGAGTTACCTTCAGTGGAATGGAAGCAAATCACCCCAGACTGTGATGACATCCCAAGTTTGACTTATAAAATAACCCTACTTTAATGAACATGTTAAAAGAAGTGGATTGCGTGAAATATAGCAATTCCAAATTATTTATGAGAAATGTATTGGTAAAAGGTCACGTATATTCCAGGCACGCAAGAACAAGAATTTATTATACCTAAAGCATGTACACTCGTGACTGCAACACATTACAGAGACTGCTCTTCTTGTACAGACAGGTGCCACACCTAAGACAGTTGCAACCACATAATTAACATTATATTACCTTGCCTGGGCTAGGCATGAAGGAGCCTTCACTTAACTTGATGCATTTTTAGTTATATTTTGTTAGACATTGAGATTGAATAATTATATTGAACAAGAGATTACGTTTTTGCATAAAATAAAAAATTTTAGTTTATATATTAAACTGATAGTCTCTTCTATCAATTTCTCCATTCTTTCAGAAGGATTAAGTCATATTTACGAGTTTAAATAGAACTTATTTCGTCAAAGAAAATTCATCCTGACCTTTTTAATATTAATGGTTTACTACGTAAAGACCTGAGAAAGAGACACGTAGCAACTATCAGAACTCTGCTGCTGTAACATAACACTTGACCGAAATATAAAACAATTGTCTAAAATATTTAGACACAATCACTAAGTACCTCATGAATTAGTTATGATTAACAAATGGCACAAGAGATAGCTCGTGTACAGTTCCTCTCTGTGCAACGTATACCTGTGCCTGGCGGGTCCATAATTATTTACTAATGTACAAAATGGCTCCTGTATGTTAACCATATCGATAAGCAACAATCGTTCACTAGTCAGCAATGGGGAAAACCAGTGGTCAAATCAAAAATGAAGACACAGAAAATTACATTGAGCTTATTTTGTATATGATTCATGTTGTCAACCGAAAAAAATAAAAAATAAAGTCTTTTTTGCCTTTAAAATGTCACCTTCTTTATATCGTTGAAGCAAAATATCAATTGCTGAAATCATGTAATATGAGAACAGATAATTTGGTTCACGGTAAGAAACACATTGCCAATTACTTTAAGTTAGAACTGTTTTTTATGAATTGATTTAAACTCATTTTGTAGAATCTGTGTGTTTAAAAAAACTGATAAATTGAGTATGTATAACCGCTCAAAGCCCGTCGATAGTAGTGGTTGAGAAGGATGCTTTTGGACTTGGGGAAGATACTTTAAGTAAGGGAATAGTATATGCTTTTTCCATTCATTAGATTATGTAGTATTACTTACTTGTACTTAATAGGTATTAAAAATGTCAGCAGTGATGAACTTGGTAGGATTTCGTGCTGCTTAAATAAAATATAACACAACATTATCACCAAGAAAATGTTACCACCAGGTTCAATTTGGTAGAATTTTTGATTTAGAATTCATCCTGACCTTTTTAATATTATGTTTTTGGTGAGATTTTTATTATACGAATGAACAAACCTGCTGTAAATCTTCCTCAAAATGTCCATCGACAAGCTGATTATCTTTCTGTTTCCATTCCTCCCATTGATCGTCACCTTGCATCTGTTTCTTCTTTTTTTTACTTAGACCATTTGAGGTGGTATTCTAAAAATGCAATATTCAGTCTAATGAACTTATGCCTTCATATGTGTTCAGCACAAAGCAGCCATGAATTTTTATCAACTCAAATTCATGGTGAATAGATAAAACATAATGCTGTTGATTGACTTGACACTCGATGGTACATTATATTACAGTGAAACATTGGTATTCAAGATTGAAGAAAAACCACAATTTATTTATTAAAAAACTTAAAGTTTCAAAAATATCAAATCATTCCCTTGTAATTAGGATGCACAGTGAAAAGCTTGAATGACAAAAGAACAATTTGCTGCATGGCTGCAAGAACTGTACACTAACATGATCAAACAGAAACGACGTATTCACCTTTTTGTGGATAACTCTCTGGCACACCCAAAAAATATAGAAATATAAAACGCTAAGTTTAAATTTCTACCATTAAATCCCACGAACTGCCTGCAACCTTTAAGCTGAGGCATAATTAAGGTCATAAAAGAAAAATATTGTCCATGTTTTAGTATGTCTTTCATATGTCAATTAAATTGTATTAACAAGTTCGATAAAAAATTCATCAATATTTTTGGTGCTCTTTACTACATAAGTGTTGTACGGCCTGAGGTTTCACATGAAACAATCAACAATTATTTTTAAAAAAACTGGTTGTTTAAGGTTACATACCTCAAAAGAAAAATGGGACCTTTATAAAATCATTAACATATTCGTCCGTCTGTGTCGGGGCCATTTTTCTCAAAAACCGTTTGATGTAGAAATTTTAATCTCAGCAAAACGATAATGCATACTAACCTGAATATAACCCAATAAGTTGATATTAAAACATATGTATATAAGAATTTTTAAGAGGACACATGACGTACAAGAAAAATTTTTTTAAGGTTTGTATGACTTCCAAAAAATACCTTGAACAGTCTCAAAACTATTTTTTCTAAATTTTGTCTGAGATAGTTATAAAGATATTGCTGAAAATGTCCACAAAAAAATATTCCTCACCCGATCTCCGAAGTGTGTATAGAATCCTCGTATCACAAGTTTTCTTGTACTTAACAGATTTTTTCAAGATCAAACAATCATCTCTAACGTGCCATATCAAGAAGATGATTAGGAAGGTCTAAGCAGACAGCATAACACGCTCGAGGAATATGTTACATCAGATAATCATCTCGTTAAAACTAAAGGAGAAAGTCTTGAAGACGATCTTGTTGACGAGTTGAACGCGGCAGAAACAGAGCACATGAAAGTGAGTGGCAATGAAAAAGGCACACCAGCAAGTTTTCAATACACCAGTTTTCAATATACCAGTATATTCTTACTACATAAATGATGTTGAAGATTTTTGTGATCTTCATATCAGCCTGTTTTTAACAAATATTAACCTAATAAAAGCTTTACTTTTCAAATTTAGTAATATTATTACTTTAACACACGAAATTGGTGTAAAGTGTTATTTATTTTATAGGGCTATCCTTTTTTAACGCATGTGTTACCCATACTGCTCAAAAGCATTATAACAAAGTTTCACTGTATGTGGAAACTTAATTATAACAAAGTTGTATGGTGATGGAAAGGTAGTACGTACAGTTCACCAAAAGTGAATTTTTCATTATTTTTATTTTTTAAAATGAAGAATGTAGTTTAAAAATCACATTTAAAAAAGACCGCTCACGGTTCGTTTAGTAAAAACATTTTTTTTGAAAAGTATTTTTATTTCTAACAAGCGCCTCTTAAATATCAAAATTTCTACACACAATTATATCACTGTGTTATGTTTTTTTTGTTTAATTTTTATGTTTAAATTTCGACACTTTGTCTTCTTAATTGCATATTATATATTTACTTATAAAAACTGCTAATTATGTAAAGAACCATATTTAACATAATTTGTACTCATGGAAAAAACAATGATTTTTTTATAAAATAAACCATGAAGAGTCTTTATAACTAGCCAAAGCATAGTTTAATGTAAGTTTTGTTTGAATTAGATTATGGAAACCAAGCAAAAATTACTTTTGTTTAGGTGCACCAAATTACATAAATAAATTTGGTGTACTTGAAGAAAAGTAATTTTTTGCTATATAAAAATCTAAACCTTTGAGCATAACTGTAAATAAAATTGTAGTATACATTATAAAAATATTAGTTACTAAATGGGGACATAAACCCATGTAAGAACTTTGTATGTACAGTATAGGAAATATATAAGTGTTAGAAACCTGTGCTGATTTGTAGATCGTTTTATTCTTTTTATCTTTTTTTATAGATATATTTTTAACGTGCTTCTTCATATTGTTTGAAGTATTATCGATGCTTTTTAATGCGGGAATAACATCGTCATCTTCTATTTTTAAGCAAGCAAATCGAGACGGAACTGCAGTGGCCATTTTAGAAATAATATAAAAATTGTTTAATTCAATGAACGGGATCCCAATATAGAACAATATCTTTAACATCTAACGCTTAATAAATCACAATAAATGTGTGTTTTGTTTAAATCCGATTAATTTACCAACACTTTCAACTTTAGTATATTATCTATGCTTTCAACCACAACAAACTACTTAATGTCAACTTGTTCTTTTTTTTGTTGACATTTAATTGATTTTGAATAAATAAATACCTTTGTTGCCAGTTTCCTGCGAGTTTTTAATACAATTCTGAATAAATATTTTGAAAAGTAATGAATAAAGATTACTTAAGTTTAAAAATAGTCAAAAGAAAATAAATCCTTTCTATATGCAAGAAAATATCCGTATTAAAGAAATAAGGTAAAAATGAAATACCTATTTGACAATATTTTCCTATATATATTTAGAGATCAAACAAAACCGCTAAAAATATAAAAATAAACTGCATAGACTTCTGAATTAACTGTCAAATAAAGTTTGCTAGCGTTTCGCTTTCTGACAAATTCTGTTATATTTTTGGATTATTTTGTCCACTAAGCTGCTATAAATTATATATAAAATTTTGTGGTAAAGGGTTATTAACATTTGCTTTGTTTCTCGTAAATGTAATAACAGTTTACCACAATATTATTCCAATTGTCTTCTGTTTTGGTAAGTGTTTATCTTTTATCTGAGTAGTGTCGGTCCGCGAGCATGTTCCATATTCTTGTCCTAACAAGCTTTTTGCATGACTATCATATCCAACCAATTTCGTAACCATCATGAATTATGAAACTGACTCGAAATAATTCCATTTATCAGTAGACCAATTGCCTCAGTTGCAGTTCATTACTTCTCACGCCTTCTGAAGCTTATTAGTCATCGACTCCTTCTCGTCCAGTACAGTATCCTACAAAAAATCATTGCTTTCTAACCTCGTTCCCACTCGTTTCATTAACTCAGGGTTATAACTGCATAGCTTTGGACCAGATTTGATCAGACTTTAAGATTCCTCAGTCAGAAAATGGTTGTGGAATTAATAATCAAACTTTTATTAATGTAATTTAATTTTTTTCACCACTTTGGTCAATACCCTACTTTTTTCCAAACAAATACCATCCAACGTTGTCTCAACTATTTTAGTTCGTTCAACCTGAAGATTCAACATTCCAATGGATCCGCCAACAATGGTAGTGAAATAGTCGCAACGCTATTTCCAATAAGGCAGATCTTCGCCATCTTTTCTTAGGGTATTCTCAATTCGTAACTGTCATCTCGGAGACATGATTAAGACAAGGGTACCACTTTAATATCTAAGGCCATACCTGTGTGGGGATTTTAGAATGGCTGGCAGGAGTGGGTTCACCCTGCTGCTTAATAAGTCTCTTCGTTTCCCCCAAGGTTCTTTTTGGCTCTCGTGATTCTGGAGTTAACGATGTTGCCACGAGAGTCAACTACTTACATTCTTATAGAAAGAGCTCTTTACCGGTCGATTTCAAAAAGCACCAATCGACTTATCCCATTTAATAACTTTGAGTTGTAATACTTATATGAAATATTTTTTTAACATAATCGCTAGTTTACACCTTGAGTACACATTAGACGATACTATGTTGTTATTAAGGCTACTATGTTGTTATTAAAAAAAAGTGGTTAACTTCTGCTTTATGTCACCGGTTCCAAGTCGACTAAGTAAATTAAATAAGGAATAAAAAAGAAAAGCTAGGGGAAATCATATTTTTTCCACCGAGGAATAACTCTAATAACCCATATGTTGTATACTTATAATAAATTTTCAAATATATTATGAGGAAATTATAAACTAATTATAAATTTCCTAATAACAAAAGCTCATAGACAACGCTGCTTTGCACCTACGCATGGGTTCCAGTGGATTGCAGTGTTTATAGCGTGGCGTCCAGCAGTGTCGCCAACTAGGTTACTGTCACAGAACAAATACGGTATACTGCAAAATATGCTAAAGTGGTGTTAAAAAAATGCCAAAAATATGCCAACTTTATTTTTAAAGTGCGAAAAAAGTGCAACGTAATTTTAAGTACTATATTTATTAATAAAAATGTCAAAACATAAAATCTACGAAAGATGAAGAACTAACGATATTACTCAACTTTACATTAATTTATGCTTTGGAATAAAATTTCGATATCTTGATCTTCATCAACAGCAGCTGTCGATGTAAAAGTCTGACAGCCAGAGTCGTAACCCTCTTTGCTATATATACAACACAATACATCGCCTGGAAGCGTATAAGAATGACAACATTTTCCTTCCCTCTTTAGGCCAAATCTGATATACAGAATAGCATTTAGGGTTCTCACCGTCAAAAGATTGCGGAATTTGCTTTTAACCAAATTCATTTAGCTAAATACGCGTTCAATATCCGCGTTTGAATGTGGTAATGATAAAAGAGACATTGCAAACTGATATAAATCTTCAAAGGGGTTATTATCAGCTGCATTTTTATATGATTTCATTCCAGAACTCTACCGTGGAAGATAGAGATTCCTATTTAACGTGAACTATGCATCTCAATTGAGATACGAGTTGTTCAATTATTGGCGTATTCATTCCAAACTCTTGGGCTATTTCGACTGTTGATAGCTTGACTACTTTTAAAGTATCTTGAACTAAAAACATGGATAATTTCAGAAGTACTTTAAAATTTATGAGTAATCTCAAACGTAGTTCGATCACAAGTTTCAACGTAGGCGCAAATTGTTTACTGTATCAGACTGAAGATCGTATTCATGTAATTTGGTCTCGAAAGCATATCCGATGTATCATCTAGGGTCTAAATAACTATCCATGTTTTGCATTAAAATTTCTACCCTGGCAGTTGGGTTCAGAATATGCCGACTTGTGGATTCTACTAAGCCAATCAGATATGCATACAGTAACATCGTTGCTTTCAAACAAGTTGTTTACAATTTGAACCTCCTGTAAGACAGCTTCCGAGTATAATAAGTACAGATGATTCTGTGGATCATTATACATATTGTATAGTAATTCTGCCATTTAGCAGTTTTTATCCCGTATGGCAACTTCAAACAGGAGTTTTAATTCCAGCCATTGCTCTAAAATACGATTGACAGCTGGTTCAATTGATATCCATCGGATACTGCACATCTGTAGAATCGTTAATGGATAGGAGCCACTGTCGATCATTTGAAACATGCTACCCAAGTCTTGCAGAGCCACTTAGAGTTCCAGAATGCACAATTTCTCTATTTATAAAGTATACCTTGGATGATATATACAAAGTTTTACAAGGGTATATTACGATAAGTGAACCCTGTAATTAATTTCTAAACAGTACCCTTTATATTAAAGTTTACAGTAATCATGTTGCAAAGTATTTTCATCTAAGCATGATCTAACAGTTTGAGATAGAATATTTTTGTTCACTTCGTCCAGTATTTTCTTGTGTTGATAAACAGTCGGCAAAATAGTCTTTTTCATATTCGAGGTAGTGAGGAGTTGAGGATCAAGGTGTATACTCTGAGGGTGAGCTCGTTGGTCTGTAAGTTGGAAGGTTGCGAGAAGTAGAAGGTCCGGGAGTCGAAGTATAGCATGTATACTCTGAGGGTGAGCTCGTAGGTCTGGAAGTTAAATGATGCTGTACATTTAAGATTTTGAGTCTTTCTTGTGACAAATAATTATTTTTAAAATTTTGACAAATTATAGAATATGCCAATATTAAACTACGTAATTGGTTTGCCACATGTTGTCCAAATGTATCATATTCATCTTGACGGATATTTTGAGCCATGGATTCTAATCTACCGACTGCTTCTAAAACAGGTGGGTCCGCGCGTTTCATTTTCAGACAAATTTTTTTTTCTTTTCTGCAGGCTCAGTGATAGATCCTTGTTCCAATTCGTTAAAATATGATGACGTGTTGCTGTTTGTGTTCACTGTTGAATCTTCAGTTTCTTTTCTCTGCAACTAAACAATAATAAGTTTTTTTGTTTTAGGTGCCGTCCACAAGAGACCAATGAATGAAAATACAAAAATATTTTTTGATCGCTGACAATTTCCTTTCTGCTGTGGGGCTCGTGACGGGAAACACGTCTTAATACAAAATCCACCACACGGAGCTTCCGCCTATTATAGTCATAAGGGTGGCTATAGTGTGGTGTTGTTTGCTATAGTGGATGCACATTACCGTTTCAAATATAAAGATGCCGGCACTAATAGATGTATGAATGATTCGCATATTTGGAAAAAATCAATGTTCTACAATGCCCTTCAAACTAATAATTTGGAACTACTAACAAAGCAGTTTTCGTTGGAGATGATGCTTTCCCTTTGGCAATAGATATACAAAAACCTTATTCAAGACATGAAGGTTTAGTACACAAACAAAAAGTCTTTAATTACAGACTATCAAGAGCACGCCGAATCGTAGAGAAAGCCTTTGGTATAATGGCTTCCCGATTCAGAATATTCAGAAAACCTGTATCTATTTCATTGGATAAAACTGATTCCATTATTAAATTGGCATGTGCAGTGCAGAATTGGCTTCGGACTAATCACATATACATGAATACTCCCGAGTTAATTGACGAAGAGGACATCAATTCAGGAAAACAAGGGGTAGCCGAAATAACGACACTGTTGTCATCTAACAACTATTCACGAAATGCGAAAGAATTGCGCGATACATTTGCTGAGTATTTTGTCGGACCCAGAAAAGTACCACGGCAAGATGAATGATTGTGTAAATGTTATATGTTTTAATTACAAAAATGGCTCTTTGTACTACCATATATAAAAATTATATTATAAAACACAAACAAGAATAATTAATAAATAATAATAAGAATACTTACCATATTATCTTCACTCTTTCTTCCTTCTATCGCTGGCTTTAAAAATCGGTCAGCTGTAGAAAAGCAAATTAATTGAGGTTTGGATACATCATCCGTACCCACACCACTCTTCTTTGACTTCGATATCTTGCTGGCTTCTCTATTATATGTGGTTCGTATATTTTTTATCTTCACTTTAAGCCCTTCAACAGTTATGGTTAGATTGCGTTTCTTAAATAATAAATTTGAGAGCCACTAATTTTTGTCTTCGAAGATTATTGTTCTTGTAATCTTGTTCCCTTGGGTTCCATAAGCAAGCCTTTCATAGCAGTCTAAAAGCTGTAAGGTAGTATTTTTATTCATGGTTAAATTAACTAAACGATCTATACCTAGGATATGCGGTAGCGGAATAACAACGGAAAACACCTTTATACGGTGAGCGATCGCATGCGACTGACTATTTTCACGGACGATTTTAGTCTATTTTGGAGTTTGTGACTTTTATCATCTGCGGTCTAGCCGAATTGCCATTTAGACGGTCGATTTTATTTAGCCATAGTCACCCGTGTAAATCTTCCATAACGCGTTAGAGTGAAATGGCTGTAGTCTCTCTTTTAAGACTGAAGTCATAAGCTTGGAAGAAAATTTGAAGGAAATTTCACAGAAAAGACGTTGCTTCTGCATTATATGGTCCTTTAAAATAATGTTAGCTCGACGTCAACATCTAGATTTAAGTATCGAAATATTAATATGTCGAATAGAAAACTATTATATAATTTGCCGCTATGATCTATATTTGCAAAGAAATATTTTAATTCGATATACCAATATTTTATCAAGAGCACTTACTATACGGTTCATATAATACACACACCTGTACTTGTCTATAATACAAATTTTATTATTATACCGCTAGTTCAATTTTAAATCGGTTTTCGATAGCATGTAGGTAATTTTTGTGAACGGATTTTAAACTACATTTGATTCATCTATTTTAAAAGAAAGCCGGGCAATGGCCAATACAGTAAAGATTTACATTTCGAACTACGTAATATTTTCTTAGTTCGATAATTTGAACAAGACGAAACAATAACGCATAGAGCTTGCAGTTATTTTAGCGATCAGCAGAAGACCGAATGAATATAACATAGGCAAAATGCAAATACAGGTATGGATTTTAAATTTGTAGTAATTAATAGTTTATAATCATTCTGTAAAAATTCCATGTCGTTCGGTAATGTTCCGTCAATACGAAACAAAAGAACAAAGCATAAAACAGATAATACATAAAACAATGAATTAAATTATGAAAAGGACGCGCTGTTTCTAGCTCTCTTTATTCAGGCGACGAGTGACGGTGGCTGCTTGACAATAAAACAATATAATATTTTTAACATGTTACCAAGCGCAATGTTCTTAATAGCATAATGCGCACATAACAGTACAGTAATAATGCGTTCATTCCAATCGGTAATAGGTATGAATCACATAACTGGCATGCATTTTAACGTTCTAATAACAGATTATTAATCTTGTTAAAGTTCAATGTCACTCTGTGATGTTCGGTAAATATGAAACGAAGGAAAATACGAAATGAATCGTGCTGTCTCGCTTGCTTTACTCAGTGAGTTACAGGACGGCCATTGTTGCTTGACAATATCGTAACCATCGTAATATAATATTTTAACATGTTAGCCAAGCGTATCGTTATTTAATAACATAATATCTGTAAATCGCAAAAACATAATATATTCCTTCCAATCGATATTATATTATTCATGCCTGTTACGTTATAATTCTGCATCTCTACTGAGTATAGATGCTGAGGCCAGACTAAAGTTAACATTAGCCGTCTATAGTGCGTTAATTATGTTTTAAACCACATAAAAACTATGTGTTAAATTGGATGGCTACATTTGCAATTAATGCCTAATGTTACCGTTAATGTTATGGTTGCAAAATGGATGTCGAAAATGTCTTGTACTATATGAGCCTTAACTATTTTTTTAATTTATTTTATTATTGGGAGCAGACCAAAAACCAAAACCTTAACCTAAATCTAAAAGAACGTTATTGAGTGCAGTTCTGTGGTAACCCATTAACTTTTTTCTTTTTCATTTCCTCTAGAGTACCTAAATGAAAAGGCAATGCTTGAACAATCCGCAGCCATGCATCATTTTGAATTCTTATTACAATTTTTATAACCTTTCTGCCGTATATTCCATAAATAAAGTTCAGTTTGTAACAATTATAAAACCTCAGACTTTTTCGTTCAAAAGCACTCATCGTGTGCTTTTGATCATCTTTTGCCGATCGAATTGTACTGTCAAAAATTAACACGCTGCATTACATGCGTTCACAACATTTAACGATATACTTATGCTAATGTAAACATAGCGACGTAATAAGTGACGTACGCTAAATACTGTCATTTATTATTCCTGTTAAGTCACTGTAATATATCAGAAAACATCGCACTCGATCTATCGTAATGTCGTTATAAATGCCGTAATGAATTAGCGTACAAAATCTTAGCTACATTTGTGTTTAATGCTAAATAAATAAATAATTAACGCCATTTGCCTTTAGTGCGTCCCCAGCATTACCCGTACAAAAAAAATAGTTTGATGTTTGGTCATCATTTGTATATTTAGTATATGACATATGATCTGTGCAGCTAGACAAGTTCACGCTGATTGTAGTGCAATTTCTTCAATAAATCAAGTTGTGCTTCATCGTGTTTTAGGAAGGTTCTTGTTTTTTAGTAGTTTCGGACATTATTAAACTTATTTAATTATTGGTTAATATAAATATGGGATTAAAGGAAGCCCAAATTGTTTTAGATAATCCTTGGAATACGTATTATGCTGGGCAAACTGTAAACGGTAGAGTCGATTTTACATTTGATTCACCGAAAAAAGTAAGAGGTAAATTTTACTTTTATTTATTATTAAATTTCCAAAATAGCAGTGCTAAAATATCAACAACATTTTATGCAATATTTTAACAATCTCTTTAAAGTTTCCTATATTTCATTTACTTATAATTAAACTTTTTTCGTATAACGGGCCTTCCCACGTGACTCAAAAAATCATGCTAATTAGTTGTGTATAATTGTTTTAATATATATATTATGCATTCTAAATGTTAATTTATGAAAAATGCTTTTTTTTTCTTTTGAATGAAATAATTATCATTAAAAAACGAACTATTTACAAAAGTAGGGCTCGGTCGCGATTATTTTGTTAAGAAAAGTTCTCATAAAAGAGTGCTTTTCCAAGAAATTGTAAGTTAAGTTTTTCGACTTAATTGCCCCTATTAATAATAAAAAACACTAAATTTGCGGATACAAATACGAATTGATATAAAAAAAGCAAAATATTGAAATAAGTGTATTTTTAATTGGATTGTGTAAAGAGAGGTTATAAAATTGATGTTTGACAGCCAACTGACAGTCATTTTTTCATACGAAGGCCGTATTTCAAGTTTATTATTATAAAATTAATCGAATCCTAATTTTCTTAAATATGTCGAACCTAATTTTTATGTATATTCCTTTATTTAAACAAAAAAAAAACCACTAGGTCGTTTCACCTGCTTTCAGTATATTTATTGTACTATTGAAAATATTATCTTACGATAACCAGGATAAGTCAGCAGAGAAGATAAGAATGTCACTCAGTGAAGTCCTTCATGTTTATAGCCTTACTAAATAAATCTATTAATTACGAATAGAACTTTCACTGAACAAACTTTTCGTTCTGTACAAATTTAAATATTTAATTGTTTGCAAACATTTATATTTTCCACGACGTAAATATTTCGCCTAGTATATCTTTTATAGACGTAAAAAATTGTTATTTGCTCACTCCGAAAATGCAGTTCTGTATTGAATCGTACAAAGAATAAATAAAATTATTATCCAATTTATGCCAACCACTGTATATAAGCATTGATTGACTGTCTAGAGTAGACAAGTATACTTACACTGTCCTTTATATTAAAATTGAAGGCCGCTTAACAATTTGAGACTTTAATTCTTGTTCATGACTGAATATCCCCTCGTGATAAAATATCCCCTCATGTTTACCAGGAAATTTTCAGTGCTTATTTTCAGTTTTTTTTAAATTTTACAGTAGTAACAAATAGCATGCACATGTATAACAAATACCATCTCAGCAATTATTTTTGCGTTCTGTGGCAGTTCACAGAATCAAAGAATAATTGCTTCGTCTACAAAATGCACAGCATCTGTGTCGATTTATGGAAGTTGTTTAATGGAAGTTTTTTTTTCAATATTAGCATTTTCATATGAGAACAGTTTCTGATGACGTGTCAAACAGTTGATTATTTTGTAATATAACATCCTCTATTCCTCTGTAACGTTACTAAAAATTTAGAATTCATTTTGTAAGTTAACTTTTAATAGATTAGTTAGTGGTGCTGTTTGCGAGATGTTTCGAAGCAATAAAAAAAGCCACCAGAAATAATTCTATTATTCTAATATTGAAGTAAATGTATCACAGTTCAAAATATTAAATCTATTATTATCATGCTTTTAGTAATATTTAAACAAGATTGCTTCTTTCAAATAAACTAAGTTTTATTCATGTTGGATATTATTTTGTGTCTATTATTTATAGGTGTATGGTACAGTAATATTTCATGGAGGGTGTAGAAGGGGTGGTTTGGAACCATTAAATATTACTGTGGCTCCACTAGTTATAAAATAATTTTGAAGTTCTGATTGTTTTTTAATTTTTTATGTAACTTAAAAATTTCTATTCTATCACACATACAAGTGAGCATGAATTTAGAAATGCCAGTGGCGGACTAACGGGGAGTGCGGAAGGGATGGCGTGCCCCGTGGTTCTGATCCTGGGGGGGTCCTCCAAATGTCTACAAGTTTCCTTGATTTAATCCGAAATAAGTCTTTAAAAATATTCTCAGTACCTACCTAAGAGGTAGTTTGGAGTTGGAGGTCCCATATTTGCAAATAAGTACAGCCTGTACTGGCGGTCTACAATCTTTAAATTAAAATTACTTCTATTGCTAATCTTTCTAATGTCTATTCAGTTTTCGTTAGTTTTAGTTTTACTTAGGTATAAGAATTTGTAATATGTGCACTTCGCATTTTTTTACTCTCCCCTTTGCTAAAGGTTATGATTATAGGTAGTCATAAAATGGGTAAGTAATTTAAAAGATCAACTTGATTAAAGAATTCAAAAGATCAACTTGATTTAAAAAGGCACCTTACTCTTTTTGCTTTTACTAACTGTATACTTTCATCAAGATCAAAACACTACAGCCATCTAGACTTTTTGTATGATACTAATATTCTTTTATGCTGAACACGTCCAATACTCTGGGAATTTCAGTCTTTAAAATGGGGAGTCCCTTAATGAATGAAGTGCAAATAATTCACTCTCGTATGCCTACATTCTACATCAAATAAATACACAACTTTTCTTTTAAAAAGTCAGTAAAAGCTTGCTCCTGCCGGCTGTTTGTGATTTTACCTTTTTGACCTATATACAATTTCGGCTCTCAATACTGGAGGAAGTTAATTTAGTTCAACAATATTTACGGTCTCCAAAAATGACTCTGGATACAGGACTCACTAAACTAAAAGTCGGGAATGAGTATTTAGTGACCAAATGAACCACAATTGTAGGCAATGCTGTAACTTTTGACACTAAAAATGCAATGATATGGATATTAACATTGAGAGACAAGGAAGAAGGAAGGTAAAAAGAACAATTCTAGGTGAACCAGCTCATGATGCTGGATTATTGATTCAAGAAGAAATATGTTGGTCAATGTTTGAATGCATAGATCGATTTATACAAGAATTGCTCCAACGATACATGGCCATGAAACAAATCAACAATATTTTCCAAATTATTGAAACAAAGTTTATGCTAGAAGCTTTAGATGATGCTCTGACTGTAGCACTGGGCAATCTGGTACAATTTTACGATAAATTTGATAAGGAGCAGGTTTTCTAAGAAATAAAAAGGTACCACAGGCTGAATGTGCCACCGAAACGAGTGCGGATGTTGCTTGCAGATTGATAGCTCAATAAATCCTTCAATTTATAATCAAATGGAACTTTAGTGAATTGTTACCCTGTTGTGTGTATCGCTTATACTTCAATACTTCTTAACCATTTGCATCTCTGTTGCATCATGCGAGAGAAGCTTTTCCAGACCTAAACTAGTTAAAAATTACCTTCGATCTCCTGAATCAAGAGCGACTTGTCAATCTGTCCGTGCCTTCAATTGAAAGAAAAGTTTGAAAAGAAATTGATTTCAATGAAGTTAGTTAGGAGTTCAGTAAAATGAAGGCACGAAAACATATGTAATATGTAGCTACAACTTACACAAAATATAAACTACCTATTACTTTATTTTTACTAATTATTTTTTGGTAATCCCTATTGCTTCTTTTTTGCTAAATCGTATTCTATTTTCCTTATCCGCATTCTATATGTAAGTCGAATTTAAATTTCACTTGCAAGATTTGAACTAAATAAACATACGCACTTGTGCATGTGAACTGAATAAAAAGCTACTAAAATTACATCAACTTCTTAGATTGGGAGACTCGTTCAAAATAATAAAAAATTTAGTAGTTAATTAAAAAAAAATTAATGATTTTGAGTAATCTTTGGAAACAACCTCTCAGTTGGATTTAAGAAAATTTGCAAAAAGTGTTTGACCTAATAACCAACGACTTTAGAATTGTTAGGTTTGTAAAGATCTGAATGCGATTGTTAAATTTTTTTTTATAAAAGTGATAACTGTAATTTTATTGATAGAGCAGGGCTAAGGTACTTGATACAAATAACGCCTATACACTCAAAAATTAAGGAGAATAAACCCAACGTTGAAAATATTTTACACACCCACACATAAATATTCTATAACTGGACTGAGTGCGCGAGTAGATGTATAAAGTATTTTCGAAATTGGGTTTATTATTCTTAATTTTTTAGTGTATAGGCCTTATGTGTATCAAGTACCTTAATTAAAAACAGTTCGTATATTGGTTTTGACATTACAAAACATTTAAGCAGAAATGATTCTTGACCTGGTTTATAATATATATATTTATTTTTTCAGTTAAAACACATGCCCAAATTACTCATACAACGGACCACCAGTTGTTTTTCGATCTGTACAATATTTATATAGTTCTTATTTCCGATTGTAATATTTTATTGAATTTTGTATATAAATAATAATTAATTAATGGATAACCTTTGTTTTAAACTTAAAACTTAAATTTTATTAAAAAATTAGTAAAATAAACACTTTGTATTTAACATAAATATAATAGTGATGTAATTGTAATGCCAATATTACAAGGGAGTTCATCCACCTTTCTCATCGGCCAGCATTCAGACCCATATATCAACGCAGGTCATACTGCTTGCTTGTAAACTCGACCTTTGAGTTTGATGGGTATTCTAGCGTCACATAACACTCTGGTTAGTGATTTCTATTTTAGTCAGGCAGTTGTTATTCCATACTGGATGTTTTTTTCAGTACTGTCTTTCGAAGCTACGACTGAACCGAGATATGTAAACTGCTTTACCTTCTTCAGAGATGTTCATTCGAACATCACTGATGAGTTGTCGTTAGCGTAGTCTTCAGTCTTGTCTCTGTTGACTCTAAGACCTCGCCTCTCTAATGCCTGTTGCCATGCATTTAGTTGTTTCTGTACTTCTATTTGGGTTTCGGCAATAAGAACTATATCATTAGCGTATAGCAGTGTTTAAGGTGCAGATTTTTGTAGGTGTTCCATGATAACTAGGTTAAACAATAACGGGCCTATTGTGTTATACTAAAACGTCATGAACGTATAGGTTAATTAAAAACCCGCAATGAGGATAATTATGAAAATTCATAAAAAAATAAGTGAGGTTGAGCTTCTTAATTTAATGGCAAGACTAGAGAAGGGATACCTCCCTATCTCATTTGTTCTCGTGGAATTCATTGAGCGTTACAAAAACGACATCATAATTCAGTGAAACCTTCCTTGTTTAAACTTTAGGTTTAAACCTTTATAGCTCGGTTGATTTTTAAGATTTGTCAAAAATATTTTCATTCCTCGTCAGCTTGTATCTTAATAGTGAGCCAAGAGGTATTCAGCAGTCTTGTCTATAAAAACATTCCTCCAACTGGTAATTTTTAACCCTTATAAAAGTAATTACATTATCGTGCTTTCTCATTTGTGTAATAATGGGGCTTACTCCTAAATAATTTTTTGTCATGCTTCAATTTTTTTTTTCAGTTTATATACGAGAATGTTTTTCGAGTTATTTGCAATTATATTCAAATACAATTTTGGACTCAAGGCATACATGAGTGCGATACAAGTCCATATTCAAAGCGTAGTTGACGGGAAAAGCAATAAAAGAGGCAAGAATTAATTTAAAGAGCACAAAGAAATTAGAAAAATGGTAGATTGCGTAATTGAATCCTGCCTAACAAAATTGATTAACTATGAGGCTTTAAAACTAATGTTAATTGTACTATCATCTTAGTTATATAATCTTAAAGTGATTGTCACATTTTTGTTTCGTTTTTATAATGTGCATAGTAATTTTGCAATTAATTTATTAATATTGTATATTTTATTGCAAAAAACATATGTATTATATATGTAAAAGGGTGCATATGTTATTTATAAGTTGCGCACAATGCCTTATAAGCAATTACGCCTAGCTTGCTCTGAATATTTAGCATATATATCTAATATTTAAAAAAAGAAATATATATATATGTATATATATATATATATATGTATGTATATTACATTTTGTCAGGGAATTACTTATTGGTTACGTGCTTGCTTTTTGCGTTAAGATTAATATTATTTTATTTTTGTGAACATACATTTTCATTATGGAAGTAAACAATGGTGACAAGTGAATGTTGCCCCGTTGACTATGTGATTAAGGTAGGATTTTCCAATTTATTTTCTAGTGAAAAAAAATAGTATAATTGAGAATGATAATTTGAAATGTTATCATTTTGAAACTCGACGTTCCCAATAAATCGGCTAACAGGGAGTTGCATTTTAACTAAAATATTTTTCTGGGCTTGTTTTTTATTTGTAACTGAGTACAGAAAATGCAATAAAGGTGGTTTTAATTATCTAGGTAATTTGACAAATTCTGGTAAAATACTCGCTAATTCTGAAAAATATTTACCGTGCACAATAAAATTACAAAAGTTTGGCATTTCGCGTATAGAAATTAGTATCGACGGACAACTGACTATTGCAAATCGCGGACATAATGAAAGGGTAGATATAATAATATAGATATAAAAATATATTAAAAAGTTTCATACTTTATTTTTCGGTAAGCAAGAGTTAGCTTGTCATGATCATAGTAAAAGTCATATTTTGGTAAATCATGGTAATTCTGTCGAGAGTTTATTGTTTTTAATTGCCTATGGTTCAATTATTTAGACACATTTTCAATTGATTTCACTTTTAATGCTGTTTTAATGCTTGATTCAAAATGATTTAATTACTTTCCTAGCTTGACGTTATACTTGATCAATTTAGTTTAGAAATCGCTTGCAATAAATTTATTTCAATAACGATGAATGTAATGCCAAACGTTATTACAAGGGAACAGCTCACTACTATAATAACGGAACAGTGGTATTACAGCGTTTTTTTTTATTTTTTCAATGTTAGTTGCAAGCGAACAGTTCAAATATTAAGTGAACAGACCTGCAGATAATATCCAATTCATACATAGGGATATCCAAAAAAACTGAGGTGATCGGGAAAATCTAAATACATATTTGTAATTGGTGCACCAAAATACCCTAAGGTCAGCTATCAAATCAAAGGGAAAATAAAAGTTAAAATTTGCAGACCTGTGTGAAATGATGAATATGAAAATATGAATAAAAAAATTTATTTTTTGAGATTAGTCAGAATGGAAAGAAATTTTCTTGGAAGACCAGATTTACAACAAATATTCAGTTACTTTTTAATAGATATGGCCTTGTCACAGTAGCATTAGAGAATAACAACATGAGGAATGATTTCAGATATGCAGGAGTAGTTAGAGCCTTAATAACTTCAACACTTGATCCCCAAGCACCCACTGTGCTGCAGTTGGATTAGAGATGTTTGCTGTATCTATATAGCTGGTACAGAGAAATAGCGCATTTTTGTTCTATAAGCCTTTTTAGCATGTAAAAGGTAGAGTTCCAACTTGTTTTATCTTGCACTAATTTATGCATAGGCTATCCCTAATTCTTCCTGGATTCTTCTAAGTTTTTCTTGCGAAGATTAGAAGCAAGAATAGAATTAGAATATATGAAGCAAGTTACGATTCTCCTTTCCACGGCCATTGTTTTTTTTACTTCAGGTAGTACAGGAGTTCAGGGAGTACTAACTACAGTATATGTATGAAGCAACACGCAGAGTCCATTTCAGCATCACTGACAACCTTAACAATATTGCACCCATTGTCATGAACTGCCTGTTGTCAAGAATTCCCATAGACTTGGTATTTCCTATATAGTTCTTGCTATATTTTGTAAAGTGACAGTATCGATAATAATGTACTGAATATCAATTATAGTAAAAATGTAGTGACAACATTAAATAAAAATGTAGTGCCAATATCCATTATAGTGAAATGTTGTGTCAATATTAATTAAAAATATAGTGTCAATATCAATTATAGTAAAAATGTAGTGACAATATTCATTAAAAATATAGTGTCAATATCAATTATAGTAAAAATGTAGTAACAATATCGATTATAGGCTAGAGTTTCAAATAATATCATCCATAGCATATACTTTTTACATCACCTTCGGTCTTGATAACCAAAATGTAAGACAGAAAAAGCCTAATACCAAATCTTTATTTTCTGACTAAAGTATAGGCTAAGGAAGAAAAAATTTCTTGCTCGTATCTTCCGTCTACAAATTGTAAAGAAAAAAATTAAAAGTGAAAATCTATAACTCTGCCTACCAAAGCAGTTGAATTAAATATTATTCAGTTGAAGATTTCAATAGAAGTTTCAGTGTAAAATGAAATTGTGGACGATTTGGCCGCTGAAAATCAATGTGAAACTCTCCATGTTCGATGTAAAAACACTTTATATGAGAGTTATCCGAGTTATTGATGATCACATGGAATATGTGCAGCTAGGCAGTGAAACATTAAAGAAACATTTTATTTCTTGAGGAAAAATTACAAAACTCAAATATATACTCTGGTCTATACTTGGTTGGGTGCAATTTACCTGACATCTGAAACAATATTCAAAAGTCGAGTAGCGTTTTTTTACATTAACGAAACTAGCACTTTGGAATGGAGAGAGAATATCTCATAAAAATGGTTGAGGGCATATTCACGCTTTATATGTACTGACAATCTTCTCAAATGGAACTGAGTTTCAATTTTTATGAAGCCAAAAATTTCAATTGCGATAAAATATTATGGTATAAGCATCTTACGATATATTTGGTAACTCATGTTTTAATTAATTTTTTCAGAAATAATAATTTTTTTACTGAATACCAATATTTTTTCAACAGATTTCACAGAAACATAACCTATTTCGACATTATTATTTCAAAAAGGATTAATTTCTCTGTAAGGATTAATTTGTAGTTGACATGTTAGGAAACCACAATAGTTTATATATTTTATAGAAAGATATCAAAACCACGAAACTTATAATACTTTATTATATATGATAAAACTCTAAAATTTTATATATACAGATTTTATTCCAAATATTTGTGTAATGTTCTCTGCACGTTGTAAAAATTTATTGAAAGTAAGCTTTAATAACATTTTTTACAATCACAAAAAACGGATCCCTGAATTCGGCTTTGCATATTTCTTTAGTGGCTTTTCTCTCTTTCTATTGATTCTTGTTTTGGTTCCAGCTCGTAATATTAAATCCATGTTCATGGTCCAATCAAGAATAAGTTTCTTGCAAAACCTCGCAAAGTTTCCACCTTATACTTAATTTACAAACATTCTCGCAGTATAAATTGTACAAAGCACAGTGACAATTACACAAATCTTTTCAATAAAATCTGGTATGCTATATTTTTTAGTACACCTAGAACTGATGATGATATTTGTAGAATTTCTTAGCATGACTAGAAGAGAAGTGTTGCTTTTCATACACAAAGGTTTGAATAAATTTTAGAGAGTAACTTTATTTAAACTGTAAACAATTGTATTACATTTCAATTAATTAAATTGTATATATAACTAATTATATGTGAAAATGCAATTTGATTTGAGTGAAATAGAATATTATAACGTTTGGCTACAATAAGTATACTGTGTATTCCTTTTCTTATTTTTCTGTGAGGAATAGACTGTACTATAACATTTGGCGACACAAAGTACACTATATATTTCTTTTATAATTTTTCTGTGTGGAACAGACTGTATTATAACATTTGGCTACAATAAGTACACAATGTATTTCTTTTATTATTTTACTCTGTAGAGTAAACTGTATTTATAACATTTGGCTACAATAAGTAAACTGTATTACTTTTATTATTCTTCTGTGTGGAATAGACTGTACTATAAAATTTGGCTACAATAAGTACACTGTATATTTCTTTTATTATTTTTCTGTGCGGAATAGACTGTATTATAACATTTGGCTACAATAAGTATGCTGTGTATTTCGTTTATTATTTTACTTTGTGGAATATACTGTATTATAGCTACAAGTAAATAAAATTTAATTACGTAACAATTTCAGGCATTTATGTTAAGTTTAAAGGAGAAGCTAAAACTTCTTGGAATGAATCTTCAACGGAGAAAGATGCAGAAGGCAAATCACGTGATGTCACTACAAATCTTACAGCTAGCGAAGAGTATTTCCAGATATCCTATTACCTAGTAGGCAACAAAACAGGTAAAATCACATGCAGTTTAAAACTCTCTTTAGTTAATGTACTAAATCTTAATGCAGAAAGAATTACAAAAATCTACCAAAACATGAAATTCTCCTGACATAGTCACCAGGTGCAATCTGCATTGTCTCCTGAGAATTGTCTCTCTGCATTGTCTCCTTAGGGGACATTATCCCAAGACAAACACCTAAAGTAACCTAAAATTGTCTGCTGATGCAACTTGATATTATCCCCTGAAACAATCATCTGATACAACTTGAAATTGTTCTCCGAGACAATAACCTGATGCAACCATAAAGTTAAAACTGAAAGAAATGTGTATTCACTCTAAAGCCTGAATTACGAATTCATCCCTGCAACATCTGGAAATTGCTTTCAGCAATTTAGTATCAAAGGCAGAAATGGAAAGTTCACCTCGATATTATTAGATTCTTTTTTTTGCAGGAGGTGAAATTGAATTGCCTGCCGGGAAGAATAGCTTCGACATAACGTGCGCACTACCTCCCGCCTTGCCTTCCTCATTTGAAGGGGAGTTTGGCTATGTGCGCTACACGGTCAAGGTGACACTGGACAGACCATGGAAGTTTGATCAGGATACTAAGATGGCATTCACTGTCATATCGCCACTAGATCTGAATCTCAATCCTTCTTATAAGGTACATACGAAATGTAAATATTTTTTGGATTGGTTTTATTGCTTATCTCATTGTTTCTAAGTTTGGGTTTTTCTATTTTTATAGCGACAGTAAAACATCCGAAAAAACTGTAAGAGTGAATGTTTAGTTTGCAGCATATTAGGCAGCTAAATGTTAGACTTAAAAACAATGGATAAATATGACTTACCCTCAAGAACACATAGAAATTCTCTAACTTATTCGACAGACATGACACAATATGAAGAATAGTAGTTTATTCAAAATTATTACTCTGGTTTTATATTTCTATCGAAGCGATATTACCACTTGAGGGTGACTTGTTATTTGGTCTGCAAAGTGCCAAATAAATAACTAAATAACAAGTGTACACCTAGCCGAAATGCCTGTTGTTGTATTCTAATAATTTTTTTAATGGTGAAAAACATGATTTTTATTACATATATTTTAAGTGCTCTATGTGTGCTTTATGTTTATTATGTTAGGGTTACTTGTTTATAATGGGTTTATTTATTATATATACTCGCAATAACCTAGTGACATAATTGACATAATTGGATCGCAACAGTTCAGAGTGACCATAAAACCATTATGTAAATTTTTGTAACACTGTTGAAATTATGTAGAACCTACAAATTTCTTCAATGCTTTCTGTTACACAGAGAGGAATATAGAACAGTAAAAACACATCAAGTTATGCAGTAATTGGGATGGAAGATTTGTATCATGGCTGACTGTTTTTAGGCAGCTGGTACTTAACATTGCATCTAATTGAGCTTATGTGGTAATGGTGCATAAAATATATGCTGGTTAAAGACCAGTTTTGACTTACTTTTTTGCAATCTTTTTGTAAAAAAGTAAATTTGTTTAAATATAATAATACATTATATGTTTATTCAAAGTATTTTCCATTAAAAATTATAATCTTATTTTCGTGTATGGTAAAAAAGATGGAGTTAGGAAAAGTATAAGCAGATGTGATTAAAGAGAGTGCGACATTCAACTAGATTGTTTTGAATGATGCATCAATAATGGAAGGGTCTCACTTGAAGGTGGATTACAGAAAACGAGTAGGCAAATAGTTTTCAACCATTGTATTGGCATTGAATGAATTAAACATACTAAGCGAAATCAATTCATACCCAGGTTAATTTTTGTTTAACCTCTCTGTCTTCCAATGTCTGTGAGGACAAAAATCGTAAATAGCAAAAACTTTTTTTTTGTGAAGATACAGTTTAGCTCATTGGCAAGCTCAGGGCACTTAAATGAGACTGTGTCAGCATCAGAGGCCTTGAGGACACCGATAACTCACTTCTGAGGTTGTACGAGCCCTCATGGCACCCATTGTATGGAAAGATAACAAACTATATAGAAGCCTGAAACTTATCACTTACACTGTATATATATTTATAGGAGCGTTATGTAATTTAAATATTACTGTAAATTTTCCTGAAAATACCATAAGTTCAAAACATTCCTAAGAATCTTGTTCATTAAACCTCATCTACAACATAACAGATAGTGTTACAGTAAAAGTTGATAAATTTACATACACAAATCTGTCAGTTATTCGAGCAACCTAATGACTACAGTCTGCTAAAGAATATTTAAACGTTATATTATTTATTACTTTTGTACCAAAATTCTATTAGATGCTCGTATTTTTACAATATTAGCATCTATTAGAAATATGCACATATCAAGAATGCAATGCTACAACAGCAACAAATTGTCAATGTAATTTCGATTTCCCAATGTATCAAAATAATTTTTAAATAACATTTTATGTGAATTTAATCATAACTTCATATTGTATCAACAATTGCAGGACCCTCTCAGATTCCAGTTTGAAAAGACATTCTGCTGTTGTTGCTGTAAATCGGCACCTCTATCTATAGATATAACTGCTCCTGTAACCGGATACTGTTGCGGACAAGTTATTCCATTTGAGATCAACGTAGAAAACAATAGCAATGTGCAAGTGCACTTGATAAAAATACTTTTGCGTAAGGTAAAGTATAAAATATTTCAAATTTTACATTTTTTGAGAACTAATCTACTAAAAATGTGATTTTACAGAAATATTATACTTAGTAATTTAGTAATAAATGATGCACATTAAAAAAATATGTGGTTTCTTATTATTTCAGTCAACTTTTGTTGAAATTAATATATAGTCGATTTTGCTTACAACAACGATGAAGAGATTGCCAATATTAAGTCGCTATACCTGGAAGTTGTAACACAAGCAATGAAGGAATAATAATAAACAGCTTACATTTTCATATGAATGTGTTTATTGTAACATATTTTATTTGAAAATTTGGAAATGCCATATTTCTACAATGATTTCCTTAAAGATTGTGTAATATTTGACTATTTCATTTTTTTTCTCTGTAATAACGTACAATATAGGGTCTGCTCAATGTTTATAAGTACTTCATTATCTAAATCTTTGACTTTTCGCAAAATAAAAATATCTTTTCAGTGCTGTTAAACCGCACAAGACATCCTCAAATTGCAGGGAGCGCTTTTTCGTCTTCTTGTTTATACTTAATTGGTGGAATTACACTTCAATAATTTTACCATCATTCAGGTTGCTAGTAGTGACTACTTGATTGTCAATATTGACGCAAGTTTCCCAATCTGTTTCTCAATCTTCTCTGAAGGTATTATAGCCAGTTGTACCAATACTATATTTCGCAACTGTTGTTGTAGTAATCGAAGATTTACAGAACCGCGCATGAGAACAACATTATTTCTCATGCCGGGTTCTGTAAATCTTCAATTACTACAATCATTTCAATGACATCCAAAAGATTAACGGAAGTGGGGTAGTATTTTTTTTACTATAGTCTCATTTTTTGTACTAAAATCTTTCTATAATGGCTTTTAAGCATTTTAATTATCCTTTAACCAATAGGTTGAATCACTGATCTGCTGTTTGCTGGTAAAATGCTAGTTTTATATCGGTCAAATTCTCAATTTTTGGATGATCTTCTTTTTGTTATTTCTCAGCTCAGAATCCCATTTATGCAAAACTCTTTCAAAAACGTTTGACGTCGTCCAGGCTTCTTTGTTCTCTTTGTAATCAACGGATGAAGTACTGACATTTTTGAAACATCTTGGTTTGTTCGCCTTGCCTATCACCAGTAACTTTAGTTTTTCTGTGTTCATATTAGAAGCCACAAGCATGGTGATTCTGTCTTTTGATAGTTTTCCACCTTGTATCTTATGTCTTTAAATTTTAATGTCCTCTCAGAGGTTAACTTAAAAAATAAATCAGTTTCATCGACTTTCCATATTTGGCTGTCAGTGTATCCTTCAGTCAATACTGGTAAAACTGTTTTCAGCTGATCGATACAGTCATTTTGGGAAAAACTTTTGGCTATTTGTGCCATAATTATGATTCAACGAAACACAGTTAACGCTAAGATAGTTCCTTTTTAACTAATGCTTAAAGTTTAGTTGAGAAATACTTGTTACAAGCAACAAGTTCAATGTACTGGCTATCGATTTTTCGGTAACTACCCATGCTTACAAACATGTGCTTTCAATTATAAATAAAAGACAAGAAGCTTTCTGTGTTTTGTTTCCGAGCTGACCTGGTTGTGCATGGGTTTTCTAAGAACTTGGTCTTAAATTAGTCACTTAAGTCAATTGCTATATCCAAGTTGTTTTTATATCTGAATTCACTATAGCCGAAAACAATTTGTATAAGAGTGTAGTTTAAATTCAAGGAACTTAGATGTGATATTGTAATAACCGGAAGTTGTAAGAAAAGAGCGAATATTATAAGTAGCATTATAACCGAAATCCATGTACTACAAAGGTTACCATTTTTTTTCTTTAAATTAAAAATACAATAGTAGCTGGATATGGATGAGTTTGCTTGGGAAAATGGTGTAGTTCTGCTGATGGTGCAATTGTGTGCTGTTGTTAATTAATTCGGCGTGAATATTCTCACATTAAAATACATGTAAAATAAATGTTGCAACATAATACATATTTAAAAATATACTGCAAAATATGTCTTCGTGTTTCAGATTGTAACATTCCGGGCATTGCAGCCAAAATCAGCAATTAAGAAGAGCAAAGTGGTGATAAGTAGTGTGGAAGAAGGACCAATCACAGCCGGCTCCACCAAGACTTGGTCACTACCAATGCAGATACCGCCGTTACCACCGTCGAATCTTATTAATTGTGGAATAATTGACCTGGACTATGATATCAAGGTTAGTTTTAAAAATGTTGTGAGTTAACTGATATCTTGTTGAAATTAAAGTTTTTTTCTAGTGTGACCGCCTCGAGGTCTACATTTTTTGTAGATTTGTTGAAATTTGGAATTAGTATTTTTCCATTCTATATATTTTCATTCAGTCCAATGTGTGTATTTTATCACCAGCTGAGACCCACATAACAATTATATAATATTATTTTGATTACGTAAATTAGTATAAGTAAATTTTGAAACAAACATGAAAGGATACATTTGGGCAATCATGAATTATGACATAGTATGTTGTGGACAACAATCATGAAATTAATTGTGGACAACACCACAATCTTTGTAGGAAATGCTTTATGTACAACTGTGGATAAACATTTTAGTGAAGGGTTTGAAAGTCTGAATTGGTAAAATTAGTGGAAAATTTGTCTTAACTTTTGGTTTTCTCAATATTTCGATTTTGTGGAATCCGCTAGCAAGATCTAATCTAATGTTAGTATTGACAATGCCCAAGTTTGTCTAATAAATTAGAAATATTTGGAATCGGATATTTGTCCTCCAATAACGTTATGGAACTTATAAATATAAAATTTAAAATTACCTCTGGTATTAAATTCTTCGAAGGGCGGTAATTTAATTGAGTATTTATTTTTTGTAATGCAATGAAAGTTTATAATTGTGAAAGGATCATATGTTATGGGAAAATTATTAAAATACTTTTTTATTATTTTAGGTGATATAAATGATTTAATGGCTCCCATAAAAGCATAAGAGTTTTAGAGGTGGATGTGATATTTGAATGTAAGGTAAGCGTCTTTGATTTTGTGTATTTAAATTTCTGAAAATTCTGATTATCAATATTTTAGGGGTTGTTTTCTATATCCTCTCGGTAGTATGGATATTCGATTATATTTTCTGGGTCTAACTCGGTGTTTATGGTTTCAACATCAGAAGCTAGTGAGTTATGATATAGTTCCTCAACTATGTAATTAGGCGAGTGTCCAGTCTTTTTAAAATAATTAGGTTGTTTTTGTGGTGATGGTCTATTACAGAAATGGTGTGATAAACCGCTCATTAGAATTGGTTTTTACTGATGCCAAAGTTTTTGTTGCAAGCTTGGACCAGGTCAATTTTGTGAAAATCATTGTTGTGGTTGGGTGTTCTTTATTGTGTGTGAGAATGATTTTTGTGGAATTGGTTTGTATTGAGAGTTTTGATGAGGTTTCTGATTTTGGTGAGAATTGTTATTATTAAATTGTTTTTGTTGTCATGTAATTTTCTTTGCGAATAAGTAATGTTTTCTTCTTTTTTAACAAATTGTAAAGCGATTGGTAATGATTCAGGTCCCACCGCTCTTTCAGACCAGCTAAGAAAATTTGCAGGGTCTGATTTGAAAAGAATTTGCCTTTGAAAATACGAAGGTTTTCATCTCCTTTTTTAATGTCGACGTAATTCATAATTGTATTAAGTAGACTCAAGCATCTTTCATAATATGCTTCAAGTATCTCATTTTCTTTTTGTTTAGTATTTACGAGGTTACGATTTAGTGTGTTCTCGTCGTGTTGATCAGCGAAATTTTGGATTAAGGTTAATTTTATTTCGGCACCATTTATATTAATTATCTCCTCTTACCTTCTAATCTCCCAATAAGCCCATTTAGAATTATAATATTGTGGAAACAAGTCGGCTCCTTGGAGTTATAATATTGTTTTAAGATGGCCTCGCCAGTCTTAATATATCGGTAAAGTTTGTTAGGATTCCTATCAAAATGGGGCACAATTTTAGGAGCCGCATTATAGGGCGCGATATTCTTCATATTTCTGTTTCATTCATTTATATATGTATAAAAATGTGTATGTTTATTTATTTATGTATTTTGTGTCTCTGTGTATGTTTGTGGTTAAGGAATGATCTATTTTCAGAGCAGACTTTACATGTTACCAAGTGTAATGTTCTTAATAACATAATTCGTTCATTCCAATTGGTAATAGGTATGAATCACATAACCGGTACAGATTTTAACGTTATAGTAACAGCTTCACAGAGCAGCTTATTAATCATTCGGCAAAGCTCAGTGTCTTTCGGTGATGTTCGGTAAATATGAAACGAAGTGTAACATGAAGAGATACGCACTGTCTCGTTCTTTATTTACTCAGCATGTGACTGCCATCGTACGGGGGCTGTTTGACAATAGTGCAACATAATATTTTGACATGTTGGCCGAGCGGAACATTCTCTAATAATACAATATCTGTAAATCACAAAACACAATATATTCCTTCCAGTCTACATTATGTAATCCATACCATACATATAGTGACTTCTGTTCTTTAGAATTTTTTGAATGTGAAACCTTCAGTGTAAGTATACACAAGTGTAAAATGTGTATTATAAGCTGAAACAGTATTATTTCAGTTTCGTAATCAGTAAGCATTTGTTTTTACACACATATTGTAAGGTAATTTATACTGTTTTTGACATTAGAATTGCGAAGAATAAACAACTTAACCTTAACTCATACATTATTATTATATCAATAAACTTTTAAAAATAGTGGCTACAAAATTTATCAGTATTGTGTGCGAGTCATGTTAATTTGTTTGTGTGTAATCAACTGTATTAGCACGGAGCTTCGACATTTTAATGTGTTTCTATAGAAAACACAATCGCAAGTCATTGTTTAAGATAGGACCACAATCACACTGATTTTGTGGTGAAAACAGTTTACTGAATAGGTATTTAAACCGCAAATAAATACTTATATCAAAATGATCTTTACAAAATAAGTATTTAAACCGCAAATAAATACTTATATCAAAGTGATCTTTACAAAATAAGTATTTAAACCGCAAATAAATACTTATATCATAGTGATCTTCAGAAAATAAGTATTTAAACCGCAAATAAATACTTATATCAAAAATATTTTAATAGCTGTGCTTTTATACTGGGGCATTACACAGTACTTGTAACAAGACAAATTCATTTTTAATTAAACAAAATGAGCAACTGTCACACACAGACATGATTGTTTTGATTTGTTTCATGAGTAGTGATGTCATTCAAGACACCGTGACCATATAGAACGTTTTAAAGGTAAATTGAAATTGGTTTTTTAAAATGCGAAATACATAATGTAAATGTTGGATTTTTGGAAAAATATAATTTTTTTTGGGTTAAATAGATATTAAGGTAAAGTATTAACCGCTTTCTCAAATTTAGTCAACTATCCTATTGTTACTGGTTCCCTGTCAATTAAAATACAAATCCTCTGATTAACAAACTTAGACTCTACATGCCCTCTTAATAATAATTATTTATTTAGGCTATAAGATTTGTTCTGAAAAACAAATAATTGCACTTTTTTGTGTTCATATCTATATACCATTAAAATTAGCAAATCTATATACCATTAAAATTAATCAATAGATGGATGGATCTTCTCAAACACAGCCTCTGAATCACCAAATAGGGCATTTGGAATTTTTAAATTCCTGTCAGCAATTTGTCTAAGAGAGATATTGTTTACACCTATATAATTTGACACACAATGATGATAAAGGCATATTCTTACTTTATTCCTAATCAATCCTATATAGATATAGGTGTGTAAAGTGTTGATAGTTTTCTGTTCCTTTCACCCGTTCTTAACTTGACTAAACATATTGCGACAGTCTTTTTAGGTCTTTTTACATTTAAAGCAGGAATACTATTAAATAAAGTTATAACTCAGTCACTGTCTAATAGTGACAGAGAGTTTGACGTTTGTGATACATTTTCAGAATTAAAAATATAAATTTGACTTGGCAAGTCTTTTAATTTGTGTAAAAAAAATGTAATGCTGTTTTAAATTAAAAAATGTAATGCTGTTTTCAGACAGTAAAAGCCACTGATTGAAAAATAAATGTGCTGCAATGATATGTTATTACATTCAATGATATATTATAATTGCAACAGTTGAATACGTAGTTGGCAGATACTTTTGGCACTTGTGTATAATTAGGTACCGTTATTAAAGATTTACCACATACGTCCATAAGTTGTGTAATCTCATGTGCAACTAATAAAATTATAATACCCTAATTGTTACATACTCGTATGTACATATTTAAAATTAATTTTAATTTATTATAATAGGTGGAGTGCCTTGTCTCCGGTATTCATATGAATTTAAAAGAAAAGAAAACTATTACCATTGGCACTGTCCCATTGGTAGGATTCCAGTCACCGACCATTCAATCGGGGACAGCCACTAATGAGCCTGCATTACCACACCCAATAACCGGTGTTTTACCTGATTTGACAAACAAAGTAAGAACTTTTTAATATTACATATTTTTCGATGAGCTATCTAAGGTTTTGAATGTACAGTAGATGTAAATATATTTGAAAATTACAAATACAACACCCTAACTAAATACCCGTGAGCACACCACTTCACTCACTTGTGCAATTAATCATGTGTAATCTGAAAAAATGTATTTTTTTGTATGTTGGCTAGTTTAGAAAATAATTAAAGGTTAAATTTTTTATGAAATAATTATGCACTCTATGTTTGCACCAATTATCACTTTGGCAACACGTAACGTCTTGTTATATGTCATGACGACAGATGAAATGTTATTTATGTGTTGGGAAAGACATAAAATAACAAAGTAGTGTTCTTTTTTTAGTTATCTTCGCATAGTGTAATATTTCATTAAAATATTACAGTGGTTATAAGTAGTAAATTATTAAAATGAACTAAGAGAGATGTTCGCTAAATTTGATATATTTGCTTCATTACTATGTGCTCTTTTGCTCGATAGATGTTTTATTTCATTTATGACGGTCATCTGGTTTTTGAAACACTGGAATCACCAAGTAGGTTTTTCCTTTCAGTTCAAATAAAAAGATCACCAATTGGGTTTTTTCTTTCAGTTCAAATAGATTCAAATAGATCTGATGTGGCTATTTGCCAGGGAAGTGTGGGAATCTTCTTGACTAGTACTATATCTTTGGTATAGTCTCTTTGTGTTTGATCACAAACGGAACAGCCACTGACTAGTTTTACAATGTCACCATATTGTCCTTTCCAGTAAAGTAATCATGGAGCTCTCCTTAAATAGCTTTGTATTGTCCTTGTTGGATAATGCATAACATTCTGGGTATTTTTGTTTTTTGTACCATAATTTTATCACATCTGAAAAACATATTTACAAACAGGAATTGACACCCTTTAAGATGTGTCAATTCCTGTTTGAAGTTGAAGTAATGTCACAGTCCTGTGAGAAATTCATCAGTTCTTCCTGGAAATCTGTGCATTGATGTTTTAAGTGGCAGCTGTAAACGTGGATCCTCTTTTGCTGCTTGAATTAACATCTTAGCATTCAGTAACATTGGTAGGATGACTGCTACTGAGATTTTCTTCTTATTCATATTTTAACTTAGAGGTATCACAGTCACGACTCAAAAAAATCTGTCAAACATTTTTTTGTGCCTTTTTTAATCATAAAGTTTGGTGAGTATAGCCCAAAATTAAGCATTATAAGTTGCAATATTTCTGGAGTTGATTGTATATTTTTTTTTGAAGATTTTCTCAAAGGGATTGTAATTTGATTCCACTGTTAGGTCTTTACCATACACTCATGAAATATAGCTTGTGCTTCTTTCTCAATCTGAGCATGATTCTACTCAGATTTGGTCAGTGCTCTCGCTCCATAAGGTACTGGTTCATCCTGCTTTTTTAACACTTCAATGACTTCGCTTACTGTATAAAGCCTGCTTTTTTTAACACTTTGATGATTTTGCTTACTATTTTGTATGTCTTCTTTGGTTTTTGCATGAATGAAGATGTCATCTATCAACATTCTTACATTTTTGAACTTGTTAAGTAAATTTGTTCAAATTTCTTGAAATATTTCAGGTGCTGAGGATATGCTGAATGAAAGTCTCTTGAAAGAGTAACTTCCCCATGGTCTGGCAAATATTAATATATTCTGAGTTCTTTTTATTATCATTATAAACCATTATAACAGAGTAACCCTTCAAATATATTGAATGACCTTCTTTCAAAGTTTTTACTCTTGCCACGAGTCCCAGTCTTTTGCAAGTTTGGAGTCCTAGGCAATCCAGTCACTTCAATGACTGACTTTTTCTTTTCCTATTTTAAATAAGATTGTTGCTTTTTAATTTTTTAATTTACATCGTACCTCACATAGAAATTTGTTTGTACAACTTGGTTTTAAAATAGCTTTGGTTTTATCCACTAGTTGCCTAGGTTGCATTTTAAACCAGTATCAAGTTGTATTTTTTGGTCCAGTCATTCCTTTCACCAGCATTTATGGTACTTATATCATCTTCAGAATTTGAACTTTCTTCTAATATATTTACTTTATTTTTGCGCTTGGTGTCATGGTTACTCTTTGTGCAACACATTTTAGCGAAGTGACCAGTCTTATTGCACTTAGCACATTTTTTTGGTGAAAGCTGGGCATTCTTTGCTATTATGGTTTGAACCACACCTTTCGCAGTCAAAACCCTAATTATGGTCCCAGTTTTTGCATGCTTTTGCCTTTGATTGTTAACATTTTATTTGTTTTACTCTTATCTTCAAACTCGTCCAGTTGTTTAAAGGTTTATTCACTGGTTTTGCAGATCTTTATAGCCTTTGTCAAGTCTAGTTTTTCTTCAAGTCAGTAGTCTTTCTCTTACTTGACTAGATTTAATTCCAAGCACTATTTTGTCTTTTAACATTTCGTCATGTAATATTAATTAGTACCAAAGAGTAAGAGTGTGTGTCTTTATTGCTTTTAGACTTGATGTTACAACTATTATGTATATTTTAATATGGCTGCGGTCTCTCGCATGTCAAATAATAAAATGTGTGAGCAAAATGGAGCATATTGCATGTTCACTCGCACTCACATGTCTTATGGTAATGGCTAGTGACGCGTAATGCTTGTCTCATAATGTTATCAGCACACCATGTACATAATTAAACTAAAACAATATAATTTAAATATATTTAATCTTTGTGTACATATAAAACAGAATCATAAATATTGTAATACACATTGAAAAACAAAATTATAAATATTTTAATTAACATTAAACTATATATATTAATTACTAATTATTACTGCCGATACAACTGTTGGTGTGGGCGTAAATAAAAGGAGAAGTGAATGTACTTCATCAAGCTATTGCTAATGTCTCAAAGGCCTATAAGCCGAAGATTTGAGAATGTCACACGTACCAACAAATTAATTACTAATTATTACTGTCGATACAACTGTTGGTGTGGGCGTAAATCAAAGGAGAAGTGAATGTACTTCATCAAGCTATTGCTAATGTCTCAAAGGCCTATAAGCCGAAGATTTGAGAATGTCACACATACCAACAAATTAATTACTAATTATTACTGCCGATCCAACTATTGGTGTGGGCGTAAATAAAAGGAGAAGTGAATGTACTTCATCAAGCTATTGCTAATGTCTCAAAGGCCTATAAGCCGAAGATTTGAGAATGTCACACATACCAACAAATTAATTACTAATTATTACTGCCGATACAACTGTTGGTGTGGGCGTAAATAAAAGGAGAAGTGAATGTACTTCATCAAGCTATTGCTAATGTCTCAAAGGCCTATAAGCCGAAGATTTGAGAATGTCACACATACCAACAAATTAATTACTAATTATTACTGCCGATACAACTGTTGGTGTGGGCGTAAATAAAAGGAGAAGTGAATGTACTTTATCAAGCTATTGCTAATGTCTCAAAGGCCGATAAGCCGAAGATTTGAGAATGTCACACATACCAACAAATTAATTACTAATTATTACTGCCGATACAACTGTTGGTGTGGGCGTAAATAAAAGGAGAAGTGAATGTACTTCATCAAGCTATTGCTAATGTCTCAAAGGCCTGTAAGCCGAAGATTTGAGTATGTCACACATACCAACAAATTAATTACAATTTTTTCAATTATATCAAAAATCATCATCATCAGAATTGCCATTTAATTAATAACAAAAGGCTGTGAGTCATCTTGTAAGGATTTTGCATGTCGAACACAGTTTTCCTAATTTTTTTTGAGAAATTTACGATGGCCTGATGGAGTGATTTCTCGACATTTGCTGTTTTAAATATGTTGTTTTTCATTGCCATTTTTCCCTGTACTTGCACCCACACCAATTCTATAGGATTATATTCTCGGTGATTAGGTGGGAAACAAACAAATTCATGACCATGTTTGCCAATTTGTCTAAATAATAAACCTTTAAGGTTCATCGGTATAAACCTATTATACCGATGAACCTTTTGCAAAATTGCTGCTTTCAGATCAGCGTTTCTTTTAGATCATTGTTAGTTTCATTATCCTGAAGCCATTCTCGTATTTTATCTACCCCAGACGTTAATTTTCTGCGAGTGGTAAAAGGCTTTATTCATAATAATTACGGATGGCTCTTCCAAGATCAATAGCAATTACTGAAACCACTCAATAAACCCTTCAGCATTCATTTCAGAATGATAGTTGTTATTATTCGATTTTATGGCTCGCAAAAACCCATTTCGCATTTGGCAAAAATCCATACTTGGCACAAGCTGCATGACAAACTATAAGTCTGCTTCCTTTTCCAATATTTTTATTTAGACAACCTTCATTGTTTTCATTAAGCCAGGCTTGTTGAAATGAATAATTCTGATTAACCCAAGTTTTGTCAAGATAAATATTTAGGCGCGTGTCTCCATCCCCTTTCAACTCCTTCAATTTCCTTAAACTTGAGTCAAGCACAAACAATGTCATGTCTTTCCATCAACAGCTTTCTTCCATCCGGAGTTGTTTTGTATTTATAACCAAGCTCTTTCAAAATTTTCTTCATTGAGGTTTTATCACACTGAAAACCCTCAATAAGTACCTTTTAATTTTTCAATATTTTTTTCACTGATAGATATTCACCATTAGAGTAAAACGATGAAATTTGTTGTTTAATAACACTTTTATCAAATCATTTAAACCTCTAATACAGTAAATTAGATAAAAAGGTACAAGAGCTATCAAGAAAGTTTAATTATAAAAATACAAAAATATTGAATTTCAATGAAATTTATTGACGAGTTACTATATGTTTTATAGAGTAATAATTATTTTGAAATAAATTAAATGCATATTTTTTCTAATTTGCTTTGTCTTAATTTAATTTGTAGTGGAATATTTTTGGACTAACAGTCTTTTTACAAAATTTAATGGCATTGGATTTTTAAATATTTTTAAATAGTTTTTCATAGTCTGAAATTATCAGTTTTTTGTTTCATATTTTACCCCTCTTTAATTCTAACTTTGAAACCAGATCTAAACATACAAGTTTCCACTCTGGGAGATAATTGTGTTATTATGCCAGTAATTTGACTTCTATATAAAGTACACTGTTTCATAATGCAGCACAGCCAAAGATCATGGTGTCCTATACCTTACTTCCCCAAACTTATTTCCACTTTTATATATGTATAGCAACTATAATAACTTATGTTTAACTCATCACTAGCCTTTAATTAGTAGAAAATTAAATATAATCACCATAGGTTACTAAATTATTTTACAGTTAAAAAATTGTTTTAGTCATATCCACAGAATGCATATCAAAATTGTAGCAATATCATGCTTCAATTGTGTAAATGTATCTGGTATAAATGCTTTGAGTAGATGATGCGAAGCCAGCTGGGATAAATCCTCTGCTCTGCAAGAAACCAAGTGGATACTTTCAAAACGGCTTAAAGAAAATTAGTATGAGTTACCAGAATATGTTACACAATGTGTATCACATTTAGTGATGCTAAACATGTTTGGTGTAGCGAAGCTGTAATCTTGACAGCAGTCACTACAATGCTATCTTGTTTATGGTTGTCATTTTTTATATGCCAACATAATTTCTCTTCCATCATATTTGTATAAAAAAGTTGAGTATTATTTTTACTTTCAGGATTCTCCAGTTCCCACAGCAGTGGCAGATCCTCCAGTTGATCCAGGTTGGAGTGTTTCACCTACTAAACCGCCACAGGGAGACCCACTCCCGGAAGCTCCACATCAATCTCTGTATCCAAGTTTAAGTGAGTCACTTTCTATGCCTAATTATTTCAAAGAACTCATGAAACTAATTACTCCATCTTGGGAAAATTTTGTTCGTAATTTATAAAAGGTCTAGTCAACAGGACTATCGAACTTGGGGGTCTTGGATTTTGATAATTTTTATATATCTTGTAGGTGAATATCTTTTTACTATAATGTTCAAATGGTTTTATGCAATACAGCTTTAGTTTGAGAAAATGAAGCGATAAGATTAACGCATATACTGATTTTTTTAAAAATTATAAGTATAAAATTTTACTGTTTTTAATTTTCTTTTTCTTGCTGCAATCTGTAACATTATGTACATTCAGCAATAGGATTATTTATTTTTCGATAGCTTTTGTGGTCCAAGTCCAGTGACTTAGCCACTTCAAGCAAATAGATAATTTTCTGTTTTTATGTTTGTTTTTGTGCTAAATTATCATTGGTGTAAGTTCCTTTTTAGTCTTGAGAATATCACTCTTGGTTTCATAAGCTCACTTGTGTGGTTTGAAATGCGGTCTTCGTATTTAGGCAATCTATACTTTGTTTACAGTGTTTCTTCCTTTATAGTGGGAATACCTTGGTCTTGGTACAATCTCTTATTCGTAATGTACCAAGCAGCATCAGTTATAAATCTCAAGGGTTTAGATTGGAATCTCTGTAATATTTCTGTTTGAAGTGGTAAAAGTGCCCTATAGCTGAATTCCGTATGGTCATGTTGGCTTCATAATGTACTTGGAAAACACACTGCTTATCCACAACAATAACTTGGAATTACTATTCAATATCCAATAATATTTTCTGAGTTGCAGACTGAGAGCTTTGTGCTTGGTTAATATGTGTGTCTTCTAGGTAATTATTTTATTTATGTGTAGTCTAAGATAATTAGCGTCTTCAGCTTGGAGTGCATACTCCTCATTACTTATAGCAATAGCCACCTATCTCTTTCCTTAGTGTATATGTAACATGGACTGACTTTGTATCATTGACTTTAATATGCCATCTCTTAAGCCAAACAGAAATGTTGTTCAGTATTATCTGAAGTAAGACAGAGCTCTTAGAGGCGAGTTTGTCAACAGCAAGAATAACTGTATCATCAACAAATGTATTTTATATAGGAGGCCCTCATGCCAGACATGGGTGAAAAGTCTGGGATATATCTAAAAATGCTGCAGAGTAGTACCCTTTATTTTCAAAACAATCATATATACTGTTTACAAGCCTGTGATTTTGAAGTTATTGGCAGAAGGCTTAATGTGCAATAAGATTTCTGTTCTACATCACTTTTCTCCGGCTTTAGTGCATTGATTATTAGGGCTACCTTCCTTGTAGGTGGGACATGGTTTCTCCAAAATATCAGATTTTATATTTGTGTCAATACTTCAACACCTTCTTCAGGTAATTCCCTCAGAACTTTTGCAGTTATCAGATCATAGCCAGGTGCCTTATAAAAATCTAGTTTTTGTATGGCACTATGTTACTTCCATTTTGGTAAATCTATTTGTGGAAGGGTCAAGCTGATGAGTTGCAGTTAACAGTTTTAAAATATCTTTAGTCTTGCCCATGGAGTCTTCACAGACGTTTGGCTTGAACACATCTTTCAAATGTTTAGCATTTGCTTTAGCCTTTTCTAGATCACTTTCGATCCCTGAATTGTTTGGGTTACATATTGGGGATTAGTACAAAGGAAAATGCCCAATTTCGGCCTAGTCATGAAGAGAGATGAAATATATGAAGAATTTTTCTCTGCCTCTATTTAAAATTTTTACACTTTTGTTTGGCCTTTGAATTTTCCTAGAGTGAAAAAAACTCGTCTAATTATTTAAATATAAAATTAAAATAATTTCATTCGATGGACCCAAAGAAAATTTTTTTTTTCTATGCCATAACGTCAAAGTAGAGATGGTTAGTGACAATTATATATGATATGTTATCGAATACTTTTAGTCATTATTCAGTACAGGAAGCTAGTATCGATTCTATTTAAATACTTGCATGAAAGTGTCAAATATTAAATTGTACCAAATGTAAATGTAATGGATATTTTAAAGAAATGTTAGGAACTATAAAAGTTATTGTTTACACATACAAATAAAAACAAAGTATAGGTTTTGACAAATTTTCAACATTTTCGTAGTTGAGGGGAAAATGTTGAAATTTGAGTCAGAAATACCTCTAAAGGACACCTTTATATATTGGTTAAATTTTTTCAATTCAAGGCCTGCTTCAAACTCTCTGAAATATCCCACTGTAAATAAACTTGTGAAAGCAATACTTTGCTTGTCTCATGGAAGTGCTTCGATATTAAGAGGATTTTCCCTTTCTAGACATGTCTTAATAAGCAATAAGGTAAGTATGAATGAATATGGTTTTAATGCTAGATTGAACATTTTATCTGACATGAAATTGTACAAGAGTCAAGCACACTTGCTTCCTATTACAAACGAACTTCTAGTGTTGGCTAGAAATGCACACCAAAGTTACAAAAGCTACTTAGAAGAAAAAACAGATATTAAAGAATTTATTGTAGAAAAATAAGGAAAAAAGAAATCCAAGGAAAAGCCGCTGATCAACTGCTTGAAAAAGCCACCAAGCGTCTTTAAAAGGAATTAAACGTAAGGTTTATGAAGAAATCACTTTAGCCCAAGGTATGTTAGACTTAAAAGAATTAGAAATGGAGAAACCGAAAAATCAGATCAAGTGGCTACAATAGGGAATTTTACACAAAGCTAAACCTTACTTAACACCTGGTTGTCAATAAAGCGGTATTTTCGTGGCGTGACAAATTAAAAACTTTAATGTGAAAAGACAATATAGTGAAAAATTACTGGTATTTAACAATATTATAATTAAGAAATCAGAATGAAATAAACACTCTGAATAAAGCCGAAGTTTTATTTTGTGGCCTTAAAGTTTTTGCAGCGCAGACCTATTTCTCACAGCTTCTGACATTGGTGGTTTTTCCTTAAGGAATATATGGACAACTATATTTTCAATTGCTCAAACTACAAGTGCATCCAACGGCATAACATTGATGCATATTTATTTTAAATCGAGCTTTAAAAAACTAATGAAACTCAAAACTTTTCAAGACAGACGGATATACATTACAAAATGTCACATCATGTTTATCTATGTTGTATACATTACAGTACAGGTAGGCACCTAGCGTAAGAAATTGGCAGTACGGTTCCCTATTGCAGAAGACATTAATTGAAAAACGACTAAAATATCATCCTGCTTTAAGAAAATGTAAATTGTTTTTTGTAATTGCCAAACACTATTATATTAAAATTTTGCTGTTATGTAGAGGATGTTGATGTTTGATTTATAATTTCAATACTACAATCATATATGTAATAGGAAAAGTAAAATAAAATAATATAAACGATAGCTATGTTTTATAAACGCTAGCCACTTTTCCAAATAATTCCTTAGATAGGGATCTAAGGGATAATTTGAGAATGTTATTTTCTTATATTACCTTACTGTAAGTAATCTAGTATTTTTATTAAACTTTCTCATTCAAATAACCTCTCATCCTGCTCTTATAGTAGGGGTTTGGTTCAAAACAATTTTATTATTGTTTCCCATTGGTCCCTTTATCCCCTTTTGTTTAACCGATTGGTCCCTTTTCTATGTTAGTCCCTTATTTATTTTCAAACTCTTGCTAAAAGGCCTGGTTCCACCATTTCATAAAAATTTACTGATCTACAACTTTCTCTTTTGTGTCAGGTGAGATCCCTTAAATTTTGTCTTCCTGGATTTAAGGCATGCCCATGCCTACTGGTTTTAGCTTGCACTAGGTATTTGACTTTTCTAGTATCACCCATATCTGTGAGGCATTCCGTTATGAAAATAAGTGAAGAAAAAAATAATTTCCAGACCTGGACATGAACCTACAGCTATGTACGGAATCTTTCCGGCTAGGTCGCACTTCACTGTGGTGACAGCCGAGTGTATCTTAACTATTATTTAAGTTACTAGTAAATCTTTTAATTCTATTTTTTTAGGAACAAAAAGGGGTTGCATAAAATTATTTGCACCTTATACACCGGGGTTACTTACCTGCAAACATGTGTAAAGATTATAAAAATCTAAAAAAGTTTTGTAGTCCCATTACAAGTGTCAAAACATAACCTATGTATCCTCTTAGCCCGACAAACTGCATGTAGTCCTCTAGTTTATTCAATTGAAATTGTTATCCTATAAATTTTGTTCAACCTGTTTTAAATTTACGATATTTTATTGAACACTTTACTAAATAAATTGCTCAAGAACTGGCTCCAAACTTAAAATATTATGTTTTGATGATACCAAAACTCATTGCGTTTAACAAATTTTTAACATATACACATTTCAGGTCAACCGAACTATCAAGAATCAACATTTAATGCTAGGACTATACAGGATGGGGGTGATACTGAGTTCACAAAAATTATGGGCCGTCCTGACTTCGCACCTCGCTACCCTGTTTACGCGCCTACTGCACCCCCTCAGTAACTCAATTTTGAGCTTATCTACAAATTTATACAAATTCGAATCATACAATTCTCATATTGACTAACCCGTTATATTACTCAGTAAGTTATTTTAAATTGTATACGATAAATATATAGATTTTATTTAAATATTATTTTTCATTGTCTTCCTTGCTAAATTAAACTACTTTTAGTATAAAATATAACCATGTAAAGGTATGATATGTATATATGTGGACATAGTATATATATATATTGTATATACATACATATATACACACACATGCACACGCACACGCGCGCACGCTATTTTGGCAAGTTACTTTAAAAGTTGGCGTATTTAGTCCAGATTACAAAATGGCATGACACTTGCTATATTCCTTGTTAGATAAGGTAAAAAAAATCCTAATGAAATCAGACTTTATTTTGGCTCATTTTATTTTATGTAGTCAAAATGCTTCGATAGATAGATACAATATTTTGCCAATTGTGAGCGAGACAGAGAATGCCGCCATTCTTACCAAGATGAGTGAGACGGATTGACACATAATTTCTAGTAGTGTGAGTGAAACAGATAGAGACGCCATTCAATCCAAATAGTGACACGTATTCACATGTGTGTGTACACCCGAAAAGAGAAAATTCTCTTTTTTATTATGAAGACAATAGTGAAAACTATGATTATATTTGAGGGTTAAGTATGCAATCGTCAACTGGTTTAAGAAATAGACAAAAACATATGTTCCGATTTAAACCTTCAAATGTTTAATAGAAAAATATTTAGATTTCCTGTTGATAATATTGAATTATTGAATGATGTTTTCTAATATGAGAATAAAAAATGTGAAAAAAAAACTCCAGAACCACCACAATTTTCAAAATGGTTTCCATTGTTCTCTTCAGGACAATGAAGAGAATTACCTCTAATAGATCAAGAATCATCGACATGTTTTCCATGAAATAATTATAATTAAAAAAAATCTCACAAACTTCCAATTTCTTCATTTGCAATAATCTTAAATTGCTTCAATGACTTCTATACTTATTACTCACTAATTTATCTGTCTCATCTATTATTAAAATGTAACAAAGTCAAAGATTTAGTCAAGTTGAGATTAATTGAATATTTTCTTAAATTCAAAGATTTATAATGTTACTCAAATAAAAGAAGATGCTATTTGATTTGCTCCATTATGTATCAACTTCTAGCATCTCAAACTAAAATGTGAGAAGCTAAAACTACAAACGCTTTTCAAAAATGTCTTTAGTGCCATTTTTAGTTTGAATGTGACAAGGTCTGCAAGTCAGTGGTTATTCTTTAACTGTGGATAATTTGATATATGCAAATTAAGTATAATATTAATTTCTTTGCTGGTTTGGAGTTGTGAGTAGCATCGCAGAGGCATATTTAAATCTAAGTGAGGTTAAGGAATACAGCATGATGAAGGGATGTGATGTCGTGTAGGCTAGTCATGTTATGAACATTTTAGAGCGAAAATGTGAATGGAAAGGGATATATTAAGTTTTATTTAAAAGAAGCGGAAATGGCATCAGAAGTGTTTAATTAATATGAAGTAAATATTCAAAATTACAATAATCTTAAATTATTGAGTTGTTCTATTTGTCTACTTTCCCGTTGCTTTCAGTCTTATGTCATTTAAATCGTAATTTGGAGGCCATATTTCAAAAGGTAAATAATACTCAAAATTATGACAATTTGGCTCTAAATAAATAAATGAAGAATTTAAAAATACCATTCTTAAAGAAAGCCAATTAAATGAACGCTGCGATTTTGTCTTCAAAAGTAAAAATATAAAAAGAGTACATAAAAAATATTAAAGAGTATATTACAGTTATTTCACAGATATCATTAACTTTTAAATCGGTAAACGGAATATAATGAAAGCACTAAAAATACTTACTCTTGATAAAATTATAAAGGTCTGTCTGATCAACGTCAATTGTCCATGTGAACATTTTGTATGCCAAAGTGACTGGAACATTCATTCAACATTGCATTTGCTTTAAATGACAATTTAGAATGGATAAATGCATGAAATTTTTTGGTGCGATTACGTAAAATTGTATTATAGGCATTGAATTTCAAACTTACATATCTTACAACTGACGATACCAAGAAGTATATGAGTATAATAAGCATCTTTTAATACGAGCTTATCGCATACATTCATTTAATATTTCGGTAAGTGATGTTTGAAATGTAGTTTTTCGTCAGATTAACTTAGTCTTTCTGTGACAGCTTGTATTCTAAGGGACAAATAGGAAAAGCATCTCTGATATGGAATAGACGAAGAAGGTTGCTATGTATTTTAACTGTTTGAAAAGAGTATAATCTATAGCATTGCGTTGACGGAACCTTAAATAATAATAAACTATAATCAATTTCTAAAACTCAGCATAAAGTGACATATTTAAAAAAATTGGAATAATTTTATGCTACACAGTTACCAACCAAATCATATTTTAATTATTTACCACTAATTTTCTCTGCCATCACTTTGATAATTTCAAAAGGTCACATTTCTGACATATATTTATTCATTCATTTATATTCTATTTATTTAAGTATTTTTAGTGTCTAACTTTTTGTAAGTTGCATTGTGTTCCATTTTTATTTATAACATATGTTTCTTTATTATTCTCCTAAAATCCAGGGGTTATTATCATAGACTTAATATACTAAGAAACTAAATCTATGTTTATTATAAATTTTGTTTATTTCCTTTTTGACGAGACTTCGGCACGTTCTTTAATAAAAGTTTACTTTCCTAAATAAATAACTGCTTTACTTATATTGGTATCCTCAAATTTATGTAAAGTTGTAGCCAAAATACCATAATCCCTTCTATTTTTCCATAACCATTATTTTCCTAGAATATTACTTAACTCACATAGCTAGCCATTACTTTTTTCATATATTGTAGTTTCTTGTATTGGTTAAACTTTCGCACATACAATTATCCATCCATGATCCATCCAGATCCATTACAGTTGGATCATAATCAAATGAGTTTTACATAAAAAATTACACATAATTGTAGTAAATTTTTTGTTATTACAATCTTTATACTAAAACATGCTAAATAGAATGTTTTCTTCTCTATACAGTTGTACAAATGGGATATATTTGCTTAACTTGCTGCCTACCACCAAATATGCATAATTTTGTGGCACTAGTTGCAATATTTTGGTGAAACTGCTTTAAATGAATTAAAATTGATATTTAAAAAAAATTCTCTGTCTTTTTATATAATAAATAATAAAATTCATTGTAGAATTATTTAATTCTGGCAACAGATAAAATTCAAAATTCCATATGAAAACAAAAATCAGAGATCCCTTTACTTATATTTCTCCATCTAATACCCATTAAACATTATAACAAAAGCAATCGGTTTGTTTTCCTATTTTGATACATTTCTTTTAAACACAATTATAAGGCGCTGATCTTGCTATGGATCCAACTAAGATTAGTTGAAAGCAATATACACGGTGTTCGGGAATAAGTGTCGGACAAAGAAAGACATTATTCCTTGACTAAAAAATAGTTCATGGTCGATAAAAATAAAATTTAAAAGATGATTTTTTTTTCAGAAAATTGAAAATAATATTCATAATTATATGTCATCTTTTTCGTACACCCTATACTTGCGTACATCGTTCAGCACCGTTCAGGAGAATAACCCCCGCGAACAGCTACGAAGACATTGCCACTGCGGGTAAACACCTCACTCTGGGCAAGTACTGGGTGTGTTAAAAAGAGTTATGTTTAATATTTTTTTTGCACTCAATTAGAAAAAGGGCGTGTTTTACATTTTCTTTGTCCAACATCTATTCCTGGGTGTGTATAGGTTATCAAAAAAATAAAAATAATTTTGTAGTTTAATTTTGTAAATGTTGTTTATATGAACATTTCTATAAACAGTAAAAGTAAAATATACTTTTAATAGAAAAGTAAGATATATTTACCAATTTTATCATATAAGGCACACCACAATTAGTAATTGGAAATAAAATTAAGGTTGAAAAATTTTCGATCCTAATAAATATTTCCGAAAATATATTACTAATAAGTACAAACTAGTATTGTGTGTTTAGTAGTTTAGCCGACATTTTATAGTGAAAAGTTAAAATTATATAAAAATTATATAATAAATTTAAGGTTCATACTGAGTAAGTAAATATGAAACCTTTTCATTACATTTAAAAGAAAATGAATTTTACATAACAGATATTCAATCTCCATACATTAGGATTCAGTGATGCTCAAGTTTCTCCGGCGGCACAACATCAGGGTTGTACGGGTAAGATTGTTCATTAGCTATACCTGTAAAACACATACATATTTCAGAATTTATTTTTAGGAGCAAAAATTTTCTTACAATATTTCATTGCTTTATAAATAGAAAAATATACATTGTTTCTCACATTAAGGTGTGCATTAAATTATTATCTCCTGTTAATGAAATGAACAACAATAACAAACTAATTATTGAATATATTTGGCATTAATTTTGTAGAAATTAATTTTTCACAATTAAATGAAATTACGTGATGTAGTATTATTTCTACTTTCTTTAAGTTCTTTACCACGGCCTAGGTTTCATTGTATTACATCTTTAGGTGGGTTATTAGCAAAGATATTACGAAACCTAGGTCGTGGTAAAGAACTTAAAGAAAGTAAAAATAATACTACATCACGTAGTTTCATTTAATTGTGAATAACAAACTAACTTTTTTAATAAGTCAAAACTAAAAATTTCCTTTCCTTGGCCTGAGTAATCAGTTTTACAAAAGACGTTAGTTGAACAGGTTCATTGCTACAAGTGAGGATGAGCAATTAATCTCAGTCCTCTGAGAAGTGAAGATCTGATTCATTAAAAAATGAGGTAACTTCTTGGTCTATCATAGGTGTCACTTTTTAACATGCTTTATATTAGCTTCACTCGTATGTAAGTTGAATGTAACGGAAACTTTCAATTCAATTTTCACTCATTTCCACACCTCAAAATTACTTAAAATTTTGTACATGTCAAAAACTGATGGCAATACAATAATGTCATAACTAAAAATTTAGAAAACAAAACTATAGTTTAATAAAACTAAAAAACTCGCTTTAGTTGTGGTATGAACGAAAAGTAAAAAATAAATATGAAGATTTTGATGAAGAGCAAAAGGATGTCTCGCTTAAGTTTTTTTGGATAAATTTAAAATAAGAATAAAGTGGTTGACAAAAATTAAACTTTAATGTAAAAAAATATCGTGAAGTGCTCTTAACTTACATTTACGACAAATGAAACAATACCTCACATATTTAGCCTAAGGTAAAGATTTTCACAAATTTCAAAAAATGCCAATTTCTCGAAAAATATTTTTGTTTACCAAGGTTATATATTTTGAGCCAGACTATCAGCCCTTACAGAGTTGTCATTACTTTGTCCTTTGTTTTCTGTTTTTTTTACAATTTAATTTCCATTAACATTGACAATCAGTGTTTTTATTTGTTTTCTTCCCCATGGAAGACACGTTTATATTTGTTATCAAAAATATGTCAGTTTACGTGCTTTAACCTTTGTTAATTAAATGAAATGCCATCGGGAATGGAAATAAATAAAAATCATCTACAAAATATTTCTAAAATTATTCTCATAGACAAGTTCTATATTAGGTTCAACGAAGCGCACCATTATTGCCATTTATGCTAATTGCTAAACAATCATAACTTATGAAAGATTTTGTAATATTTCAAGTATTCATGTACATTTTTGAATGCATTCTGCATTAATACATTTTTTTATTCATGACAATTACATATTGCAATATCTCCTATCCTATTACTTGAAAACCATATGAAACATGATTACCTGAAGTAACCACAGGTGGTGGATTTGTCCGCCAACCAAAGTCTGCTGAAGCCATGTCCATAGGTAATGAAGGTGATACATTATTAGGCTGCCAATAAATAAATTTAGTTAAATTTATAATTTTATTTGACTAAATAAGAATTCATAATATTGCATGAACAAGTCAGTTTTAAAATCAACATTAATATAGAATAATAACATTAAATTTAAATGCAAAACACAGTTCTTTCGCACAGTTTTACAGTTTTTCGTTTGTTTAAATTTCATCGGGGAATGCGAAAGTGGGTAAAGAGTCGTATTAATGAACGAGTTGGAAAATAAATTTTAATATAAGATATAACCATTACATTACAATGCAAATCTGAATAAGTACCACATGTCCAGTAAACAATTATTTTCACATTGCCAAAAGTGAAAGACAGGTAAATCCAATGACGTTATATTCAATAAATATGTTATACCCACATAAAGCAAACAAAAAAATATAGCACTATGTACTGTTTATGATAAAAGAGATTGAGAGTCAAAGAAAGCATTTTTATAAAAGAGGTATTTGTATTGAAGATGAGATAACCATTTTGTCTTTTGAGAACATTTTTTAATCGCTAATTGACATGTCTATATAGCGTAACATCATTGAGTATACAGATGTCTCTGTTTGAATATTGAAATCAACAGCCTGGAGGAAAGTCCCAGTGCTACACACATGAAAAATAAGGGGAAATGTGGCTTGTTGATAAGATGCAAAATGTTGTGTGAAATGAGAGTTAATAATTTTAAAAATAAAAGTAACTTTATATATATACACAGGTGTCCAGAGTGGCAGATTTCAATGTTTGAAAAATTGTAAAAAAAAAACTACACCTTTAATACAAAGTAGGTTTATTTTAACTTTATAACAACAAATGCGGATTTAATTTTTGAAAAACCACGTTTTCCAAATGGCGGCCATCGAGTCTAGCACGCATGTTTTCAAAAACGCGTTTGCAGAGCGACTGGGGTATCCTACTGACTTCGGCTCGAATATTTTCTTTAAGTTGTGTCACAGTGCTCGGATTTGTTTTGTAAATAACAGATTTTAAGTATACCCATAAGAAAAAGTCACATGAGCTTAAATCGGGTGACCTAGGTGGCTACGGTACGGTACCGTTTCGGGATATGTTTTTTTCTGGAAATAACTGCCGCACTGCATTCATGGACACATTAGCAATGTGAGCTGTGGCCCCGTCCTGCTGGAACCATGTGTTTTGGTTGAAGGATGGACTATTCTGTAGTTCTACTCTGAAAAAGTCATTTAACATCTGGGCATATCTCTCCGAATTCACAGTTACAGTTTGGCCACATTGATTTTCAAAGAAATAAGGCCCTATGATTGCAGATGCAGACATGGCACACCAGACTTTTACTTTAGGCTTATGTAAAGGCTCTTGATGCATTTATCGTGAGTTGTGGACATCCCAGTAACGAAAGTTCTGCTTATTCACATATCCTCCAATGTGAAAGTGAGCTTCGTCACTAAAGAATATGTTGCCCATCCGGGTAGCAGTACGAAATCTCAACAACATCTCTTCCGCGTAAGTTTTTCTTAATTCAAAGTCAGAATTGTGTAAATCTTGAACAATTTGAATTTTATATGGATGGAACTTGAGCTTTTTTCGCATTATTACCTGTAAAGTTGATTTCGGAATTCCTAATATCGATGAACGTGTACGCAGTGATAAACGGGGATTTTCAACGACAGAAACCATAACACGCTCTACATTTTTATCCGTGGCTACCAATGGTGTAGGTTCTGGCCTGGGCCTATTTAATGTTGATCCTGTAGCTCTGAACCTTGCTACCCATGACTGAATGAGGTTGATCGATGGTCCATCACGTAATCGACGAATACTGTAACGATTATTAAATCGACGGCGTGCTACAGACAGCGAAAATCCACTCGAAATGTACGCCTTGACGGCAAAAGCGCGGTGCTCTCCACTCCACTGTTCCATGGCTACTAAAACATCCGCACCGCTTGCGCTTCTAACGACGCCCCCCGTGCCCCTCTTATGTGTTGCGTTCAGAAACTATGTTTGTTCAAACTTTGAAATCTGCCACTGGACAACCTGTATATATATATATATATATATGTATATATATATATATACATATATGTATATATCTAATATATATATATGTATATATATATATATACATATATATATATATATATGTATATATCTAATATATATATATATCTATATATATGTATATATATATACATATATGTATATGTATATATCTATATATATATATATATATATATGTATATATATATATATATATACATATATATGTATATGTATATATATATATATATATATATATATATATATATATATATTTATATATATATATATATATATATTTATATATATATATATATATATATACGGACTATTATGAGTTACATTTATAGTTCAGTGTTAGGTATATTCCAGTCCAGTGTTAGGCATATCCCAGTCCAGTGTTATTACATTTATAGACCAGCAGTAGTAGTTTTCAAATGACATTTTTTGAGGATATTGTGTTTTTTCAACAGTTAATGTGCACTTTCTGTTAGAAAATAATTTAATTTTCATTTAGATTATACAATGGTTAGTCTAGGTTACACAATGGTACATTATACAAAAGTAGGTAAGGAACTATTTTAGGTGTAGAAAAGGGTCGGTGCAGGGCAGGTAATGGCCGAATGGCAGATGTTTCTCTACGCCGAAACATTTTATTTTCGGCTCTGTGTCTGCGTAGAACTATATTCTGAATATTATTTTTGAAGTGTTTTTCAAAATTATAGATTATATTTGCTAATCAATTTGACAGAAACAGCAGTGACAACCACAACAATCATATTAAATTTGAGTTTGAGAAATTATTTTTCTTTCTAGGTAACTGCTACATTTTATTAATACATTTTTTTTGTTTGATATTCTTAGTGCGATTGCAGTTTAGTACCAGCGACATTTTAACAATATTTCTGATATAATATGAAAAAACATATACGAAAAATTACTGGTTCAAAAAATATATTGTGGCTTATCATTATTTAATATAAAAAAGGACTATTTTCATACTACTAGTTTGAATCTTTAACTTTTTTACTTAATTCACTTTTTTATTATAAATTGTTAAGTACTTATTATAAAAATATAATGCAATTAAATTATCAAGCATTCACAGTGTTTGAAATTGTTCTTAATACTGTTCTTAATGATGGCAGAATGTTATTGCATCACTGAAAATGGCAATTACATTGAATATTGAGACTATATGCAATCATAACATCCGATATTTAAAAAATAATTAGGAGAGTTATATGTTCATCGATTTTAGTGTTCATCTAGTGAGTTATGTGTTCACCTCTAGAATATTCTGGACTATTCTACAAATTTTTAGAGGGCGAAACTTCCAGCCTTTTGAGCACGTCCTTCAGGTTAAAACGGGAACCTTCTTCATGGATGGGGATAGAGGTCTACCACACCATATAACTTCCTTGATCATGCTGGGACTCATTTTTGAGTTTTAGCAGCACGCTCATTGTACACTTACTTTTATAATATGTATTGAAGAACAATAATTTAGAATGTTATTATATATAGATGCATCGCATGAAATTACAGAAAAGAAAGTAGACTTGCCTGCACGCAGTGTTGCATTGAACGGATAGCCAATTTCAAGTAGCATCAATATTGAGTAACGAAACAAAAAACATTTTTAATGTCGAAAGTCAATAGTCACATCATCAGGATCAAGTTGTTACTACCTTTGACAATATTAATTTTTGACTTTCTTTGAATAAGGAGTTAAATAATTTGGACTTATGAATTAATTTGAATAATGAATGAATAATTTCTTATGCAAACTGTTGCTAATTTCACTAACTAACCAGTCAATCTAAACATTTTTCTAATACGGTTTACAAATTATTTAATTCGTAAATTGTGTTTTAAGTCTGAAGATTTTCCCTTTTATTTTTATAAAGCAAAATAAAAATGAGCTAAAAAATTTTATTAAAAAATTTTATTTTAGTTTTTAGTTTCTTTTACTATTCAGTAGCCGTATTATCCCTGAAGAAATGTTATTGAAAATAATATACTCTGGTCAAAAAGACAAACAGTTTGGTCTCAGCATGACAGTCGCATTGAATCCAAAGCTACTTCTCAAAACTTTCCTCTTTTAGCTAATTGTATTCATTACTATTCAAATGTATAATCTGCAGATTAATTAAAAGTAGACAATGCTAAACTAATAAATGTTGAATACAACTTTAAAAACACAATTCACTTACTAAATTTACATATAAAAAATATTAGCATTGTGCGACAATTATATCCACATAAGCCCGCTCACATGTTTTGCACTCGTGTGACCAATAGTGCTTATAAATGCCATCCTCGCTGATGTTATTGATTACCTGTTACTTGATTAGTTATGTGTCTAACATTTCATTCAGGCCTTTGGTGATATTTCCTAAAGGTGGATATGAAAACGAAACAGAGTGCACACTATGATGAGCAAATGTAACATGTTTAATAGTGTAAAAACAGCGTTTTTGATCTTTTCATAAATATTCATTTAGCTAGTCAAAGATCGAAAAAATTTATCGAGTTACAATGACACAAATGAAAAATTTATTAAATTTATGTTGATACTAAATTATGTTGATATTTTTATATTAAATTTATGTTGATATTTTGTAGTAAAAAATGTATAATTTAATTTTATTTCATTCATTGTATAATCACATTTTTCAATTATGTGATTATGAATGAATATCCTTCCTTAAAAATTTAAAATTTTCAAAAAAAAATTATAATAAAAAAAATGAGTCTCCTAATTTAGATTTTTTATTAAGTTTATATCCCTATTAAGTTTAATAGCATTATATATATCCTTACAATTACCAATTTTATGTATCCATATTTTAACGCTTTAGAGGGTTTTGAGTTAAAATAGCCTTTAAAGAAGAAAACAGTTTATCGCATTCACATTGGCATAGGTGACAATTCATTCAAATTGCCATAAGGCCGTTATCGGGATCCTAAAATTATTTTTTATCAACTAGCATATCAGACAATATTCTAATTACAAAATAAACCATGCATGCCGGTAGCCGAAGGTCTCAAGTTACAAAAAGATATGCACTATTGTCGAATCCTCCTCGGTGAACTGGTGCCTCCTGTGCCGTTTATATGTCTTTCATAGGCTTTGCTTGCTGATATTATAAATACAAAATATAAACACTTGGTTCATCAAAGATTAATCAGATAATTGGAAATATTCAGTTCCTAATCCAATGTCTTGATGGTTGAATCTTCGAATGCCTGTCACCATCAGTTAACTGATCTTATCTGGTGCATCAAGTCGATGTTAACAGTCAATAAATACATTTCATAAATCCACAAGTTTTTTATTTATGTTAATTGGCACATTTATCAAAGATACTATCGAAAGAATTGTTCGCTGTCAAAAATAATATAGCGTATTATATTAACACACCCCATTTTAGTGTTATTTATGCAGCATTAGAATTCACATGTTAAACTCAAGGATGTGCCGTCCATTCAAACATTGCCTGGCTAAAAATCAAGAATTACATACACAGTACGGTTAAAAAAGTCTATACATTAAAGCTATTAAAAAAAAATATTTTGGGGTGGTTATGGGAGACTGTGGGGAAGATCATTTTTGGAATTGTACTTATACTACATACAATTCCAAAAATAAATCTCATTGTTTATCATTTAAAAATTATTACACAGATTATAAGAAGAATTTCTTTGTTGTATTTCTTAAGTCTGACAATTATTATAAGACACATTTATGGAGGCACGAATTTGGAAGTTGAATAAAAATATCTATTTGCCTTTTATGTTGTATCCATGCCACATAAGAACTACTGTGTCAACGGAGTAAGGTGTTTCACAATTGTATTGTACGATTAAGTTTAAAGGAGAATACTCAGGCAGATTGGGAGTGAACGATGCTCGGATAGACTACGTGTCTCTGGTCAAATTAATGACTTGGCCGCTTTCAGCTCTATTATACTAATCTGTTGGACTGAATTCTTACAAAATCGCAATGAAGCAGTTTGATTCTTGCCATTTTGGCATAGATAGCTGTTGTGAGTGTCCACGCAACTAATGATATAGATGAGACAGGTTGACAAAATAAAACGATAAAAATGTAGATAGATTAAATTTGTGTATCAATTATTTATTTAGGAGATACAATTAAACTAATAACACCGATAATTAGTGTCCATTCCTGAAAGTTTTCTATTGGTAGGAATAAAATATAAGATTATAACAGGATATTTAGAGAAATAGTAACAATATATAATAAAAAACATAAGTAACATTGTATAAGAATTAATTGACAGATATCTATATATTTTGTGGTAGTTTGTTTAATAATGTTTGAAAGTGGTTATTGAAATTATCTTTTACCAAAGACTCTTTAATTTGATCTTGGAAGTCAGGAAACAATGTTCTCGTTTTACACGCAAGATCTGCAAGTATTTTCACAGTTAATACCCTGAGAATGTTTAATTCTATTGGAAGTTTACTTGTATTATTTTTATATGCTTAGTGGAGTAGTGATTCTATTAATAAACAAATATTTACTACACTTGGAGACGGTACAGGTAAACCACCTTTCTGTTTTTGAACGATGGTTTACCTGTACCGTCATGATGCAAATTTGCATACAACAAAGCAATCGTCATAATTACACAGACACATATTATATATAAAGGTATAGTGTTCTTTATTCGAAATTTTTATTTTATTATCAAAATTCTTTTTACCAAAGTTCTTTCAGTCTGATTCTTGCCAATTTTTTTGCTTCTTGCTTCATTTTCTTACCATTTTTGATAGCCAATAACATAGATAAATTAAAAATTTCTGTAAATGCATCTAATATCTATGTTTTTTTAGGTACTCATATAAATTTCAATATTTAAAATGCAAAATTCCGTAGTTCGATATATTACTTTCAATTCATTTTTTAACTACGTAAAATCAAACATTTTTGGATTTCTGACTCACAACGAATGGCTTAATATTCCGATCTTTCGGGGAATGACCGGAATATTTGTTGGAATGTAACAATTCCAGAAAAGCCAAGGAATCTGTCATTAATATGCATTAATATGTTATTTATTATTTCTCTAAATATCCTGCTATAATACTCTTTGGGATACAAATTGTTCACCACTTTCTTAGAATGTCCGCGATTTCCGGTACGCGTGTAAATACTGCATCGAAACTAATGGTAAACTGTGTACATAACCAAATTTTGAGATCATTTATTGTTTTCGGAAAAAATGTTACTTATTATGTTACTTATGATGATGTTAAATATTATATTTGTATGAGGAAATATTTCAGAAAAAGTGTTTACGTAGAAAGTAAATTCAAAATCATCTAATTTTGTAATATATACAGGCCTTTTAGTCGAGGTCCCTTTGATTCCTAAAGTCCCTTTAATTTCAAATATACCAGTCAGTATTTGGTATTTAATAGCTCCAAGAATTGAGGGATAACATTCATGCTGTAACAAGTTGCCTCAGTGTTTTGTTTTATTTTCAACGCTGGCACATATATTCTTAATGTAAATAATATATTGGGTATTGTAATTAAACTTTGTGAATGGCATATGCAACCCTTTTTCTATATCTCACATTTGATAGTCCAAGTACGAGATAGAGAAAAGGGGTCACATATGCGCCATTGTATTGACAACCAGAATGTTAATGAGAATATTTTTACACAGGTGGTTTTGCAATAAAACATTGTGTCATGGGGAAGTGCAAGGTGAATGAAAAGTGGTCCAAATGTGCTGATAAAAATTGGTATTTAGTAAGTTCACGGCCTAAGAGAAGTTCAAAAACATCACTGTTGTGCTTGGTATGTCAGAGTGACTTTAGTGTTGACCATGGTTTCTCAAGAGTTGACCAACATGTTGAAACGAAAGTTCATAAGAACAATTGTAGAACAAAACTACAACCTCTCCAACTGAGGTTGGAAAAAGTAGATTCCGCACACGTCATGAGAATGAAGTTGGTTTAAGTGGGGAGACTCAGAGTGCTTATTCTATATTTTACAGAGTTATCTTATAAACAACAATCAAAAACTGTACCACATGGTCAGATGAAACTTGCATTTTCTTGGATCTTTGCTAATATCCCAACTGAAGATGTTGTAATACAACGAAACCAAGGTTGTGGTAAAGAAAGTAGAAATAATACTACATCACATAGTTTCATTTAATTGTGAATGAAGATGGAATTGATGTGGATTGTAAAATCTGTATTGTCACTAAGAAGCATCAGTGATGTTGCAGAGGAACTCTGGGCCTGATGATTTTACTTTCTCTCCATCGAAAATTATATATTTATTTACTAAGGTTCTGAGCCTTACTTTTGGGAGCAACTACGAATGATGCGAGAAGTTCAGTATATACACTCTGCTATTATGGAACAACAAATGAAGGCAGCAAAAAATAAATGCAAATTGCACTACGCTATTGGTCAGCTACTAAGGAAGAGGATGTTGAAAATCATCTACACACTTTTTTCATGGCCCATAAGCCATTGGCATTTTTCTAATTTTTTTTTTAAAATGATGAGATTAAAGACCTGCATCAAAACCTAGTTTCTACAGGAGAGAAAGCAATTCTTCCTTCAAGGAATTTACTGATGATCAGTTGTGATGGGCCAAATGTGAATAAAGCAGTGTTAAAATTAAAAAGAACCAAAGTGTTCGAGCAGATCTTTGATTGAGAGTGGAACTACATGTTCCATTTGCATAAAGTTTATAATTAATTCTAGCGTGGTCTTGAAAATTTTGGATCTGATGTCCTAAATCTTATTATTGCAATATTCCATTACTTTAATTGTAATGAAATATTGCAGTAATAAGATTTCACCTAGTTTTCTCCTACTTTAAAAAGAGGGATCTTTAATCCAATTGCATGAACATACAATTGAACTTCTAATCAAGTTGAAGAATAAGATTAGAAGTCTTGCATTGTACACAACTTCTCTGTTGTAAAACATTTTTTGCCTCTAAATAATATTTATTTTTATTATTGTAGTGATGCCCTCATCAAGAAACTGAAAAATATGAAAGAGAAAGTTGCTGTTTGTTTGCATAAAGGGATGAAATCTCATTTTGTAGAAAGTGCTTATCAGAAAGTCTCAAACTGAATGAAGTTTCTCACCGTGACAGTGTGTTATATAATTCCAGTTGTTTGAAGGGTGGAGAGCTCAAAAGTACTTCCTCTGAATCCAAAAAAGTAACTTTAAGTAATGCTGTATCTTTTGATGTGGATACGGACGGGCATTTTGTTAGATGAGTGGAAAATTTTGAAATTTGAGTCAGAAACAACTGAAGGTGTCCTATTTTTATATATTGGTTCTATTTTTTTAATTAAAGGCATGTGTCAAACTCTGAAATATCCCACTGTAAATAAACTTGTGAAAGCAATACTTGGCTTGTCTCATGGAAGTGCTTTTCCCAGATGAAGATTTTCCCTTTCTAAACATGTCTTAATAAGTAATAAGGTAAGTATGAATGAATATGGTTTAAATGCTAGATTGAACATTTCATCTGGCATGAAATTAAGTTCCTATTTATTTTTTAACTTCTGCTAAAAAGCTTGTATATAGATCGGCAAATGAAAAAGATTCTTTGTCCCTGTTGTCAGGGTTAGATTGTATAGCCTGAAAGGTATTTCTAATATTGATCCTACTTTCGTGTATTTTATTTATTATTAATAGAATTATGTTGCGTCCTTGTGATGGAAATGGGAAGCATTTGTCAATTATTTCGGCTAAGAATGAACTTCGCTTCGTTGATTTATTAAAAAAAGGAAACTAATTTGTTGAGATGAGCAAAACGCATTTTACACGCCGTAATATTATTTGTAGATTTTGATAAAACTGAATTAAGAATAAGGGTATAACAAGGTACTAACATTGCTAAAGGATATTTATCTCGTACTTTTCTCTGAACACGGTTTAACTCTGACGACATAACCGATGCGACATCATAACACTGCACTACTAATTGACTGCTAAAGTCATGAGCTAAATAAATAGATAAGCTATTTGACAAAAAATTTGTTTACGCTTCAACTAACATTTAAAAAACCCAGAAAATGCTCTTCAATATCATTACTTGACACATACCATATTATAGTTGTGAGCTGTTCCTTTCTATAGACATCTGGCGTTTCGTCTATCATATTATTGAAATATATTTAGTGTGAGCAATTTCTAAACTCATTTCGAAAGGTATAACGTCAGCCACAAAACTAATTAAATCAAAAGTATGTCGCAATAATTGAATCACAAGAAATCAAAAACAATAAATTCTCTATGTGATCGCCCCGGTTTACTTAAATAAGACCTTTATTGTGACCACAAAAAGGGAACACTTACTTACCTAAAAATACGGTAGTATCTGTTAACCTTTTTAAAATATTTCTATTTCTATCTACCCTTATATTGTTCCAGATTCGCAATAGCCAGCTGCCTACCAATATAAATGTCTATACGTGAAGAGCCAAAATTTTGTAGTTTTATTGTGCATGATAAATGTTTTTCAGAATTAGCATGTGTTTTACCAGAATTTGTCAAATTACCTAGTAATTTGAAATAATAAATTACCTAGTAATAAAATTCTGGCGAATCACAATCAATGTAAGGGTAGATAGAAATAGAAATATTTTAAAAAGGTTAACAGATATCACCATATTTTTAGGTAAGTAAGCGTAGCCTTTTTGTGATCACAATAAAGGTAATTACTAGGTAAATTCTGGTAAAAAACATTTATCATGCACAATAAAACTACAAAATCATCAAACTACCTTTATTTTTTAACCATTTACTGTACTCAGTTCTGAAAATAATAGGTAAGGCCAGTAAAATATTTTATTTAAAATGCAACTTCCGGCTAGACACAAATACCTGTCATACAAATTAACGTGAAAATGCCATACACTAAATTTATTAGGAAAGTTCAATTTCAAAATTGACTTCGATCTATCATTCTCAATTATATAATTTTTTGGGCTAAAAGATAAATTGGAAAATTCTATCTTAATTTTGATGACCACATGTTGCTCTGTTGACTATCAATAACATTCAGTCGTCGCTTTTACTTTCTTCCGAAAATGCACATTAACAAATATAAACTAAAAAAGTATTCATTTTAATGGACAAATAAAACAGGTAACACTATAATAATATGTATATCTAAAAAGTGGAAAACTATTAAGATTATTTATAAAACTTTTAACGAGATAGTTTGAAAGTGATAGCAAAGATTGTTTTAATACACATTAATTCTTTATGTATTTCTATCTTATAATAAAACATGGGATTGTGTTGGGAACTCTGAATATAGCCGAAAGTAAGCTAGCAAACTGTAGCTTACTCACTATAAATTGATGGCTTGAAATGACGTAATCAGTTTTGATTTCTTATGGAAAACCTGTAAGTCAAGGATGTCTTCTAATTTTAAAGTATATAGGAATGAAGTGTGTATCTTTTATCTAAAATTCCATGTACTAGTAATGTTCGCTTTGCACGTGCAAACTGTAAATCACATATTAAAGTGTGGACTTCGCTTGAATATCGCGAATTAAATATGTTTAAATTTTCATAAATATGTGTTGTATATATGCTAAACGTTCAGGGCACACGCAATTGCTTAAAAGAGACTACACACCACTGATACCCCACACATTGTTTAGATGTCTTGTTCACATTAGAGTCTGGTACCACCCAAAATAAATGTATAAATTCACAAATTCATCTTAGAACAATGATGATTTTATTTCTGCTAATGTTTTTATTTTGCTTTAGAACAATGACACTGAGAGGCAGTTGTAACATTTTTCTTTTAATACAAATTAAAATCATAAGTGGAGAAATTTTTAATTTCATTTATACCCCCAAGATTAACAAAATAATAGAAAATATCAAGAGTGTTGATGCAAAACGAATTATATTTTCGTGTATCAATATAATGAATTGCGATATGCTGAATTGTGACATATATGTACAAAGGAAAATTTTGGATTATCTAATTAAATATCAAATTTAGTTAGTACTACTGAAACAAAAATAATGAAAGAACAGAGTTGGTAAAATTTAACTGGAAGACACTACAAGAAAACTATAAACGATTACCCTAGATTTTGTATTTTTGATGTTTTGAGTCTGTGAAATAAATAGAAGGCAATAAATTTACTTTGTGAAAAATTAATAATTGCAAATAGGTCAATAGAAATATCATGTGCCTTTAAATGTTTAAGATGCCTGAACGTGTACCGAACTCTCGTAGAGTGAATTCTACTTGCATTAGCCGGATTACTTCTCTTAAAGTAATTTATCAAATGATTGACATTGTCTTATACTAGAAATATGCCAAAAGAAAATATTTATAGTAATAGTGTGCAAAAAACAATATTAAAAAAATCTATGTATAAATCACATATATACAAATTCAACTGAAAACATTTCAAGCAGATAGTGATATCGTACAGGCAAAGGTTAAGGTGTACATAATCACTATGAAATTCCAGTGATACTTATGACATAATGGTAGAGGAGGATAACAACATGCATATATGTCACATAGCAAGTATGTCATATTTTTGATGTCAAATTTCTTACCATGTGATACAGGTATCAATTGGTTTAGGCAGTCACAAACATATACATGTTTTGACTGAGTATTTATACAATTGGGGACTGAATATATAACAATGCGTGAAACTGTACAAAAATTTATATGTAAATAAAATGCAAAACTTTCTTTTCAATAATGAAGTTTTCAATACTTCGGTTTAGTTTCCTTTATCAAATTCTCATGGGTAGCATTGCTTATGAAAATTACTCGTAAACTATTATATTGTTAAAGAATTTTAAAGAGTTGTTTTTTTAGAAACTATATGAATCTTACCGTATAAGAAAAATTTTAAAAAGAGATAAGTGTAAGAAATAAAAGAAGTGAAGGAAATAGGAGAAATTTGCCAAAAACCATCGCCACAGGCACAGTAATCAAGATAGATGCATGAAAAAATTTAGTAGTAAACATTCATTGACTATGTTTTCACCATAATGAACACTTATCTTAAGCTTACCATTGGTAAATATGATGCCGGTGGTGGGTAAATCGGGTATGGAGGCATGACGACTCCACTGTTGTTTCCATTAAATGCCTGCTGTTCAATAGTTGGTATTGTTTGTTGCATATTTTGAATAGATCCATGTGTGTCATGAGGGTACTTCATGTCATTGTTTGGTATTTCCTTATCTCTTAAGGGTTGATTTAATGATTCATTATGTAAGGCTACAGTGCCTATAAAAACTTCCTGTGAGTCATCAGAGTTCATGTGACATCCTGGTGTGCATACTTCTACCTGTAGAAAATGTAATTAACAATTTTTATGGCTGGTGCCTTAAGAAATTTGTTTCATAACATATAAATTTAGTTTCTTCTGATTTAGAAGAAACTAAATTTATAGGTACTAACAATAGCACATGTAGAATTTATTTATTGCCTTCTATGTTAAGATACTGTTTGTTTTGATGAATCACCACTTAAATATTTGCTGTTAGTTTAATGAATCACCACTTAATTAAATAGTTGAGTGTTCTTTCACAAGTGATATTGTCAAGCTGGGAATTTTTTAAGGGAAATTGTCAAGTCAGGAATTTTTTACTTCTAATTGTTATTATTATCACTTATATTAATTTTTTACGAAACAATGTAATTGCCAATGAATAGCCAAATATTAAGGGCATATTTAGAACGAAAGCAACACTTGAGACGCTTCTTGAATAATATAGCAGTTACAGGCCAAGTAATTATAAGAACTTTTTACCTGTTTTTGGTCATTTATTTTGTGTTTTGTTGTTTTAATTTCTTGTATATATATATGTGTGTTACATTCATTATTATTTTTTTACAATATCATATTATTGTTGGAGAAGCTAATACATCTGCTAGGAAGCGAATTTAACAATTTTAAGACTAATGCATATGAATACAAAAATGTTTTAATATATAATTTTAAATGTGTGCTTGTTTTCTACACAATTACTGGATATCAAACCAGATTCAGAAACTTTAGGAAAGAAGGCAGTGTTTCGATTATTTAAATTTAATTAAAATGAACTGACAGCTTTCTCACTCTGTGAGTAATATGAAGTTAACATGCGTAGCAAGAATAGATTGCCGTAGGAATTATTAGGAAGCGTTTTTAAAAATAATTTTTAAACAAATGAAAATTGCAATTGAAACACATGTTAAAATATGTTTCTTGTTGTGTATTCAAATATTCATGTGTTTCCTGGTGGAAACTGATAAAGCATTTTACAGTATTGTATAGAAGTCATAAGTAAAATGTAGTGAGATTTCTGAAATAGTAATTTGCATATTAAATATTTTTATATTGTACTTTATTTTTCTACATTTTATTTTTAATTAAGCTCTTATTAGTATTTAATGACATGTGCTGTGGTTGAGGCTGTAAAAGTCAACTACAAGAATATAATACTTTTAATACTATATAACGGTATGTGTTTTATATAAAAATATAAGGCCCGGTAACCCATGGGCACCTGGGAATGATTTCCAGCCGCTCTTTGAGCGGGATTGAATTTGGTGTCTTGGTTGGCTGTACTCTTGTAGCAATAAGTCCACTATATGTATCAATCATGTGCATTAAATAAATAAATAAATATAGTGATTAACAGCATAAAGACAATTTCTGTAACATTTGAAGGTGCAACTGTAAATACGTCAACGGCAAATTAGTTGGACAGCGAATGGAATTGTAATAACTTTTAAAATAAGTGGACAACAATTAATGATCTTGACGTAATATAAAACTTGTAAGAAACACCTTAGACGAGAAAAGTTTTACTTGATGGCAACGGTGATGAATTATCATGGCTTTACTTAGCAATTCAGTTGCCGATGGATTTGATTCCAGGAATTGAAAAATGTATTGTAACCATCACATTTAATAGAATGTTTAACAATTTGTTAGATTTTTTGAACTACAGAAATCTAGCTGTCGATGGATGTAAAAGACCTGTATGTTCTTTCAATACAAACTATGCTAAAGACAAAATGCTCAAAACGGAACTTTGTATTAACAGTTTAATGACTGATCGTGTTTTACTCCTTAATTTTAGGAGAAAAATGTAATTTATGGAAATTTGTATCTATTGTATTTACAATATCTACTATTTTTACATTCATAAAAAATATGTCTCACTTATAAGCCTCCATTTTTGTTTTTTAACTTTATACAAACTGTCCTAAGATTGCTTAGAAAAATTTTTGATGCTATAAGTTAACAATAATCCCTCAGCAAAATCATTCATATCTGTTTACAAAAATGATTAGTTCACGCTGATTTTAAAATAAGCAGAAATGGTAATTGTTTCCCACTAGACGATAAAGGAATTCTGCACAACAAAGCCAAAAGGGCACAATACATGGAAACAATAAATCATCAAAGCAACAGTAGAAGTAGTTGTTGGATGATGAGCTTAGGCAATATACAGAAAATATTATTACTTATGCAGAGGTGTATATTGCACAAAAACTAAAGAACAAAATTCTTTATGAGTGTTGCTATCAGATTTTAGTAGGCAAAAACTCCAAAAATAGTGGTGATTTGATTGAACATAAGATAGAGTGGTGTTACTAATGTATCGATAAGTATTATTTTAATTTGTAAGTGAAGTGAGAAAATATTCACCATTATTTTAAAACTTTAGGTGCAGTTTATGTTGGGAAACCAAAAAATACATTTAAAATGACAATTTTAGTTTTCGATTTTTATTTTCATATACGTATACATTACAAGCTCTTATTGATTTCTATTTTCATATCTATGTACATTATAAATGTAAAACTATCAACACCTTCTGAAAATGTAAGAAACTTCTACATGAAAATGGTCCTATTTAATGGTCAATAAAAAGGTGAGCCACTTGTTCATTTCTAAATGCTACTTTACATCAAATGAGCACAGGACTGATTTATCGTTGTGCAGTGCTAATGAAGAAAATACAAGTCGATATTTTTGTATTAAATTTGGTAGTTTATTATTAGAATTAATTTAAGGCTTCTCAAGCTACTATTTACGATCATTTAGCCATTTATTTTCAAATAAAGTAATTATAAAACAATTATGGGAAAATGGAAATCTCTTTATCATGTGAAAGTCGATAAAACACTAAATGCTAGACAATGCTACTGCTCTATATATACATATATAGAATTGTACAAAGTGTAATTATTTCATTGTCATGTATTAGTTTTAATACGCATATCTCTATTCAAGTCACGATTGTTTTACATTAAAATGACCAGATCGCATATATTTTAATATACCATTTTCATAAATATAAAACTTAACTATGTTAAAATACATTTGGGAAATTTAACTACTTAATTGTTTGACAGATGTTAAATGTCCAGAGATTATAGCTAGATTGTGTTTAACTTACCTTAAAAAAATGTTGAACTTCAATTATACGGCATGTGGTTATATTATATACATCCTCTGGTATTATGTAGTCAATTGTCCAACTTCTGGTTGTGCCTACGGGAATGGGACCTTTTTTCACCACTAGCACTTCCTGTTCAAATTCTTTTATTTTATGGGAAGGTGATGTCACATGGAAAGTCGTTTTCTGAAATTATTTTATTTATAGACTAACGACCTGCCTCTACTTCGTAGAGGTGCAATTAAAGTATTTGATTAAGGTTTTTGATATTTATGATTTCTTTGGTTAAGATGGTCCTGCACATTATTTCACTTTAACAAAAATATAATAATGTACTGCAATATGATGCACTTCCTGTTCCCTCTCTGCTAAAAGCAAATACAACATACAGAACATCATCAAAATGCATTCGAAAACCTTTTAATTCAAAAATGTCTTAATTTCTATTGATTCAGATTATAATATTAACATATAAAGGAGTCCAATTTTATTGCAATGCGGTTAACTCTGTTCACGGTTTACGATTAATATTCATAATTTATGTATGTATTTTTGTTAGTTTTTGTAAATACACATCGATTGATTAACATATCATTGTACTGAACACATGCTAAATGTAGTAATTCAAATCTCAACAGATTGAAATGTTTGCAAGCAATTAGTAATTAACATTCCTTTAAATGTCCAAAATGTCAAAAGTGGTTCAAGAAATTATTACAATGAATATTAATAGATAGAAAATTGTTCCAAAAATAAGTTGTGGGTGTATTAATTTTAAGTAAATACACACATATGTGGGTAGATTGTGATTATGCTTAAAAATTGTTTTATTTATGAAATTAAATTTTTTTTTTTATTCAAATTAATTTTTGTATACAACTAATAAATTACATTTTCTATTAAACAAGAATTGTTGAAATCTGTTTGAAATAAAATGAGACAACGCTCACTCATATGATATCAAGCAGCAAATAATTATGGCATTTAAATACTCACAATTATTGGATTTAAATGAAAACTGAATTGAAATTATTACACGGCACAAGCCGCTCTTATATCCATTTGGATGCTTGCTATCATCTGGGTGCAGTGCAAAGCCTCGAGTGCATGTCCCGACCATTGTCAAATTTAATCGCAGTAACAATTGTTATGAAAGGCGGTCTGCGAAGAAATTTTAAAAGGGAACCGATACTCTTACGCCAAAATCCCTTAATTCGACCCTGATCGGTAATATTTGCTGAAATTAGTGCAATATTCAAAGACAACAATAGTTGGACACCTAACTGGAAGATTACATATTTCCTGATGGCTGCAAAGAAACTATCACATATCGCGCATAGGTGGAACAAATCAAATAAGGTTACCTTTACAAATAATTGGGAAAACATTATTGTAGTACTTGTGATGCACAAAACTAAACAAGTAGATTAATTTAACAATTAACTTTTATACCAACATTTTAATACTTTGTCTATACTTTGTTTTTGAATTAATATAAACAATATTTTATGTTGTATTTCAATCTACGCTATTCACTTAACTATGTTAATTTTTGTATTCCACTAATATTACAAAAAGAAAATTTTTGTTTGTTTTTAGGGATTTGTGTAAAAGTACTAGTAATTCGGTTGTCATACAACTTTCGTAATATGATAGTTTATAGTTTTCTGATTGCCATCTGCTGTATAGTATGTATATATATTGTATGATTATTGAGATATAGTTAGTAATGCCAACAAAGTCAGAGAAAAAATTGTTGGTATAGGTAATTTCGTGATGACCGCTGGCGAAACTATTAAAAATACATTGACACGATGCATAGGAGAATTGTAGATCTCAAAAAGGCCTACGGGAAAAGTCTGCAACAGTATAAATCTTTTATTAATACAAGTTTAAGATAAATTAAAAGGATTTTGAAAGTAAACAAAGGTAGAAATGTATATTTTAAAGATGGGAGAAAAGGGCAGGGGAACTTTGCACAGAAATATCACGAGCCATCATGTTATGGTGCATGATGCAGACATCCAAATCAGAAGTGTCCAGTGGCCTGTTCGAATGATTGATGAATCACTGTATTCTAGAATAATTAGGTGTATTTGTTTTACGTTAGCCTTTTAATTTAATTGGGTTGTTAACATGTTTCTTTAATTGTTGTTAACAGATTTTTAAAGGCTTACATATTTATATTATTTCCATTGCCAACATATGTAATTTTTAGGTTAGGTTATGTTTAATACCTATTGTTTTATTGCTTTGGTACTTAGCTGTGCAGTTTAGATATAGATTTTTCGTAGATTGCAGTTGTTTATTTTTAATATATGTTTGCCTGCATAGATTTATTGAAATTTCTTTAGCTTGTAGTATAGACATAGTTTTCCTAAAAACTCAAGGCCTAATATTCAGTAGCGTGGGTGCACATTTAAGCAGAGAATGCTTTTTACCTGAGTTATTTATTTCATTGTCTGGAAAAGAAACAAGAAAAAAAAAGTATTTTAAAATTCATTAAAGACAATTAATTCCCTACAAAAAATCTAAATTTATAGATATTTCAGTTGATATTGAGTTTATGATTGATCTGACTGATTGTGATGCTTTTACATTATCGTATCATTGTAATAAAAGTAAAATGGTAGACTTCTCATGGTGAGAAAACCTTAATCAAATATCTCAATTGTACCCATATAAAGCTGAGCTGGTCGCTAGTTGGTATTTCATAAAACTATTTTAGTATCTTTTAAATTACAAATCTTTCATATTTAAACGTTGCAGTTGAGTGGAAGAGATTACTCAGGTAACAATATTTTAAAAAGTATTTTTTACCTTATTCAGAATTAATTTAATCTTGTTAATTTCAATGTTGCTTAGATTCTGGCAGTACACTTCTACAGGAACAACTTGGTCGGGTATAAAACCAGACATGGGAAGTTTCACTTCCGTTGTCACAGGCCCAGACTTGCACCAACAGCAACAGTATGTATCTTCTAATTGAATATAAATAGGCACCTTCCAACACAATATGCATTTTTATTTATATACAAGAAGTCCTCATAGGCTCACTATACTAATTGTATTTCTTATATCATTGTTAATATTGCAAATATTTGAAAAACGTATATCATAAATACAAGTATAAATACAAGTATTTCTTATATCATTGTTAATATTGCAAATATTTGAAAAACGTATATCATAAATACAAGTATAAATACAAGTATTTCTTATATCATTGTTAATATTGCAAATATTTGAAAAACGTATCTCATAAATACAAGTATAAATTACTTTTGTACTTTTTAATTATCATTTTAACCATAATGTTGGCGCACACATTTTTTGCTTGACTGACAAAATTTTTTTGACTCAGACTCACGATGCTGTTTTGCAACTTTTATAAATTCAGATTAGACCTGAAATTTTCACTAACCTACTAACAATGTGTAAGCATGGAAAGTTTGGTTAATTCTTTAGCGACAACATCTACTGTGCGAACATTGAAAGTGAAAATAATGCCAAGGGTTTTTGAGATCTCTGATAATGAAATTGATCTCAGACTTCCGAAATCCAAAATAGCGGGTTCAAAATATCACAAAACATTATTTGTGGGAGTTATTCAAACTCCTAAATTGGTGATATTTTCTATTTTCATTTTGTCTATTATTATTATTATTTGATTTACTGTCAGATATTTATATTCAAATGGATTGCATACGATTTTACATATTACAAAAGACTAATTACTTAGAAGGAATGATAAATATGCGATATGCAATTATCTTGTGATGTCATAAATAGAAAATGAAACGTATTACTTAAAGGCATTTATTATGATTCTCAATTTTTTTTATTTAGCACTTTTAAACAGTTATTTACTGATTAAACTATGCAATTGCACCTCACCTAAGTTGTGGTAATTAATGAAATAATTATTCTGCTTGTAATTTTCAAGTAGTATAAAATTAATTTAAATATAAAATTAAACATTATATAGTATAAAATTAAACATTAAAGCCAGATTATGACTTTTTTAAGTTTTTCAAATCATCATAAAATCCAGAGAAAATCCCAGGTCCAAGCGTTAATTGGTAACCATACATAAATTAATTTTATACTACTTGAAAATTACAAGCAGAATAATTATTTCATTATGTGTATAATGATATAAGTGATAATGCTCACCTTACATTTTGGATCAAGATTTAGGTCCAGTGGTGCAATCACTTTGAAGGTATGGTTTTTTTCCTGGTCAAATTTCCATGGACGATCAACAGTCACTTTCATTTTGTATTCAATACGCCCACATTCTCCAATAAATGATGACGGTAACTTTGGCTCCAAATGAAATTGAAAGTCGTAGCAATAGTCACCTGGTTCTAGTTCCAATTCACCTTATATAAGAAAAATAGGGAATCGTAGTTAAAAAATAAATAGAATGAGAAAAATAAATACACAACGAATGAAATCTATAGTATTTAATTAATATTACCTACAATATTAGTGGAGCAGGTCGTCCTTTACGTTTGCATATTTTACTTATTTCCTCTCAGGAAATTTCACTATTGTAGATTATTGGATGTAATTCGAATATGCGGATGGAATTCATATTTTCTAGTTTTTTTATATATTGTCCTCAATAATCCCTCCAAATACAAGATCAATCTCATAATACCGCAGTATAAAATAGTAATAAAGAATTATTAAGTAAGTGCGTAATGCAGCTACAGTGTTTCTGTTCAAAATCGTCTAAAATAGAATAAAAATAAAACCTTACGTAACAAGATCCCATCTATGGTCTTAGTTTTCTAAGTTAGTAATGAAGTTTTTATAAATAAATAAAAATAAAACAGGACTGCGAATTGTAATATTTTAAAAGTTGATTTGATATGAAAAAAGTTTGTTTTGTTATTTTCCATTTATGAACCTTTTCTACTTCGTTTCTGTGGATACCCAACAAGACATACAGATGTTCCAACAGTCTTCACATCTCCTTTTATCATACATCTTGATGGAACCATTCCCCTTGTTCTCCTAGGTTTTTTGTCATCTCTATTCTCCTAGGTTTTTTCAAAAATGAAAAAGTCCCCTTCCAGATTTATATCGCATTCTAAGTTTTTATAGTTGTATATAATTTCTTGAGCAATACTTTTAAATCCTGCCCCACACAATGTAAAGAATCATTATTAAAACAGAAACTAAATAATAATCTGTCATGAAATGTCAAACTACTCCATGTTGAAATTCCTAAAGCTAGGATAAGTTATGACTCGTGACTTCGGTTCCTCAGTGCTTCAAATTATAATTATTTAATATGCCAAAGCCACATTTGCAAATGCTATGTTCGATAAATTAATTAAATTAGTGCATAAAAAACAGGTGGCAGGAAGTTCAACAGTCTAGACAGATGAAATAAATTGTGACTTTGTTCTCTCTCATATAACCAAACCCAAGACTGAGGAGTTATTAACTTAATTATCTAATAATTTAAAGTACTGATTGATCAAAAGCAATTTCCATCAGAGTTAAAGGGAATTACATCGAACCAAGACCATTATAAAATCTAAAGAAAAGAAGTGAGGATAGTGACCTTCCATTTTTTTATATACAATTGTAATATTGAAATACTATGAAACTTTTTTAATATTTCCTCCAACATGTGTATGTAAATTACTTCACGAAAAGATCCAAATGACTGCATATGTTTCAAGGATACTACGGACCAGGAAGTTGAATAAAATCACGATACACTCATTGTCATGGAAATTATGGATATGTCACATGACACTCTAGACCTTCTGTCGGATTTCGACAATATAATTGTGAAATGTTAGATGGTCGTAATAATCACACTCAAATCTTGTACAGATGATACCTTTTATCAGCACTGTTCCATTTAACTGATAATTGCACCAAGGGTAGTCAGTTGTAGGCAGGAGTATATCATCATTATGCATTTGCTTTCTTTACAATATAGGCTTATTGCTTTTACTCTTTTGAGGTACCGAGTCAATATCACTTTCAAACAGATAATAATCACATTGTTTTTCTACCCCCAAGACGAGTTACAAATCATCGGCAAACAGAAGACAACAAACAGTGCTTATAAGGAGAGCAAGTGTTTAATCATAACGAGAAACAAAAAACCGGCCAAGTGAGAGTCGGAGTCACACACAAAAGATTCTGTTGTACTAAACAATATTAAACTTATAAGTTTGTATAAAACAAGGTTATTGCTGCGGTTGGTACCAAAAATATCCCACGTACCGAAAACTACAGAACGTATCTTATTCCAATGAATTTTCCTTGAAAGTTTATTTTAAGTTCTTAAATTTTTTTCAGAATTTTAGACACATTAGTTGGAAAGTTAGAGTGGGTGGGGGACAGTTTTTAAAATTTAGAAGTGCATATTTCACCAATTATTGACTTAAATAAAAATTTATTTTGGTATCTCTATATAATTTTTAAAATACCTGCCTAATGATAACCCACATGCCTAAGTGCACTGGATTTTTTTTTCAGTTATATGTATGGAGTGCCACCCCTGATACTATTTTTTTCATAATTCGACTATTTCAGCAGTTCACAGATTCACAGAAGACACCTACAAATTTCATCTATATAGTGCCAATAGTCTCTGAATAAAATGGCTGTGATATATGGTCAGACAGACAGACGGACATGATGAGAATATAAGGTCTCCCATTTTGACATTTGGCTATGGAACCTTAAAAAGGCCTAAATCACTACCTTGGTTGACTCCAGATTCGGCAATATAAGGCCGTGATTTGCAATTTACAAACTGGAAATATTATTTTCAAACCCAAAGTAATTGACAACAATTTTAGTAGCTGAATATCATTGTTGATTGCAGTCAAATGGCTTCTTAAAATAAAAAACTCACATCTCCCTGCCATCTGCCAGAGACACATCATCCACAAGATTAGTGAGAGACGAACAAAAACCATACTGGCGTTTAGGACAAAAACCATGCAGTCAGCTGGCACTGAACTTAGGAATACAGATGGCGATGGAAAGTGACTTCAAATACTTTAATAAATGTAGATAACTCTGCTACAGGTCAATAGTTTCTAAAATCAGAACTGGAATCAATTTGATAACAGGTTTACCTGGGAAATTTTCCACAACGGATGGATAAATTTTGGAACTTCTGGAATAATTTATTATAAATATAAACGGTTTGATGAAGATGTCAAAGTGGTCCTCAATTAAATATCTCCCATATTATCAGGGCCCCATTTGATTGGAGTTATTTCAATGCAAGCTCGATTATAGAATAGTCTACCCTCAATTTAAAATTCATATTTAAAATTTTTTTACTAAAGTTTGAAATGCACTGTAACTCTTTAGCGTTAATAATATTTAGATAGTGGAATTTTTATGGTTACATATCATTTGCAAATGCAAATATTTTATATTTTATCACTAGTTATTTTTGAAAGATTTAAATATGAGAATTTTTATAGCAAATCACATTTTTAAATTTTTTAAAGAGTTAGAGAGACACTAACTTTTAGTGTTAATAATCAACATGAATAATAATCAACTGAATATTTTTTTGTGTTTGTGTGTGTCTGGGTCAAGAAACTTTGTAAAGTTATTCAAAATATCTGAAAGGGGTAAAAAAAGTGATCCTTGGAATTATTTTACGAAATATAACGGAATTTGTTGGAGAAATAATGGATGTTTAATGTAATACATCCATTATTTCTCAGTTGGTCTAATGTTGATTATTAACACCGTTCAAGGTAATAAATTTACTAATTATTCTTATGTTACAATAATGTGAAGTTCTAACACTATTTTTACAATGCACTACTAGTTTTACTTAAAATATTCTAATTTGATTTATATTATATAATATTAGGAGAAAAATTTTAAATTAATTGAAGGAGTTCAGTACAATCCACATATAGTGTTGTTTTCTATATTTATTATTGACATATTGATGACTAAGATTATCAAGTTTAATTTATTGTGTTAATATAAACATTTGAGATGCTGGAGTCTAGCGATGGGCGCTAATGCTATTTTACGTTAATTTTAATCCTGCTAACGTATTTACATTTAGCATGCTATTGCTAAATGCTAAATTAACAAACTATTTTTTGACAGGTGCTATTTGCGAAGTGTATTTATTACGCGTATTAGCGTTAGCAGTTTATAACATTGAACGCTAAATTAACAGACTATTTTTTGACAGCTGCTATTTGCGAAGTGTATTTATTACGCGTATTAGCGTTAGCAGTTTATAACATTGAACGCTAAATTAACATACTATTTTTTGACAGCTGCTATTTGCGAAGTGTATTTATTACGCGTATTAGCGTTAGCAGTTTATAACATTGAACGCTAAATTAACAGACTATTTTTTCACAGCTGCTATTTGCGAAGTGTATTTGTTACGCGTATTAGCGTTAGCAGTTTATAACATTGAAAGCTAAATTAACAGACTATTTTTTGACAGCTGCTATTTGCGAAGTGTATTTATTACGCGTATTAGCGTTAGCACAGTTTATAACATTAAATGCTAAATTAACGAACTATTTTTGTGACAGATGCTATATGTGAACTGTATTTTTATTACGTATATTAGCATATTTTGTTTAGTACTTTTACGAGTTGAATTACGTCTGATATAGGCATTGAATGACACTTGCAGTTATTCGTGAGGTCAAAATATGTGACAAATATTGCATTTAACAGTTAAAACTGCATAAACAACTCGTATGAAAACTAAGGCAATTTTATTTTCAATTTTTAATTCTATAAAATCATTAATGTAAAAAGGTGGCGATAACAATCACGCAGCTATCTCAACTATCATGCTTTTATGTTAAGGGTGGTAAGAATATACCTATGTTTTAAAAATATCTGAACAACTGAAAATATTAAATGAGGTTCTGATGTCAACCTCTAAATTCCAAAGTCCTGGTGCTTACGTGTTGTCGGGATAAACGCATGTCAGGGGTTTCGTGCGTTAATATAAACAATAGCGGCGAAGTTTTTGTTTATTATTTGTACTTGCATCTTTACAAGTGTTCTAAAAACATTTGGACGGGTTTTAAAATATTATCAGATAACATCTTGGCATAAAAGTAAATGGACAATAAATGACTGCTTATTCGAATTCCTTTGGAATGGTTTGCGTAGAGTTGATTGGAAATACATTACAATTATAAACTTACATTAGTCACTTTAAAACATGCAAGTTATTATTATTATATCGTCACCTCTTCATGTGTTTATTAAGTATTTACATGTTGACAATATATTTGTTACTTAAAAATATTTTATCCTTCTCTTATTATTACTAAATAATAAAAATAGTTGATCCTTGTGAGGGATTACTAAATAATGACAGTAGATACAGATCTATAATGGTTTCAGCCTCAGAGTCCTGAATATTAGTGGATATAGAAGCCTGCTCGGAATGCCTATCACTTTATTCATTCTCTTGTAGTTGGGTTAAAGGCGTTGTATATACAGATAGGTGCTTAAACCTTAAATGTGTTTTTAAATCCGTTATGGGCGACTTGTAAGCAAATGTTTTTTACATAGGTTACATATGGCAACTCTTATCGGAGAGACTTTGTAAAGATGAAGCTATCGTTGACGACTCATTTTCAAGTTTAAAAAAATATAATTAATACTAGAGTACTTTCACAATTGATTAAGGGGAAACAATTTATGGTAAAAAAATGAAAACACAAACTAAAATGTAAAGACAATAATTAAAGTTGCAAATAATTGTTTTTGTATAACTATTAAAGTAATCTTTAATTTTAAACCTATGATATAATTTTAGATATAAACAATCACTAGAAATTTACAACCTTAAATGTATACTTATAGTAATGAACTAAAGAGTTATGCTGTTACTGTATCATTTATCAATCAATTAATATATTAATAATATTTATTTACTATTTTTTATCAATCAATCAATATATGAATAATATTATATACAATATGTGCACTCAGCTTTCTACATGATGTAAATAATATTGTACCCACCAAAAGTAAACAGTCTGCTATAACAACGTATCAGTTATGCTACATGTTAGCATTAGTTGCTAAATGTAAATAGCATGCTAACACGTATTTTGTAATTAGCATTTAGCATAGCATGCTAAATGCTATTTATGTCATCCCTACTGGAGTCCATATAGAAAATTGTAAACAAAGGCCATTGCGTCACCCATTTTCGGCACAGTGTCTATATTTATGTATGGGTATGCGCCTAAATACATTAACCTTTAATATTAATAGTTTTGGTCAACAGATAATTGTTGTGAAATTAATAGGTGTTAAAATTTATCATGATTAGCATAAATGCCCACCTCTAATTTAAACTGTATGCGCCAAAAACAAAACATTTCATGATGGTTTACACTAATCCACGTTTACAAAATTTATAGATGGAAACAAATAAAATAATGAAAGCCAAACTTGTTCATTGAGTTACGCACAAAGGGGTTTAAATTTCGAACAGTAAATATACATTTCATTCTAAACAAAATTTTGAATTGCCCTATAATACACTGTTCAAATGTTATAAAATGCATTAAATTAATGAGGTACACAAGTTGTCCGTATTCTAATTGGAAAAAAAATGATAGTAGAAACCGCTAGAATTGTTGTCTAGGAATTTATAAAACTGGTAAAATGGGAGTCGGACTCGCCCTATAATGATTCCATGTGTACATTATGTATATTTATATGTACTTTGACGTATGAATTTTCTAAATTAAAGAGCATAATGTTAACGTAAGATTTACTTATTTATGCTATATTTTAAATAATGCGATAGAGGACAATGATAAATAAAAGAACTTACTATTTTATTACTCATAACATACAAAATTTTAGTTCATTGTAATTTTAAAATTTTAGTACATATATAGGTATTGGGATTACCAACACAAATCTGCCAATAAAAATGGTCCAATTTCAGCCTTTTACATTATTTTCATTAAAAATAAATTAAAAAATATATATTTGTACTTTACTCCAACATTTCTTTTAAATCATTTGTTTTAGTCATCTGTCAACAACTCTTCAGCCTGATGAACCTAGATGGAATTTATTTTCTCATCCCCCTTTTATGTTAGATATATGTAAACTTCCTTACAATAAAACTAAGCAACACCTCGAGCATTATTTTAGTTGTAAGTCTACGCAATACATAATATGTGCATTTTATTGAAATAAATTAGTATTCTATTTCGACTTTTCCCGATGGACTGAAAATAATTGCTTTCAACTAAAATATATGTAAACATGGTGATCTGTATTGTTTCTCTAATTAACAGATATCAAACAAATAGTTTTTGAAATCTTTGTTTGTTTGCCTGTTTATCTGTTCGGTTCACATTGAAAAAAAGGGCTGTAGTAACTTTCACTATTTCATAATCTAGTCTCCTGGCGTGATTGTTGTTGTACCAATTACAACAGGTGAGACATAGGGCATAAACTTTCTACAGTCAATAAGAGTCCAAACAAATTATCTACATTTTAACGAGATTTTTAAGAAATCTGGCTAAAAAGTAACCAAATTGATTTTCTAACCAGACAAAAGTGCTGGTCTCTAGCTCAAACGCTACTCCGCAGGGTCACATGACATCTCCCCACTCCACTCCTGCCAGCCGGCCACCTGCCGACCATTCAGTCAGGCCGTGGCTTGTATTTGTGTCAGACTGTGTATCTGTTGCCCATTGGAAAAATGCTTAGGATTTTGAAAGAGCAATGAATTAATGTGAAATTTTCAATGAAACTTAGAAAGTTCACCACGGTGATTTAAGCGGTTGAAAGAGGGACGAGAAGAAGTTGAAGATGACTCACGTACCAGGTGACCCGGAACGTCAACAATAGATAAAAATTGGAAGATTTAATCCGAAAAGACCGTCAATTGAGTATATGTGCGGTTGCTGAGATTGTAGGAATTGATGAAGAAACAGTTCGGCGAAATTTGCATGAACATTTTAACATGAGGAAACCTTTCATGTGAACAAAAAGCCTATTAAATGAACATTTGTGCTGATACTCTTAAAACCATTAAAAGGGACCCTAAATTTCTTGAAAAAGTAATAACATATGATGAATGGTGGTTTTTCACTTATTATCCCTAAATTAAGTGCCAATCAAAGCATTGGACCACTAGTTCACCAAGAATAACGAAAGATTTAATATCAAAATTTAAATTCAAAGCAATGATGATAGTTTTTTATATTCATAGGATCATGTACCTATATCAATTGGGTACCTGAAGGTCAAACGGTGAATAATTGGGGGCACCATCAAAGTGGAACAACCGGAACAGTTGACAATATGAGTACTTATTACTTCACAGAAAAAAATATCGAGATTCTTTTCATGATTATGAAACATTTAATATATAATTATGGTTAAGAAAATATGGAAAACTTATTGACATTTTGCATGTAGATTTTCCTTTGAGTATTTTTGAAACATTTGTTATACATTATACATATTTACCCTCCATGACAGCTTGCATGGTAACACTGGCGTCGCATGTTTCTCTATAGATGTTCATTCTATCTCTAAACACAACATCACAGCTTGCTCCAATTAGAAAATTTTTAAAGCCTCATAAAAAATGTAATATGCATGCAAAAAAATAAAAGCAAAATTCATGACAGATAGGTATATAGTGTTTAGGCACAATTGTAATTTTGAAACATGATATCGAAAGTAAATAATTACCTGAACTCCCTCCCACAAAGTATTGTCGTGAGTTGAAATAATCCTCATTTCCATTATATGATACAGTATGACGAGTCGTTTTCCCATTAACTTTAACAGATTTGGTTTTAATCCAATGTGTTTTTGCATATCCCTCTATATCTATGTAGATACCTGCGATAATACAATAGAACATATTCTAAAAAAATAACAATTTGAAAATGAATCAATATTCTAAAAATCTAATTCCAATATCATATTTTCCAATTTTATTTTCCAAAAGTTTTTTTCAACATTTTTGGCAGTTTTACAATGTCATAAATATTGAAATATTCACAATTTATATCATTTACAGATTCTAACCACATTAAGAAGAATTTATAAATAAAAATATCCGTAATTCCAAAAAATATAGCTGATTATGTGAATTAAATATTTTAATATCAAATTATATAATATTATCTTATTATGACAAGGTTAAGGCTGTAACCTTGTCACTACAATTAACCAGTTAGTTTTGACCATGGGTTTAACAATTTTTAATAATTAATTTTCCACAGTATGTGTATCCAATTAATTTTTGTTCAGTTTGTTTAATTCAACTGAGTAACCAACTGCCTACATCACAAATGTGATTTTCACAATTAATCATTCATATTCATTTACCTCTTAACGATTTTTTCTTCTGCAATTGAAATTGTAATTTTCCACGTAAAGTTTGTCCAGCAAAATATGTATCATTTGGACTGTCCAATATAATAGAACCCTCATCAAAACCCATTTTGATGCGTTACTGCTTACATACAAATCTGTCTCAAGCGTTACGTTAGTCAGCTCGGTTAATTGATTTTTTCTCGCACTTATGTAGTCTTAAATGTTTTTGGTTTGGTATTTTTTGAGTTCGTACCTAAAGAGTATAAAATGAAATCCTTTTAAAATCATTCACATTTCATTTGTCTGCCACAGTTCTTTTTTGGAAAAACTATTTGCTTGAAATTTGGTACTGTGATAATGCATATTAATTCACATTATTTTTCAGAAATTTACATTCAAAAATATTTACAGAATTTAGGAGAGGGCTAATTGAAGCAACCGGAGGTCACTTTTTTCATACATAATGTGGCATATCATTTGAAAGAAAAAGTTATAACAATTTCAAAACTATATTTTCCCAATTTTACATAAGATACTTCCAGAGATATTTTTGAAAATGTTCATAAAAAATGTCTCAAAAATTATGAAAAAAAGGTGTTACTAGAAATTATCTATATTTACAATTAAACTATAAGAATAATTATAAAGCTATAGTTTTTGAGAAATTCACAATATTTGTACTTGAAGGATATAGTATGTTAACATAGCGAAGATAATATTAATATTTGTAAGTAATTAATAAAAATGAAATTCAAAGAATATAAAAGTTATGCGCTCTTAATATATATACATATATGTGCCTTAAGCGGCATTTACACGGTGAGAATTCATGCATCAGTGGCTTTCGTAGCAGCGAATTTCCACATTATCATGAAACAACACTGTCATGACAACAAACACGAAGGCAACTGTTGCACAAACTACCAACTTGTACATGTTGCTTAAGTGTGCATAAAAATCTTGTATTGCTATTTCTATTTATAATAGACAAGTTTTTCTTTCACCATTTCTCTATGTAATATAGTGACTCTAAAAAGGGTTACTTTTTCAGGAAAATATTAAATAATTCAAAATATAAATGATTTTGAAAACTGTCTAATACCTATCGATCAATATATATTGAGATCATGTTGCACTTTGAAATCTTAACAGAACCATAAATTTTTGGTCTGTCTCCTCTACCTATAACCTAAACAATTATTCACTTCTCTAAGAATATGAAAGAATCTAGTAATATATTTAGTAACAGAGTATAGAGTAAATCTATAGAGTCCGGAGTAAATCTTAAGATATTGGTAATTTTTGTATGATAATATACCTATTTATTAACAAATTATAAAATGTGTTATGAATATCTCTCCGATTTGAAATTTTAATTTCGATCTCGACTCTCGAAAACTTTTAAGCCTTATAAAATTTAACTCTACTTAAATTTGTCAATGCCTTCAAATGATTGAGTAACGTTTAAATTGGCGGGAGTTTAAATAACTGATATTGGACACTACTGATTTTCGAATTTTATTTCATTATCAATAAATATATTTTCAAACAATTAAATGTCATTACATAAATCTCCATCCACTTCGATTCTAATGTAATACACATTATGTATTTGTTCGGTTTTAAGGTTATGAATAAAGGCAAATTTTCTAATTGTATCTGTTATATTTTTATTCGAAACAGTAATAGAGATGAAACGATAACAAAAAAAATTTAAAAGCCTTTTGCCGAGAGTATGTTTCGAGCGGCTCATCAAAAAATTCAAAAATATTTCAGAAACGTTTTTAGTTTCTTTGATGATGATTTGTAGCGACTCCTCTGTATTCCTATTAAAAAGCAAATTTAGCACAACACAAATCGAAGATAACCTCTTATCGAAATTAGCTACTATAAACCACAGATCATATACTAAATATGCTATAAACAAGACGTGATAAGCAGATTACATAACAACTGATGCATGCATTCGGCTGTCATATTTACGTCTAAAAAGACGAGACATAAAATTATATTTACCTATAAAATCGATATATTTCATTACTGTTTCTATTTAAATTACACTCGATTTAAACACTTTTACAAACATTTTATTTCTATTTAACCTTGAAACGCGAGATGCTCACTTTTTTTACTAACGCTTCAACAATTAATATTTATCACAATACAGATTATGTCATTTATGGTAAGTATATTGAATTCAAATAGACTGGTGCTAATTAGTAGTATTATAAGATTTATATATTACAATATACACATAGGAGCAATTTTATCATTGTTATAATCGTTCCTTAGATTTTCTTCATAATTAATAAAAAATTGTCTCATTGTAACAAAACCAATATAACGACAAGATATATAATTGGATACTATTTACTGCACATATGTGATATTTAAATAGGTATAACTGTTATCAGATTAGTAGAATTTTTATTATATTCCGCTTTATAAGCAAAATTGGACAGCATAAACAAATCGCTCGTTTCGCGAGTCCAAACTACTCCAAACTAATCTATCTCTTCGTTTTAATAACCTTGAACGAACGATGTAACAACAGACAGTTCCGTAATAGTACGAATAGAGTGACCATATGTATTATTTTTGTGGCACATTAAGGGGGTGTAGTAAGTTCTTAAGCCCGCTGGCCGAACTTATATACATTACGTAGAACTGATGTCCATTCGTTCAGTAGTCTTAAATCTACTAACGCGCTCTCTCTTTGTTGCACTTTTTTACAAGTCGGCGCTACGGTGTGTCGAGTTGATTACAAGGCTAACGGTCTTTGACGACACAGCGCATCGCAGGATCCTGGATTTGATTCTCAGGCGTCAGTCGAATTGCGTTGGAATGGAGTATTCAATAGACCAGTGATCAGTTGCATCGTCAATTCTGCGAGAAGTTTACTCACTGCAATCGCCAACCCGCCTAGTCAGCGTGACAATTGTGGATATTACCTCGAATGATACGCGCATTGGAAAGGTCTATGTGAAGCAGAGAACTGATAAGTGATTGATGTATGTTTAATTTGTATTAAAAGATAATTAACTACACATATTTTCAAATGTATTAATCGTTCAAAAATTAAATTTCTTACCATATAATTTTAATAAATTTTCTTTTCTAATTAATCTTCATTAATTTAGTAATTAAATAGTAAGTTCAATGTTTCTTCCTAATTTTTATATACAAAGTTACATTTAATATAAAATTAAATATTGATAAGTATTATAAATTAACATGTACCTAAAAATAATGTTTTTGAACAATTTTTCAATAAACATGAGAAAGAAATCAGTTTTACAATCAGCCTTCAACATTAGCTTCTAACTAAAAAAAAGTAGGTAAATCGTTTACAATTATTTACTATTTAGCCATTGATAATGAGTCCATTATTAGACATTCAATTACAAGTACCTACAATACGTAATTTTGGAACTGTAATACTATAAGACTATATTATTACAGTTCCAAAATTACGTATTCGATGTATACTTATTTAGACTACAACAAAGTGCAAATTTCGCTACCGTGTATTTCAACAACAGGATTCCATACAAGAAAATGTTATTGGTTTTAATGTTTTTATTTTTTACATAGGAATCCAAATCTGTATAAGTACTGTATCAATTACTAACACTTAGTATAAATATTTGAAATATTTATACAGTGTAATTGATTGGTACATAATTTCACATTAACATGAGATTCATTTCACTCGTAATGATATAAACTGTAAATATAATTTAGGATTTTCATTAGATGCATATGGATCCACGTGAATAATAGTAGAGGAAGAGGTCTAAATATGGGCAGTGGTCTAATTATGGGCTACTAGGATTTTATATTATTTTATATAGGAGCCATTTAGGGAAAATCACTAAAAACATGGTCTAATATTGCTAACATCTATGAGCGTTGCAGCTTGCTAAACCGGCGCAGGTGTGTTTAGTGGTAAAAAATACATTGTGAGGTTACAATCGTGGTGGCAAAACGTTTGAAGACGTATGTAAATTATATCATTTATGATCATAATTTGGAAATATTTTGACTTTTTAATATCTTTTCAACGTATTTAATATATGAAACAAGAATATAATTTTAATGTATTCATATTAATATTTTTTTTAATATATATTTTCTTCCGTGGAAAGTTGTAATGGCGTTGGTCTAAATGTGAGCTACCATGTACGGTCTAAATATGAGCTATCATATATTTAGACCTACTTTTAGTAGGTTGATATTTGGGCTATTGGGTTCAATAAGGAAAATGTTAATAATTTTTTCAACTTGTTGAAGAAAGCCTACGAGAAACAAAAATTCTGTACAGAAAGAATCTATAATGTAAAATAAACTGGACTTTTCATTGTCCAGACAAAAATCATATGCCTTAGGTTGAAAGGTAAAGCAGCAAATAGCAGTCATAACTCTGAGAACGTGGCTTTACAATTACAATTATTATCTGCATGAGTGCCTCTGATCACTGTGTTCCTCTACTCGTTACTTTGTCAAGAACAAATATGACTGAAACGCTTAACCCACCAGGATCCATTGGACGAGCCCATCCATCTGGATGGGTTCATTCTAATCTTTTTGCGGACTGGTACCGTTATTTCCTAGAAAAGGTTTCTCCGCCAAAGGAATCACACGTCTTATCATTGTTAGATGGCCCTTATAGTACCCGCGTAACACTGATGTTATTGATATCCCCAAACGTAAAAACTTTGATGGGCCCATTGAAAGCAAGCTACAATAAAGAAGCGGCTTAAACGTTCAGGATGGCCTTTGACACCGTACAATATAATGGAATTATTTGGAAATGCCTACTGTAAAGTAAAACTGGTGATAAAAGAGTAAATGGCTTTAAGAGTACGAATAATTTAAGAATGGAATGTATCCAGTGAAGAGAATATATTTTATGAAAGTGATTTTATAACTTCTGCAACAGAGGCACAAAAGATTTGCACCATTGCCGTCTACTTTAAAATTCTTTGGACTTTTGAAGCCAAGTTCGACCAAAATGGTATTACAAATTATCACACTATTGGTCACAAAAAGAAGATGGAAATTCTAAGAAGTTTAAAAAGAGGAGTTCCCAACGTCGATTTTCACTCAATGTATCGATTGGTGTTATAAATGGAAATTTAGTGGGACACCACTTTCTGCCGCAGAATATAAATGGGATATACTAAGAGTTTATTTAAGAAACCATTTAGCGGATTTGTTTGAAGATCTTCCATATACCGCACCATTTATTATTTACAATTTATTTTCAAATAATATTTACATAATGCAATTATTTGCAAATGTTAGTATGGTCATGCGATGGATTAGGGAAACGCTCATTACAACATTAATTTACGAAGTGGGAGGTGGGGGGGGGGGGGGTCTTGTTTTCATTTGTATTACCAGTTATATCTTCGCAGAATAGAACCTAAACCATTGATTAATATCATTTTATTATTTATCTTATTTGAACATTTGCCTTTTTATTTTTGCTAACGACTTTCATTTATTTAGTTGTATATTGTATAGTATAGTTGCATTATTTACATTGTATATAAATTCAAGATTCGTTCATCTGGTCGGACTCGTCTAATTTTCACGGTTACACATAACTTGGAATTTTTATTTCGTTTAAATGGATCTTTTTCTTACCAAAGGTACTTTTGTATTCGACGATGACACTGTGTTCTAATACTTGTGTTGCTTTGTATGGGCTTGTCCATGGCTTTTTATGTTTACTTCTTTTATATGCCTTAACGTATATTTCATCTCCTATTTTTAATTTTTCTCTATTGGGCCTAGTTGTAGGTCTAATCCTAGCGTCTTATTTACTTTTATTTATATCTTTATAACCTCCATTTTCTCTAATATTTCCGACGTGGGCTATCTATATTTAGCAACATTAGATTTCTGACATTTATTAACAAAGTTCTGTATTTTTATTATTTACTCGTAAATTCTGTATTTATATAGCTTTATTTCAGATAAAAAATAATTCCTATGAGCCAAGAACTCGTTAAGAAAATTTTTGAAACGTTGCAAGACGTTGGGAATTATTTTTGTAAAATATATTTTATTTAAGAGATATTTTATTTAAGATTTTAAAATTCTTCCACACACATTGTATAGATCACTCCGGAAAAAAATAATTTAAAAAAAAAAAATTTATTTGATTATAATAAGAATAACTTTAAATTAACAGTAATATTCAAAACAATTTTACCGTGTTATTTTGTAAATTGTCATAAAATGTAGTGATCATTTCTATGCGGGTTTATGAAAGTAAGTAGAAAAAGTATGTTATCAATTCTTTACAAATTACTTGTGAAATGTGCATTTATCTGGATTATTTCGATTTCTAGTGCTACAGTCTAGACCACGACACGTTACTATAGTTTTGAACACACTTGTTTGACAATATAAGGAATAAATGCACAATCGCAAAAAACGCCGAACGCAATTTTACACGTGACTCCATGCGCTTCCTGCGTTACTAAAAACACCTTTTATTTCGCTACCTCTTTCTAACACATAACATCGCTATTATACATCATCGCGTTCTCTCTCACTTTGTTGGTCTATATACTGTAATAAGTTTATGTATACTTTCCTTTCTGATTATACTCCTCCGATGCAATGTGAAGTCCCTTACCACACCCCCGACACTCCATACTAGCGAACAGATTTAATTGCCTACACGATTGCATACGTACTCGCCTGTCCGTATCCGTTTGTGTGTATACACAAATTAATGTAGGGTTGCCGCACCGCACAGGTAAAGAATATTTATTTTTACTATGCATCGGCTCGATGTTTGCGGGCGTCCGCGCCGATCGACCGAGACGACTCGATATGGCCGTTGCCCGTTTCTCTTTCTAACCATTAACCAACAGCGTCAATCGGAAGACCGTCTGGATAGCGCACTGACGCAATAACTTTACAATGGCGCGCGTGTACTTATAATTATCTAACTGTAAAAATGTAATTATGTAAATATTAATTTAGCACTATACGTATAATTGTTGAAAGATTTGATAATATTATTATTTGTTTAGAATTTGAAAAAAGTTACTTAGTATGGATTTTGAAAAAGAAATAAAATTTTAAATAAAAATGTATATCGTTTATTTACAAATGTGATACACTGAAATATTTGCTTCTAAAACTTTTGTCTCCAAACATTTTATTGTTATTTTATTGTTAAATATTTTCAATTTCACAAATCGTTTTTAAGGTATTCCAAAGGAAAACAAGGACATGGTAAATCAAATTTATTTTCATTTATTTTGGCAATTATTTCGTTACCAATATGATAAAAATCACCATTCACAAAATAGTCTTTACAGATGCTTTCTATTTTTAAAATATATTGTTTGAAATCTTCTGGTGGATTAATTAAAGCGCCAAATGGAGGATAGTCAGTTTTGTGTGCTTTAAAGCATATGAAAAAAAAATTTCATCAAATTGTTCATTTTTTTAACATAATTTTGCATAATTTCGCATTCTTTATGATGATCATAACACTTTTTTAATAAATATCCACATACATACTTAAAAGTATTTTCGTCAGGAAGCTCGAACCTGTAGTCAGTGGTCCTCGCTTGCAAAGATTTTTGGGATAACCCTATAGTTACTTGTTCTTTTGCTATGTATGAGTTTTGGGCCTCTTCTACGCTCATAAGTAGTTGATCTAAGTCTTCAGAACAATTTGTATATTCCGAGTATCTGATGATATTAACCATGAAAAGCTTCCTAAAAGCTAAACAAAACTGAATGGCAGACGGCTCACGACAGTTCCCACCTTGTTGTCTAACTTTTCCAAAGGAAAACAAACTTGTAAACAAGTAATTATAACCTGCATTTTTAAAGTCTACTACAATACTTGATACTGCTTTAATACTTATCAAAAATCCTTTGATACATTTCATTGTCTTTGTTATATATCTACCACTCTGACGATTAATTACTTGTAATCCAGAAAGGATATGTTGTGTTTTTTTCTAGAGTATTTATTTGGAAATCTGTATTTGTAATCAATTAGAACTGTAGAACAATTTAAAATATCGAACGTATCATTCATTAGTTTAATAAATTTAGAGGTGCGTAAACTTTTTCCGGGAATCTTTCCTGTATCGATTAAAGTACTGATGGTTACCGCGACTGTTTGATTCAAAACTTGTGTAGCGTACTTCACACGCATTTTTTCGAAATTATTTGGTCTGATATGTGATTCAGTCAATTTAAAAGCCATTTTGTTTTTTTTCGGCATTATACATCCTTTCGATATCGTTCCAAGATGTTAATTGTTTAGAACCATCAGTATCGTGAAAAATAAAATCGTATTTGATTAAGTTGTTTCTTAGTGACTTTATGAGATATGGTATATCAAATATATAATAAATCTTTTGACCATTAACTAAAAAGAATGGTTAGGTTGTAGTAACAGATTTGTTTTTGGCCATATTTATAAAATTTGAACCCTGGTCATTAAAACCAATTTCAAGCATCTGTGTTATTATATTTTCCAACCATGTACCAAGATCTGCATAATTCTTCTTTTGGCTCAAAAAACAATATGCCAACGGTTGTTTCCAGTTAGAGAACACTCCTCGTGCCATGACCACAAAAGCTTGACTTGCTATTTCTTTTGTCTGTTTTTCGTTGATTTCATGGAACCCAACCACTTTATCTTTGTTTATTTGATAGTGAAGATGCCTTTTTAATGATATTTCATCGGCACATATGATTCAATATTTTTCAGATGCAGTCAAATTGCGAATCTTAGACTTTAAACAATTAATTTCGTTGTTTTTAAACAATTAATTTCATTGTCGAATTTTGTGCATCTCTCGAAGTGTTTCAGAGAGAACTCGATAAGCAACCGGACTAGCAAAATATATATTCAATGCGAACATTATATATTCTTGATCATATCGGTTTGCACGAAAGTTTCGTTTTACATTTTTTTGAATGTCAATATTTTTATGGGGGCATATCCGATTCTTTGACAGTAACACTACCTTCTATTTGCGCGATCTCCGTTTTTTTCCTTCTGATTTTAATTCAGTTCGCAGCTTCCTTTTTCGAAGTGTATCTTCTGATAAAATTTTAGTTGTCTGTACTGATTGCGAAATACTCGGAGTTTCCAAATCATACTGCGCCAATATTTGTGAAGTACAGGAGCTGCATGTCAATTTGAGTATATTTTAACTTATCAGACGGGTTTTCCAACTGTGGTAGCAATAAAGTAGGAACAGCATATGTTTTAAGTTTTCTTTTAAGGAAGTCAGACTTCGCCAAATGAAGATCACACACAAAATAACTTTTATGAAGTATGTTTATTTTTTTACTCTTCAAGTCCATCCGTCCTATTGTTTTAATCCTGGACCTGGAAAAAAGTTATTAAAATCAATTATTTTATTGTATTTATTATAGCCATGTAATAAAGCCAATTGTTTTATTATTTTAGAAAATTCTCTTTGATCTTCTCAAATATCTATGATTCTTAGTTTTAATTTAAATCTTCGCTGTACTTTTGAGTCGACTGAGTTTCTTAATAAATAACATAATAAGCCAATGGCCGACACTACAAGGATACATCGTACAATCCCATCGACGTTCAAACAAAACAATGACTTTTAAGAACAGTTTGAAATTTAAAATTGCTCAGTGATATATTTGAAGACATAAAATTATAGGTACTCACCAAATATATTGGGAATATAACATTATTTGCAAGAATATAGTTGTCTTATCTTGTTTCATCGGAAGGGAAACTAATAAATCTCCGATATTTTTTGATTTTATCGTTTTCTAAGCACTTATACACAGTGCAATAACGGACCATTATATTGTATTATTATAAATAGTTAACAAATTAGGACTAAATTACACAAGTTAAACTCAACAAAAGATCGCAAAACCGAACAAATCACTAGCGCACGCAGTGAGCGGCAACCTATGAATGCGTACTCATGACCGTACTCATTATCTGCGGGTGACGTTAAATTGGCGGGGGGAGGTGAGTGTCGCTTCTTTACGTAGTAATATTTAATATTCTTTGCCCATACTATCTTACAAGTACGCAAGTATAGCCGTTGCGCTCTCTTTTCTATCTACCCAACCGGGGGTCCGAACGCCTGATCTCAACCAAAGTACGAATTTACGCTAATGGCCCGAGAGCCCAATATCGAGTACGAAATTAAATGTCGCACGCTCCGAAGTTTCGAATGACTTTACACAATAAATATCAATGAAATAGGTCGTGAAATATTTTTTATTCCATACTGAATAAATATTTTATCATATTAATCAACATTGTATCATATGAATAAACATTTTATCATGTTAAGCAATTGACACTGTTATTGTTTGGGTGGAGTGGACAAAATAAATAATTGAAATCAGTTGACCGTTTTTCGCGAACCGTGAGGTTTTTTGTAAGATCTCTGTAGGAAATGGAACAATTAGAGTGGTAAGTTATGCAACATATATATCATTATACATAAAATAACCCATATTTATTGCAGATTGTGATTATTTACTTTGTTTTCTTAAATACCTAACCATTTATTCGATTCGCATGCTTTTTGTATAAAGACAGAGTTCATAGATATTTTTGGAATACTTTCACTTGTCAGATCAATGCACGTAATATTTCTTTTCCATATAATTTCGGAGATTATGTATGTATAAAGGGAAGTATATAATTCGAGTAATAAATACCTACTACTTTACTCAGTTTTAGGTAGTACTATGGTAATATATTACGAAACAAATATTTTTCGAAATTGTTCTCAGAATTTTACATCAAATTCAAAAAAATAAGTTACAAAATTGAAATATAATTAATTTTACTGTAATGATTTTTCCCCAATTCGCGGGTAATGACTTATCGATTAGACGGGTCATATTCACAATATTTATGTTATATAATATATATTATATAACATTTCTATTGGAAATTTATTTGAGATTATTTTAGAAGAAAAATTAGGTTTTTATCTGTCATATTTCATGAAATATTGTCAAATAAATTAAAATCTTTAAAAATTTAATAACATTTTTTGATATCTTTTTACATACTTGTAAACTACGAGTAAGAAATATATAGAGGAGTAATGTGTATGAATCTATCAATTCGAAAGTGAACCCACATGTATACAGCGCCACCTATCTGCAGTTGTTACACTAAAGGTGCCATCTTGCTCTGGCCGCGATACATACGTATTTTGTTATCTTGCTCGCACCCCCACGCCATCATATATATACTGCCACATTCATATCCATATGTATATTAGACAAATCTGCGAAGCACGCCATGCCAATTTGACTTTTATTTCAGCATACATAGATGTGAAATTACAGTGCGAAGCATATATCTAAAATAAGCGTTAGGCAAATAAAGGTAAGCACGTACTAAATTTTTTTGTTATAATTAAATATCACTTAATTGTAATATAGATTCTTGCTGGTTTTTACTTACACGCAATTTTTTATTTAATCCTTAATCAACCTTTTTTTCTTGACAATCGAATACAATATATGTGCATATATTTCTTATTTGAAATTAATTAAACTAAAGTTTAATTCAATTCAAATAAGAAATATATATTTTTTATTTCGCTGTGTACCACTTGCATTTTTATACACTCCTGATGTTAAATATACTACACCAACTTATGCTACACGAGTTAATGCTTGCATTAACTCGATTAAGACAGTAAATGATAGCGAAATGTCACATTGCTGCAGCCCGATTAGTAAAGTATAATTAAAATAGAAAATCAAACAAAGAATAAGTAACTACATTGATTCAAATAAAATAAGATAGTGAATCGAAGGTCAGAAATGAAGTGGTAACTGAAACGATGGCTGGAGCTCTATAACAAGGACCAGGTTGCTTGGCATTTTCTAAAATCATAAAGCAGACAATTTCGGGACGGACACGAAGTCGTCACAAATAATTTAGAAACAAATATATATGTTGTGTGAAATGGGAAATTATTTCTATGTTTATGATATCTTTTAAATTATTAATTCAACCGTAATATATATTTTTTGTTGTTGCCAACTAATTAAGTGGTTTATTTAAAATTAACAAAAAAGGTATTGCTTATTAGGAATTAACGCTAACTTTTCAAATGTTATTTTAAAGAGTTTCTAATAATAACAAAGGCTATACCGCCTAGTGGTTGATAAAATAAAAATATATCTTTAATTGGTTTCATTTTGAAGAACATAAATTGCAACATATCAATTTATGTTCCTCGAAATAGCACCATTTTATTAAACACTTGCCTTTTACTTTTAATAAACGATTGTTTTGTCGCGACATAATGTAAACGGATTTTTAAATATTCTTCAATTGCTGAAGATCCGTGGAATTTAGATAATTTTAAATCGTTTTAACATAATTCTATAGCTTTTGATACGCTTTTACTAAGCAATTGAGTGGCTAACTTAACATTAATTATTTGGTTTCGGAATTCTAGATGCTGTTTAGTTAGTTTATTAGCAAAATTTAATCCCAAAGATTCTTGCAAATTATGTAATTCTCGAAGAAACCGCCATTGCATTGTATTACCACTACCGTCAATTATATTTTTTTTAGATTCAAAGGTGTTTCTAATAAGTTTAACCATATGACACGGGTCTAAAAATATCACGACATTTTTACCGTTTGAAGGGTGTTTAAAAGAAGTTTTTAAATTTTTTGTGTCTTCCAACTTGCAACCTAATTCTTTCGCCGCTGCTAAATTAGAACTACATCCGTCAAATGTTAGGGATACGACTTCGGCATCAACTTCATTACATTTTTCTAAATATATTTTAATTAAATTAGCTTTTCTCTCACCTGATAAACCGTTTATCAAAAAATATCCCAATGGCAATTTCCAACTATCATTAATAGGTACTAACATTAAAACAAACGCTCGTTTAGCTATCTCGTTGGTAGCTTCACCATACGTTAACAAACCTTCAAAATATTTACCATTAAATAATTTTTGGTGTCTTAGACCTATTTCATCTACAATAAGAGCGCAAAACATTTTAAATTTACTGTTTTGACATTTTTTTTTGAAGAGCAGAAAATGCTTCACTAGTAAATCCTGGATTAGCGTCAATACTTTGATACCATTTAGTTAAAGTGGATGGATGGGGTAAACATTTATCAAAAACTGACCTTGCGTAATTATAGCCTGTGGGAGAATAGTAAATTATTATTTGTTTTGTGTGAAATTATATTATCCATTTTCTATTTGTTTTGTGATTTTGAGGAATTCTACAAATAATTATTAAAAAAAATTACGTTTTATACATAAACAAATACATACACATAAAACAATTTATAAAATCCACAAAAGTTACTAATAATACTTTAAAGATATATGCTTCAGTACGTCCTTTACCTTTATATTTAGTTACGGCGTGCGTTGTCCGTTTATCATTAATTTCAAATTGATTTAAACTTAAACAAAATAATTTTCTGACCTGTGAAATGTAATCCCATTTGACCTATTATGTTTATGGGATGCACTTAAACAATTTTTTATAATACAGGATGGCATTTTAACGTGTTTGTCGATTTAGAAAATAAAATGTACGCTGTGTCGTCTGCCGTCAGGCGTCTAGCAACAGACTGACAGAAGCGCGGCATAATTTTGCAAGGCGGCATAAGTTTAGCAGGGTCACTTTTGGGTCGAACATTACTCCTCTATATATTTCTTACTCGTAGCTTGTAAATAAAAAAATATTTCATCATTTAGACATTTTTATAACCTTTTTGAAAATATATGGTTGTAGACTTACTCGTAGGTTGTAGATAGTTGATAATTAAATTCTAGATATTCAGCTGTCGCGAATGTCACTTGTTCCAGGCCACCTGCGCAAATCGCTAATTAGCGTCCGGACCCTAAAGAGGCTACTTCCCAACATGTTTCATTTCTGCTCGTCATATTTACATCCCTGTGGACACTTTTACACAAGACTGACATCAGAATGATGTCGTACCAGGTCACAAATTACATAAGATATGGGCAATACCCGAGTCATAGAAGATTCATTATTTCATACATTTTTACGCAGTTCTGACGTAATGAATATGGTATACGTCACATGGACGTCATACTTATGTTAAGTATGACGTCCATGTGACGTCATCTTAATCTCACTGATATCAAGGGACATAAAAATGATGAAATAATATGTAATAGCATGATTGTTTTCTTATATCATGTGTACGTAAAATAAAGACATTTAATTTACGTAATAGTATAATTGATTTGTTATATCTAATGTACGTAAAATAATGACTTTAATGTTACGTCATAATATGATATAAATATTACATAGATGTTCGTAACATGTAAGTGATTAAATGATATCATTATTATGTCAAATTTTATGTCAATATGATGTTTCAAACACAATCATTTAATAACAAGATCATAAGAAATGTCAGATCTACGCCAAATTTACGTAAATTGTCATGACGCTCATATAATCTATGTATGACGCAAATTTTAAGTCCTGCGTTCACTGGAATATTTATGATTCTACATTTATAAACAAAACGCTCTCACATATATAAGTTTATGTTTTAATTATTTTTATACTATTGCCTTTCTGTATGCCGATTTCTGTATGCATTTTTTGCATATTTCATTTTGGAAAAGAATGATTCACAACCATGAGTCGATGAAAAAATGCAAGCAAACTTTGGGCACATTTTTGAACATTCTTATAATTTTCGGGCACTATTGCCTAAAATCCAACGTATCTTTCTTCTCTCTGTCTTTTTTAAAATGATTTCTAAGTTTGTATCATTTTTCATCTTGATAAACTCTTCGAACATGTCGGCGTAGTTACAGTCAAAATCTGAGGTCAATTGTGAAATAATTTTCAGATCTAGGCGCAAGGGATTTTTTACGAGCAGTAACAAATTTTTAATTTTCCTTAAATTCTGAAGTCTTCTTTTAGTTTCGTGTGATAGTGTGGATGTATATTTTGAAATCGTCGACTAATTTTATTCGGAAATTACAATACCGTCCTGTTTAACCTCTAATGAAATTTTGCAGTATTTTAGTTTGAAGTCCTTCATAATAAATGCTTAGTTTTTCTTCAAAAGCATATATTTAATTCGCTATTTATGATATTTTTTTTTCACCTCGCAAACTTTGATTAAGGCTCTGGAGCTTTTCAGTAACGTCGCATAGAGAATTAAAGGACACTGACGTTCTTGTTTATGTTTATTAAATTACTTAATTGAATTTTAAAGTCACATTGAAAACTTTCGCTAATGGACTGTGATATTGTTTCTGAACGTTTATTAATTTTTTTGAACTTTGAAAATGAATAAATTCGCGTAAGTATTTAACGCTGGACACCTATAGACAAATGAAAACAATAACACGCACGCGGCGACACGATTTGAGTGAGGAGGAGGCGATCGTTTGTCGCGCGTCGAGTTCAACCGGTGCAAATCACACGGCGACAGGTTGAGCCTATTATTCCCGCGAAATATGAAATAATTGGCATAGCTTTATATTATTTGAATCTATACCGGGTGGGCCAGTTACAAAAGCTTGGTGGGTTAAACTAATAACATTAATTTTACTTCCCTAACAAACTTGATCTTTTTTATCACTTATCATTGATGGTATTTATAAAAAACATAGTCTCTTTTTATAACTATGTTTTGACTTTTGTTCGTCTATTGAACTGCCTTAAATAAAATTTCAGTTACTTCAACGCGAAACGATCATTTGCGAATAATTGAATATCACGTCCAATTGAGTACCTATTTGAAACATGTATTATAAAAGGTATGTAAATCGTTTGTTAACATAGTTTACATATTTAAAAAAGTCAATAACAGATTTTTAACTCCATTAAAAATATAAAATTACCTTAATTTAACAAATAAAGCATGTTTTTTATACTTGTGTTTCATTTTATTGCAAATATTGAACGACGTCATAAGTGCTCATCTAAACAAACAAATCTCTTAAGTTGTTATGTCGATTTCATTTTTGTCGTCCTTTGTTACCAAAAACGTTTATGAATTATTTTTGGATGGAATAGAAGTTGTTTCCATCAAAGCTTAATGTGTAAATTTTCCGATATTGGATTTTATTGCCAATGTCTAACTTTTGTTCAACAGAATTCAGGAATGTAAAGACTTAACTGTGTATTACATAAAAATATTTATTTCGCAATGTTATTATTTTTACTGAGATTATTCGGCTTCAAATACATACAGACGTAATTTTTAGGTTATGATCTAAAGATTCTATCATAGATTAAATGTCGATGCTAACAATCGCATTATAATATAGGTGAAGACACCGCAGTGCAACGACTATATTTACACGCGTTATATCCATTTACAACGAACAAATATATGGCCCAAAGTAGAGTTACGGGGGAATGAATGCTCTTCCTATAAGTAGGATTTTCGATTTTTTTATAACAGCGCTACTCAAACTGCAGCCCGCGGGCCGTTTGTGGCCCGTGGGTACTTATGATGGAGCCCGCCGCCGCCGTCGGGTTGGGGAGAAACACCATAGACTCTCATTAAAATTAGAAATCAAATAAAGTAAACTGAAATCATTTTTATAACTTTTATCTTAAGTACAGAAATTTAAAGCAAATATCGATGAAATTGAGCAATATTCTTAAAAAAAATTAATGAGATACATGAAATTGAGCAGCATTCTTAATTATGTTGTTCAAAGCAGGCTTCTGTTTGCTACATGCTATTCTAATGATATCATAGAGGTGTTTGTCAGTCAGTCGATTTCTGTAAATGTTTTTGATGTATTTCATTTTCAAGTATGAATCTTCGCATACATATGTTGAAAACAATTTCTAAAACGCAAGATATTCTTTTTTATTTCTTTTTTCATGGAAAATGGCTTGCATATTAGATTGATCAAATTCTAATTTACTCAAGCCGTAAATAGCATTAATTTTTAAATTTTCTACTAATACGAAGATAGCTTCCAGGGATCTTATGTCAGTAAATCAGTCTGTAAACGCACTAACTAATTTATTTATAAATTCAGTAAATATTATAATACACTCTTGTGAAATATGAATATTATCTCCAAGTTTCTTGAGGATTGGTTAGTTTTTCAAGTCATTATTACAAATTTCTTCTGCGTGCAACTTTAGTTTGTTCTCAAATGCCAATATTTTATTAGTTATTTGAGTTATTACCTTATTTTCTCTTGTAATTGAGTGTTTAGATAGTTAAATTTGTTAATGATGTCACATAGGAAAGATAACAGTAGCCATCATTCGCCATCATTTATTTCAGCATATTATTTCTTATTTTCGTTCAATAATAACATGACTTCACGACGAAATTACAAAAATCTCTCCAATACTTTTCACGGCTTAACCAACTAACAGATGTATTAAAAAAAACGTCGCTGTACTGAGAATCTAGTTGCTACGGTAACGATTTGAATTTTCTGTGTTTGGGTTCATGTTCCTTTATGAAATTAACCTTATAATAATGAGTACTCCAGAAGGCGAGAACACGCGCGATAGTGTGTCCAAAAAACTACGCATAAAATGCGTAGCACAGAATAGATACGGTACAAAATGGACACTATCCATACTAGCCCATATAAAAAAAAGAGTAGTACTTTTCATACCTACCGAAACGCTGTCAAAGTAACTCCCCTTTCCCCTCGCCTCACCTTTCCTGACCAAAGATTTGTGTAATTATTATTAATGTCTATAGATGGCGTAATCTATTACTCTCTGTTGCTCACAGATGGCGTTATCAAAGAAAATTATTTTAATTCATAAATTTATTAAAATTATAAAAATATTTCACGACAAATATGAAAATAATATTACTTTACAATTTAATATATTTTAAATATCATTACTATGAAAATATAATTCAAGAAAGTTTAAATAAAATCGAAAATACAGTTGTTAATAGCATCAGGCGTCTCCAGGTAGCACTCTCGAATCAACTAGGTGGTAATTGCATAAATGAAAGTGGGTAACTCATCAAGATCTGAAAACAAGCAAAAACATACACAAAGGAGACATGATTATAGCGATGTATGTCTTCCTTTAATTATAATAAAAGTTGTATTCATGACATGTGTTATTTTAAAATTATACATTTGTAATTGATGTTTATATGACATATTCAGTTGTGCAAGCAAAAAATGAGTTTATATTATGGTATTATCACATAAATAACCTTAGACATTCTTCTACAAAAGCCGCTAAATACTGGCTCGGTGTAGCATTACTGTATAATAATTTCCTAGGCTGGAAAGTTTTCATCAATAAAGTGTCTTCCGCAGATGCTATGTTTGCGTCTAAGGAGGTCATTCCAATTAACTGTCCAATTCTCCCTGCCACACAATTTCAGCCAAGCTTTTGCCCTGCAAAAAAACAAAAATTAAGTTAGGTATAATAATTTCAATCAATCCGCCTTTTTCTTTCTTTCAATTGGAAGAAAACTTGCAACAAACAACGTTTGATTAAATATAAATGATGCTCACAACATTATTTAGTAAAAAATTCAATTTGGAAAACCAATTTACTACCAGCGAATACACCCAACAACTGTCTGAAGTAATTTCACGGAGTTTCCTGACAAGAAAAAACTTCGTCACGAACTGTAATTTGTGTGGAAATATTTTTAAAATCCATTTTTTTAATTATTTCGTAATCGGCGCCTATAACTGACTAAAACATCTTTTAGTGCAAGTTTTCGTTTAAACAAAACAGTAAAAATTCGTTTTAACCAGAACTTTGCAACTCTTCGAATTAAATTTTAACAATAAACAACTGTAACGTCGCAAGTCACCAATTGCTTGGCGCCGTTAGTGTACAAAATTTATATTAATTTTTGAAATGTTATATAATAAGCAATAATGGATAACACTTACCGGCTTTCTCCTATGTAGGTGTAATGGATAACACTTTGTCCTATATAAGAATTACAACCACGCCATTACAAAATAAAACGAAGATCTTAATATATAATAAAACAAAATAACAAAGATCTGAACATTTAACAAAACAATAGCTACAACACCCTTTTTACTTAATTAATATGTTAAACTTTAATATTAAATATGTGTAATATGTTTTTGCGCCGTAAAATACTGTCAGTCATTTCAAACAGACTCGGTGTTGAGCAGTTTCTGTCTGTGTTTTCTAGTGTTCGTAGCGTCTCTTGCACACATAGCTGTCGCTAGATGTCGCTGTAGACATTTAAAATTTGCCACCATCTTCCTTAAGAGATGCTGTCACCAAATCGAGGACCTGCTTGACCACCCCCTGATGCGTAGTATCAAAACGCGGCTGTCAGTGCAATTTAAGACACAGTTCTGAAAGGTTACGTGACAATATAGCTTAAAATGTCGACTTATGCTATTCCCACCTGCAAAAATATCACTGGACTGCAAAAGAAACAAATGGGAATTACTTTTCCTACGTAAAAACTATTACTTAATTTTATTTCAGTTAACTATGCAATTTTAAAATATCGAAGTAGATTATTATTAACAGAAGCGCGCCATTTTTATTGGTGTTTGCACTAGAGATGTGTAACTCATGAGTGAGAGATATAGAAGATATAGCTCACTTGTTACGATCATATCTATCACTCACTCACTTGAAACTAAAATGTATCAGTATATCACTAGCTCAGAAGTGATCGGCGTCTTTTTCGTTTCACCAAATCAATCATTTCACTCACTCGTCGCGCCGAGAAGATAGATATAAAAGTATATGTTTGACGTTACATGAAAAAGAAAGACAACGATCGAACTGTTTAGTCAAATATGCAACTGGATCTATGGAGACGAACGTAGCTACTAGCAATCCAATGTGAACGCTGTGATAAAGTATACTTTAATTCGCTCAAAATATTTGCGTAAACACTTTTTTGTTTCATTTCAAAATTCTAATTTGTAATTGTATTCGCCATTCCATTCCAATTTATTTTATTATCATTAAAGTTATTTTATCTATAATTTGAATCTAGGTTAACAGTCCTAAATTCTAAACCTGCAAAGTATTAAGCAAAGTGAATATGCGTGTAGAATTTATTTTTATTTTCGAACAATAGTGCGAAATGTTCAGTCATTACTATTTATCACCATATTGTATGACCACTGTTCAACGTACGCGTAATAAATAATTTCGTTAATAACTCGGAGTACTGAGATACTGAGCTAGAGATATAAATGGGTGATATATATCTTTCCAATCAAATGAAATATAACACTCTTTTCTTTTCTTTTCACTGATACACTTTGCGCACCTCTAGTTGTCACCTTTTAAAAAATTTTTTACCTAAAATTAAAACATCTTAATTGCTCGATACCGAAAAATGTAAAATCTTATTTGTAAAAAATCGGAATTTGGAAAATGTCGTTGGAGAATTTGGTGTAACGTTTCAATATTCAATTTTAGAATATTACGTATTGCATATATAATCACTATATATAGGATTACGGCAAGAAACGCATGTTACATTCATTAATTTCCGCCGTCTTCATTAATTTTTTAAAAAATGCGAACCGATATTGTTTAAAACATGAAGAAATTTTATCACCACATTGAATGCTAATTAATTAAATAATTGTTTCGTTCTATTTTGAATTTCTTTAGTATGAGAGCGAATATTTTCAAACTTTTATTATGGGACATCTATTTTTACTTCAAGACACTAAGATAATTGTCTTCTTTTTGTATTAAAAGTGTTAAGTGATGAATAAAATGGTAAAATGTGATAGTTTTTAAATAATTTTAATCTAAATACTTTGGCCATGGGTTGTGGTTAGAATAAACATTTTAGAAATTTAACATGGCGGCCTTAATAATACTTCATATAAGCCAACCTATGACCATATAAATTAATGTAAATGTGAATCGTACTGCCGCAAGCAAATATATTTATATGCGTCGATTTCCTGAAGTTGGTGGATAAATTTATTTTGCTGGTAACACCGTGCGCGTTGGGGAAAGGCGCTAGTAGTGCCCCCTCCACCGACTTTTGGCTTCATCGCGACCGCGAAGAGATTTGTGCGTATGCGCTTTTTGGATTACTCTATATTCTAAGAAATTAACAATATTTACTACCGTTTTTATAACTGAATCCAATATCTTATTAGGAAACCGTGCACATAGGTTTTCCTGGTGAAGTATACAATGTATACCTAGCTATTATATCTCTGTGAAGCTCATTTTTTGCGATGGCTTTCAGAAGAACTCTATATTGCCTCCAACAATATTTGCCACGAGTCTAACCTTTCATAGGAATTATTGTAAAAAACTTCAAAATTTTGCATGGAGTACCGAATAAATACTACACACTAGCCGCTGAAGAAATGTCCGCACTCGCGTCACAAGCCAAACTGAAATATTGACGTTTTTTAATGTTTGTTGTGATTTTTAAAAACAAATTCTCAGACATAGTTTCGATATGCCGTACACATGTGAAATCAGATCAGTATAGTTTTTTTTATTTCACCAATAATCTTATGGTTTGAAAACTTCTCAAATAAAGACTCTGATGCTATTAACATACATTCTTTTACCATCTCTGCCCCGGTAAAAGGTTTAATTTTTTTTGGCAAGGAGATAGCGTGTTTCAAAATATGCCTTCGTAACTGCGACCGCTCCAGCCATAACATTTTGTCGCTGGTGTAAAGATTTCTTTAAAAGCCTTAACTTATCAGCTCTCAAAGGTGATCCAACACGGAAATTTTCATTTAATTATTTATGTTTGGTTTGGAAATTACGCATAACATTATACCTTTTCGTAACAACGTTTTCTATACACAAAGACACAATAAACCACTCTTTGCTTCGATAACAAAAAAATCATCTTCCCCATTTTGTTGAACATTTCGATTTTCATCAGTTAATTTGCGTTTTTGTTTTGCGAAAATTTTGGCGAAAGTAATGATTTTCGCTATTTTAATGAGATTTTTCACTTTTAAATTAAAAATGTAATTAAATACAAAGCAAAGCAAGCAAATGTAACAAAATGGCGTCTTGACGACGCGCGCGCGACGTCAAAAAAACATCACGTGACTTACATTGCAATTCGAATCGTTATAACACCGCTCACGGTGCAGCGACGTGATCTATTTGTTCCTAATTTATTACGATGGCACCGCCGTAATAGAGTTTGTCGTGCGGGCTCGCGCGCTTATTTAAAAGTGCCTACTTTTGCTACTGTATCGAATGCTCGATGGCAAGTGTTTTGTATGGGATTAGAGTACTGTTGATAATATTCCCTAGTTAGTGGGGATTCGAATTAAAATATTCAAAAGTTTTCAAAGAATTTATTTGTATTGTATCCAATGCATTCTCCAATAATACGCATATTTTTGGAATAAAAATCTAAAGGGTAATTTCTATTTGATAGTTAAAATAGCAAGTTATATTTTAGCTACTTAGAGTGTTACTTCCCCTTAAACTAATTGAATTTGTGAAGTGCACCGAACTGAATATTCGTTTGTTTTGCGCTAGCTAAAAGTTTATGAACCGAAATTTTTAATGAAAATCCAAGCCAATTTATAACGAATCTACCACAAAATATGTTGTTATGAACGGTTCTGAAACTGCAAATACCATTAATTCTGAACGCTGTCCTTTTAAACGAAGCGTAGTTTATATTCATCCTACAGTCACACAAACACATTTTTATATTATTGTATTTCTTTGTATGTAATAACTACGCACCGGCTCGCGAATATACATTACTTTGCAGACCTTGAAGTCTAAATGAGTGAGAATTTCGGCTGTCACATCACGTTCCGATGTAGCCCATATTTTCGTAACATTTATCATTTATACAAGCAGTAACTGTTGGTAATGTTAAATAGAATAATTTTATATAAAAATTAGATATATAATGACGGATTTTGAAAATGGCACAATAAGTTTAGATAGTGAGAATGATGCTTACTATGCTGGTCACACTTTACATGGGAAATATGAATTTACAGTTCAACAACCGACAAATATTCGAGGTAAAAAAATGTTAATATCTATTCAAAATCTTCTTAAATCTGTTTGATTTTTCAAATATTATGCATATACGTATGTATATATCATAACTACATGTGAATATATGTGCATATACCTAAAGCATAATAAACACAAAATATTGACATTTCATTTTTCTCCTTTATAAAATAAACCGAAACCAAATTACTTCATTATGCTTTTAAATTGATGTTTTATTAGAAGACTGTACAGAAGTTATCTTTGGAAAAATGTAAACGTTTTTCTTTACTGATGGTCCTGATTTGTTATTATTCCCAAGTGTTTTTAGTAATTCCCAAAACATAAACAGGGTTTTTCCAAAATTTTTTAATTCTCATAAAATTCTTACAGTACAAACCTTTTTTTAAATTTTAATAGAATATGAGGGAATTAAATATTCATAATAATTGCATTATTTTTAGGATTGTACGCCAAGTTTGATGGATACGCTAGTGTTTCATGGTCAGATACAGAGTCAAAAGAAACTAATAATGGTGATTCGAAATGCTTTACAGTGGAATATGAAGGAAATGAGCAGTATCTAGATACAGTTCAGTATCTAGTTGGCAACAATATTGGTATTTATATTTTAAAAAGTTATTTAACTCTTTACTAATAACTAATTAATAGTTCTTATTTCGAAATTTATTGATAAAATGGAGGTATTATCTTCATTTTTCACTTTTCTGCTATAGAAAAAAATTACTTTGTAATTTAAAAAAAAAATTTAATGAGTTGTAGGATTACCATGGTGACTTTCAAATCATATTGGTAGTGATATATGATACTGGTACAAGTATATCGAAGCTGAGAACAATTGTGCTCTATTTCATGAAATGAGAAAATTTTATCATATGTTTAATTTTTGTAAAATGTCTATAAAATTTTACCGCCTCATAGTTTAATTGATGAGCAAGTAGTGAATTGCTTCGAATGGTGTTAGTAACGTTTATTAACTTTAAACCAGGATGAATCAAGGTCATTTTTCCAATTGTGACAAAAGGCATTTAAGAGGCACCTTATTTTGAGATACCTAAAAAAACTAAAGGACACCTATTGCCTTTTGAAGGAGAATATTTTCCGACTGTGTAAGTAAATGTGTTTGATTTAGAAGACAATGACCATTTACTTTGATCATTGTGGCATGATTAAGACCATCCCTGTGGATATTCAGCATAGTGTTATGACAAGTCGGTACATTGAATCATGTCTGCTGTCACTTTTCAGTAAAATAACAGGTGGGTCAAAAGGATGTTGGGGATTTCAAAGTGAAATTTAAAAACAACTAAAATTCGTACAACATTTTTATTTGTATATTTACAAAATAGAAGTAATGGAATTTTCATGACTTAAAAATAATGTTGTTTAAATGACGCCCCTCAGCTTCTTGACATTCTTGAAAACAAAGTCGCACATTCTGGAACTACCGGCGAAACGTTGTCCTCGGAATATTGTTAATTTCCCAGATAATGTTTCCCTTGAGTCGTTGTAAAGTTGTTGGACTGTTGTCGTACACTACAGATTTAAGGTAGCCACATAAAAAATAATCACATAGAGTGAGATCTGGGCTACGTGGGGGCCATTCACTATTCCCCCTTTGTGAAATGAGTTTTCCCGGGAAAATTACATTCAAAAGGGCTATGGATACCCTGGCAGTATGGCATGTGGCACCATCTTGTTGGAACCATATCCTGGACGTATTCCCTTGATGTTCCTGCAAGGCCGGAATCAAGAACTCTCTTATCATATCACAATAATTGTGGGCTCTTACCGTCACCGCGCAACCTCTTTTGTCCTCGAAAAACTATGGCCCGATAATAACGTTTGCCGATATTGCAGCCCAAACGACTAGCTTAGGGCTGTGAAGTGGACGTTCATGAAGTCGTTGGGGATTAGTCTCGGACCAGAATCAACAGTTTTGTTTGTCAACGTGGCCGTTAAGATGGAAGTTGGCCTCGTCACTAAACATTACGTTGAAAAAGTCACTTCATTAACAAAGTTAAAGCGGTTACCGGCATCATTCGGCTTCAATTCTTGCACAAGCTGGAATTTATAAGCTTTAAGATGCAAGTCACGTTTCAAAATTCGCCTCAAAGTTGTTTTCTTGACGTCCAAAGCCTGGCTTCTCTTACAAGTTGACTGTTGCGGATTTTGCTGAACAGAGACACAAATATGCTCCACTATGTCAGGACATCCGCGACTCATTATTGTTACAGTCGACTTGGTTGTTTCAACATTCTGATCCATTTCCGTATTACATTGGCGCTAGGACCTTCACAAATGACTCGTAAACCATATTCCTGCCAATACAACCATCGCACAGTAATCGTAGATTTGTTATTTTCATAATACACGCTGCGCTCCCGTGTACGGCTCATGGCGACTAAATGTCCAGGAAACGACGCGTCTAGCAATATAACCCCCCCTCACCGCGCCGCAAGCATCCGAAATTAAAGATTAAAATCGGTAACACCCTTATGGCCCACCCTGTACAATACACCTGTAACATACAAGTAAATTCCACATTTGTCTGTTGCGCCATGACTGTGCACCAATAGTTTCATTCTTTTATATTATTAGGCCACCCTCCATATAGTTCAGATATAGAACCTGGCATATTATACTCTCTCCATTTATGAAAACTTTAAAGGGTGCAAATTTTCACTGATATTGAAGTTATTGGAGGTTTAAGAAAAGTAAATATTTCCATCCCAGAAAACAAATGGGTATAATGGTTTTGTATTCCGTAATGTTAATGTCTTAATAGTTAAGTACGTTACTTAGAGAAAACATTTTTTAACGGTGAAAAACCAGATTACTGAGTGACTTACATCTCAGTACATTGTACATATTTAAATATTTTGAAAAAATTAACACCAGTTTATTATACCATTATTTGTTGCCCGATTCTCAGATAGTCCTAATACCAATTTTTTAAATTTCATCTGTTTATTATTTTATTACTCTACCGGCCAATGTTGTAACTTAACTATTAGGGCCAATCTTGTAACTTAACTATAAGGGACAATCTTGTAACTTAACTATAAGGGCCAATCTTTTAACTTAACTGTACGTGCCAATCTTGTAACTTAACTATAAAGGTTAATCTTATAACTTAACTATATGGGACAATATTGTAATTTAACTATAAAGGTCAACTTTGTAACTTAACTATACAGGCCAATTTTGTAACTTAAAAATCTATAATATTTACTAATACAAAACGAAAAATTTTCTCTAGATTTCAGTGTCTTTTAAATTCTTTCAAACATTAGATTAATGTAGAAAAGATGGTTTAGTTTGTTTAATTCGAAACTACTTCAAAGTTCAGATTTTGTAACTGAAATTGTGTCATAGAAGACAATTTTTAATATTCAGCAATATAAACAGTTGATCTCTTTTATCAACAAGCTTGCGCTAGCAGTATAGAAAAAAATTTGCAATATAAGAAATGGAGGTATTATTGCAATTTTTTGTTCAATTAATTTTTCATAAAAAAGTAATGACTACCGAAACTAATTTTTTTAAATACATCGCTTTTATATATATTCATTTATTAAGACATCAGTGAAATTGGCATTTTTGCTTAACTGCACTGGTTTCAAAAGTGAACATGACAATATACTTAAGTGAATTATATTATCTATGACAATATTTAAAAGGCGCCTTTACACATTTCCATTTCTGCTATAGCGAGCGATGCAGTCGATTTCGTTACCCCCACTCTGGTTCCCACCCGGCTAATACATTATTAATTTATCTCATTTTTAACCATTTTAAACAGTTGATAGACTTTTTACCAAAACGGAACACGGCAACAGTGAATGTGTTGAAAAGAGTTAAACTTGATTCTGTAGATTATACTTTTTACTTAATTAATGATGTTAGAATAGGTAAGGTTTTTTCTTCAGTACTTTTTAACTATAATAAAAGTGGCAACCCTTGCCTGATCCCTAAAGATAATAAATGAAATGTTTTACTTTTTACCATTTTTATCATTGGTTATGCTATGGTAATGTTTTTATACTAATAAAGTCATAATTTCAAATTATCGTAATTTCTTTATTCTAACTTTTTCACACTTTCTTCAAATCTACAAAGGCACAGTCAATGTTTGTCTGAAAGAACCGTCGATCTTAGCTATACTACATTTTGTATATATTGCAGTGATAGTTTGAGCGCAGGGATGGATTTCACTAATCACATAATCCTGAGTAGGTGACAATTGGCTGCTTAAGTTTTCTTGGGGTATTCATTTTCATGCATCACCATAGTGTGTTGATAAATTTCTTCTAATTGTTTCTTCATTAACTGTCAGGATAATTTCTTTACCAACAACCTCAAGAAAGAAAAATGTTGCCACTTGTTTAGTTTTTGCAACCTCATGGATGATACACAGGATTTCATCATGTGTGTTTATACTACAGATATATTTGACTAATAGAACATAAGTCACTCTTAATATTGTACTCCTGTGTGGACATAAATACATTTGTTCAGTTTTTCTAATGATATCAATATCATGAATCCCAGAAAAATAGTGATTATTGCTATTAAATTAATTGACCTTTTCGTAAAGGCATCTCTTTGGTGTATTCATCTTTCAGTTTAAATGATCTGTGATGAGGCAGATATAGTTTCAACCGTTCGTTTCACTTTCACTTTTAAAGTCTTAATATTATATGATGAAATTTGTAACAAGTGCCCCTTAAGTGCTGTAAGAGTCGTTATAGACCTGAATAACAAAATTGGTAATAATAATAATATTGAAACATTTGTAATAATCAGCTTACGTAGAGAGTATAATGATAAGGGTATAAAATTGTTTGACATTTCAGTTACAACTAATATGTTAATAGTACTATCACTTTTCAGTGCAAGAATGTATTGAAAATTGCATCGCAATCACCTAATGCAAAAATTCATAATCAAATATATATGAAGTAGTCAATGAAACAAGAAGTAGCCTTTTGGATGTACATAACCTTCAAACAATCAAATGTAGGTCTGATAATTTTGTGGTGATTTTTAAGTAAAAATTGGAAAGTTTCCTGTAAAAAAATTATTATATAAAAAATGATGCTATAACAAAGTTATATGAAAGAATAACGTAGTAGACATTAATTAAAATAGGGAAATTCAAAATAGTTTTTAGACTACAAAAAACAATTGAGGGAAAAGATCCCGACTAATGGATATATAGTATATGTAATGTTGGGTCCTTTATTTAATAATGTTAATTAGTAGCAAAGAATAAGCGTGCTTGTCTTTATTGCTTTATGACTTGACATTATAATTGCTATGTATATTAGTATAATAATGTGCCCCTAGGTGGTGGACCAGGTGTATACGTCGCATTTCCCTTTATAAATAAAATAACAACATTGATTTCTACATAATTGACACTTAAAATTGCACACTCAAATGATATAATGAATCTTACAAATCAAGTCAACTTATCGGTTTTATGACTCTTAAAAATTTTGATGATTGCTGGGTTGCTTGATTACTAATGTTTGACTGCTGCGAATGGTCTTGTTGCCGAGTGGGACAGGGCTTTGAACTATTCCCGTTGACGTTGGGTTTTGGTGATGTATTTATTATGGATTCAGTGAATGACTTATGGGTAACAGAGACTAATGGGAATGACGACTCTATAGCTGCTGGCTAGGTCTGTTTGCGTCTTATTTCTTCTTAAAATTTAGCCTTGATCTGTTCAGTGGTTACAGATCTAGGCAGACTTTCAGGCTTTACTATCATCCTTGTTTCTTTCCATTAATGATGAGCAACTTTATGTCTAACTTTATCAAAATTAACTGATTGTTTAGTGTGTTTGTGTCTGTTGTTAGCTTGCTTCTTTCGTACATGTTTAAGTTCGGATGCTAGTCCAGAAACTATTTTTGGCTTTAAACTGCCATTAATTGTAGATATTGGTGATCTAGTGATTCTGCTGAAAAGGAGTTGATTTAGAGAGCCCAATTGTCGTTTCTTGGTCTAATTCTCCAATTTGGACATAGCAAGTTGGACATTGGACTTGTCAATACTGCTTATCTTTAGTAGATTCTTAGGGGTTTAGTAGATTCTTTTCGCCTTTCTCAGCTAGGCCATTGTATTAATGGTGAAGTGGACTGGATGTGACATGTTTAAAATGCCATTCTTTATGAAAGTCCTCGAATTTTTTGGACATGTATTGCGTGCCACTGTCTGTTTCCAGTACTTCTGGTATGCCTTGTATAGAGAACCATTTTTTTAGCTATCTAATTACTTCATAGGATGTTTGACTTTCTAGTTGTTGAAAGTATAAGTATAGTGAATAACTATCGCAAATCACCAGTTTTTCCTTTCAGTTTAAATAGTTCAATGCTTCTATTTACCAGGGAAGTATGTTGATCCTTTTGACTAGTACCAAATCTTTGGTATTATCTCTTTGTGTTTGTTCATAGACAAAAGAGCTGCTGACTAGTTTTACAATGTCATCATATTGTCCTTTCCAGTAAAGTGATTGTCAAAATCACCTTAAGCAGCTTTGTATTCCTAAATGTCTTTGATGGATACTGCATAACCAGAATGTTACGCAGTATCCACCAAAGACATTTAGTTCAGTATCTGGTTCAGTTTTTGATACTATAATTTTATCGTCTTTAAATATTAGCCCTTTAAGAGTGTCAGTTCCTCTTTGAAGTCGAAATAATGTAGTAGTTCTGCGGGTAGTTTATCAGTTTTTTCTGGAAATCCGTCCATTATTGTTTTAAGTAGCAACTGTAAATATGGGTTCTCTTCTGTTGCTTCAATTAACTCCTCTTGAGCATACAGTGACACTGATAAAATGGCTGCTACTTTGAGATTTTATTCTTGGTCATATTGTAACTCAAAGGGTAGATTTTTGAGTCAGCCCCGACTCAAAAATCTACCAAACGTATTTCTGTGCCTTTTTTATACGTAATGTTTGGTAAGTATGGCACAAGATTAAGCATTATACATTACAAACTTGCTGGAGCTGATTGTATATTTATCTTGAAGATTTTCTCAAGGCGATTATAATCTGATTCCACTATTAGTTCTTTACCATACACATACTCATGAAACTTTTTGCATTCAAATAATATTGTGAGCGCTTCTTTCTCAATCTGAGGATAATTCTGCTCAGGTTTGGTCAGTGTTCTTGTTTCAATAGCTGTTGGTTGACCTTCTTGAAGAATTGCCACCCCAATGTTTTTTGAGCTCGTGTCAACTGTTAAAGTTACAGGATTGTTGTCGTCATGTTATCTTAGAACTGGTGTTTTTAATTATGCTTGTTGTTTCAAATGCTTCTTTGTGATAGACTTCCCAAGTGAAACTTGTCTTTTTACGTAATAATTCTCTTAATGGATTTGTTAGTGTACTTTTTCTGTGTTTGCTTCTAATCTTTTGGCTGAAATGATGTGTCCCAAAAATGTTAACATCTTTGCTTCAAAAATATGCTTATTTTTATTCAGTTTAAAGATTGTTTTTTTAACATTTTGATGACTTCGCTTACTGTTTCATATAAAAACTAGAGAAGACTCTAGTTTTTATGCTTATGAAGAAGTCATCTATTAAAATTCTTACATTTTTTAATTTCTAAGTAAATTTGTTAAAATTTCTTGAAATATTCCAGGTGCTGAGGATATGTTGAAAGGAAGTGTGGCAAATATTAATACATTCTGAGTTCTTTTTGGTAGCTCAATTTGCCAGAACTCTTTTGTGCAATCAAATAATGTAAAAACTTTTCACCCTTTTATATGAGCTGATATCTCTTCTACTGTAGTGTAGTTCTACTGTAGAGAGAGTAGTGCCGCCCCAAACTGTTTTTGTTCATGTCTGACGGATCTATGCAGATTCTTAATTTACCTTTTTACCTGACGACTACCATGAGACTCACCCCGGGTGTAGGCCCTGTTTCAAGTTTGATCATATCTAACTCCACCATCCTACTGAGTTCTGGTTTAACTTCATCTCTTATTGCATGGGGAACTATCCTTGAAGGTTTTATCTCGAATCTGGGGTCCTCGATTAGGTCAATGTCATCATCATATTCGTAATCATTATAACAGCTTAACCCATCAAATATATCTTCAATAGATTGACATTCTTTCAAAGTTTTTACTCTTGCCACATGTCCCAGTTTTTCGCAGGTATGGAGTCCTAGGATTGGAGTTATTGGAGACTTTTTCTTTTCCTACTTTAAATCAAATTGTTGCTTTTTGTTTTTTAATTTACATTGTTTGTCACATCGAACTGCCATTTTATTGCCTGCATAACTAAATTTTTTATACAACTTGGTTTTAAAATAGCTTTGGTTTTATCCACTAGTTGCCTGGGTAATACATCGCATTCTGCACCAGTATCAACTTATACTTTTTTGGTCCAGTCATTCCTTTCACCAGCACTTATGGTACTTATTGTACTTCATCTTCAGAGTTTGAACTTTCTTCTAATATATTTACTTTATTTTTGCGCTTGGTGCCACGGTTATTCTTTTTGCGAAATATTTTGGCAAAGTGACCAGATTTTGGTTATTACATTTAGCACATTTTTTGTTGAAAACTGGGCATTCTTTGCTGTTGTGATTTGAACCACACCTTTTGCAGTCAAAACTCTGATTTTGGTACTTTTGCCTTTGACTACTAACATTTTATCTGCTTTAGTCTTACTTTCAAGCTCGTCCAGCTGTTTGGAGACTTGTTCACTGTCTTCTTTACAGGTTTTGTCAAATTGAGTTTGTTTCCAGTCAGTAGTTTTTTTTACTTGACTAGATTTAATTCCAAATACTATTTTGTCTTTTATCATTTCGTCCAGTAATGTGTCAAATTCACATTTGCTTGGTTGTGTTTTTATTCTTGTTAAAAACGTATTGAACTGTTCAACTTCATTTTGTTCGATCTTAAAAAATATATATATTTTACAAAAGAGATGATTGTTTTTGGTGCAAAACACTTTTTGATCTTTCTTTGATAATCTGTAACTTATTTTTGTCAGCATCGTTAAGATTGAAATTATTATACATTTCGATTGCACCTGGCCCTATAATTCCTATGAACATTGTGGCCTGAACTTCAATTGGATTTTTAACTAGCTGGAACATACCATTCGAATTGCTGTAAACAATTTTTCCAGCTCATAAATTTATCAGACCCAATTTGTAGATTACCTGGTGATTTGATTCCAGTTACCATTTCATTTGCGTTTGTTGTTGAAATCTTGCAAGTTTTTTCCTTTTTTTCAGTTAATTTATCGATTTTAACACTTCTGACAACATGTAATGTTGGGTTCTATAATTAATATATATATTAATTAGTACCAAAGATTAAGCGTGTCTTTATTGCTTAAAGGCTTAATATTACAATTCTTATGTATTAGTATAATGTTGTGTCGCTAGGCAGCAAACTAATTCTATACGTCACTTATGGATCTGCACAGTTGAAAATATCGGCAGTATTATCGCTTAAAAGAAGAATAAAACTCATAATTTAATGATTCAGAAGAACTATACTAGTCGGGAAAAGTACAATAAAAGAAAAAGGGGAGAAAGGAGATTTGGACCTAAGTAATTTTAAAACTAATAGAACGGTTATAGCGATGGCAAGAATGACATAATATCTTTGAGTTTTCAATTTCTATTGAAGCAAAGTCAAATGAAGTTCAAAGTATAGTACATTTTCGCATGAAATTTACTGTTGTGACAATTTGGATTCTAAGTTGTAGCCATGTAAAACAATAGATCCTAACAGTAGATTTTCACATTAAATTGAAAATTGTCAGAATTTGCATTTCAGGATGTAACCAAGCAAAACATTAGATTGAAAAAATGACTTATAAAAATAAGAGTTAAAACTCAGTAAGGAGAGAAAACCTGTTTATTCTATATGTCAATAAAGTTTTGGTTATAAGATCCTTATAACCAAAACTTTTGGTTATAAGAAACTATTGGTTATAAGATCCATTGTCATTGGTTAATCGATTGTAGCTTTTGGATTGGGTGCTGTAAATCAATCAATAATCAATTTCCAACATCTGATTATAAAAGTAGTACAAGTGCATTGATAAAAGATTTAGTTTACGACTGGTTCCTTAATACCCTTGGCGCCCAACAGTTTAATCAAGATTCACAAGCATTTTTCTTTTGGATAATTGTCCAGCTGAGCCACATGCTAATTGCCTTATGGCGAACAATGGCCAAGTTAAATTTATACAACTTCTAAAAAATACCTCTTATAGAAACATCTTCTCTTATATACGTCCATCATGATAAATGAATAGACGCACCTTGCATTCCTGGACAGAAAAATTGTGCACAAGGTGATATACATAGGTTTGTTAAAATAAGTTTGTTTTAAGTACATATTTTATTTTAGGATTTCAGAATTTTAGGAAAAAATTGTTTAATGGACGAAATATGTATAATGTGTGCAAATACAAATAATATATTTTACAAATGTAATGTCATTCAAGTTCTTTTTAAACGTGTGTTGTCATTGGTAAACCATTGTTCTTCTCCGTCGCTTCGCTCTTGACAAAGTGGTCGTGGTCCGCATACAATATTGTTATAGGTGGCCATTGTTACTCGCCTCACGATGCCTCTCCATCTCTCCCTAAGACCTGTTGCACTCATACAGGAGACCGCTTACAGCAGACTTGATCTGGTCTGTCCACCGCATCGACGACCTCCCGCGTGGTCTAGTGCTTTCTACTCTTCCCTGCACAACAATGCGCTCTATGGAGCTACTTCCTCCACACATGACGTGACTAAAAAATTTTAGAATCTGAGTCTGAACCAGTATTAATAGACGTTGCTTGATGCCGACTTCTTTAAGTATAGGGACATTTGTGCAGAACTCAGTCTACAATACACGAAGCATTTTTCTTCAGCACTACATTTCCAGAGCGTCTATTTTGGTCTTCTTAGGTATTCGTAGCGTCCACGTCTCTGCGGCATAGAGAAATATGGGGAACACCAGAATTCGAACGAGCCGGATCTTAGTGGCCTCGCTAAAGTTTCGGCCCCACCATATTTTTTTCAATTTGTCCATAGGGCATCTTGTCATCACCATACGTCTTCTCACCTCATTCATGCATCCACCATTGTTAGAGATCACCGTTGTTAGAGAAACCATTGTCACTTTTGTTATTGTAATGTGGGACATGTTATAAATGTAGCTCTTCTTGAAAGGTTTTTTAAACGTCATTTATTATAATATATAAAGGCAAAATTAATGCCAAATATATTCCATATTCAAAACAAGTCTGCACTTATTTTGAATATATTTGGCGTTAATTTTGTAGAAATTCATTAATGACAATTAAATGAAACCACGTGATGTAGTATTATTTCTACTTTCTTTAAGTTCTTTACCACAACCTAGGTTTCATTGTATTACAGCATCTTCAGGTGGGCTATTAGCAAACATTTTTTCTTAAAGAAAGTAGAAATAACACTACATCAGGCGGTTTCATTTATTTGTGAAGTCTGCACTTAGTTTGGTATATCAGTGTATTAATTTATTTGGTGACATAATATGTAAATATTTACAATAAGATAAATTTATTTTTAAGGTGAGTTAACTCTTGCACCTGGGAGTTACAGTTATAACTTCCAGTGTTATCTCCCGCCTAACCTACCTTCCACATTTGATCATGATGATAATGGTCACGTGGAATACTCTGTTACAATTCACGTGGTTACACTATCAGAGATAAAAGAAGCTTGCAATACTACATTCAATGTTGTTGCACCATTGGATTTAAATCACCATCAAGGGAGCAAGGTAAAATTATGATTGAAATATTTTGGTGTGCCTTTTAGGTAAATGCAAAACATGTGTATATGTGTGTGTGTGTACACTATATATATATATATATATATATATATATATATAAATAAATAATATGAATATATTACATCCTTTGTATAATTATACAGGTGGCCAAATTACGGAGAACATCGTGATAAGTCATTGAAAAAGACATTAGTCCCACGAAAATCAATAGTATAGAAATTAAGATTTTTTTACACTTTTTAGTAAAATCTTTACTCTAGTCACATAAATCATTTTATTCTACTAGTTCATATAAAATTTAGTATGGAAGTAGAGTAGCAACCATGCAATGAGCAATTTCTGTGTTAGTTCTTAGCTTATGCTATTGTTTGAAAATTTATGTTAATATTTTTTCTGTTTTCAAAAGAAAACGCACACTTAAAAAAAAATCACTATAGTAAAATCTGTAGAACTAGAGTTTTGTTTATGATCTTAAAAACTACCTTAGGATAAGGTAATAGTCTAGAGAAAAATATAAAAGATAGTCTAATTGATAGAAGGTACACACGAACAGAAGTATTGACATTCAACATTAACAGAACTATGAAGTTTGCTATCGTATAGGGCAGCACTGTGGCATTAATGCTCTAAAACCTCTTGAAGTTTATTGCTGTGTTCCAATTCACTTTGTGAGTGATACTTCTGATTTACTTGCCATAGCCGTGATTTATATTTCAAGGCCCAATGGAGCACAATTACATAACATGAGCGAACATTATGACAGCTCAAAGATGGACTGGTTTTGTCACTTTAGAGCCATTGGGTAGTTAATAACTTCGCTCAGTAAGATTGTGCAACGTTATTAAATTTTCTTCTTGACAGCTTAGTATAAACTGAAATACTATTGTACAATAATTTAATTAGCTTTAGAAAATTGGTATTACTGTGGCTTTACTTTGTTGTAAAAAATAAAAAAGAAGGTAAGTGTATTTTAACCTTAAAGTACTAAAGTTATAATTACGGGGAGGTATTTTGCAAAAATATATGTGCTAACATATTCTGGTAAATAATGAAAAAAATCATAATTTTGTAACATATATAATATTTTTGAAACTGGAAGAAAAACACCGAACTTCAAAATTAAATAAATCATTTACTAATAATTAGTACAAAAATGAGCTGTTGTGCTTTAAGGGAAAGTTTTTTACTAAAGATGCATTAGATGATATTATTTAAGTATGTGGGCGAGGCATACACTATATCTAAAACAAATATTCCCGAATAACATTAAAAAGTTGATATAAAATTTCGTTTATTGCTTTTTTAACGCAAGCTTTAACATTGCCTTCATTGTGTATTTTGATCCCTTAAAGTACTCGATGTTACTTTCTAATCCGTTAATATACTTAGTATAATTACATTTTCATGAGTTGCAAGTTGTAAAAGAAATGTTTTTAATGTGTTGTATGAATATTGATTTATCTACTCGAGTTTTATTCTACATTTAATTGAATCTTAACAAAGTAATTTACAATCTTTTCAATGTTTTACCTCAATTATGTTGTATTAAGTATAAATTGATTTATACCAAAATGGTGTGAACTTTGATCTTACTTTCGGTTTAGTAAAATTTTTATTGCCTTTCATAGACCTTATTTTACATTATTATCAAAGACTTGAAAACTTTTTAATATTTCTTAAATTTTGAACTTTTAGTCATTTTGGCTTTCTGTTACACAAAATTTTTTCCTGAAGTGAATAAGGATATTTCATAACAATTTAAAATACAGTAGGATTTTGAAAACCTTAAGGGATGTCGATCAACCTAATAGTGTCCTTATCTTATGATAGTGACGAGAAAAGATTGTTTCTTTAAGTGTGAATAGGAAGAGAAGGCTCCATTTCATAAACATACGCATGCACTATGGAAGCATAGAGGCAATAAAATCAATTCCTTTGAAGTCTCTACCTCAGTGCACTCTATTTCTATCTACTGGGTCATGAAATAAAAGGAAAAGACAAAAGTATACATACTCTTGGCATTTGGAAATTTTTTTACCATTTTTTTAGACAGAAGGATAATTAAATTGTTGTATAATTTAAATTTATGAGGCAAGAAATGCATGCAGTATGAAAAACTGCTAGTATAGAAAAAGATAACAAACATAAAATGAAAAATCTAGTTGTCTCCTATCTTTGGTATCGCCAAGTAGGGTACTCTTTGATAAATAAATTGACTATTATAATGTTTTGGTTGCAGGAACCCATTCATATTCAACTTGAAGAAATTTATTCATGCTGTCTTTGCGGATCGGGGCCTCTAACAGTAGATGTAAAGTTGCCTTACACTGGCTACTGTCCAGGACAAAAAATACCAATTGAGCTGACTTGTGAGAATAAGAGCAATATAGAAATACAAAAAGTCAACTTTTATCTTAACAAAGTATTTTATGTTTTTTTTTTTTATATTATATACTTTTTAATTTTTTTATTTAATCACTAAATAATATAATGCATAATTAAAAAATACTGCATATTTATGTACAAATGTATACGCCGTGCAACCTATTTATCGTCCTATGAAGTCAAATGTAGATTTAATGTCCCATTGATGTCTGCTTTCGATATCCAATATGCAGATCTCGTATTGAAAATCGTTATTACTTTAATGTTTATGGCTCAATGCTAATTCAAAATTTAAAAATTTTGTTTGGACCCTGAAATTAAAATACTTTGAATGTCATAATATATCAATAGTTCTGAGCCGTCCCACCGCATCAGTTGTAATAGCCCGGGTGTTGCGTATATTTTGATCCATATATTGAGCTTTCTTTGTGACATCTAATTGATGTCTGGCAAATATTAAGGCAGTATTGCCTTTCATTTTTAGTTTGCAGTATTTTAAAGTTCATTTATTCAATTTTATATATGTCGAACTGACATCCTACAATGAAGGTTTCTTTTGTTTGCTATATGTCATCTTATGCTTTAATCTTTATTAATAATCGGCTAATTATTTGAATATTTATTAAATTTTTTTTCATATCTTATTTTCTTTTTAATATTAATGACAGTACTTGAATCTGATGTCAATTGATATTATAATAATTTTAGTACATTATTCAAAATAGCCATGTTTTCTACACACTTTATTTTAAGTGGGATATGTTAAAAATGTAAATGGCTTATTGTTCATACTTTTTTAAGACCACTGAATCACTTATTGGTGGTATGAGAAATAATCTTAACATAAATGTTTAATATATTTAACACAACTTTAGTGCAGTAATTGTGGTTTTGTATTGTACAACCATTTTCCAGTAAACAATTGTTTTTATTTAGGGTAAGCGTATAGCAATAAGCAAATTATTAATAACTGACAAATAATTAAAATATTGAATATATTTGGCGTTAATTTTGTAGAAATTCATTATTCACAATTAAATGAAACTACGTGATGTAGTATTATTTCTAATTAAATGTGACGCATTACTGTACTATTGAAAAACAGTGCACAAATATTGGTATATAATGACGTCTCTTTTACTTATTATGGATATCAGAAAATAGAATATGCAGATGTTCATTTACCTGCTGAAATTACCATAAATTTTAAGAATTTTACATTTACAAGTAGGATCATTGCACGAAACTCATAAGCATAATATTTTTGGATTTAATTTACGTTCCCCAATGTAAGTATATAATTTTAAAATGACAATTTGAAAATTAGTAATTTTTTATAATAAATTCAGGAATATTTTCACAATACCAAGTCGGAAGTAAAAACATAAATACTAAAGTACTTTCATTGGTTAGTTAGTAAAAATGGATTCAATGAACTTTATTGCACTTAACTGATGGTAAAGAAAGGTTTTTTGTTTGGCCTATATGTTTTTATTTGGTTTGATATGTATACATAATTTTTTTATGATTTCAATATTTTCATAAAAATATTTTTTCTTTCAGTGATCCATAAAAAAGTAATTTTAAGGAGTCTGAAGGTCATTCCGACCAATTTACACTCCTTTCTGTAAACACAATTTTTTTACTGCCTCTTAAGGGAACATTATGAATGTTTCATTGCCACCAATTCTAACTCTGCAGCTCAAACTTTGGTTGAAATAATAATAAAAACTGTGACAAAGTGTGCAGAAGTTGCAATAATAAAAAGTACAATTGTGCAATTTGATTGTCATATCAATGTTGTTATTATACAAAGTTTATAACATTATGATATTAACAATTATATTTCGATTTGTATCATAGAGTTGTGTAATTTTAAAATTGTTTATCATAAGTTATACATTTGGAAGGAAAAATAGTTCATTCATTAGGAGCTGCATGCTGAGTGCATGCAACGCATGGAAATGGAAATGCAATGAAGGTGTAGGAGACGGTAACTACATGACAATATTGTGGACTCTACATTTCTAAAATACATTTATAAATCTAAAATTTTTAAATTATAAATCTAGGACTATACATTTATAAATCTAACATTTTCAAAATTTATTGTATCATCATCAGGTAAACAGATCTTCGTTCATGGCGTCTGTATGTTCGAATATACGGATGCCAGAAAAGCATTACTGTATATAAGTATATGGACGTCAAATAGTTTTATTCAGACATTTAATGTTCCATTTTACTATATATAAATGTTATTGAACAGAATTAAGACACATATCCTTACAGTATATTATCTACGCATCCGCGTTTTACAAAAAAGAACAAATAAAAGAATGAAACTTATAGACTAAATCATACATATCCTTTCCTTTTTGACCTTGCAATAGTCTGGTAATAAAAATGAATAAAATAGTAAGACAAATATGGATAAAATAAAGTAGGCAAGAATCTTAAGAATATTGTCATGAAACAATACTCAATGAAAGAATGTCGAATAGGTTGTGAGATTTATATATACAGCTGTATTATAATTCCTTACAATGTATTTTCATAGGGTCATTCTACCCATTATTCTGAATAATAAAAGAAAACAATATATATTTAAAAAAATGTCTACCTGCTCTGTTTATATTTGTTATGTCAGGTTCTATTTTTACCCACTAGTAACCATTTTTATTTTCTTAGTGTACTTAGTTTAACTTCAGCATTTCAAATATAAAATCTGTTGGAATAATATAATAAATTGAGGTACCAAGGTAGAGAAGTAGAAATGATTTCTGGTATAGTCATCTGTAACAAATCCGGATACGTCAGATCTAGAAAGCAAACAGGAAATTAAATTGTACAAATTGAAAGATGAGGAGCCTCCATAGACATTCAATCTGTGCATCAATAAACAAGTTGATGAAGACAATTTTCTGAACTATTTTACTAATCGATTATTTACCGAAAACAATTGCAATCGTCATTCATTGAGCTAAAAAGCTCGCATAGCAGTGCACCCATGCACACTGCTCAGATCTCCAGGGAGGTTTTGCGGATTAATGTTTTCCAGGAAATTGACCACTATTAATTATAGAAAAGACCTAGACCACTATGACTATTTTCTTTTCAGAAACTTTTCTTCTTTCAGAATTATATTTTTTCTTTCCAGAATTATAGTATTTACTTACAGTATTAAGTATTTAATTACTTGATATTAAGAAACTCATAGAATTAAGAGAGTAACAAGTTAAAAGGATATTTCTATGATGTGACGTCTTCTCGGACCATCTTGTAATGAAACGACACATGTTTTCAAATGCAGCTCAGTTCTTTTGAATTTCGAAGGTTGCTTGTAGACTATGAAACATCAAATTTTAAGTTATTTATTTCTTCACTCACTAAAGTTGTACTGAAACTAGTTTCACTGTAATCAAACAACGCTTTTAGCTCGCTCTTGCCCGTTTGCCTTTGCAGCGAATAATATCCCTATTAGTTTTCATACCCATACTTGACCCCCCCTATGTTGTTACATCATGAGTGTATTTCTCTTTCGGGGGACTATTGAAAAAACTAGGCATATACCTCTTTTATAATTAAGTAGATCACTTATCAGCTGCATATATATAAAGTGGTCTCTAAACGCTTGTCTGCTCTTACATCATTTACTAAAATCCTTTTTTTGCCACTTGTAAAGTACTATAGGTGATTAGATTTTCTATAGGTTTATGTAGTTAATAATAACCTGTATAATGAAAGCATGAATAACATTGTTTTAAAGCTCTATATGTAATTCTTTAAATCAATGATTCATTTAAATTGAAATGAGATTTAACTTGGATATTTCCTGAATTAACTTGGATATTCTTGGTATTGTTTTTTTGTTTTTGGATTTGGAAGATTTGGCTATTTTCACTAGACATTTTTGCTTCTAAAAGATCTATTATAATAAAAACTGGCCAAGTGCATAAAACAGAATCGGTAGCTGTATATATCTCTTAAAATTGTTGATGCAAATTAATCGAAATAATTTTAATTCAAAATGTTAATTAAACAAAGTTTTCAAATCCATGGTGATCTGTGTGAAAATTAAAATGCGTGACACCTAAAGCTTAATATTTTGCAAATGGTGCTTAAAAATGGTAAACGGAACTCCAATTTTATTTTGATAGACCTGTCCAATTACATTCCACTCGATGAGTTGTGTGAAAACAATTTGTTCACTCCCATTGTCTTAGTCCCAGACATGACGACTAAAAAAAATTATTGCCTTTATTGCATAAAATAATAAATGAGAACAATTATACAGTGTTATGAATAGCTAACATAACAAGCAGAGAGTATTGTCTGAATTTCTATTCTTTAGGCAGCTGCATCAAAGTAATGAAAAAATCTGCTAATCTGCCAATCCATAAAATACCACTTTTTATTTTAAATGAATTTGATTATGAGAATTAAATTGTAAAAACGTCTAATGTGATTTATGAAAAATAATATATTATGAAATTATTATCAAAACCAATTTATTAAAAGAACGAAATATGCATTATGTATAACTTATCATATTTATACCAGACGTAAGACCATAACCAAAAAAATATTTAGGGGATTTCTGAACAGTCTTATTATATTTTATAGCAGTATAAACAAATTACAAGAATAAAAAGCTGTGCGCCAGTTTAATTTTTCAATTGATTTTTTTGTTATTGGAATATACGTTACGAATAAACATTTTTTGTGGGAATTAAATTTTGGGTGGGTATAAGAATAAATGCTCGCTGTTTGTGAATAAATGCTTCCCTCTTGTGCCTTCACGGTCTGTGTGAGAAGGAGAGTCACAGCTCGTAGGACTACCTGTCCACTGTTTAGCCGTGAAACCATTTTCTGGGTGACAACATTTCTTCCACTCTAAACCTACATTGATTTTCATTATTATGGTCTCTTTTTCTTAGGCAAAGAATAATATAAAATTTTACGTTTAAATTTTCCTTATTAGTTGGTTAGATGACAATTTTTTGTGAAAAAATCGGAATTGAAGGTAATATTTCTTACTTTATAATATCAAAAAAAAATATGTATAATACTAGACATAGATAATATCAGATATACTGCAAAAAATCAATAAGGTTGCTGAAGTTGTAGTGGGAGAGATATGTTACCAATTTTTGTATGAAAATGCGACACTTTATTATATTATTATAGCCTTAATATACACATGTATGTTAATGTGATAGGAACAATTTTCTTTAATTACTAAACCTTTCCAGTCTAACATGGTTATAATGTAATTTTTCTTGTTAGGATTTCTTGTCATGCAACTGCAATAAACAAGTGTTTATGTATAAATGAGCTTATTTGTATCCAATTTAAAATCTTTCTAGCAAAAATTATCCGGATAAACAAATCGACCAATAGAGTTAAAATAATCGTGAGAGATAATTTTCCTTATCAAAATTTGAATAGGTCAAATTCAGTATCTTCTACTTAATTAAATTTATTTATTAATACTTTTTATACACATACAGCAAGTGACACTGCACAGCCAACAGCCTATATCAAATTATGAGTTCCCTAGTGATGTTGTCAGTGAAACTACCCGTGGTCCGGTGCCTTGTGACAGTACTCGACGGTGGACAGCAGATCTTGAGATACCAGCTCTCGATCCTAGCAATCTTCAAAACTGCAAAATTATTGATATCTTCTACAAATTAGAGGTACGTCTAAATTAAATACTGCTTTATTTTTGACAGAGATAGAAATTTAACTTTACTATCGTGAACTGTCAAATTGACCAGAGTACAGCAAATTTTCATGTGTAGCTACTGTCAAAACAGTGAGGTTTTCCCACATGCATTTGCAAATTTTGTTAAGTCGCATGACACAAAATAATAATTAGCAATGGTTAGGATTCTTGTAATTTACAAAATGGCAAATCAAATTTTGCAGATTGCACATTGTTAATTTCACTACATGTCTTACTATTGCTAACAATCCAGGAATCTTTATTTTATGTTAATTGTACAATTTCTCTTATTTATCATAATGATATTTATCCACTTTTATAACATTTCCAATTATATCTTCTTTAAACTTGCAGTACATACCAGATTATTAAGAAACAGCTTTCTGTTTATTATAGCTTATACAATATATTAATTATTGAATTATATAAAAATAACACTTTGATACAAAGTTTCCCAAAACAGTCTATTTGGGGTCCAAACTTTGAATAGATATTTCTGAGAAAATCATTTTCAAAATATTATTATGAATGGTTTTAGAAAGAATATAGATTTATGGGCCGAGATATATCTGTAATTTGGTGAGGTGGGCCTCAGTTGTCAAAGTGGTGCAATTTTCTTTTCTGTTAATTTTTTAAATATTGAAAATACAGGAAAGAAAATGGCACTCCATTATTTGCCACAAAGAGGTGCAAATTTCAAGTGGTGCAATTCTTTGTTACAATGAGGTGCAGTTTCCAAGTGGTGCTGTTTTCTTTTCGTTTAATTTTTCAATATTTGTTATTGAGAAACCTTTACTTATTTCCAGTGGGTATCAGCTGAAATAAGTTGCAAAAGATTTATAGCGCTCATGCTGAACTGACAATTGCTATGAGGTTAGAGAGTTCTAAATCAATATTATTTTCAATTGAATAAGAAATTTTACATTTTATGGTCATAGCATAATACCTTTTAAAAGGCACTATTTTTTAAGGAAAATAATGTCTTGACTGTAATGCTATACATAAACACTCGGATATTTTACGGAAATTTACAGTTGACTACATAATTTAAATCAGGCTCGCATGAAACTCTTTTTTGTTTGTAATGTTAATACACATGGTGGTTCAAATGATAATGAGTTATCACTTGAATCAGTGTCGGCCATGCCAATTTAAAAATGTTTATAAAGACTTATCATTCTTGTATTTTCTACCTATAACTGAGTACTCTTGGAAGAAACTTCTGTGTTAAATTGGTAATTAGCAATTGGTATGATAAACCTTAGTAGGATTAAGGTAAATAGAATTGAGGGTACCACTACTACTGTTTGTTATCAGTTGCAAAAATGTTAATAAAAATAAACCTGGATGACTTAAATTTGAATTTTTACAGGTGGAAGTGGTGGTTGGAGGATGCAATGACAATTTGATCGATGACACAGATATCATAATTGGTACCATTCCAATTGTTGGTTTCCAAGATAATGTAGAGGATCCCTTGAAGGATAGGCTACCATCTGCGCCTCCACCCCCGCAACAGGCTGTCGTTCCGGCTATGCCCTATCCAATAAGTACACCTTGTCCAGCTCCACTACCGTATAATTCATCATCTCAATTTAATGCTTATATACCTCTACCCATGGGGGATACACAACATTCTTACCCTATGACCCAGATTTCAAATTTACAGCCCACATACCCTACCAATCCTACCTCAAATAATTCATACCCACCTCCATACCCTACTACAAAACTGAATAATTTGCCATATCCACCTATATCTTCGTCCAATCAGGTATGAAACATACTTTTATGCTATCAAATTCTTGTAAATATTTAAAAACAGTTTAGTCATGGAAGTACAGAATTTGTACGTACGAAAGAATATAAACGCTTATACTTACAATTGTTCTCATTATTCATATCAAATGGCACGTCTCCAATCTTAATACATGGTCAAACATATATTCCTTATCTAACAAATTAATTTTAATTAAGATTAATGATGAACATGCATATCTGTTTTAGTATTGTACCTTTCTTTCTCTGTTTATCTTTCGCTTTATCTAAAAAAATTATAATATTTAAGAGGTTGATCAAAAAACATGGTGAATGAATTTTTGTAGCAGCAACTGCTGATGTAGCATCATCCATCGTAATAAGTCCGATAGCCTGATCCTTTGAGATAGTCAGTGTCAAGTTTGAACCAGTTGTGATTTTTCAGTTGGCTTACAAGGTCGAAAGAGTGAGGTTGGGTTAAAAAAGGTCATGAAATGTTAAAATCACTGTATGGCTATAAAGCGGTTATACTGAAGACTGTTTACAAGTGATATGAGTGATTTAAAAGTGGAAATGAGTTGGTTGAACAACGGCGAGCAATGGTTGGGACATCCTTCACAAAGTGGCAATAAGGGTCCATTCAAACAGGCGATTGACTATTTGAGAGTTTACTGAAGTACTGGACGTTTCGTACAGGTCTGTGTAAAGCATTTTAGTTTGCAAATTAGTTTTGATTGACGAACAGAAGGAAAATCGTATGTCTGTTTGCTTGCAATTCAAGGATTGTCTTGAGGCAGATGTAGACGTTTATTTCCAATATTATAACTGGAGTAATGAAAATACAGAGTTTCCCAAGAAAAACAAGTGGTCCTCCTTGCAGAAGGCACGTCAGTCAAAATTTATTCCATGGGGCACAACTGTAAACTCCGAATATTAAAGAGTGCGTACTGCAATGTTTGTGAACAGTGTATGGAGAAAGAGACCAAAAATATTTTGACACCATTCCCGACATAGAGAGAGCCACAACGAAAGAGCTGAAGGCCCTTTGGAAAGAAGCCTTCCAGAAATGCTTCCATTTGTGAAATCAACGTTGAGATAAGCGCATAGCTAGCCAAGGAAAGTACTTTGAAGGAGATTAATTGAAATTTGATGTAAGCTTATTTATTACTTTCTTCGAAATAAAATTATTCACCTATTTTTTGATCACTCCTTGTATATGTGTAAAATATGTTAACCAACACAGTATTTACTTATATTTGTTTACAACCAGGATGTAATGAACTCAAGCTCACATAGTTGGGGATCTTTACCAGCAGTTTCTGCACCATCTGCTCCACCACCTGATTTTGAGGGTAAGTTTTTTAAAATGAATTAAAGGTAAAATTAATCTTATGTATGACATCACTAATTTTGTATCTCCATCTATATACTATATATTATAATTCTCTCCTATAATTTCCATTTCATGAAACCTGAATTAAATAAAAATCTATTTTGACCTATCAGTAATTGATCAGCTAAATATCATCAACAATCTCCGTATTAGCACTAAGTCTTGTGTTGAAATTCATTATTTCATGGAATTTTATCCTTGTAAACATTGACTAAAGGCATATCTTGCTAATTTTATTCATTTGATGTATTTATTACTACAAGAACAATCTCTTCTAGTCAGTCTTGGCAAATAAATTTAAAATATAGTTTGTAGTTGTGAAAACCATATGGACTAAACAAGTTTCCATACAAGATAAAATAATATAATAAATTTCTAATTCAATGTTTACCAGAATTTGACATTCTAAATGAAAACAAAAGATTGAAAACTTAAGGATATGAATGGAAAGGTATAATTTTATTGAGATAATTTGGGAAGCTTATATAGAGAATTCCTGTTTTGATTTATGAAACATAAATATATAAATCTGTGCCATAGTTAGAAGGCCTTAAATCTGGAGGACAGTTACATAATAGCAAAAGGATAAAAGGGATAATCATGATTGGCATTACCCCAAAGACAAAAAATGCACAAATTTTAAAGGTTTTTTTAATTTTGTAAGTAATTATTTGGTAAGATTTAGAGAGCACACATGCCATACTCAAGTAAAAGTGCTTTTATTTTAAAGACAATAAAGCATGAAAGATGTTATAGATAATGGTCATAAATTAGGTATATATTAAATGTTCAAGGACAATAGTAAAAATGTTTAGTATGGTAATGAACCACAGTTTTCACACCGAGTGGAGAAGCTGGCCAGGTTTGTAGCTTACTCTTTAAAAAATCATCAGATATGTAAAAGTTGGATGACACTTCACAAATTGATATACTAACGTCAATTTCTGACTTAAAAACTTCAAAAAGTGTTTTTCTTTTATTTTCACGTTGTTAATATTCATGTCAGTCTGGCTGAAGGAGAATATTTTTTCATTGGCACTTATTTGAAAAGGTGTTGTTCTGCAATTTGTAAAAAATTGAGCAAATGTTGCTATAGAGTTTTTGTATATGAAGGCAGAAGAGATTTTTGACGAAATGAAAAATATCTTTAGTGAAAATCCTTCTTCATATGTTGTTTTTTAACAAGGTCACATAACCTATAAAATTGAACTTCAACCAGGATGTTTAAAAAGTGTTTTCATTTTTAAAATTCATAATGTGATTTTGGCAGGTGAACAATTAAAATTATTCAAAACACTAGGAACACGGGCATATTATATATTAAGAGAAGAATTGATCTGCAAAGTGAGTGCAGCCCGGTTGAATGTAGTATCATTTGATTGTAAATTTTCCAAGATTATTGGGGTTAACATGAATAAAGCAGATTTTTTGTGATGAGTTTTAACTCCAGATGAAACACGGAACACTGTTATACACCAGAATCATAAATTCTATTAAAATAGTGATCAGAACTAGGATGTTTGAACAGAAAGGAAGCAAAGGCCATGAAATCTACAGGCAAAGTGAAGGCATTCACTTTTTGAGATACAGAAGGGATTTGGATTTTTGAGGGAGGGATTTGAATTTTGATGTTCTCATTTATGTAACATTGTTATGGTAAAGAGCAATAGATTACACTATGATTAACTTCCCACTTGCTTTATTTCCATTGTCTTACTCTGTCAGATTTTCATTTATTCTTTGGTAGACTGGAATTTGAAAACGACAATGAGGTCAAAATTGCTATAGATCTCTATTTTTCAAATCTCAAGGAAAGCTATTACAGAGACGGCATTAACGTCATAGGATATTGAAGGACCAGATGCACAAAGCTCAGAGGGGACTATGTCAAAAATAAACATAATTTTATCTTGTTAGGTAAAGTTTTTTATTGCAAGAGTAAGTACTTAGTAACCCACCCTCATACTTTTGGCAATGGGATGAGGTGCCTCTTATTCAATTGAGAGGAAAATATGACTGTTGTAACTGATGTATAAAATATAAATGATATTAAGATTTATAAAATAAATTAGTCATGTGAGCATCAAAATTGATACCATTATTGCCCGTGGATCACTTGGACTCGATGGAAAGCATGACGTTTTGAATTGAGTTTCACACATTATGGATATTTAAAAATTGACTTTGTCAATGACAAATAGGGTTGTGCTATTCAGAATAAATAACTTATCAGAATTGTCAGACAATTTAACAAGTTTGTATTAAACTGGTAAATGCCAATTCTTATTTGACTTAATGTGAAGAAGCTTTTAAATGATCAAAACTTAAACATTTTTTTGGTCCTAAAGATTTATGAGTTTCTTGATTAGTAAGTACTCTAAAAGCCGCCCAGTACTCAGGAGAAGGATCAATTTATGTGGATTTTATATTGTTTGTTTAATCCTGTCCTTTGAAAATTATTATTACTTCAAAGCCCATTCCACTTGATTTTGAGTAGTATGAGACAGAAATTTTTATAAAATATTGAGACAACTTTGTTAATGAATCTACAGATAGCTAGTGTAGGTATCGATCTAAAGGCCCCATAACGTTTAGGTTCTCAAGATAGTATCAAAACAGTATTGATTTATTTATGATATGACATTTATAAACAAGCTATTATGTATTACATTTAAAAATATGTGCAAAACATTGATTTTTCCAAAAGTACAAATTAACTTAAATTTTAAAAACTAAGATAGGTTTTAAGCGCTCAACACACGGCACAAACTGATGGCTGATGTGATCAAATCAGATGCAGTATCGTGTTGTGTGTAGGCGTCATACCTGGCAAAAGACATTCAAGTGCTTTGAGAGTTTGACACTCATTCTTTTATTTTTAACTCTCTAAATTACTTGATATTACCAAAACAAATGCAACTTTTGTTGTTTTTATTAATTAGACAGCATGATGTCCATTTGTCCAAATATGTTAGTATACAAAACATAAAGAAAAAGAAAGTGTAAATCAGGTATAAAATATGGGCCATTGTATTGATGCCGGACCAGAATTTACAAACTATATGGTCAGACCGACTAAATCATAATATATAGCCTAGTCCATTTTAAAGGGCGATATATTTTATAAGCCCTAAATCTAAAAGTAAAAGAAAATAATGCATGTCAGATACTCATATAATATATATATATATATATATATATTTTTTTTTTTATGTATTTATTCTTTGCAATGCTGTCCCAAAAAACATTCAGCAATTGGTCATGTATATATCTCTTTGACTTGGAGGGTAACCGTCTAGTGACGCATTTCCTAATAAAATTTATCTGTTATAGGTCTACAGGGGTTTTTTTTTCAATCGTGTGAATTTGGAGTCACTATGCATTAATTGTGCAGCGAGTATGTTTGGATGATTTATAGGTTTTTATAGTGTTGTATCTCATCCTTGAAAGTAATGCAGAAGCAGTTGCAGTAAGTAAGAAGTAGATGCAGTTGTTAGTTGCTTACAAACCACGAAGCCTTATAACCAGTCTGAATTTTGGACTAAAACCTCTGTAGAATTTCTATATTCGAGTTTGATGCGGTTCCCCATAATTGGATTCCATAGGTCCATATTAGTTTAAGGATGCATTTGTACAGGAGTAGTTTATTCTCGAGTAAAAGCTGTGAATTTTTGTTGAAGAGCCATTACATTTTTCTGGGCTGCATGCCTAGGGCTTTTCGCTTTGATGTTGACACTGTTAGTTTGTTATTGCTCAGTTTAGGCATTTGTCTACGTTTCGACGACATGGGTAGCTACTTGATTTTCTGAAGCTCTTTGTACACAGAGCACCTTTCTAAATTGCTGGGTGGTTCTCATCGCATAGGCCACATTTGACAGAGATATAGACCTCTCTTTGCGTTTGCGCACTTGGATGATGCGTAATTTCCGGCGCATTTTATACATTTTGGCTTCCTGTAGCAATACTTTTTGGTATGCCCGTATTGTTGGCAACTACTGCACTGTGGGATCTCTTTTTTTGGTCTTGATGGATCAATTATTATTTTACAATATAAAGTCTCGATGTCATATATGAGTTTGTTATTATTGTTTGATTCAATCTCGAGAAAGAATATAGATAAAGATTTTTGGTGGCCTTTTGTTTTACATTCCAGATATTAATCAATTTGTGGCCATTTTTAACTACAATCTTAAAGGTATCCTGCTTAGGCTTGTAAGTATAAAATATGTGTTCCTTTCTTGCAAATTTTTAACTATTTCAGTACTTTTAGGCTGTATCCTTACTTGTTCCTCTCTTAAGACTTTAATTGAGTAGTTCCCTTTTGCAATTTCATCTAGCATTTTTAACAATGGTTGGGCGTTACTAACTTTGTCCATGTATATAGGCTGAGAGTTAGGTTTTGGGTATTATCCGTTTTGGGCCACATTATCATCTTGAGATTCATTATCGAATTCTGAGAACATGTTGGATGTTGGTACAGCGGCTTGCCTAAGCCAGTATGTAACAAGTATTTTTTGTTTTTGTGCAACTTTCTTTCTTGGACTATCTCATTGTCTTTTTCTTAGGACTGTAAAATCATCATTTTCAGTATCAGCTTGCACGGCAGCTGTGGTTACATCTAGGTTAGACTGCGATTGCGATCTTGTCCTATCGAATAAGGAGGGATGAAAGACTCGTGCCGTTGTTGTTTGTTTAGTGGTTTATCTTTAGTTGGTGATTTTAATTAATTGACTCCATTGTTGTTCCCATAAATAGGGTCGATAAAACAAGTCACACATGAGGTGACGCCCATTCCCATGTGAAGGCACTATACAACAATGTTAGCCATATCCATTGAGATTGGTGCTTAGAACTGATATCCCATCAGCCATTCATCCTCTTGGCATATTTCCCACTGTAGGATTGGGGTTATATGTCTATAGCGGCTAACTCCCTCTCGGCCCGGGGGGCAATACCAAGGCCCCCGCTCTTGCAGAATGCGAGTTTACGGGTTGAGGGATCGTTTTCTATCTGCCTAGTTTAAGCGTTAGCTAGTCAAGTTAATCAACCGCCGCCTGAGACTGGTGTTGTTACTTGTTTGGCACCACCCAGGGGACATGTGTAGACATTACAAGTGTCTGACGCGCATTGCTTTCTTTTACTTTTAGCTTTCTAAATTAATTGAAAATACCAAAACTAGCGCAACTTTTAGTTGTTTTTATTAATTAGACAGCATGATATCCATTTGTGCATATACAGGAATAAATTTTGGTCAGAGACCGAATTTTAAAGAGTGATTGAGAATCAGCAACTAAATCATAAAATGAAAAAAAGAAAAAATGTAAATTTTTTTAAAATTTCCATATAATCCCATGTGTTTTTAAAGTGGGAAGTGAAAAAATGAAAGAAAAATATTTTTTTTCATTTAGTTGCTGATTTTTAATTGCTCCTTAAAATTCAGTCACTGAACAAAATTCGATCCTCTATGTGTACTGAAAGTTTAGAAAAAAAAAAAGTGAAGATCAGGTGTAAATCTATACAGATGGTCAGGTCGACTAAATCATATAAGTATAGCCAATTAAGGGGCTATATATTAAGGACTTTTCATATAATATCAAACAGTCTACATCAAAAAAGAAATTCCTTAAAAAGATATGGTTGTTTATTTAGTTATATCAGTTATACTCCTGATCAACGAAACAGTTTTATCACATTCCAATTCTAAAAAAGATAAAACATAAAAAAATTCAGAAATATTTTGTTCTTTTTAGTTATGACTTTTTGCGAGACCTCACAAATGTAATGTAAACAAATTCTTTTTGTAAACAAAGAATGGCTAAGAGTAAAAGATACAAGGTGGAGCAGAAAAATGAAAATAAACCAGAAGATGCGAAGGGCTTAGAGTACAAAAACAAAAGACACCGTCTTTTCTATCTTGGCATTACTTGTAATTCAACAGAGAATCAATGCGTGTCACCTACCAGCAAAGTGGTGGTGGTAGATCTTCCTCTGAAATGAATCCTGTGAACGAGGACATGGTTCAATTACTGGGTACAGTTGAAACTGTACTATAAGTAATGTAGAATTTTCTTATCATAAAACACTTGTAAAAACAAATTGCCTTTAATTGTGTTTCTCCTCTCTGAGCTCCAATCAAAGACATTCCGAACAGAAAAAAAAAAACGGCCAAAGATTTGGAGATAATTATTTTAGGACTAAAAAATCATTTTAAGTATTCATATTAAAGATAGGTTTCAAAGCTGATGATGAAACAATGTGTGAGCATGCAAACTCATTTATGAAAATAAGAAGCAATCAATATTTATAAAGGTTATGAAGACGTTTAGAATTTATGTATATCATGGTAATGGTCTTTATTCTAACTAATTTGTGTAATATTGATCTGTAAATAATAATTACTATGACTTTGTCACTGTTTTTCCATGGGATTATTTCCGCCATTTAACCTTATAATTTTTCAGTCTTATAAAATTTAAATAATTTGTTTTCTATTAAATATCTACATAATAATTTTACAAATTTAATTATATGGAAACTCTTAAGAAAAGCCTTATAAAAAAATTATATAACAAAAATATTTTATGAATACGAGGAAAACAATATGAAAAAATAAAATAAAAAAGTTAAGAAAAAATTGTTTCCAAGTCATCACTTTTCCCTGTAAATTCAGACTGTTAATCTGTGAATTATAGTACAATAAATAAGCAGAAATATAAATGTTTACAGGTAACACGGCAGTAATGCCTGAAGGAGGGTTTCCTTACAGCCCTGCAAAATCTTCACAGTAAAATTAATATACCTCGAATCTTAGATGATATTGTAAAATACACCATGATAGGTATGCATATGTGGTAGGAAAAAAAAAATCTACCTAGTAAATGTAAATAATGTGTTTTATTAATGTAAATTAATATGTAATCTAATTCTAAGCCTAGATGAAACTCATTGAAAAAATATGCACCGCTGCTTCTTGCAAAGACAAGTGCAAGTTACCATTTCTGGACTGAATTTAACATTTAATTTAGTTTCTTTTTCCGATAATTTAAACCTTTGCCTTTTAATTAATTCAAAAATATATGTGCCAATAGTTGCATTTTTTATTAAGTAAAGCCATGTAAGAAAAAAAATTTTGTTTTTGTAATAAATATTTGTCTTATACTTAAGGTTGATTTCTGTCAAAATAAAACCACATTTTGTAATTTTTGGTTAAATTGGAAGGAAATAAAATGGTTTACAAAAGGGCATTGCCAGGTTCCTGTGACAAAAATACCTTTGGTTCAAATTCCTGCAGTTTTTTTTCAGTTTTTTAACCTTTTGACATTTGGCACTAATTACGAAATTCAAACTTTAAAAAATACATAATAATATAGGAAAAAAATGAAATGAAAATTTAATAAAAATTGTTCTTCAACTACTTGAACAATTCTCATGATATTTACATGGATTATGGAGATGTTTACTAATTCTTGTGATATTAAAATCAATTACTGAGAAAAAAGGTGTATGGAGAAAAAAATTATTGTGACATACTATGTTCTATAATATATATGTTTACAGAGCATATTCATTGGGTACAACATAGCCAAAAAAGTTTGTGTTCGAAAATTTGGACTATCAGACTTTTCATAAAATATACTTAATAAAGAATTAATGGTTTAATTTATGAGTATTGGAAATTAAATATTTCTTTTTATCACAGAATATAAAACAAAACTGTTTACTGTGTAAAGCGTCTAATTCTCCTCATTATCTTCATGTATCACAAAAGCTTATGAATTCTTTGTTAAGAAGCTTGCTAAGTTTTCAGATGATCGTAGAATTCTGAAGACAGAAACATCTTCAGCTAATAACATAATAAACCAAACGTCATTCAAGATTACATTTTTTTTGGATCAAATACACCATTCGATAGTTATGCTTAAACATTTCAGGACTTGGAAGACAAACATTAGCACTAGCTGTCTATTCTAGCTTTACCTGGGTAATAAAGAGACCATGACTATGTTCTGCTTTAATCACGTTTTTATGTAAATATCGACTTATATTTCATGTTCATTTTTTTATGTTTGTATTAAAACTTCTTTATGGCAATGTGCGATGAAAGTTAAGATTAAAAATGTTACACAACTTTTTACTTAAATAGAGTTACTGGTGCAATATCCATGAAAAATAAAGAGTATTGCTACAGATTTTTGCGTAAACTTTTTTAAGACCAATATTTATACTCCCCAACATTCGTCACGAAAATACCTAGGCCAGTAAGTTTTTCTGTGACGAATTGACATTACTTACTGTATCTGGATAATTATATATCATACAAGTGTAAACACTGTATAACTTGTAGCGATCTGGAAATTATAAACTATATTGCAATGCCAATCAAATTAGCAGTTTTGTGTGAATCTCTAAAAATAAACAAATGAAACTTTTCTGTTTATAACATTAGTAGAATAAAATCTTTTTTTTAGTTGCAAGATTTCCGTTTCTATAGATGATTAAATTAGATTCAATAAAATATTGAAGCATTAATAAACCTTTTTATTTTGAGGTTCTTCCATGGGGTTCTTCCATTGTCCTCCGCCAAGACCCCAAATATGTCAGAGACACTATTCAGTAGAGTTTGATAATGGGGTTTCGTTTTCTGCCTTTTTGATATTCAAGTGGTATTTTATTTTCCTTCTACCCTTCAGAAGTTAAACTGCTAATGAGTCTTCCCCTGTCCACCAGGACTGTTGCAGCAACGCATTCTTTATGGTTATGTCTTCCTTGTTAATTCCAGAAAAGCTAAATATTAGCTTTTTTGGAATAACTGAGAAAATTAAGAGAAAAAAAAGTAGTAATATAGCTTAATGTATACCACATATGAAGGAGATTTTGATGCGAAGGAAGATGAACTAATGAGCACACCTTTTCTTTCATATAATATTTATCTCTAAACTAACACATTGAAATGAAACTGAGTGCAGGTTACTTTTAGAAATAATCACATTATAAATGTATAACTAAACAGCAAAGGTAACTAAGTATTTAGAACACCCAGTGATATTTATTAAAATAATATATTTATTTATGGTAGCAGGTACCATACCAACCTTGAGTTGTACAATAATTTCTAAAAATATATTATCGTCAATTATTTTTTAAAAATATCCATATTGCATTTAAAGTGTACTAGTTAGCAGAAATCAAACTTTTATTTTACCTAAAACACAATAAGTACACTTTATATAATGTTTGTATGCATATGACATTAGAAATAATTTGTTCAGTCAGACTGAATTATACATATTATAGGTATATTGATACTATATGTATTTTTGTATAAAACATTGGTGCACACTCAGTATCTTAGCTCAAAATTTAATGATAATAAGTTATATGAAATTGATTGCGTTTGTATACATATTGGTACACATTGACAAATATTTAAGTTATTCTCTGTACCTCTGATGGCAAAAGTTATGTAGGACTGTAGTCAACTGAATTTTCTTTAAGAATCAAGCATGAAGCATAGAAAGTATAATTTTGTTATGTTATTTAAAAATATGTATCTTTAGAAGTTACATATATTTTTCACAGAAACAGCCCAAAAAAAAAGTCACTGGAAAAATTCACAATTACATGGAGAAAAACACAATTATAATAAAACATGTTTCTTGAGTATTACACACACAAAAGTTTTTTTATGTGAAATAAACAGCTATTCAAACAATGTCTAATAGATTTGTATGTTTCAGAATAGGTAAAAGAATGTCAAATAATCTATCACAATAATTATGTTTCTCAGACAGTTCTAATGACTTAGAAATTCTGAATTTTTATCTTGTTATTTCTACACTATGCTTATAATAAAATGTATGGTGTTGAATGTAAATATAAAAAGTACCACAAATCTTATTCTATAATTTATTCGAAACAGCGTTATATCATTTAGATTCGTTTGATTTCGACATGCTACATTTCATAACATTAATTTTATTTTACCTTAATTAAAGGTAAACATTAAAATTTATTAAAAATTTTCATCACATCATCGGACATTTTGAGGATAATTTCTGTGAAATATCTTAATACAAATAATGTTCAATAGATTTTGCCCATCCGGCATGGGGAAAAATGCATACTTTTAACATTTTCCTTTAAAATATTTATTAATATTTTAGAATTAGTTCTAAAATATTAATAAATACCACTAGTTCTAAAATATTAATAAAATATTAAAAATTTCCTCTATTGTTTAATTTTGATTTATCTAACGTTATCTTTCCGTTATTAGTTTAATATTATTTTTACATTATTTTAATATTATAGTTATATATTTATTTATAAACAATTAATGAAAACATTGAAATTTCTTTCTTTTTTTTATAATTTACCAACTGGAAGAATGACCTTGCTTGGACTGCAATGAACAAAATGAATTCATAATTAGTAAAACAACCTTACATATTACATACACATTTTAATGAATTTTTTTCCACTTTAGAGGTGGTTTAAATGAGGACAAATAGTCAAATCTGAATTTCATGATTTTAATATAGTAATGTCCGTGGAAAGAGGTATCTCCTTAGATAAAAATTAAAAGTTCATAACATTCAAAATTATGTCCATTTCTCGTAATGTAAGGTGTGTTTTTTCCGCCATAAATAATATTAATAAAAATATAGTTGCAGTTTTTAATTACTGTCTCTTTTGAATTTACATAGATGCTGAGAGCAGCCTATTTATTCTTTTAAGATTTAAGGATTGTCAAAATTTAACCCAATACGTATATGAGAAATACATAGTTCTTTTTGGGACATGAAAAATTAAAGAATGGATACATAAAAAAAGTTTTGTTAGTTTTATTTTTTAATTATGTGACATCTTATCAGTAGTGGTGCGTAATACCTGTGTAACAGTGGTATATGTATTAAAGGCCTCAAATTATTGGTAGGCAAATATTTTTATACCGTTAAACTATCCTATTTCACATTTTTGGTGCCATTTGTTCCTATGTTTTAAGTTATTTAATACGAAAAGTATAATGTATAAAAATTATTTTAATCAGATTTATACATGTGACAAGCATTAGCATATGAGCACAACACAATAATCTACAGAGTACAGACTATGCTCCCACCTACTTAGTTTTGTACCAGTTCAAACTATAATTGTTGAAAGTGCACTCATCAATTTTCATCAAATTCTTGTAAATTACTTTAAATTTACACAGATGTGAAGTTATTTGTGATATTGAAGGGGCGAAAGCAATTATAATCTTTCAATTGAGAAAAGTAATGAATTAAGAGAGTAATTAATTATATATTAGATAAAAATGGCTGACTTATGGGCTAGTATTTTGTATTTTTATTACTGTGTCATGTATTTGTTTCATATAATTTAAAGAAATATATGAAACCTAGAAAAAAGTTGTTTCTATTTACTATTTCCTCGAGTAATAATTATTATGTTCATCGAGGGGCAGTAAGCCCCTGATTGAAAAACTAGAAATCCTGGGTTAAGTCTCAGAAACTAGGAAATTCTAGATGATCCTGAAGTCTGATGTAGATGATTGGGTGAGTGCGCATAGTTTATTTATTAATTTCACCATTTATTTTATAGTTTTTACGATGATGGACGGTGGAAAGTTAATATCACATGAAGCATAACAATGCTTAATAAAGAGTATTGCAATGCTTACTAATCTTTTTTGAATGTAAGAACTACTTACCTATACTGTTTATTGCTATGTAGATACCAAACATTTCTTGAATCTGTGAAATATTGTTTCTTTATTTTCTGAATGAAAATAATAAATTACAAGATATTTTTCTACAAAACAATATCAAAGGAAGGAAAGATCCACCTCAAAATAATATTTTACTTGTCAGGTGATTCATGTTAACTACAAGTGGTTGGTAATAACGATAATGATCGATTTTAATAATTTAGCATCATCGGAGTCATTTGCAATAGAATATTTCACTGCACAATTCCTACCATCTCTAACAATTGATCGTGAAGAAGCAGCTGTAGAACGGCCAAAGCAAGAAATGCCTTATTTAATCAAACATTACTAATTTTGAATCCCAGTATCTGTTTTGATTCATCATCTTCAATGCTCGTTCGACAAATCATATAATGAAATATCAGACTTACCAATCCAAATACAAATGCAACAGTCAGTAAATAACAGACACAGGGTCTCCAAAATAATGACACCTATGACCTAAATTATGTGCTTGATGGCTTAAGTCTCAAGTTTAAGTTTGGTGTCTGAACTGATAATTATAATATGTGTGGGAGGGCATGAAGGAATGAAACTAATTCTAATCAATAAAAGTGTGTGTAAATAAGAGATTTTCAGATGAAAGACATTTTTAGAAAGGTCATAAAGACAATAATTCAAGATGCACCAAGAGGTCAGGAAATTAAAATAACATGCTATAAGGGTATATGTAGACATGCAAAGATGACGTGGCTTGTTATATACAGAAGGGCAAAAATCTACCTAAATGTGTGAACGGACGTAAACAATGTAGAGATCTATAGTTGTCTATATGCCTTGAAATTGATGTTGCAAGTTAACCAAAATTATTTTATTTTGAAATTCTAATAAAATGTTAGTATTTAGAATTTATTTACATTTATCATTTTTAATCTCATTATTTAACAAAGTTTAAAAATGAAGATCGGTGTAAGAACTCAAAAAAATCTATCTAATACTACTGTGGAAAAATATTTCGCTCCCTCTTAACATGTACGGCGAGGTGTAATAACAAATTCTTATAAAATATTTTCCTATGTATTGAGATTTCAAATGCAATCTCTACTTGTGAGATTTCATCCACATAGGTGAAAATAATAAAATTACAAGTATTTCTTGTTTTACTACGGAATCCTAAAAGACATTATTTCTGCTAAATTTTGAGATTTTAACATTTGAAATAAATACTAAACATAACTAAACCTTAAAATATTTATTTAAGAAAAGATATATCAAAATGCCAATATGCAAAGAAATATTATTGAACATCCTCATTAAATTAAGAATGATACAAAAGCAGTTACGATAAAATTCTTTGTGCTACTTTGTGCAAAAAGAAAACCAATTTCTTACAAATAACTATCCTGAAGAAATTTTTAAAGTTTCTCAAAGCTGTAAATATGTGTAAGCTATAAGTCTGGTATAATATCCAATATGAAAGAAAAAGTCTAGAAAAAGAAGCAAAGAAAGGTATAATAATAATAATAATAAATTTTTATTTCAGATTTTTACATCCATATAATGTTAGTAGGTACGATAGCAAACTTACAAACTAGTGTTAGTGATAATAATATAATAATAATAAGTAAATGGCAACCCGGTTGGAGTCTCCGATGATGGTGACCGGCTATACGACTGCGTGCAGCCGTATCCACCGAGCCAGCACCGGAGAGTCCCACCCGTTTGCCAGCGCGCGCAGGATGTTATTGGGACTGCCGCACGTACGGTGCATAATGGAAGCGCAACGTTTGCGCATGGTAATGGTCGCAAACCCGTCTGTGTCAGCCAAAGCGAACATCGCAACAGCGAACAGCAGAGGCACTACAGTAACGCGGCAGTCCCACCAACACCCGGAACGCATTATTATATTGCACACGCAGGTCGCTGTATGTCCGCTGCGTTAAGTTGACCCACAGGCTGCCGGTGTAAAATGATTGATAATATGCTTTAAAAAATGCAATTTTGACAGTGTCTGTGCACCGTGAAAACCTGCGGGCCAACATATTGCATCGGACAGACAGCGCCCTGCGCTCTCTTTCAACATCCTCATCGTCCTTAAGGTCCTCGGTGACCCAGTGGCCCGAGTATTTAAATTCCTCAACTTTCTTTAGAACTGTACCACAGAGAGTGAACTTAGGGACAAAAGTGTATTGATTGTTGTCCGGCCTGAAAATCATTATTTCACTTTTCTTCGTATTGTATTTCAAACCATGGGTCACCGCATAGGACTCACATATTTTTAAGAGCCTTCGTAGGGCACCAATCGATGGACTCAGCAACACCGTATCGTCTGCGTAGCTGATGTTATTTACACATACTCCATCTATGTAACATCCGACACAAGTGCTGCTGAGCTCACCGATCAGTCGGTTGACATACAAGCTGAAGAGGGTGGGAGAGGTCAATCCCCCTTGCCTCACTAGCTAGGCTAGAGAGATCGGTCTGTAGTTATCCACATCCACCACATCACCAGTTTTATTTTTTATGATTGGTAGGACTATAGTACGCATCATATTGTCAGGCAAGTAGGAGTGTCCCAAACATAAATTAAAAAAGGTGGAAAGCATTTTGGGTAGATGTACACCTGCATGCTGCAAGTGCTCGATGCTAAGGTGGTCGTGACCCGGGGATTTGCCCCTCACTGCGCCTTTGATTACCGATGATACTTCCTCCGTAGTAAAGGAAACACTACGCTTAGTAACCTCCTCAGCATCGAGCACCTGCTGTGATTGGCCCAGCGGAGAGACCACCCTGAAATAACGGGAGAACATGTTCGTGATCTCACCAGGTTTGTGCACACCAGCCACGCTGACAGGGAGGCCCGGCTTATGATTTAGTTTATTGGTGTTTTTCCAGAACTGACCGAATTTTTTGGTTGAGTGAAGTTCGGCTAAAGTATTCCTTTTTATCTGTTGCTCATTGTCTTGACACCACTTCAACTTAGATTTGAAAACGCGCCTAGTCTCACACATATCATTATACAGACGGCCCGCCCGGGGCTTACCTCCATAAAACCAGGCCTGAAAGCATACGTGCGCCGCCCTGTGAGCGTCACTAACGTGTCTGTTCCACCCAGTAATATATTTGCCTCTATGCCTTTCAATAACATTATAGCTACATATAGCGGCCTCCGACAGTACACAAACAATATCATTATACATATTATCTAACAGAATTTTGTGACTCATATTACAACACATATTATCTAAACAGTTTGTTAGATTTGGAGGCAAATGAATTTCACATAGTCTGGATTGACAGACACTTTTAAATTGGGCTATTTGTGTCAAGTCACGTTCACCCCAGATTATTCTATTTATACAATTAGTAGGTAAACAAAACTTTGGCTTAACAAGATCAAAATTACATTGTATGGACACAGGGTAATGATCTGACCAGTAGGTATTATATAATACAGAGGCCGCGATCACAGAAAGCCGCGAGGCTTTCTGTGATCTAGTCACCAGACAGTGAGCACTAGTCACCAGACAGTGGTCGAGCCAACGCCGACAGCCATGCGCGTCACTGACAAACATATGACTGTCCGTCGGCATAAGCTCCATGTCTATACAAGACCATGATTGTTCCGCACTAAAAGTTAATAGTTCAGTTGCAAATGACTCACCGGGGTGCGCATTGTAGTCCCCTAACATAAACACCGTGTCCACATTGTGACTCTCAATTATGGCGGCCATTTCACTGAGACACTCGGTAAATGCCACTAAATTTTCATTAGATTGGGTAGGCATGTACACGGAAAATACCAACATAGAACGCGCACTGAGCTCGATTTTTATCGCGGTAAGACGAAGACTATTGCACATTACTATCGTTACTGTCGAAAACGCCATTTTTCTCTACAGTGGGGCCTACCACGTAAAACACCTGCCGCGGTATCCACAGCAGAAGTACCCGTGCAGTCGAAGTCACTATCTATGGAGGCCAGGTATCCGAGGTCGTGCGGCAATAGCCATGTCTCCTGCAGCGCCACAATATCAGCCGAGCGACAAAGTTTTCTAACACATTCCACAGATCTAATCACGTTTTTGCAGTTAAAACTTACTATATTGACGTTATTCATAACTTAGAACTGATAACATTTTCACGAGACACACGGACATTTTCTTTATAACGCCTGGTCATGTTTATAAATCGACGATAGGCCACCCCCTTAGGCCAGAAGTCATCACTAAGAAAAGTTGTTAGCTCTGAAGGATGAAATAATTGCTATTCTAGTTGATTTTACTATAAAACTAAATTAAGATATCACAATTTAACAATTTAAAACGAAGTGGCTATATATGCAGCTTGTTATTGCTTTTCTGAAAATTAGAGCCATCATTTAGTTCAACATATGCTTGTTGTCTTCCCAATCTAGAAAATGTTATAAGAAAAGCTCATTTGAACTTCACTATTTTTCAGGGTGTCACAAAATTTGAAAATTGATAACGAATATATGGAAGTTGATTCAAGCCATGTCTATAGGGAGAAAATGAAGTCATGACATCAAACTTTCAAGTGACTGAAAAATAAGACAAAATCCATTGCTTTATGATCCAAAGGTGTGTTAATCTTTTAGGATATAAATGGGTCAAACTTTATTTTACTGATGATTGAACCCATTTGCCAAGCTAGCCAAAAAGACGTGAGGCTGTTTAATATACCCCACTCACACTAATAATCAGTGAATAATGCAAAGTTTCAAAAATATTTAACTTAATTCTAAAAGTCAATAGTTAGCTTTTAACATTGATGATATCATTGAAGCATTGAGGATAACATGCCTAGCATTTCTGATGAGGGATGGTTGGGAAGCAACTCAGCTGTCATTTGAAGACCGGTTTTATTGGTACATTCATATGTCTCGGTCCTCTTTTCAGAAGTTACATGAACTATTTCAACCTCATATACTGAAACAAAATACAAATTATAAAGCTATCGGCATCAGGGAAAAATTGGCTATTTGCATGAGATGATACATATTTAAAAACACTTGGCGGCTTTTACAGTAGAAACGAAACCTTTTTGATCTATAAATACACTTTAATACAAAATCATCATCACTTAAAAGAGATAACATGTAAATAATATTTCTGGCAAAAGAAAATATTATAAATCTTTTTAAACTGTTTAAAGTTTGCATCATATTATGCTGAGATATATAAACAGACACTAACAGCTAGCCTAGATTTGCAGGGGTGAAAGACTTTGCACTTTGTTATAAGTTTACTAAACTTCGTTATAAGTTCACTATTTTCAGCTTTGGTAAAAAGTTTGGCTAATTCCACCTTTAAGTATACTTGTTTAATCAAGGGCAATTTTTTAAATGTGGTGGTGTAGCTCACGAACGATCTACTCCATCCAATGTTCTTCAGCTTTTTTTGTAGGTATTCCAACACCCTATCTTCTCTTTCCTTGGAGTTGCAAAAATTTCTTATCCCTTCTTCTATTTCTATCTTTAGGGAGATTGAGGAACTCTGTCGTGGGGTATCAATGTCGGAAACTGAAACAGTGGTAAAGACGGTTGTGGTGGATGTGGTGGTGGGGAGATAAAAGTGGCGATTGAATGAGTCGAGCACAGGAGTCCAGGAATCTCCACTTTTTTCTGAGCACGGGTCTGCACTCTGTAGCATAGCTTTGATGTTTGTGCTAGTAGATCCATTACCAGTGACCCATAAGTAATATATGGTTTTTTTGGGTGTTGCTTCATTTACTTCTTGAATCACATGTAACCATCTCTCATATGTCGCCAGACTCTTTTCGCCGTTTCTCCTGGAATAAAAACAAAAACACTTAGAAACTTTAAGTTCTGTCTATGAGAGAATATTGGAGATGTATCGTCTGCACTCTGTAGCATAGCTTTGATATTTGTGCTAGTAGATCCATTACCAGTGACCCATAAGTAATATATGGTCTTTTGGGTGTTGCTTCATTTACTTCTTGAATCACATGTAACCATCTCTTATATGTCGCCAGACTCTTTTCGCCGTTTCTCCTGGAATAAAAACAAAAACACTTAGAAACTTTAAGTTCTGTCTATGAGAGAATATTGGAGATGTATCTGCAGTGTATACATGTTATGGTAACTAGCTATACAACCTTCACTAATCTGCATTGGGTCCGCTTAATCAAGTATAATGAGAATTATAATAAAAGAATTATAATATTTTTACCCAGCCTATATTGTACCACTACTGGGCAGAAGTCAAAAATCTAGCTTAAGCTAGTTTTTTCATCTTTCTGTAATGCGATGATAATTTTAATGACATAAAACGTTACAGTGAGATGGGGACGCATGTAAGTGTTCACTACACAACACTATAGTACAAGTTATCCTTATGATTTTAAAGTACTTATATAAGAACTAGCAACATATTTCATACTAATTATTACACTCTAGGAAAGTCTACAGCCAATATATATGCCTAACCCAACTGAAGAAATTTGGAAAGAATCTAAATTAGGATACTAAAATTATGGAACTTTCCCAATTGCGTTGAGAATTTAGGTGAAAAGCATGTTACAATAAAGTGTCCTGCAACTAGTGGTTCCTAATATTTTTGCTGAAAGTCACATTTTTTAATAAGTACTGCTGGTGATTACAGACCTATTTTACAAGTTTATTGTGGTTGACATAGGTACTTTACAATCTCCAGGTGATGCAAAAACTCTGCCTTCAAATATAATGATTCCAATGAGACACATGAACCAAAGGTTATGGAGTTCAGCATTTTAATCACGAATAAAATTGTTCTCACCTTTCATGTTCAGCTGCTTACCAATATTCTGCCATAGTAAAGCTTTGGGAATCACATTCTTATAATTTTTATATATTTGGCATCATGAATGCAATCATATTTACGAACTATTTCAATTAAGTTTTCCTTTATTTTTACGTCCATATTTGAATAATTACACATGCCGAAGAAAATTTTGTAAATAAATACAACTGTCAGTTTTTGTGCTAAACTGCCGCTGCGCAATAAACACATGTGCCAGTCCAGCATGACATCCAATAGAGGGAGCCATACAATACGACGTCATCACAGTTCGCGATTCTGCCATTTTGCTGCTATGCCTGTGCGCTCTGTTTGTCATCCGAGGCTTGCAGCATGTGAGCTGCACATCTACCATTAGAAATGCTGCTGCAATGCAGAATTTGTGTGCAGCACACATGAATTCGGTTTGATCCAGCCATTAAGATTAAAAAAAAGTTTGTAACTATGTAAATAGGTTTTGATTAGATAAAGTTTTATGAAGTAAATTTTCTAAATGCCTGTCGGTTTAATTTCAGTTAGTCCTAAATACTGTATGAGAGACCAGATGCAGAACAGAAATTCAGGTGCAGATGCAGAACAGAAATTCAGGTATAGGTACAGATGCGGATAGGAGCCAATGGGTACAATTGCTCCTTCCTGACTCGCTACTAAAGCATTTTATTTTGACCAATTTTGAAGTTGTCATAAGGATGTCACTACCTGTTCATAAGAAACATTATTAACTCATCGCTACCTCAATAGATTATATCAATTGATCAAGTGTGTTTCATTCGAAATTACTGACAAAAATTACATCGCGAAGTTCGATTGAACAATTAAAAAATTGAGCTCCAGGCCTCTCGTACTTCACGCAACAAATGAATGATGGAAAAAATATATTTACGAATAAATACTACAAATCCACTCAACCTAACATTTTCTATAACTTTTATCGTAAACCTAGTGAGATTAACAGTGCTTAACAAGATATAATGCATATTTCAAAATTCTGAATGACCCAATACCCCTACTATGCTGAGTTTTTGGAAAACTGTTCTATTGTTGCACCACCCAAACAATAATAAATGAGTCTATGCCGTAAGTACGCATTTTGTTTTCTATACCCTGACCCAGATTAAAAATTATTTTAAAAATTCAAATTTTTTTTAATCTAATTAAATCCCCTTTAAGAATTGAAAGAGTGATTTAAAATTAAAAAGGTAAAATGACTATTATTTAGCAATTTAAAAGTATTTGGAAAATTTAAAAAAATTATATCAGTTTAACTATTTAACGATTAAAAAGTATATAAAAATAAATTTATTTTAAATTGTTTCACATCTGCCTATGAACCACAAATTTAAGAATTTAAAAGTATTTGCAAATATTTGACTTTTTGAATACTTTTGAATCGTATCAAATCCATAAATGATAAGCAATTCACAACAATTGAAGTCAATTCAATGCTCGAAAACCAAAGGGTATTAGAAGAATTAAAGACATTTGACAGTATTAAACAAATTTTTTTTAATCAGGTGCCTATAGATTGAATAGACTATTACTTACTACGCCACGAGTAGTATCCGGCGGAAACACAATCTGCACTAATCCCTATGGCTCTGCACTCACACTTGATTGAATTGAGATAGTGTTTTGTTGAATGCCAAAAGGCAGCATGGATAGATGCCTTTTTCTTTTGTGGAGTGTTGTTCCCATCCCATTACTTTCTTACGTAAATAAGATTGTTAAATACGTACATCAGAAAAATGTAATGACATTCAACGCAATGCTACATAATATTGTTTGTTCCATTGCTTCAGTCAGTCATAGTAAGTGCGAATTGAATATATACTAAAAAGAGTAGAGTAGTGCTTTACATTAAAATAACTAATTGACTTAAATCTTAGATTTATTTAATTGTTTATTGTTCAATGAAATCTGAATTATCTGAATACAAATGTGTTGCCTTGCTTACTGCGAGTTTCTTTATATTTCCACCCATGCACCGTTTGTTTCTTTTCGAAGAAATAGTGGTCTGTCATTTTAACGTTACACTGAGAAAAATTATTTGTGAATTCAAGTAAATAATTCACTTAATGTAATGTTCAAATAAGTTCTTCTGATTTAATTCAAGTAATAAATTATAAAATTTTACAATTGATTACTTCTATGGAGTAAATGAATTTACAATAGTAAAAGTATGCATGTAGTTATAGTACCAATAGCACCAAATAATTTAAAAAATATAGAATTTGCTTAATGGAAACAATTTTATTTCAAGTGAATAATCAAGTGTAATTATCCTTTAAATAATTGTAAAAAAATAGATGAATATTGATAAAATATTCATTACGTTTTATACATACTATAAAATACAAATGAGATTCTTAAACTGAGACAAAAAAATGTTACATAAGTAATTATTTACTTGACTCAACTCATGGCGAATTTAAACTAGTTAATATAGAATGCGCTCTACTCTCACAAGTCATAGGTGAAATTGATATGTTAATCAGAAGCGGGCTTCTCATGACAGCTGTTCGTTCTCAATTGTATTTAATGAATTTCAATAATTCTTGAAGATATGCTTCGACAACAGTATTCGAAGAAACATTTTTTGAAATCTAAAAATATTGTATTTAAATAGGCATTTCATCAATATTCACATACGTAATTTTTTGTTAAATTTTATTCACGCAAATAAGTTAAGAATCAAGTAATTAAATCAACTAAGGAACTACTGCGGAAGAGATTTCTGAGAAAATTTTGAGTAATGTGCTGGCATCACGATACTATTCAATACTTTACGCCGAGACAACAGATATATTTCATCTGCCCCTTACCTTATGATATGTTCATGATGGTAATATTTGTGAGGATTTTATCAGTGTTGTGGATACGTTTGAGGAACTAGCTTATGTTAAACATGAAAGTGACCACGAAAGAAGATTAGAGAGAAACTAGAACACTACTTACTGCCAAAGAGAAGTTGGACAGAACTTCCAAATCTAGGGAGTTGTCTTTAAGTGGTAAGGCCACTGGCTAAATTGTCCTATACAGACTAAAAAAGAGGCTAAAACTTCTACTAGAATGGTGTGTTGGGTAGTTACAGACAGCTGTGCTGTTACGCTATCCGTAGTTCGAGGTGCTGCCTTGTGGATTCAGAGGGAAGGAAGGAAGGAAGGCCTCGATCTTAATGACGGTACTATGCAAGTAAATGCACTAATAAGACATTCATTAAAATCCGTTCAATTCTATTCTTACTAATCACTGGGGAAATACAAACGATAGTTTTAATATCTGGCAGTGTGCAGAAAACCTAGCCAATCAACTTGGCGTTGAGCTAAATATTCCTCAAATCCCTCGCCACAGTGGACACCAAATTTATTGTGCCAACTATCAAATAAATCCAGCTGAGGAATAATACAGAGTATCAATCTATGCACCCTTAGTATACTTTGTTCTGACAAATCTGCGAGAAAGATTCTCAGCTGAAACCTTGGATGGATGTCTTTCAGCTATCAGTTTTCATCCCAGAAAATATTAAAAATTCTCTTGGTGAAAATGACAAAAGTATAAAAATCCATCCTGGAATGTTTTGGATTGCTTCTTAATGTTGATAAGGGTACTGCGTTTTTTCTGCTAAATGATGAATGGTTGCTGTGGCGAGAGAAATAGCTTCAAGGAACGGCAAAAAGAGCTTCCCGTAACGGCTTTATGGCGATAAGGATGCAATTCTTATAATACGTGAATTTGTATTAGTCCTTAGGACACTTCTGACAAATGCATCTACTGAGAGGTCATTCTCGTTGCTGCGGTGCGGTTTAACATATTCCTATTAGCATCGAGAAAGTGATCACAAGATTTGAAAAAATTGGTCGTAGGAAAGGATTGGATTTTAATATTTAAGAACCATATAATGCACTTACTTTATTAAAATTAAATTGTTTTGTTTTTCTCTATACCTATTTGTTTTTCATTTTTTTTAAACAAACAGATCATTATAAGTATTTATTATTATATGGATGACAAATAAAAATTTTATCAACATTTAAATTGCCCCTCCCCCCCCTGCCCTTCCTAAATTAAATATTGTATCCGCTATATAACTTAATCACTAAATGAAAAAAAAGAATGTGAGAACATATTTTTTTATTTTTTTCTACCTTCAACAGATGGAAAAGAAGAGTGTTTTTTTTTTCCCTGAAAAGTTATCTAAGATTAGGTAGTATGGTATACAAGTAAACAGATGATAATTTGTTTATTATATTGAGTTATAATTTTGTTTCAACATAGTGTCTGTTAACATTTTTTATAAATCACAATATAGTCAAGGCAACAACCCCTATTCCTTGAAAACAGAAAATTCTCTATGACTACAAGTATATTAAATAAACAGCAGCAATTTGTAGCCACGAAAAAAGTAAAAAAATCTCCTAAGTAGTTCAATGCACATCAGCCATCACGGTTGTGGCGAGCACGATGTCTTCGCATAGTGTTTGGATCCCTCGCCCGATAACTACAATCAGGACATGAATAAGGGCGTTCATCAGTATGTTGCCGCACGTGTAACTCCAACGATCTTTTCAACGCTGTGCTGTGTCCACAAACGGCGCACACGTGTGGTTTTATTTTGTAATGAACTGCCCGTATGTGCCTTTTCAAAATCTTACGACTGGCCAGCATCAAATGACAAACTGAACACTCTACTTTTTTCTCCATACGACGAACCTTTGTTTTATTGTTCTTGTAATTGATCTCACTTTTCCTTTCTTGTTTCTTATGCTCAGTTGCTACGTGTTTTCTTATCGCGTCCACAGATGGATATGCTGTGTGGCATACGCTACACATGAACATTACCTTTGTAACATAATTATCTTTACCACCAACATCTTCCATAAGTAGTTCATTTGTATTATTTGAAACGTTTTCATATTTGTCATTAAGATTCTCGGTTGGTAAATTTTCACACCTAAATGTTTCGAACTGTGGTAACTCCAGTTTTTCAACATCGGTTCCTAGATGCTTCTGACTGAAATGATTAACTGCTTCCACTAAATCTCTCGAGATAAAACTACAAGCCTTGCATTGCCAAGCTTTTACTTCGTCTACTATTTGAGGAATAATTGCCATTGCTAAGTCGTCAAAAACATTTTCTTTAATATCAATCGACATGTTTAGTTGAGCTATTAATTAATACGATTATTTCAAATAGGAATAGGGAAAACCATAAAACGAATTAAGCAGTAAGCAATTTAAGCAGACCAAAATATTCTGTAACTGTCAAACATTTTTTTCTTTTTTCTCTCATCTTATTCTTATTTTTTATTCTGTGGCGATTGTTCTCTCCATAGAGAACTTTTGCCAGTGTCAAGTTTAGATTTGATGGTTAGGCAACACTGACTAGATCACACACCGAATATTTGTCACTATTGCTTGATAAGAAAAATCAAATAGAATTTTACTATACTAGAACAAATTAAGCAAAAATATAAATAAAAAATTATAGATAATACAAAAGTGACAACGATACATAGACGATAAATAAATATATACATATGTATATGCAAACATAAAAAAAAACAAATATAGAAATATACATGAATATAGAAAGTCATAGATTTTGATATTGTTCTTTCTTAAGTATTGAATGATTAGAATGGTTTTATTAGTAACGGATAGAAGGGATCTAATGTCAATAGGTAATTATTTTTTTTGTTTGAATAATTTATAAATGAATGAATAAAATATATTATTTAACGGGCATGAAAAAATGAAATGATTAAGATCGCCTTCACCAAATCCACAATCACAGACTGGAGACTAATGATGACAGAATTATAACATAACAGGTATGAATAACATAATATTGATGGAAATTAATATATTATGTTATTGCGATTTACAGATACTATGTTATTAAATAACGATACGCTTGGCTAACATGTTAAAATATTATGTTAGTATTGTCAAGCAGCGCCCGTACAATGGCCATCACTCGCTGAGTTAAAGTGAGAGCGAGACAGCACGTTTCTTTTCGTCTTGCCCTTCGTTTCATATTTACCAAGCATCACCGAATAACACCGAACTTTACCGAAAGATTAATAATCTGTTATTAGAACGTTCTGAAATTCATACCTGTTATGTGGTCCATACCTATTTAGTATATAATCTGTGCATACCTATTACCGATTGGAAAGAATGCATTATGTTATTAAGAATATTACGCTTGGTAACATGTTAAAATATTATATTGCGTTATTGTCAAGGAGCGGATGTCATTCGTCGTCTGAATAAAAAGAGCAAGAAATAGAACGTTCTTTAATGCAATTCGTTGTTTTATATATTAATTGTTTTATGCTTTATTCTTTTGTTTCGTATTGACGGAACATTACCGAATGACATGGCATTTTTACCGAATGATAATAAACAATTAATTACTACAAAGTTCAAATCTATACTTGTTATTTGAATTTTGTTTATGTTATATTCATTCAGAATTCACTGTTGATCGCTAACTAATTGCAATTTCTATGCGTTATTGTTTCATTTTGTTTAAATTATCGAACTAGGAAAATACTATGTGGTTCGAAATGTAATTTTTCAACGTATTGGCCATTGTTTGGCTTTCTTTTAATATAATTTAGTCAAATGTAGATTGAAACCGTCCACAAAAAATACCAATATTCTATCAAAAACCAAATTTTGAACTAGCGTTTCCAGTAGTATTTAATATAGATAGCGATTATAGTACGCATGTACTATATATACATCTTTTGTATATACATGCAGAAGGAAAATTAATTTCATGGAACATATCGTTTAAGAACGTATTGAACAAATGTTATTGTCAATAATGTCCAATAACATATTATTTTTAACAGGTATGATACTATGTTATTGATTAATGATGTTATTCATTATAATAGGTATGGGGAAATAACAGTTATTTCCATCTCTACTGAAGACAATTCATATGTCATCCGATCCGTAGATACACTCTATTCTGTGATCCGATCTATGTGATAACACTATGTCAGTATAGCTATGACCAGTGAATATAACATATTAAAGTGATTTTAAAAAACATCCTGTTAGCGATACGCTATGGGAAAAATGATTAAATATCCAATGGTCTAATATTAAATATCATTTTAAAGCAATATACATGCGAAAAATTTATAATAAATATGACGAAAAAATTAAACATATTCTTGTGACCTGAAAAAAGAATGTAGTCTTGAAATTTGTTTAAGATACGGCCCTAAACAAATAGGTTTTATGTTGTATAAATACAATTATTTTTGTAACTACTTTTCTTTAATACGGAGCTTAATTATTTCATTTAATTCCAAAAATTTAGAGAAATTATTAAAATATGAACAGTTTAATGATTTTATCAGGAATATCTTTTATTTTTATTTATTTATATTTAACTCTCACAATATTTTTAATGAAAGAATCCGTGTAGTATAGTGGTCTCCAAGCTTGTTAATGCTTCTAGGTATATATAGACTGCAATATATCAATAGTCAATATTTCCCTAGTTCATTTATTTGGGGCTGATTTACACAAAGTTTAATTAAATGCGAGTTTAGGGTCAAAATTGGCGAATAACTTCATGAACTTAATCGTCAATTTGCTATTTAACTCGTAAATTAGTGTCCTAATGACGATAAAGACTTAACTCGCCAGATTCGCAATTTAACTCGCCACCTAACTAAACCATGTGTAATGCAGTGTTTAAGAATGATTTATACTTTGACACTATTTAGTTTATGTACCATCAGTAGCTATATTCAATCAGTGGTTAAATCAGTCTTCGGTTCGGTAAGTTTTTTCTTCTTCCTTTTTTCTCTTTTGAATGTATTATTTACTTTTTCCAGATTGACCCTGCTGCGGATTGGAGAAGATAGATTTAGCTATTTCCCGTAAACCACCAGACCCCTCTAATACCCCCTTTCTTCTAATCAATTTGATTTTCCTACTTCTCCGGCAACCAACAGTAAACCCTAGTATGTTATTGTATTGGATTTCCAACATTAACTAAGTCGTAAATCAAGATATTGTAAAAGAGAAAATTATAAAAAAAATAAACCCAAAAATCTCCCTTCTTTCCATCCTTCTGACTCCTCCTGCACTAAAACAGAGGATAAAATTCCTTGTAAAACCCCTCTTACTTCTCTTTCACAAGCAAATTCTGATTTATTACCATCATCCCCGACTTCCTCTCCTCTCTCGCACACACCCAATTCTTTCGAGGGTCGCTTATATGTTTCTAGCTACGTAAATTACCCAAATTTGTTGTCCACGTTCAAAGAAAAAAAAAACCAGCCCAATTCAGGATTCTCGTTTCACGCCATCAGTTTTGGTTCCGTCTTATAAAATTACCACGTCAGTGGCGTAATTCGGGATGGAGTAACCAAGTTGGCAGAAATTGGATTTTCGTGGAATTTTCATCTGCAGACTCCGCTAACTGTTTTGTCAACCACTCTGCTTTTAGGGAGAGAATAAATTATTCATTACCTCTTTAACGTTCATCGTATGGGCATTATTCGCAATGTTCCAGTCGATTGGTTTGACGAGGAGGGCTTACAAAGTATAGAGCTTACATTTACGGCATACTCCTCTCTTCCAGTTTCAAAATATGAATTCCCTGCGGTAAAATGTTTCAAATGTTGTAGGTTTGGACATGAAACTGAAAAATACAGATCTTCAGAGCGTTGTTTCCAATCTAGCGAATGTCTCATCGGAAGAAACTGCCTTCTTCCTATTGACATGGCAAAATGTGTTTCTTGCTGTGGAAATTATGATTCTATTGATAGAATTTGTTCGAAATTTGAAAGATAAAAAATATCAAATTCGAAATGTCTAAAATAAACATATTCTTTCCGGAAGCATTCAAAATGGTCCCTATTGCAAGAAAATCATATACCTCAGTTACACCTCAATCCCCTGAATTCTTTCTTCTCCAACTTCTTCTCAAAATTTGTTCTCTCCATCTCGACCTACCAACTCTTCTCACAAAAAAATTGTGATTATAAAATCGCGACCCCACTTTTCGACAACTCGCAAATAGGGCTATGACTGCTCAGCATTCCTTAGCGTAAAAATGGCTGCGGTTTTAATCAACGATCTTCAGTTAACACTCCTTATACTACAAGTATTATTCAACTTAAATTGACCACTTCTGAGTCCATTCAAATACTGTCCAAAGTTGCCTCTTCTACATTTACTTCCCTTCAGCCCCTTATTTATTATAGCTCCACCAACAATAACGACGGTAATGCAATGGAAAAGTCGCAGTGTCTTTTCCAAAGAAGTAGATCTTCGCCACCTCCTTGTCAAGTATTCTCAACCCGTGGCTGCCATCTCGAAACTTGTTTGAAGCCAGGATATCATTTTAAAATCCAGGTGATATCATTTTAAATCCGCGAAAGTCAAAGATATGTCCATCCTTTCAGTATATGTTCCCCTTCCAACCTGTCCCGTTGCATTAGAACCGTCGCAAATGTAGATGAATTACCTATCAGATATAATTTCAGGAAAGCTAACCATTTTTTAGAAGAAGCTTTCACCATTAAAGAATTGGCGTTGACCTTTCATCATCTTAAAAAGTTTTCCCCTGGTATTTATGGAACCCCATATTCAATGATGAAAAATACTTTATCATCTACCCGTTAGTATCTTCTCTTCCTCATCAACCCTATGGTTAAACCAGGCTATATACCAAAGTCATGAAAAACTCAAATAATTCCCATTCTCAAACCTCATAAAGATCCTAATGTAGGTTCATCCTACAAATCCATAGCACTTTCTTCTGTTTTTGCGAAGTTCACGGAGCATTTGATTAAGAATAGAGTGGAACAGTTTACTAAAACTCAGTTCCATTTTCTTAAGCAACCAGTTTGGCACCAGAAGAATGAAAGTACGATGGACAGCCTTAGTGTCCTGATCACTAATATCAGATTTGTCCTTTCGCGACAAGAGTTCCTCGTTCTGGCCAAGATTACAAATTTCCTCCTCAATTTTTTTTAGAAAGATCTAGCTCTCTTAGAACCCCTGGATATATCATAAAATCTATATGAATAAGTCTTCGTCGACGCTCTGTTTTAAGTCCCTTACTTTTCAATATATATACTCTTATATGATTTACTCATCGGTAAATCCCTACTGTCGTGTTTTACAATACGCTGAGATCTGCTTTTGAATAACGGTTGTCAAAAATGCTTTAAACTCTGTCCTTGTTAACTTGGACAAATGGGTTAACTCTTATAATATGAATTTATCTCCATCCAAAAGCGCTGTGATGATCTTCTCTAGAAGGAGAATTACTCCACATTTATCTATTTTTTATAATTCTTCCACGAACCCCACTCTTTTCAATACTAAATTCTCAGGTATGTTGCTAAACCCAAAATTGTCCTGGAACACTCACATTGAGCGTGTCGTTTCCCGATGTCAGGCTACTATAAATATTCTCCGTGTAGTTTCTAGTGGGTGGTCGGGTTCACACCCTACCACATTAAAGTAAATTTATAACGTTCTGTTACGTAGTCATCTAGACTATGGTTAATATCTCGTTTATCCCATATCCAAAACCAATGTCATTAAATTGACCCGCATTTAGTCTCAGGCATTGAAGATTATAATAGGTACAATGAAGTCCAGTCCTATAATTGCCCTAGAAGTGGAATGTGCTGATCCCCTTTAAACATCCGGCGACAATACCTAGATGATCGTTATCTCCTGAAGGCAGCTCAATACTCACTCACTCACTAGACTTATTGAGTATGTCACTTTTTATCGGTTCAAGATCCGATTTCCCCTTTTCTTCGCTGTTCAATTCTATCTTAAATAATTTTTGGGATGGATTGGACACGAATACACAGAGACGCATCAAATACCATGAGAGATGGCTGAAATGACCTGAAAAATTATACGTCGTTTTACTGCCCAGTTACCTCTCATTAGACATATTTTCGCTTCTCAAAGGAATGGTCGGTATTCTCCGGGGAATGCCGAGCTATTGTGGAAGTCTTAAAGTATGCTCATCTAAAAAATATTTGCAGGCTCCTTATTTTCTCTGACTTCTTAAGTTATTTACAACATATAGTTTACTTATTCTCCAGATCAAGCAACTTTCGCTTGATTCAAAGAGATCAAGAGCCGCTGTCGTTCTTGCATGAATTCGTAGTCACTGTGGCAAAGTAGGTAATGAAATAATCGATGCAAATCTCGGTTCGCTGCCGTGAACAGGGATCTATAATTCGTTCTTAATTTCATTGAATGACACTGAGCGCTGACTCGTTCGTGGATGGTATCTGATTGACAGAGGGTGTGGAAAAGATTATTTTAAATCACGAGGGGTGGGAGTACTAACAGATCCAATCCTTTATTCCTTCCAAACCTCAATTCCTAAAACTCAGTTTTCTCGAAAGGAAACCTCTATGGTGTCTCGTATGTATTTGGATCATTGTTCTATTATTATTAATTTGGCTAGGCTGCGTGTCAGAGAATCTCCAATTTGCAACTATGGGTTTGGAGAAGGCGATCGAAATTATTAAATTTTTGCATGTCCCTTACATAATATATTTCCTACGTTTATTTACAAATTATTAAAATGTAATATTCAATTGCCCCATTAACATAAGATCACTTTTATCTGTTACCAACAAACCCATTCTAGAATTAATTATTCAATACATAAGAAAGAACGACATCAAAATGTAGAATCTTTTATATTTTTATTCGTGTTTATTTTTGTTCTTATATTTGTTTGTGTATTTGTATATGCTTATTTTGTACCTCTCTGTATATTGTAATTTAATTTTTTTTAATTTTATTTAACTGTGTTGAACCTTTTACTTCATTTTTTTTGACTATATAGTTTAGTTTTTGTTAATCCTTTGACCGCTAACAAATTATAAATTAAACTTGCACTGTACGCCACGCTAATTTCACCGAAATTTGCTGGATTCGGGCCGAAAAGAGAACACGACGCCGATAATTGTGTTAATTAATTATTCGATATCTATAGTTTGTGCGTCCCATAGATATAACACATAAGCATTAATATGTAAACTGAATAAAATAATTTACTTCCAAGAAAGATTGTTAAAATTTCTATAATATTAGAATGTCAACTATAGTAAATGGATTTACATTTTTATTTTTAAATTTAAATAACATTTACAGTGAAATACATACGTGTATAGAACCTCATCCACCAAAATTATTTGACTTGACTATGTTGACTTGACTTGAAATCGGACAGACAAGAAAACTCTGCGCTGATAACTTATTAATTTTTTGTGCATCCCTCAAACACATAAGCGTTATACTCGTATGTAAACGAGTAAATATCGCAATAAGATAATCTATTTCGAAGAACAGTATTAAAATATGTGCTGTAAGTGGAATTCGAAATCTAATGAAATATGCAATACGGGTACTTCACCCGTATCGAAAAATTGTGTAACATTACGTAAAAAGAATTTTGAACTATAGTCAAACCAAGACATATCTCTGCTAATACCGGATATATTTTAATGAGTCGATTGCGCAAAATATAATAAAATAAAATTAATGACATTAATACGAGGTACAAATATAAAATGAAAAGGAACTAATTATGTTTTACCGCGGGTTTTAAAAGGTGATGGTTTACTCAAAGCAGTATCAAGGTATGCATACTTTGCGCTTTGTCATATCTAACTTAAAAAAAATTTCGTTCGGGATTAACATCTGTTAATAGTAAACGTTGAAATGAAAATTCAGGCATAAAGGTTTACGGGTAAAAAATATGAACTATAAGTGTATAAAGTTATAATTTCACTTTTAAATCTTTCTACTTTGAATCCAAAATGGAAAAAATTATAAGTAAAATAAAGCTCGATGCGTATCAAAGATATACACTGCACTAACAGACCCATAGTAGAATGTAATTAATGTATATATATATATATATATATATATATATATATATATATATATATATATATATATATATATACGAATATGCATGCACGCATGCAAGTAAGCGCACACTCACACGTATGCACGCACATCCACGTGCACTCACGCCTGCATACTACAATATCAACTGAAAATAAGAACAACAGCCCATTGTCCTCTTCATATCATTGTACTTATACGTAACAGAGTTTGGTCGAAGTTTTTTCTGTTTTATTATACTCTGCAATGAAATGTGATGTGTATACACACTATTACCAAAGATGAAATTGCTATTTTAAGTATTAAACATTGTTATTAACAAGAGTGGTGGGCCGATTAACTGGGATGAACATTAAATCCATTATGCGTGTATATAAGACTTAAAAGTGAGAATACACATAAACTTTATTGTTTGCCTTCAAAAGTTATAATTTATTATTTTGGCCAGGGTATATTTATGCAGTAACTGCAGCAAATTTTATTAGTTTTTACAGTTTATTGCTTCCTGTTGCTATATAAACGGTCGTTTAATCGTTTTAAGGGGATGACCGTTATGTTCGGAAACGCAAGTACACTGGTTAAGATCATAAGGTTTAGAATCTAAAATAGTGTTAAAATTGCTAGAAGGTAAGTGCTAAGCTGAAGAGAAAGTTGATATCAACACATAGTATTTATATAGATATCGGCTGGTGTGCATGTGGATCCATCAACAGTGCGTGCGTCATCAAATTCTGGAAATGGGCAGCTAAAAATATATTTATAAAAACTCCTAATATTCACCATGAATAAGGAAAGGCTGTCACGAACTAAGAAACCCAAACATGGGACGCCATGCGACTGGAGAGATGCACGCATATTTATAATAATTTTTTTTGAATATTAAAAAATATAAGCCTCCATGCATTGATGAGAATTGACGTTTCGCATAATTAATATGAGTAAAATAGACAGCAAGTAAATATCTCAGTTCGGACACTAAATACAATATTGTCTATTTATAACTAGCTTTGCCTATGACTTCGTCCACGTGAACTATTGAAAAATATTAATAAACAAGTAAACTGTAAAATCGAAGTTAAAAATATATGTCAAGCAATCTATAATAATTATAGGAGTAAACTTTTTCATAAATGTAATTGCAATTTCTGTTTTTATTAATTATACCTAAGGTCGGTTTAGAAAATAACTGTTTTAATATTTCTGATTATGTTTTTAGGTGACACGATTAAACAAGGATTCAAAAGAAAATAAACAATTTTATCTACTGAGGAAATTCATTCTTGCGGTCCTGTCGTTACTCCACTCCAATGCCGATTGCGAAAGAATTTTCAGTAATGTTAACAGTATAAAAACCAATAGTTTATTTGTTAACTATTAACAAAAACAATGTAATCAAATATATTAAGCCAGCAAGTTATCAAAAGGACTGCAAAAAATTGTATCGATTTTATATCTTCTTCGGATATGTTGGGCAGAAAGAATGCCCCCGTTTATAAAAGTGACAATATAATTCAAATAGAAAATAATGATCCTGAAGTTGATGAAAATTAGTATTACTAACCAAACAATTTATTGCAACTAATGTTATGTGATTTTTTACTGTTATTTTATGTGAGACAGTATTTTATACAGTAATTTTAATTTCAATCTACTGCTATTTTGGAAGAAATCCCGTAATTTTAGGTGGGGAACACTGTATATTGAATTTTTTGATATGGAGACACTGGGCAGGACTCTGATATTATATTATCTATGGATTTTGATTTTAGTATATGGATCACAGACTATATACTAAATAGATGGTCAACTGCAAGCAATTGTGCGAGCGAGATAGCACTTTCGCGTTTCCAAGTACTATGCCTCTATATTCCCCTGTTGCCCAATTTAATGAAGTTGCAACGAGTGCCCATTTGCTGAGCACTCGCTGCAACTTCGTACTTTCGCTGCAACTCGTATTTTTGACAGCTGTACTTTTCTTACATTTTAGGTTACAATTGAAACAACAATTCTGAAATTAAAAAACTTTATTAGATAAAAATTCGCCAGTTCGAGCGAATAACTAAAAAGAACTAACAAAAAACTTAGTGGCCACATACAAACACATTGAATGAACGTTTCTATTTTACAAAATATCTGCCGCTTTTACATATCAAGATGTACTTAACTAGCTTCTATCATTAAAATAATATACTAATACTTTCAATTTTAATATGAATTTTCATTAAATAAATTGTTAACTCTCCTTTTACTGTTTACTGTGTTATAACTCTTACGAGTTTTTAACATCGATTAATTTATTTAATTCGACGTTTAGGTACATTATTCGTATAACTCATAACCTTTATAGTGAAAAAATATCAATATTCTATATCTTACAGCTTTATTCTATAACCTTCCTACTATTTTGAATTTAACAATTAATCTATGAAATGAATAAAATATACTCACTATGGAAATTATACTTTATGAAGAGAAAAAATGCGGTTATCGTGGCGATTACACTTCAGTTTTGTGCTACTAAATGTAAAAAAAAATGCTAAATCAGGGGGATAATTTCTATTTTTTAAACTATTTCAAAGAAATTGAAACTATGTGCTGAATAAAAAGAAATAAAAAGGATACGGTTCTGGCACAATCGTTGATTTTAAAAGATTTTTGTACTCATTGTAGGCTAATTTCTATATCCTACTTAACCTAATTTATACATTCGGTTTAATATCTCCAATGTAAATAGTCGACAACACTTAATAAAGAATCAAATGCAAAAAGTAGAATATAAGAATGTCAATTATTCCTGTGATATTTACACAATTACAAAAATTTCTAAAAAAACAAATCTAACCTAATACATATGAATAAATTATTTTGTTGAAAATTATTTTCTAAATAATCTTTTATTCATTGGCACATTGACTGCATCTTCAGCTGAACAAATCACTTGGATGCAGTAACAACTTATTTTTATCTTTGAAATCAATATGCTCGTAGTTGTTGTATATTATATGTTAGCATCATTACTAAAAATCTCATTTTCACAATCTTTTGTTTTAATCAGAAGGCTACGCGCAATCTAATACACATACAGTATTTGGTATAAATTAACAAATTTGGAAGCGAATGCAATATACCCATCAATGGTACAGCGAACAACTTTTGAAGGAACTTGTAATTCGGAGCAATTCTTAAATATTGACAAACAACTTTGCATCCATACTAAATCTGTGCCATTTCTTCTTCAAGTTCTGATTCAATAATTACCTTTTAACAAATATTCTCTAAATTACTTAAATCTTCCAATGACTTATAAAAAAAAAATTTTAATCTCTTCGTTCAATTTTCGTACCACATTCTGTTTTGGTTGTTTTTACCACCTCCAACTGCAAATAAAAGAACAAATTATTTAACCGACAATGTACATATATAATATTGTAAATTTATAAATGGATTCTTTTTGGTTTGTAATAATTGCTTCATCATAATTACATAATGCGTATGACGGTGATATTTTTTTGAGAGTGTCGGCGGCTAGGACTTAAAGGAGAGTTAACAATTTATTTAATGAAAATTCATATTAAAATTGAAAGTATTAGTATATTATTTTAATGATAGAAGCTAGTTAAGTACATCTTGAAATGTAAAAGCGGCAGATATTTTGTAAAATAGAAACGTTCATTCAATGTGTTTGTATGTGGCCACTAAATTTTTTGTTAGTTCTTTTTAGTTATGTCGCTCGAACTGGCGAATTTTTATCTAATAAAGTTTTTTAATTTCAGAATTGTTGTTTCAATTGTAACCTAAAATGTAAGAAAAGTACAGCTGTCAAAAATACGAGTTGCAGCGAAAGTACGAAGTTGCAGCGAGTGCTCAGCAAATGGGCACTCGTTGCAACTTCATTAAATTGGGCAACAGGGGAATATAGAGGCATAGTACTTGGAAACGCGAAAGTGCTATCTCGCTCGCACAATTGCTTGCAGTTAACCATCTATATAGTATATAATCTGTGATTGGATGTATCATTGGTCTGTGATCATTGGATGTAAAGAAAAATAATGATAACGTGTTTTTTATATAGCGTTCAGGAAAATAATTATTGTGTTATTTTTTGATTTGTGGTTCACGTATTATTCAGATATATTTAATTTCAGCGTCTGACGATGGGGAAATTAGACGTTGCAATTTTGCGATATTTAACCAGGGAAGATTTCCGCGTTTTAACAGCAGTAAATATTGTTAACCTAACTTTTAAATGAAAGTGTAGTTTAGCGGTGTATAAGTGGTATAGTGTAGTAAGTGGAAATTTCACTGTACCGTATACTTTAAAAAAGACAAAAATATTAGCTTATTAACGACGTAAATATTAGTTTATATAAAAATGAATTTGAAAAATCTTTTGTATATGAAGAGCGTTTTTATAATAAACCATTTATAATTTTTTCGACTCAATTTCCCTTTAGCAAATATAATTTTAATAAAAGAATAAACCATAAAATCATAAATTAAAATAAGTTAAAGAATTGCGTAAAGAAAGGTTATAAACGTGACGCATGACAGCCAATTGACAGCTGTTTCATCATAGGAAGAGCACTTGAAATTGATTTTTTTTATTAAAATAAAATTTTTTGAATGCGTGGTTTTAAAATGTATATTCTTTCATTTAAAAAAAAAACAGTGACATTTTCGATGATGCTTGGCTACACGTATACTCTAATAAATTATCTTGCTGTAACAATTAATTTTTTCTGGCTTCATCAATTTTAAATCGATATTAATCAAATAAAATATTTCATAGGTCGAAATGGGTATGAAAAATCACGAATTAGTTCCGGGATCTCTGGTTGCTTCAATTGCTAATTTAAGGCATGGAGGTGTACATAAACTCATGAAAGAATTGTGTAAACACAGATTGTTGACTTATGAACGTGGAAAACAATGTAAGAAATTGTGTTAATAAAATAATACTTGTTAGTTATGAAAAATGACGTAATTATACTATATAACTATAATTATATGGTTGTAACTATTGTAAGATGTCCGATACGTCGGATTACAAATTCAGTTGATTTAATTTTTGTGGTATGTTTGGTTTGTGTTGAAAAATTTATGGAGAAAATATGTTTTTATTTAGAATGTTTCCTAAATAAGACATTAATATATTATATAGAATATTTTAAGAATGTGTGACAACATAAAGACAAAAACTAGCGAATTGCGAATGAACATTCGAGTCATTTTTATTGCAATATGACATATCTGTCAATTATCCATGAACTCACGCAGAGTTTGGTATGAAGTTCATACATAGTTAATCCATGGCGTTTTTACGCAAATACAATGTACTCAGTATGTCTGTTGTGCCCTATGACAGTGGAATTGTCATTGTCGTATTTATGGTAAAGTTTATCTTAAAATACTGCCTTCTATGGGGAAGTCAGTGGGAAACTTTATTTCTTTGTGAGTAAAAAATGTATACCTTAAATTATGCTTTATTTATATTATATCCAAATTTTGCTTTATGTCTACAATAAACCCATTCCAATTTTTAAAATATGTGTGTGTGTATACATAGGTAAATGTACTGCAAAATTCAAGTAAGCACATGGTAATACTAGGTAACTAAACATTTCATTTCTGAACTTTTGGTTTGTGGAAAGATCCCCATGGCTTAACTAGTTTCAGTACTAAAGTTTTAGCTAACTATGTTACCAGTGAAATGCCACACGTGCAACTGCAACAGTTCAATTATTTTAAAATTTCTATCAAAACTCTCAACCTTACACTGTGCAATTATAGTTGTAAGTTTACAGCTGTGGTTTGCGATGGTGAAAATTCTGGGGTAAGTGGAGAATTTATGGAACCTAGTACGACAGTCCGATTACTTTGCAATGAAGACGATCAACATGGTAAAATATTGACTTGAAATATACATTCATAGAGTAAAGTTATAACCCTGAGTATATTTGGCAAATTATTTAAATTTCGTAATATCTGCACTTGAGTGTTACATTATACTGCAACACTGTCTGTATTGTCACTGTGAGATTACCGGCCGTGTGTAAATAAGTGCTCAGTATTTTCTTTTCATTATATTTTGTATATGTGTGTAGAATTGTGAGATTCATTTAACTAGTTTATTACACAACTTTAATTAATTTTGTAATGAAAACTTTATAACAACTTTGGAAAAGGAAAGACAGGAAATATGAGATTTTATTATTAAATTTTAATGAAATCATCAATTTTTATTAGCAAAATTTATGATCAGTTATACAATAGGTAATACTGAAAGTTTTAAGGATGTTAAGATTGGAGCAACCAGTACTGGCAATTTAGTATGCTTTCATTCGATGGAGAGAAGTAGTCGACCCTCTCTTCCGTGCGTGTCTCTTTCATGGCCTTTTCAAAGGCAGCTTCAGTTTCTCTGGTCTCTGGGAACCATAATCCTCTCAGATTATCTTTTATTCTTGTGGATGAAGAGAAATTGCCTGGTGAGGTTGATTTTATCTTCAGTCTTCAGTTGAGGCTGTCGAGGGACTTCCCACCGTTCAGCAGACTACAACCGTTCAAGCATGGTCGTACTAATCTCACAATTAACCCAGATGTAAATAGATGTTACATCATAGAATATCAGTCAAAGTCGACCATAACTTTGTTGTTGATTGGTACCACAATGAAAGTCATAAAAAATAATGGAATAAATATTTTTGTCGTGTTAAATTCATCTTGACGTGGTGTACGTAACTTTGAAATTGTCGTCAATTCGCAAAACAAATTCAAGCAAAATGCGTCAATGGATTACTTTAATTAAACATTTTTGAGACTTTAAATTACTTTTTTATTACCTTCATTATAAATGGCCGTTCCCAAAACTTTCAGCACAACCCATACTGGGTCGGCTAGTCACTAGTGGCATCAATTTGTAATTGGAAAACTAGATTTCCTGTTACGATTTTAGAAGTCATACATTTTTTACGATTATGTAATTGTTGTATCGTAAATAAGATAATGGGAAAATTTTTATATATTCTTTTGATGTTCACTGACCAAAAAACTCACAATTAAAATATTTTTTTTTTGAAATTCTAAAACAGGTAATTCTGAACAATTTATTGGGACACACTTTTAATTCTCTCAAACATATGGACATTTTGCATTGCTTAAATTGTTGTAACTTTAATGATTAAATTTTACTTAGATGATGGATATCGTCTTACAAATGCTGGTTATGACTATTTGGCTCTGAAGGCTTTAGTAAACAGGAACGTTATAGCATCATTTGGAAACCAGATTGGTGTAGGCAAGGAATCCAACATTTACACTGTTGTTGATGAAGATGGGAAAACTTTGTGTCTTAAGTTACACAGGTTTGTAAATTTTTATCTAGTTATGGAAACATGAGTAAAAATTAAAATAAATTAATTGAACTGACTTGAAAAAATTCAATTTTTGTATTAAAAAATGACTAAACTTAACAATAACCTTTTTGCTTACGAAAATTTCAGTTAAAAATTTTCAACCATAATTTTATAAACTAACAATTTATTATAATTGCTATATATCATCAATGCCGAGTGTACAAAAATATCTTTCTTATCATCGACATTGGAGCCCGCATACATCACCCAAATAGCATAACCCTTTGTCAATGTTATAAGGATTTTTAGAAAAATAATTTTACTATATCACAAAACTCTAGCACCAGGAAATCCTAGCCATTATTGTGTCTAGAAGGTCAGAATCTTGATACAGATTTCGGCATGCTTTGACTATAGGCAATCTGGTACAATTACAATAAACTTGACAAGAAAATGGAGTCTGGAATTAGCCTTTCATTCTTTCTCTACTTATAACGCCTTTCACCCTTTCTCATTTCTAAAAATAACTTCATCTTAGAATTAATACTGTAATTTAAGTTTTTGTAGACTTAAAATATTAATTTTTATTTGTCAATGTAAATGATTTTGAAATGGCAAAATCTACTTTTCAAATGGCAAACGGGAGGAAACCATTGATCAATTTATTAATCCCAGAAAATGAATAGCGAACTTCGTAAAAGCTTTATTTATTTAGAATAAATTATCCATTTTACTAATATGAATTGTCTTGGTTATATAAAATTTGTCAATTGCAACTTTGCCACGTCGTATCATGATCTTCTCCTTATCAGTTTTATTGAAATATCTCTTATTAGCAATAGTATCAAAGAAGTAATGTAGTTCTCACCTAATTTTGCTACGGTTGCTACTTTAAAACATTTAAGGACTTCCAATACCTCATTTTTAGTCATCAAATCTTCTTTTAAATGATTTGTGGTGATCGTTAACTCAGTTAGCACTTCAAAATCCCATATATAAAATAGACCTACTTCGTATCAGTCATATTGATTACATCTTTCAGAATCTAACTAATTCTTGTAAATTTATAAATAAACAATATTTCAATGTGAAAATAGGAATTAGGGATATGTTGGTAATTAAAATTATGAATAATTTTCTGATTTTATAAAATATGATTTTATAAATAAGTTAGATATATATTAAAATCGAAATTAATTATTTTGTACTAGAACATGTTAAAGAACATCTATAAAAACGAAACCTTATTTTTGAATGCAATAATGTTTAAGGTTGGGAAGAACTTGTTTTCGCAATATAAAGGACAAACGAGATTATCATCAGCATAGGAACAAGGCATCCTGGTTGTATCTATCCAGAATATCGGCAACGAAGGAATTTGCATATATGAAGGCTCTATATGAACGCGGGTTCCCTGTACCTAAACCAGTCGACTTCAACAGACACTGTGTTGTTATGGATCTCATAGGAGGAAGTCCTCTGTATGTATGTTTTCATATCAACCAGCACATAAGATTAATTATACTAAGTTCTTTTAATAATGATTTAAATATTATATCTATTATAGCCAATATATTCGATAAAAGAGGTTAGGTGCTTAAGAGTCCGTAATACCCTAGATTAAAGAGAACAAAAGCAAAAAATAAATAAAATCTTAAAAGTTAAATCCAACATTAAATCAAATTGACCTTTGGATGCATATACATCAAATTATTCCATTATTGTTTGAATTTATTTAATTATTATAAAAAAGAAGATTCAAACTTAGGTTTATTTTTTGGAATTTATCCTTCAATTTTATACCATTACAGTATGCATATATTTTATTAATATAAAACAAGTAATTTTTTAAACAAGGACAAGACGATAGAAAAACATGACATTTTACTTCAAAAATAGCATGAAATATAACAATGTAGAATAAATAAAAGTTATTCATATTTGAATCATAAGTTATTCTTAATATATCTATGATTTAGGGACTCTTATGGTAGAAACATATAACATTATTAAAAGTGGAGTTAATTCATTTTCCGTCACATTCATCAACATCATCCCATTCTCAATCATCATACCGCAATCCTTTATCGCCAGAGCACATTACTCCGCCTCCACGGTACGCTAGTCCATCACCACAGCACACTAGTCAATCACCACAGCACATTCCATATTATTCAAGTGTTCCTCAAACATAAAAACCTGTTGCAACTATGAAAAGTGTAAATCAGTTTGGAGGCAGTGTGTATTCGTACAAAATAGCGATGGTACAAGTGGTCATGACGTTTCATAATTTTTTGAAAAATTTCACTACATGTAAATATGTTAAGTTAAATTTGACAAGGACTTTCATTAATTTCAGTATTTTAAATTGGTGCTTACCTTAATACATCCCTTTAGTACTTGGGTTATTGCATTATATACCTCTGGAATAATGGTAGAAATAAGTTGAGGTGACACCTTGAATAGGTAATGAAGAATTAAAGCTCTCTCCTGCTGCCAAAAATCGTAGAGTTATGGCTAATCGTTTATTCGCCGGAATACCTTTTCTCCACTTCTTATCTTTTTTAGCAATTAATGGTTTTATTTTACTAAGCAGGAAGTTGAAATCTTCAATAGACATACGACAGAAGTTTCCCAATTTTCCAGATGGCTTTTTCAGTAAGTCTAACAATATATCTGTGCCACTATACCTGTAAATAGATATAGATTTATAAATAAATAGAAAGCTTTATGCGTAAACAAAGTAAAATTTTCCAAATTAGCAAAAAAATTACCGTTGTCCTCTTTGATTCAGTGATATCATCCAGCATTGCTCATTTCTTCTTCTTAATTAGTTTGTAACCACTACATAAAACAGTGAATGCTGCTGCAGGAATGATAACTTCATTAATGTTGTCCATTAATAAAAATATGGACTTTCACCAAACGTAGTCATGCTCACACAGCAGTCGGCTGGCGTATTCACTGTTCCTAAAAAAAACTAGGTATTCAGACAAGGCCTACATGTGTATATAGACGTGCTCACTACTTGACGAATACGAAACTGAGCACATGGCCTAGGCGATTAATTGGCACTCGGCGAGTTCTGCATATCTGGTCGCGGCTAAAGTAATATAGTATTAAACATAGTGAATTCGCCTTCATAGCCAAATGTTATGAATGTTATATTGATAGTCGTGTTATTAAATTACATTTATTTTTATACGTATTTTAACCTCATATCTTTAACTTTTTTTGAGTAACCTTAAAAATTGTCCTAAAAATGATGAATTTCTCAAATTAACTTTCTTTGAAACTAATAAAGCTATGATGATGATTTTAAAATGTAACAATATAATAGATAATATTGACAAGAATATTACGTAAATGTTAGTAAGATTACTCAAAAAAGACAAAAGATACAAGGTTAAAATATATATAAAAGTAAATGTAATTGAATGACGTAACTATCAATATAATATTCATAACGTTTGACTCTGGGGTGAACTCATTATATGCTTATATGTCTATACTGCTATACCCTTGTGATTGAATTATAACTATTAATATAATATTCATAACGTTTGACTCTGGGGTGAACTCATTATATGCTTATATGTCTATACTGCTATACCCTTGTGATTGAATTATAACTATCAATATAATATTCATAACGTTTGACTCTGGGGTGAACTCATTATATGCTTATATGTCTATACTGCTATACCCTTGTGATTGAATTATAACTATCAATATAATATTCATAACGTTTGACTCTGGGGTGAACTCATTATATGCTTATATGTCTATACTGCTATACCCTTGTGATTGAATTATAAAGTAAAATTTATCATAAAACTATTTTTGGAAGTTCTTAATGTTTATAATAGAGAAAAGGATTTACATTAAAATTATGTCTGGGCTTACAAAAAAATTCTGCCGCTTTCCCTAATTCTGCATATTGTTCCTCGGAAATACATTGTATCAAATATTGAATCTAATTATTCTTAAAAGTTTTATTTTGTTTTCATCATGCTATTTATTTTAAAGTTGTTTTCTTTTAAGATACTCATAGATTGTTCAAAGTTGTTAGTTGCCATAAGATTAATATATTTAAAAACTTTTTAGGTCTAATCTCGCAAACTTAAAAACTTTTGATTTCTTAATAGAAATTTTTTATTTTCAATATTTTTCATTTGTTCGGTCTTCTTTAAACTTAATTTACACCGTTCCTACTTTCAGTGGACAAAAAATAACTGTTATTATTTTCAAGTGATGATATAAACATATCCAAGAATTTTAATACTGTTGAAGTCAATTATACCAAGAAATTGATTTCGACACTATTGCTTAGTCTTTTTTAGATTCTTTCAGTATTTTTGTGAATTATCAGTAATATCAAATGAACAATAAATAGGTAAACCTCGGTATATGCATCTTTAAAAAGCTGCATAAAATATATTATGAAGCTATTTTAAATTTAGAAAACACCCTTAACCTTTCTGGATGTCTTAGTAGTTTTTACCTCTTCTTGGAAAAATGCTTACTCATCAAACATGTCTGTGAGTAAGACTGTAGCCGACTGTTTATTGTAAAATTTTTAAGTATAACTTTTACATAATAAAAGATAACAATAAGTTTACCTTATGATGCACTTTTGATATTCTTTTAAATGTCGCTGTTTTACAAGACTCGTTGCATCCATTATACTTAGATGAGATAGATACACTTTAAGCATACATTCACGCATTAAGTTATTGCAGCTCTGTTAGCCGTTATTTCTCTGAAAAAAAAATAACTGCTAGGAAAATACTAGAGAGACATAAATATATATGGTACAGAAAAATTATTTAATGACTTTAATTAACTAGTAACACAAAGTCAACAAAACAGATATTTATTATATATGGATACATCACGGATATAGAAGCTGAAAATTTTAGATAATAAAGAGGAATTTATAAATATATAACATGTAATTAAACAATAATAGCAAGGTGCAGTAATAGGAAATGCAGTGTTTTATTTTAAAAATCTCACTTTTGTCAATACTATTACCAAACATTTGCTATACAATAAATATAAACAGCTCAGTGTTTGTTAAAAACTAATGGAGTCATAAACTGTTAATAATAAAATATAAATAATAAAATAAAATTTATAATAAGTACTTTACAAATCACCCCCGACCCCTCTAAATTCCTATTTTAAATTGTTAATGACCAAGATGTAAGTATTAAAATGGCATCAAAATTTCAAGCTGTATTTTGAAAAAGTGATTATTTCAATAATAAACTTTCTGGAGGAAAGTTTTTCCTATCCTATTTCTGTCAGTTGTGTAAATTTGCCAACTAGTCTGCTTTGATGTTTTTTCAGGAAATAGTTGATGACATATAATATTGTAAGTGGAAAATGTTCATGTCACTATGTCAAAAATGATATGTCTATATGTAATTTGCATATTATGCAAGACTGATATAGCATAACAGAATCCACATCTCAAATGCAGTCAAGAGTTAATGCCAAGTGAGAGCAAGAACCCAGGAGCAATTCTTCTATTCTTCCAGGGGAACTTGAGGGGTTAATAGGTTAAGTTAGATTAAATTTAGCTGATATAGGTTGAATACTAATGAGCTATTCATGTTTTTTTTTTCAAGATTGTCAGTCGTTTTGTTCCACTCTTTGTAACTTAAAATAGTAAAAATTTTACGGAAAACAAAAGTAATCTTATTAATGTTTCTTTATGCTGAGTTTTTCTAGGAATTTGTTAAATAATATTAAGATTGAATATTAAAAGTGATGTTTATTAGAAAGTCACATTTTAGTCCTGCAAAAACCATTAAAAAAATTAATTAATTTCTGATCACTTGTATAAACTTATTAATTATATAATTACTATATGTATTTATGGATAATATTTTGTCTTTCAGAACCCATGTCAGTTCAGTATCAGACGTGGAATCACTTTATGATGACCTCATGAATTTAGTTGTTCGTTTAGGAAACTGTGGTGTTATCCACGGAGACTTCAATGAATTTAACATTATGATTGATGAAAGCGGCAAGCCGATTATAATAGACTTCCCGCAGATGGTCTCCACTTCGCATTCTAATGCCCAATTGTTAGTATCTTTTACGTTTTTTTCATATTTCCTGAATATTGTAAGGACATGAAATTTGTTAGTATTTTGAAAAGGGGAAAAATTACGATTAATTAATCGTATATATAACACCTAATTAGGTGTTCTGGAAATGTTTAGAAACTAAAGAATCAAAATGACTACAACAAGACACTTGTTATTTATTCTTGCTGTCTTCACCATAGTTTTTATCATATTAATGATATGAACAAAACTATTCTTTTATAGTGATAAATCATATTAGTTTTAGGTAAACTGATGAAGTCGGACCATTTATGATTGGTGAATAAAAAGTATATAGAGAGAAGATTATTTAAGTCACTCGTGGAAATGTGTAATTTCGGTTAATAAATTTTTTTTTTCAAAATACAACAGTCAAATGCGCCAAACGAAATGTTTTACAATTAGATTTATCCGTGAAGTGCCATGTCAAATGTTCACTGTTATTAAACGTGTATTTTTTACACTGTGTTCAGGATATATTTTATTTATTAATCTAAAAATTTAGCACATTTGAGTTACCATAAATTTAATTGCTTGGTTTTAAAAAAATAAAGTTTTAAGAAAAGCTTATGTTGTTTTGAAGTTTGAGTTGCATAATTCTACAAATCCAAGTAAACAAATCAAGATTACCAGTTTTGTTTCGATGATTTGACCTGGCTTTATTTATTGTAATAATTTATGGTTATTTTTATTAAAAATCTGTTATAGTACTGCTGTTAATTTTATGTCACTAAGTATTATGTCAATATCGACAGCTCTATTTATGTGGTTATATGTCTTCCTTACAGATATTTTGACCGTGATGTTAAATGTGTTCGAGAGTTCTTTAGGAAAAGATTCAATTATGAAAGTGCTTTATACCCTACGTTTGCAGAATTAGAAAAAGATGATGAACTGGATCGCGAAGTGGCTTGTTCCGGGTATAAATATTCAAGTCAAATTGATAACCAATTGCTTGAGGTAATTATATTTCATTTCCGATTTTTGGCACTTTGCCACTTCTATTAATCTTATAATAGTTTTTTTTTAAATGTCATCGATAATATATTTATTTCATTACAAATTCATTTTGAATTCTTTTCAAAGAAATTAAAGTATAATTTTTTAATAAATGTATATAGAGCTATGGATTAGATAACTACATTATTTTTTCATGCACTTTGTTACTCGTTAATAATAATTAGAGAAAATAAAGTCTTCATTCTTTAAGTTTTCTGACTATTGACTTTATGAAATAAATAGTTAATTATTTTGAGATTCGGTACAGCCACTATTTATCGCTTACTTACTTGCAAATTTGCAAGTTCGAAAACAATATTGTATAGAAAAAATTTCTCCTAAATACCACTGCTTTCATTACTTTAAATTTTAATTAGAATACAATTTCTATTTGAAGTCATTTCAAATAACCACATGTATTAATTTTGTTTTGTTCAAAAATTGTATCGAGTTAACTTTAGGTTACTCAATACGAACTGCATAATATTTTTGAAACAAAGATGAATCAAATAAATAATCATTAAATTTGCTTTCCATTAACTCAAACGGTAGCTGCAATGGTAGTTTCAAGTTTCTTTAGTATTTAAAACTACTATGACAAAGTGGCGAGATTATACTACTTGTGGCACGGTCAATATAATTTTGATTTTCTAGAAAAGTAATAGATAACATAATGAAAATATCAGTCACAGTGTTAATATGGCTACCATTGATAATATATTAGATGTTGGAATTAATTCGTAGCATTTTGGGTATTACAGTATTCTGTTTTAACTTCAGAAATATATTTTTACATCAGCTGTTATTAGGTGTTATTTTTACGACACATCTTATTTTTCAATTGTTAATAACAAGTTTCAATTATTTAAATATGTCGAAATTTGTGCCAAATAAAGTGTTTTTGCGGAGAGTTTTACTACATTAATTTAATATGAATATTATGGAAAGAAGTGAACATGCTTTAGCTGAGCAAACGTGTCGGAAGTGGCTTGCACATTTTAAGAGTGGTGATTTTGACTCGGAAAACAAAGAACGACCTGGACAACCAAAAAATTTTGAAGAGAGAGAATTTGAGGAATTACTTGAAGAAAACTCATCTCAAACCATTAAAGAGTTGTCGACATCGTTGGGATTTGATTTATCAACTGTAGGAAAACGCCTTAAAGCTTTGGGAATGATGCAAAAGGAAGGAAATTGTGTCCCATGTGAATTAAAACCGAGGGACGTTGAAAGGTGTTTTTTAACCTGTAAATTACTGCTTCAACGGGACAAAAGAAAAAAGTTTTTTACGTCGGATTGTTACTGGTGATGAAAAGTGGATACATCATGACAATTCTAAGCGTAAAAAATCATAGGTTAAGACCGGACAACCATCATCATCAATGGCAAAACATAATATTCATGGCTCTAAGCTTCTCCTTTGTTTTTGGTGGGATCAACAGGATGTGGTTTATTATGAACTGTTTAAGCCAAACGAAACCATAACTCTCCAGTGAACTTAAAATTCTCGTTTTATTTAGTTCAATAGTTAAAGTAAACGAACGAGATAATAGACAAAACTCTTATTATATCTTAGTCTTATTCAATATTAAAAATTCCATTAGAATACAACCAATAGTTTTTTGTAATAGAGAAAGATAAAAATTTTAAAATAATCTGTATCTACTCTACAATTTACTTACAGTTCCTCTCTTTTGTTTTTTCCAAAATATCTGTAACACACAGACTTTCTTATATTATCCCATGTACAAATTTAATAAAATTGCAGTTTAAAACTATGTTTCATCTCGTTAAATTTAGATATGTATTATCGTGGTACATTGATTTTAATATTTATGCAAGGCATTATATTTAGCATTGGCAAACATTTTTTGGAATTTTTAAAAAAATGTAAAAAATGGATTTTTAATAATCTGTGCACGAGTCTTTAATAAGAACTAACAGCTTACGGAGCAAGTGCTTCAAGAATTATTCAGGACCACCTACCGCAAAGCAATTATCGTTCGAGGGGTTTCAAAATTTTGTAAACTGACTGATTATATATATTAAAATTTGGAGTACCTAAAATTTATACTGTACGGCGAACCCGGCAAATAGACAAGTACAGTGTAGGTAAGCATATAAATTTTTGCACAACGTTGTTCCTATTTGAACCGCCATGCCGCCAGTGTATTCTTTTTACACGGGTATGCTTCTTACTTCTGTATGTTAAATAATTTTATGACTAAAGCTAATAACTTGATCGTAAATTCTAAATCTGGACTGAGAAAGTTGTATCACAATGTACCAAAAGATACCCATTATGTACTATAAAGAACTTTAGAAGCGTACGTTATATGAAGAGATCTATGTTTAACAAAGGATTAGCACGGAGTGGATGAGCAGGAAGGAATTATTATTAAAATGTTCAGTTTATGCTGACTTTTGCAAGAAAAGAGCAAACAATTATACTTCTCTTGTTATAAAAATAAGTATGGTAATAATATTTCTGTGGTTCCTTCTGATTATTATGGTATTCGTATAGCAAACAACTTGAAAAACAAGACAATATTGAGAATACTAATTACGGTTTGCTCGTTATTATCAGAAGTATGTTGAATAAATTTGTACACCTTGTCATAAAAATACTGCTTCAGTATTATGTTGAACAAGGGGAGTATATAATAAAAGTAAGTGGTCACATATCATAATGGTCTTGTGAATCAGTGGAGGCTGCATTGCTAACATTGTGTTAACAGACCTAGGAGTATTCCATCAGAGAGTCCTCTTCTAGGAAATCTAGTACTCAATGTTGGAATGTCTTTTCGTTTCAATCTCACATGACTTAGTCCTCCCCCTCAGTCAAAAGTTTGTTCTGGTATTTCACGCTGAACTGGGATATTTCTTGTTTAACGTTATTTATGTTGAGATCCAGGTATATGTATTTATTACTGAGACACTGTGGAATGCTAAACATTGTTTTAATTGTCTTGGTCTGGAATCTGTCAAGGATTTCAATGTTGCTTTCACTAGCTGTACCCCACTGGATACCATATGTCCAGATGGGTTTCAAGATGGCTTTATATACTATCATTTTGCTTTTTTTGTTTAATTAAGAGTGTCATCTTATTAACCAGTGAAATTATGCAATTTAGTATCTAGCTCTTTTCACTTGGTCCAAATGTGCTTCTGCTAAGTAAGTCATCTGTCAAGGTGCATACCGAGATACTTTGACTGGTCTTCTTGAGGAGTTTCTTCATCATTGAGTTTGACTGGAGGGCAGGTCTCTTTCCTATTTGTAAAAGTGTTGACTTGTGTTGACTTGTTTTAGTTAGTTTTTATTCTCCATTGTTTCAGCCACTTCTCCAATTTGTCTAAGTGTTTCTGTAAGTTTATTGACGCTGTTTCCTGGCTTATGTGGGTAGATAACAATGCTGTATCATCTGCAAAAGTTACAGTCGTTGTGTTGTCAGATGTTAGGAGGACTGCAGTGTATATTAGGTAAAGTGTCAGACTCAGAGTACTGCCTTGAAGAATACCTTAGTTTATCTTTAAAGAGCCGAGCAGTCATTATTTAGTTTGATTTGAAAACTTCTATTGTTGAGGTAGGATATGAGGATATTAATGAACGAGTGGCAGAAATTACTTTTCAGTTTGTATACAAGGCCCTCATACCAAACACCATCAAACGTCTGCTTGATTCGAGAACGTGATTCTCCAAGCATCTGCCAATAATATCGACAATGCGATGAACTTGTTCGATAGTTCCACGTTTCTCTCTGAACCTGGATTGGTGGTTTGACAGTATGTCTTTTAAATGCTTTTTTATTCTATTGTGCAGAATTTTTTCGATAAATATACCAATGATGGGCAGCAAGCTTAGGGGTCTGTGTGGTTTCTTGAGGTAACATTCGCTAGGGAAGTGCTCTAGCCTTAAGCAGGCGTTGAATATTTTTATCAAACTAATTTATATATAATAACTATTAATTTCTCTTCTAATTGACATAGCCTAACCTCCAAAGCATTTTTTAATAGGTGGAATATGAGTTTTGGTGCCTTTAAGATTTTTAGTTGCTTTCCAGAGTGGTTTGTGTCCATCGTCAAGCTTGACAGGTAAGATTGTAGGTTGCTGTTTACCAATGTTATTATGAGTGATGATAGTTCTGCCGAGAACTTGTTAAATAGGGTTTTGTTATTAGAATATCCTATACCGTGCCAGATCATAGCTATTTCATCTTTGACAAGGTTAACTAAAATTTGGTAATTTGTGTTTGCAACATGTATGGAAAGTTTTTCTAATTAATGAGTATGATTTTTGGGTATAAAAATGGTGAGTGAGCACAAAATTTCTTAATGCCGATGTATATTTTTGCTGTATAGCTTCTCCTGATTTTACCTTCGCCATATTATGAACTAAATGTTCACATGATTTTCACATTTTCTTTGAAAATATTGTTTACTTTAATGAATATAAATTTGTGTTTCTTAGAAAATATAATTCCATGTGGCTTGAATTTCTATTAAAAGTCTTCAAGCTCAGAATTTTTCCTTACAAATTGTTATTTTTTGTCTGGATTTCGTTAATTTTAATTTTTTTTTTTTCGTTGTTTAATGACCCCTTCTTTGTGGTCAATTAAAGCAAGCAATATCAAAGCAAAATTTTTATTTTACAAGGTATTACAATCAGTCTGAATTCACTCTCTGAGCTAAAAACATTATTTTTTCTCTAATAATCGCATAAACTAAGTAATGTCATTGGGGGTAAAAATTTAAAAAGCATAAAATAAAATGAGATGTTATATAGTATAATTATCTTTTCTAAACATGAACGTGGTACAAATTGGCTTAAAAGAAAAAACGTCGAGGGTTGGAACTATTTTTAGTTTCAAGTACCTACCTTCTACTGGATGGTTTTGATGTAAGAAATTACATCAAAATCATGTTCTAAAAAATGTACTGCGCCAACTGTCAGGCACAGTTGGCGTCTTTATAGGAAACCAGTGCTTCCGTCCAGTGGCTTCACTTCATTTTTCTTTTATGGAAGGGTTTTGAGGGAATCTGTAATGAAAGCAAATAACAGCATGTAATTTAGTGAGATAACCGTCTTGGGATAACCAATTCAGTCTTAAAATCGATACAACGTCCAAAATCAAATAAAATGTTTAAATTTTTGCCCTTTCTTAAATTGATGCAAATCATGAGTGATGCAATAAAAGTTTTTCACATAGATGTTTACATGCAGTCATTCATTTTTTGCTCAAACATAACTTTAACATTAAACATTTTATCATTACTGATTTAATTATGGAACATATTAATAACATAGCAGTTGTTTATTTTAGTTACTTATTTAAGTCAACTTGTTTAAAATGTGACAGTTTTATATCGTTAAGATCAGATAAATTATCGATATTACACGATGACACCAAGAGTCCAGCATTAGTGGCGCATACTGGTACAATGATGTCTCCAATAATATTTGTAGATAGAATCTAACGAAATGTATTTGAAATAGCTTCCCAATGGTGGGAAATTTCGCAATTGGTTATGTTTTTTTCTGGCTTTTATTTTTGTGCGTGATTATAACACAAACGGGCATTATGAACACTGAACGACAGAGCACTATCACTTATCATATTCAATCTGCGACTAAAGTGTACATTATTGTACAGAGAATACATTTGATACGAGGATTATGTCCGTGGTGCTTGTGACACACCTGCTTTTACTATCTTTAGTTATATTTTATGTTTTTAGCTAAATTATCTTTGAAAATAATATAAAGTGAAAATAAAGATTGAGACATAACACTCTTCACTGCAATTGATTCCAAATTGTAAGTGTTCAGTATTATAAATTCTATGCCAGATGAAATTAAGGTGTTTTAAGTAACTTATAAAAAGCTCTTTAATCATCTTTCGAAAATGAGTAACCTACCATTTTTTACTTTTAGAGTTACATAAATGTGTAATCATTTATATGTTCAAGCAAAGAAAAATATTGAAGTAAAAAATAAATGGATGACTGGATGCTCCGTGTGTTACCTAAAATATCTATACTACGACTGCGGTCTCCTTGCATATGAAGCAATAAAATATGTGAGCAAAACAAAACATATTGCACAATCCCTCTGTCGCTAGTGATGTGTCGTAATGTTATTGATAAGTTGTACAAAATTAAACTCGAACAATATAATCTAAATATTTTTAATTTTCCTGTTCATATAAAACAGAGTTAGAGAGTACAGAGTACAAATATAAATATTTTAATTAACATTAAACTGAATTAATAACCAATTCATTAATTAACTATAATAAAGTAAGTGATAAATATTTACTTTTAACTATTTAATTACCAATGATTTCTTCCAACACAACTCTTGGTGTGGGCGCAAGTAAGGGGAGAAGTGAATTTACTCCATCAGGCCGTTGCTAATGTCTCTTCAAAGGCTTAATTATTTTGATTATATAAAAAAATCATCATCTTTCATCCGGAGTTGTTTTGTACTTATAACCAAGCTCTTTCAAAATTTTCTTCATTGAGGTTTTATCACACTGAAAACTCTCAATGTTCCTTTGATTTTTCCAAAACTTTTTTCACTTTTTTCACGGATATTCACCATTCAAGTGAAACTATTTGTTTAATAACACTTTTGTCAAAATTATTCAGACCAGTGACTAGATGAGCCTTATTAATTTCTTCGCGGGGCAACTCAGTTCACCATTTGCACACTATTTTTTGATATTATCTTTCGTTCTTAAACTCACACCATAAATTTTCAGAGTAAATTCTTGCATCTTATTAAAATTCATTTCCTTTAACTTCAGTAGATCTTTTTTAATTTCACTCAAGATGATCAAAACATTGTTTATAATAATGCGCACTTGTTGATTAATGTTGACACCTGTTGGTGTCTTAAGACTGGTGATTTAAGACTGCTCTGAAAAAAGCTTCCATGTAATTAACTAAATAATAAAAATATATAAAATTGATAAATGATTCCAGTTAACAAGTCGAGTCAGAAGATATCAGAGTGCATTTACTAGTCAGGTCACAAACAATTTCTACAAATAAATAAACAACACGCCTGCACGGAATTGAATAACGTTATTTGTTAACAGAGTATTGCTATTATTACTCCACCAAGATAATTAGACATCTGGCAGACGTGATATCACTATGTTTAATTGTCTTTGTGAACTAGTAAATAGTAGCCAAGGTGCAAATCACTATATGAAACGGGTTTCACTGCTTCGTATACAAGGAGACCGCGGCTGGAGTATATTATAGTAGTATTACACTACGAGTGACCTCAAATACCATCTATCTTTAGTTGTTAAGTTTTCTTCAAAATTGATGACTATTAATGCTAAAAAAAATGTGTCAGAATACATGTTGATGTATTCTTCCATCTTAAAAAAAAATGCATATTCAAGTAAAACAATATAATGCTTACTAATTGTTCACTTCAAGAGTTCATTTAAAAAAATTATGAATTTTGTTAAGAATGTCTTCATTGAAATTGTTTACATATAAACAGCAGTTAATCTTTTTTATTCCAGTTTAAGTAGTTTGAGCAATTTAGGTTTCAAAAGTGAAATAAAACTGATTGTTATTTATGGTATGTATTTTTTGAACTTAGATGTATTTAAATTTTTGCCTACCAAATTTTTTAAAATCCTCTTTATTTGGATAAATGAGTTCTGGCTAGGATTGCTCGAGCTGAGTTATCCTCAATCTGTTGCGATCCCCGTGAGTCTTCCATACCATCATTTTGCATTCTGAATATCCACAATGTACATTTATAAAATGTTAATGAATGTGTTCAGATATTTTTCATGATGAAGATTAGCTGCAGCATTGGCATTGTCCTTACGTTCGCAACAAACCCATTGCAGTTGAATATATAGAGCCAGCCTAGTAGTATTAAACTCGAGCATGCGCATACCACAACTGTGAAGAGTTTGCCATTGCTTCCAATATATCAAGTCTGAAACACTAGCAAACAAGTTTATTAACACGAGAGCAACTTGAAAGTGAAAAAATGTATATGCACAACGGACGGAGTAGCGAAAGAAAGCAGTACTATTTTCTTATTTTGCTGTCGAACTTTTGTCACATATGAGTTGGAGTCGGTATATTTGAATCTAAATTACTTTAACTAAGAATGATTAAAGAATTTACTGTTGCTTCCATGTAATAAAATAATATTGAAGTTTAATGTTAGTATTCAACATTTTTGCAATAATATAAAAATTCTTTTTGTTGGAAGATTAACAAATTCTTTTGAAATGTGAAAAATTAGTACGCATTTTACTACTTTAAAATCAAGATCGAGTACATTTATTTAACATGAAAAACGAGATACATTTTATTTAATAAAGCAGGAAATCAATGGAAATTTAAGGATCTAAAAATGCAAAACAATAGTTTTTTGAGAGAAGACTGTAACAGTAATGGAAAATTTTTTGATAACATTGGATAGGAAGGTTAATGTTAGCATAAAGAGCATAAAATACTTAATTTTGTGGCCCTTTCGTGTGATAAATTAACCTAAATTCTACAATAATCATTTCCACAAATTCCAAAGAAGTGTCAATATTTCTGAAACTAAGAGATTTTACTAAGATTAATTTGATTATTGTGATAAATCATGGATTGGCCTATCAACCCGGCTATCATTCCATTATTGCTGGCTTCATTTCAGTTTTTGGAACATCTGTCTTATTGCAATTGAATACATTTATTCAATTGCAATATGACAGTTTAAAGAATTTTTTATTATGTATGTGTGTGTGTGTATATATCATATATACATATATATATATATATATATATATATATATATATATATATATATATATATATATATATACATATACATATACATATACATATATATATATATATATATATATATATATATATATATATATATATATATATACATATACATATACATATACATATACATATATATATATATATATATATATATATATATATATATATATATATATATATATCTTTGCTAATAGTCCAACTGAAGATGTTGTAATACAACGAAACCTAGGTCGTGGTAAAGAAATTAAAGAAAGTAGAAATAATACTACATCACGTAGTTTCATTTAAATGTGAATAATGAATTTCTACAAAATTAACGCCAAATATATTCAACATTTGAAAGTTTATTTGTTGTACAATTAATTGGTACATTTTCTAACTCTTACAATGGAACAGTTAAATATGAAATATTTCCGTCAGTTTTTATTTCACCTGCAGGAATGAGACTAGAATCTGTAAATTATTAAAGTTTAATTTAAGGTTTAATTATCATAGATTTTGTCAACTAAATTCTTCAATAATACTTATTTAAATTTTCCGTTCAATATTTTAAAAAAATATTAGTCTATCCTTGTGTAACAAATTTACTCCAGAACATATATTTATTACCTAGACTATTAAAGGAGCGTCGTAAGCATTGTGTCGGGTAGTACTTTGGCTAATCATGCAATGTTATTATATTGATTCACTGCACTACATTTTAACACAGACTAAACAATTATTTATTATGATCTCATTATATAATATATAATAATTTAAAATACTGTTATATTATCAGTATCAATTGTTTTAAAAGCAACATTCCCAAATATTATTGGGGATTCATATTTCTTATAGACCTGAATTTTAATGAATTGTAATTTGTTCTTATTAATTTCAGCAAATGGGTATTAATCTAGAAAGTAATCTCGATACTGCAGAAGACAATGACAGCGTTGAATATTTGGAAAGAAGTATTAGATATACAACGAAGGAGTTCAATGATTTGCAGATAGAGGTGAGGCATTTAAATATTGAAAATCCTTTTTCATTATTTTGAATATTGAAATATTTAAGAGCATTCAAACAGTAAATAATCGGTAGTATAATGACCCGGTCTGCCTAATTCATTCATCAAATGCTTCAAATGATTGCAGGGCGAGGATATGAGGTTACTCTGTTATTCGTTTACTATTTACTCTAATTGTTTCTTTACGTCATGTTTAGGCTACTGTAGTGAACCTTATCCTTAACTTGGTAGATGTTTTAAATGAAAATTGAATCTTTGTTTACAATTTTTAATTTAACTCTGCTTGCAAAATGAATATACTCAAAGTTACATTGTGTGTAGTCCTCTAATTTTTGAACCGTGGCCAAAAAAATGAGCATACTGAAATTTTAAGACAAGTAATATATACTTATGGGTTTTAAGAGTATATACTACGTAATTTATAGGAATATATAATTTGATGAAATATATATTTGTGTAAAAATGGAAAGTTAAAATTAATATAGAATTATGAAATATAGCCCTGTGATAGATAGGTAAGCAAAATATGGTTAAAAATATTGTTCCAGAAATAAAAAATTGCTTCATTTTGAGACTTTTTCTTAGAAGAAAAGCAAGAGACTTCTAGTTCTTTAGTTAATAACCATAGCAGCCATACAGAAATTGTCTAGTGTAAGGAAAAATGAAGTTTTTTACCTTTACCTTAGGAAATACTTTTCCGGTTATGACTGATAACAATAGCATTTATGGACAAATATGAATGGTCTACAATTTTTACGTTTCTTATCCAATTATTTTTTAAGTTTCAGCAAGATATGAGTTTGATTATTTAATCAGTAGGTAAGGGCAGAATAGATTTCCGAGCTTGGAAATTTATTCTATTATTTATTTAATAAAATTACACATTTTTGTAATTGATGGTTTTTAGGGTTAAACAACCCTGCCTTTATAACATCACTTACATATCCGTTCGTCTGCTTATCTGTCACATTTGTTCTCGGGAACATTTCAGCATAGAAACTTGAAATTTAAGTGATATCGTGACTAGAGAAATTTTAGGGACCACATATAAATTACTCAAGAACAATTATTTTTAATTTCGTGTCTTGCATTTATGTGGATCAAAAAATTCTCACAACTATTCTCAAAATTCTTCCGATCTACTTGCGTTAATAAATAGGAGCAATGTGGGCGACAAGTTACAGCATATGATAAATTCCATAGAAACTATGGAGATAAGTTTTACTGTAAGTAGTTAAATCACTTTACGCGGTTGGTATTTCTCTTTACAGCGAGGCATATACCATGCAATTACCTACGGGTATGTGCCTATGAAAGCCTAAGTATGCGAAAAGCATTTGGCCGGTTTTCTAAATTTAGAACCATGTCCACCACAAACGACATAAAGAAATATTCTAAAATTTATTTAGTATCCAATTTCTTGAGAATGTATTCTTGAATTCTGTAGTTGTAGAAATAGACAGGATAGAAAATCAATGTGACTTATGGAGTAAAATATCAATCACTTTTTTATTTCTAGATGCTTACATCTATTCTTTATTCTTAAATAAACTTTCATTGAAATTTTCAATCGAATGTTACAAACATACGATTATTCATTCAATATTATTACATGGAATATTTTCAGACTATCAAATTCAGGGTGAAACTTAGGGATGGAAAAATAAAAAAGTGCTAAGTACGAGTAGAAGTTTCACTATAAGGGTTCTGTACAAATTTAGGCACTTACATATATTTAAGGGTACATAGTGTTTCTATGAAATTATTGACAAATATTTTTTTTTCAAAACATGAATATTATGCTTACTATGTCTTGTATAAAATATGACAGGTATAAAACATGGGGTATATTTAAAAAAATTATGAGACCTAGGATAATTGCTATATTTTTCCTTTAATAGTTAGGTTTTACTAACTCTACTTTTTCATGCTTTTTGGTATAGTTGTTGCCAGGTAGGCTTTGTATATTGGACTTGATTGCGTTGTGGCTTAGAATTGTTATCTGACCATTTTCTAATGGACATGGCTTTCTTCAGAACTCACTTGCCAGTGTTTGTACGCGTGATTGCCATCATAATTCCAAGTCATATTTAAAAACTTATAGGGAGAAATTAAATCATGCAGCACCATCTAGAATGATTAAAAGAAATTGAATGCTGTGTCTTTCTTTTCGTGACTTTATAATACAAATGGCAACGAAAATAAAAATATTCCCTCTAAATTAAGGATTAAAGGGCGTGATTCTGTTGTTAGCTTATATTGCAGATGTAGCTTTTCAAAAAATCACGTCAATACATGACTGTTACGATGTTGCTTCGTTGTTCGCATTTTGTACTTTTTTGTTTCATATTAGCATTTTCTCAAAGCAATGAGATTTCTCAAAATAAAAACTAGCTTATATCATTTCCCAGTCCGCCAATTTTCTTTGTATATTCTAGGATATATTAATTTACAATAAGTTGGCAGGTTTTGAAATTTCTGGTTTCTGAATTCAGAGCGGATGGAGGAATCGACGGATAAATGGGCGGAGGTTCGCAATTGGCACAATCTACACATTCTTACACTTCTTTATAATATTTTGAACAACCCTACTTATCTAACTTATCTCAGAAGCAAATTTAGTTATCTGCATACAGTATAGAGCTATGCTCAAAAACCTGCTTAGTTTCCGATTCCCTAAATATTACATAAATTTTTATGAAAAGTCCTTGGCTGTCCAAGCTATAAAAAATTTTGGAATCAAGTGGAACTCGTCTTCTGTAAATGTATTTGAAGACCATCTGGAAAAATTCTTCCTCTCATAATCCCTAAGTCCATTTGTTCCCCTTGGTCCCAAGAATGTCTAGATTGTTAATTAATAATTTTTTGTTTTTTTTTGTGTTCTTCTATATTTAGCTTGGTTTTGTTTATTTACCTGTTGAGATATTTTTGGTTGTTATTAATACCGTAATTAGTTTTGTTTTTTATTAGTATCTTTTACAGACACCCACATTACAAATGTTTAAATTTAATTGATGTGGTTGATTGGAAAAGATTGCTCTTGTAGCAGGAAGCCCGCCAAACGTCTACACCATGTGTATTTTGAAGTTTGAATAAATAAATAAATTTAATTTTTAAACTCTACTCAATGCAATAACAGTCTGTAATGTTCTGAACATATCGTCACAGTTATTGTGGAATGTATCGAGCGTCTCAAAGTAATTAAGGAACGTTGACACATTACTCAATTTGAATATTTTTGTATTTTTACTCAATAATATTTAAACTGTCTAAAGCATTCATTAAGACTAGTATTTTCAAAACTGAAAAATGTCAGTTTCACCATCAATGTTTATTTTCAATTTTTGTGTTATAGTGGCTCTTAAACACAGAGACTGAAACAAAAAGTAAAATAAATGTTGTGGAATCCTATTAGATTATGTAAAACATCATGCAAAATTGTTATTTGGAAAATTATTCATTTGAGCTAAAACAAAAATGATCAGTAATCCTAAATTAATATAGAAAATGACTCAGCAAAATAATGCTATTGCCGGATACGAGACACACTTACAAGTTTAATAAAGTTACGAAGTTATTAGAATGAATAGTCTAAGAAAATTTATGGGACAATTTTATACAACTATTAAGATTACTTTGTTGTTTTATGTCACTTAAAGATTATTAAGGATTTTCTTTATTTTTCACTAAGAATTAAAAATTAAATAAATATTGTCATTAATTTTCTAATAAATTGTAATTGCAAAAATTTATTTTTAGGTTAAAAATTTCATATCAGAAGATGACAGTAAATTTTTAAGTCAGTCTGATATTTTAACAAATGAACCTTGCGCAAATGAAGTAGTTGAAAAGTTATCCGAAAAAAGTACAGGTGATTCGAAAGATGATACATCAACAAATGAAAATAATACCAAGGATGACGAGGGAAACAGCAATTCGAGAAAGTACAAGCTTGCAATGGTGGAAAAAGCGCTCTCCGACATAAGATCAGTGAGAACTTATTCAACAGCAACCACCATCTCTCCGGAGGTAATTAAAGAACGTGTACGACAAAATCTGGATAGCAGGCAGAAGCGTGCAGATAGGAAGAAGTGCATTGCGAAAGGGGAAGCCAACGCCTTTGCGAGGCAGCGCCGAGATAATTTTGAAACTATAAGAGAGAGTCATGGCATGTGGGGTTGGGATGAATAAGTACAGAGATTAGTATTGTATAAAATTAATAAAATACTTACTGTGTAATAAAGTTAATCTTACTGTATAAGTTTGACTTAATAAAAATGAAAGTATTTTGTATCTATAAAACCTGTGTCAATTAATCTTTACTATTATAAAATATATACGTGGTGTCCGGGAATAAGTTCAGATAAAGAAAGACTTTATTCCTTAAATGAAAAATGATTGTCGTTGAAATAAAATTTAAAAGATGACTTTTTAGAAAATTTAAAATAATATTCACAATTATTTGTTATCTTTTTCGTACACATGATACTTGCGCAGATTGTTCAGCGTCGCTGGGGGAATAACCCGTAAACAACTGCAAGGCATTGCCACAAGACACCCCACTCTGGGCAAGTATTAGGTGTATTAAAAAGAGTTATGTGTAATATTTTTTTGCACTCAATTAGAAAAAGGATGTGTTTTACATTTTATTTCAAGACAATTTATTCCTTTATAGCCAACGAATAGCATCTTTCTTTGTCCGACACCTATTCCCGGACACTATATATATGGAATTATGTAGGTAGTAATAATTCAGAAAAGAAAAAAATTGAGTTCCTAATTTACCATCATCGTTAACAATTTGGGTAATTTCTTAATTTTACACCTCAAAGTGTCTTCTACGAACTTAAGGTACATAATTATACATACTATCATAGAAAACACCAAAAATTTTAAAAAATTGTTCATTTAAATTAGAGAGGTGGTAGTTGTCTATAACTACCCTATTTATTTGTTGCATTTCTTTCATGCAGCATGTAGTGTCGCATTTCTTTCCATTCAACATGTTAACATTGAATATCATTCTCGTCTCCAAAAAGTTGCAAAAGTTTTCCTGTGCCAAAGTTATATCTGTTAAAGTTTATTCTGTCTTCAGAAGAAAAAAGTGTGATAAAAAAAAAACTTAATGTAACAAGAGAGGATAAAAACACAAAAAATTTATCCAGGTGAAAGTAAAATTGTTTTATTGAATGAAAGTAAGTACAACTTTTAAAATGAAAGATACCTGATTATATGAACCGAGGACAGAATGCTTCAAATAGCGTATGATCTCCAAATTTAGAATCTGCTTCGTAACATTTATGTTTCTCTCTCCAAGCAGTGCACATATTTAAAGAGCTACTGCATAAACCTCATTTCTAAACTTTGTTTCTTTTAGTATATACCATAATGTAGGCAGTATGTAGTATGTAGTATGTGTGTGTGTGTGTGTGTGTGTGTGTGCGTGTGCGCGTGCGTGCGTGTGTGGGCGCGCGCGCGCGTGCGTTCGTCTGTGTGTGTCTCTGTGTGTGTGTGTGTGTCTGTGTGTGTGTGTGTCTGTGTCTGTGTGTGTGTGCTTTGTGTGTGTGTGTGTGTGTGTGTGTGTGCGCGCGTGTGTGTGCGTGTGCATGCGCGCGTGTGTGTGTGTGTTTTTTTTTTTATCTGAGGGGAAAAATACTATTACGTATCATGGGGTCTAGGTGTTAGTGACCCCGTATGTCGGACTCGGCCAAGACTGGCCTATACCGACTAAAAAACCGCCTCTTCTTCTTTACCTTCTTTATCCCCATGGTGTCACCGTTAGGCATTTCTTCACGGGGGAAGGGCTTAGCCTTATTTTCGAGCTATCTCATAATTGTGCTTGGCTGCCGCTCATTCGGGCTCGTTCTCTTTCCTGGATGCGTAGTTCTATTAGCACTTCCATCGCATACGTATTTGTTGTGTCCCATGCCTCCTTTCCCTGTAACATTACAGATACAACATTGTCTGGTACAACACTACAATTTAATTTTGATTCCCACTTCCGTCGAGCCACTGAGAATCGAGGACAAACAAAGAATACGTGCTCTGCGTTTTCGTTACTGCCTTCGCAGATGGGACATTCTGGGGAATGAGCATGCTTGAACCGATGAAGATATTCTCGGAAGCATCCGTGCCCTGAGAGCATCTGCGTAAGGTAGTAATTTACCTCTCCGTGTTCGCGGTTCATCCATTGATCCACTTCGGGTATGAGCCGATGAGTCCATCTCCCTTTACTTGAGGCGTCCTATACTGCTTTCTCTTTCCTGACTCCTCAGCTCAGCCAGCGTCGAGTATGGGCTTTCTTTTCGAAGGTAGTATAGAGACTTCCGTTCCTCAGCTAGTACATCTATGGGCATCATCCCAGCAATTACACCCACCGCGTCTTCAGAGACAGTACGGAAAGCACCAGTTGTCCGTAGTGCGCTTAGCCTGTAGACCGATGTGACTTTACGCCGGTTTTCCTGATTGGCAAGGGCCAATGACCAGATAGGAACTCCATACATTAGTACTGATGTAACTACAGATGTCAGCAATAGTCTCCTATTTTGCTTGGGCCCTCCAACGTTTGGCATTAACCGAGACATGTGACCGAGTGTATGTGTGTATGCGAGTATCTGTGTATGTGGGCGCTAGTAGCCCCTTCCACTGCGACCGCGAAGAGATTTGTGCGTATGCGCCTTCTGGATTACTCTATATTGTAAGGTGAAATGTTTACGACTACAACCCAATATACAAAACAATCTTTAAAATAATCTTCTCTTATTATGAACAAATGTAAGAAAAACAACAAAATTTAAATTAAAAGTGAAAATATAGATATTATAAGCAAATGTGAAATTTTACTAAAAAAGAATGTAAGTTACAAATTGCAGTTTGACAAGACAATTCAAATAAAATCAACAATTTAAATTTCATATCATAGAGTCTTTATCTTTGATTATATAGCGTTCGTTCTCTCCATAGAGAACCTTTGCCAATGTCAAGTGTGGAAAAAAGGCTATGGCAACACTGATTAAATCAAATTTCGGATATTTGTCATTGTTGCTTGATAACAAAAGAATAAACTATACAATAAAACAAAAACTAAATAAGAAGTTGGCTACAATTAAACTAAAAGAAGAAAACGACATTATAATATACGGAAAGTACAAAATAAGTATATACAAATATACAAACTTAAAAAAATAAACATGAACATAAGTATAAAAATTTCTATATTTTGATGTCGTTCTTTCTTATGAACTGAATGATTAATCCTAAAATGGGTTTGTTGGCAATAAATAAAAGTGATCTTATGTTGATGGGCAATTGAATTTTATATTTTAATAATTTGGAAACAAACGAAGGAAATCTATTATTTAATGGACATGAAAAAATGAGATGATTTAAATCGCCCTCTCCAAACCCGCAATCGCAAATTGGAGACTCTCTGACCCGCAGTCTAGCCAAATGAGTAGGAACAGAACAGTGACCCAAACGCATGAGAGATACCACAGAGGATTCCTTTCGAGAGAAAGTAAATGTTGAGAACCAAGGTTTTAAAGGAATAAAAGGTTGGATCTGGAAATATCTCGCACCTGTAATCTGGGATGATCTTTCCCACGCCCTCTGCCAGTCAGACGCCATCCAGAAACGAGTCATGGGAAGAAGATCCTCAATGAAATTAGTAATGAAACATGGATCCCCGTTCACTGCGGCAAACCGAGCTTTTGCGTCGACTATTTCATTACCTACTATGCCACAATGACTAGGGATCCATGCAAGAACGACATCGGATCCCGATCTCTCCAAATCAAGCGCAAGTTGCTTGATCCGAAGAATCAGGAAACTACAGTTTGAAGAAAATGGATTAGCAAGAAGGGACTGTAAACAACTTAAGGAGTCAGAGAAGATAAGGAGCCTGCGAATCTTTTTGTGTAGGACATAATTCAAGGCCTCCACAATAGCACGGCATTCCCCGGAGAATACCGAACATTCCTTAGGAAGGCGAAAGTAAGCTGAATGAGCGGTGGATGGAGAGTAAAATGACGCTCCGACATAGCCATCTCTACCGGTTTTTGATGCATCTGTATATATTCGCGTCCAATCCATCCAAAACGAATTCAAGATAGAATTGAACAGCGAATTAGCATTTTTGGACTCCTTATCAACTCCAAAACACAAATTTATATTTGGCCTGTGAAATACCGAGTCAAATGGGAAGCTATAGAGAGGGAGAGAAGAATTTTGATAAACGGGGTTAGTAAGGGATTTGAATCTTTGGAAGCTAACGATAAAAAGAGGTCGGGACTTAGAACGCCAAAAAGGAGTATGTTCAATAAACCTAGAGAGGAGGGTGAGTTTAGCAAAAATAGGGTGAGTAGAAAACCTAGCTGTCTTTAGTAAATAACGATCAGCTAGGTATTGTCGCCGGAGACTTAAAGGAGGATCAACACATTCTACTTGTAGGGCATTTATGGGACTGGATTTCATAGCACCTGCTATGATCCTCAGAGCTTGAGACTGAATGCGGGTCAATTTAGTGGCATTGGCTTTGGAAATAGGATCAAGTAGAAATGAACCATATTCTAGATGACTACGGACTAGAGCGTTATATATTAACTTTAATGTGGAAGGGTGAGAGCCCAACCACACTCCCGAAAGAGCGCGGAGGATATTCAAATTAGTCTGGCATTGGGAGATGACATATTCGATGTGAATGTTCCAGGATAATTTTGAGTCTAGGAACATACCTAAGAATTTGGTATTGGAAAGAACAGGGATCAAAGAGGAATTATAAGAAATAGATAACGGAGGAGTAATTCTCCTTCTCGAGAAGACCACGACAGCGCTTTTGGAAGGGGATAAATCCATACCATGAGAGGTAACCCATTTATTTAGGTTAACAAGGGCAGAGTTCAAAGCATTTTCGGCAACAATTATTGATTTATCAGAAGAATATAAAAGCAGGTCATCAGCGTATTGCAAAACACGACAGAAAGGATTAACTGTTGAGTGAATCATATAAGAGTAAATATTGAAAAGTAATGGACTTAAAACAGAACCTTGGGGAAGACCCTTCCATATAGTTCTTGAAAAGGGGGGGGATCCAGCGGATCTAAGAATAATAGATCTTTCTAAAAGAAAATTGAGGAGAAAATTTATAATCTTAATCGGAATCCCAAGTTTATGAAGAATTTTTTGGAGGACTGGAAGGATTACATTATCATAGGCTGAAGAAAGATCTAAAAAAGCAGCAACGAGAAATTCTTGTCGAGAGAAAGCAAGTCTGATGTCAGTGGTTAGGACGCTGAGATTGTCCAACGTACTTTTAGCTCTTCTGAAGCCAAATTGGTTCCTTGGAAAAATAGAATGGTGTTCAGTAAACCATTCCAAACGATTCTTAATTAAATGTTCCGTAATCTTCGCTAGAACAGGAGAAAGGGCTATGGGTCTGTAGGATGAACCTACATTGGGATCTTTATGAGGTTTAGGGATGGGAATTATTATTTGAGTTTTCCAAGACTTTGGAATAGAACCTGATTTGAACATACAGTTAATGAGGGATAGAAGATACCAACGGGTAGATGGTAAAGTATTTTTCACCATTGAATATGACATTCCGTCAATACCAGGGGAAGAATCCTTAAGATGGTGTAAGGTGAAATCCAATTCGTTAATGGAGAAATCTTCTTCTAAAAAATGATTGGCGCTAGTAAAGTTATACCTGAAAGGTAATTCATCTAAATTTGGGACGGATGGGGGAGCAAGTTTATTTAAAAATTGATCAATCCAATTCCCGTGAACAGATTTGGGAAGATCAGGCTGAAAAATAGACCGAAAGCGTTTTACATTAGACCAGACGACACGGGAGGGAGTAAAAGGAGAGAGGGATTGACAGAATTTCTTCCAGCCTTCCCTCTTTTTTTTAAGGAGAATTCGTTTAGTCTGAGCTTGGGTCTTTCGAAACAAGAGGAAGTTTGCTTCCGACATATTAGATTTATATATCGCTTCAGCCTCTTTACGGGTTTCAACCGCTGCGGAACAGTCTCCATCCCACCAGGGGGGAGACGATCTGAAGTGATGGTTAGATCTTTTAAGTGGGATAAATTTCCGAGCGGATAGGTCTATAGCCTTTACAAATTGGTCATAGCAAGTGTCAATGTTATCCAAGTCCACTGGAGGGAGGGAATCCACTTCGACACTGAGAAAGGTACGGAATCCCACCCAATCTGCCCTATGTAGGTTGTATTTTTGAAGAGGGGGAGTTTTTTCAATATGTAAATTTACGTGAGGGAAAGAAATCAAAATGGGGAAATGGTCGCTTCCAAAAGACTCAGAAAGAATATTCCAGGAAACCAAGGATGCCAAGGATGAGGAGCAAAGAGAGATATCTACTGAGCTCGGGTTCTGAAATGGGACAGGAACTCGTGTTGGAGAACCATCATTCAGTAAACACAGGCCAAAATCGTCCTGGAGTTCCACCAAGGAGACTCCAAGAGGGTTGCTTCGGGTGAACCCCAAGACGCGTGATGAGCATTAAAATCTCCCAGTATAATATACGGGCCAGGAATTGAAGATAAAATATCCCGTAGTTCTAATGCTACGGAACATGTTGGAAGGGGGACATATATGGAGAGGATAGTGATATCTTTAACTCTCGCAGCAACAATATTGAAGTGACAACTGCGGGAGCCAAGAGAAATCTGGGAGAAGGGAAGAGATTTGTCAAGTAATAGGGCGGATCCGCCCTTACCATACGCTCTATCATCCCGGAGACAGACATAGCCTGGGATCTTAAAAGGGAATCCCGGCTTCAGCCAAGTCTCCGAGATGGCAGCCACGGATGGAGAATACTTGACAAGGAGGTGACGAAGATCTGCTTTGTTGGAAATTATACTGCGACTATTCCATTGCAAGACCCTCGCCACTATTGGCGAAGCCATTGGAAAGGAGGGATTGAAGGGAAGTAAGAATAGATGAGGCAACGTTGGACGGTATTTGATTGGGGGAACTCAGAATTTTGACCAAGGTGGTCAAAAGAAATTGAATAATACTCGTAAAAGAATTAGTTGAAGGTTGTTGATTTAAACCGCAACCATTTTCAGGTTGAGGAATACGGAAGTCTGCCCAGGCTTGTTCTAGAGCAGAGCGATCATAGCCCTGGTTGGAACTAGTCGAAGAGTGGGATCGGGGTTTCAGAGAAATAATTTTTTTGTGGGATGAGTTGGTAGGACGAGACGGAGAAAGCAAACTTTGGGAAGAAATTGGAGAAGGAAGAGTTAGAGGGGGGAGAGCTGCAACTGAGGCGTATGATTTTTTAGCAGAAGGGACCAATTTGGACGCTTCCGCATAGGAAATATCTCTTTCAGACATTTCGAATTTGATTTTTCTTTGTCTTTCGAATTCTGGACAATTTCTATCGGTGGAATCATGATTTCCACTGCAAAAGATACATTTTGCTTTGTCAAGAGGAAGTGGGCAGTTTCTCCCAACGTGACCTTGACCACATCGGAATCAACGCACAGAAGATCGGCATTTGTCAGCAACATGTCCAAACCTACAACACTTGAAGCACTGTATTGTAGGGAATTCGTATTTTGAGACTGGAAGCGATGAATAAGCCATATATATCCGTTGGGGACGAACTTGGCCATCAAAGGTAATGACCATCGTCTCAGACGGAAAATATTTAGGCTGGCCATCAATTATCTTTTTAAAATTTAAGCGGCGGACTTTAGTAACTTTACCGCACCCTTCAGGGACTTCTATATTATGTAAAACCTCCTCGTCAGACCAATCGACTGGAACATTGCGAACAATTCCCATACGACTGACGTTAAAGGAGGGGATAAACAATTTGTTTTGACCTGTGAAGGCAGAGTGGTTAACGAATCGGTTGGCGGCATCGGCGGATGAAAATTCCACCGAAATCCTGTTCCTGCCAATTTGTTTCACTCCATCTCGTATAATTCCATCAACATTAAAATTTTTTAAAGAGGAACCAAATTTCACAGCATGGAATGAAAATCCGGAATTAGGCTGGGGTTCTTTTCTCTGAACGTGAACGATAAATGGACCAACGTCGCCAGGGACGTATAAACGGCCCTCAAAAGAATTCGGAGGGAGAGAGGGAGGAGAAGAGGTCGGGGTTGGGGGAAGAGATTTTGAACTTGCTTCTGAAAGAGGAGTGCGAGGGGTCTTACGAGGGATTGTATCCTCTGTTTCAGTACATGAAGAATCAGAAGGATGAAAAGAGGGATTATTCTTAAGCTTATTTTTTTTACAGTTGGGCCTTTTACAATTTTTATTTTTTCAAATCTAAATTAGCTTAATAATAAACAAAAAAATTACATTATTTCATTCATCATAGACATACATACTAACTTTCACTTAATATTTTTCAATAAACAAATTCTTTGTATATTCAAAAGTTTTATATTTTATTTAGTTGTAAGCAGGGCCGTCTTAGACTATGCTGGGGCCCTTGGGCACACAAGAATTTAGGTCCCTTTTGGAATGTAAAGAAAGCGAACTGTACAAATTTTTTTCACTATGATCTGCTTTATTATGGGTAATCAAATATATTATTATAATACAATATGTCATTAATGATATTAGTATGCTGCTGTTTTTTTATTATGATTACGATAATAGTTTCTTTCGAGATTTCTGTTGAGCAAAATCTCCTATTAAATCCTCAAACTCAATTTTCTGAAGAATATCACTTTCTATGCTCAAAATTGACAAATTACTTAGTCGTTCTTGTAACATTGTTCGCAATTCATTTTTTATTGTCTTAAGCTGCGAAAATGAACGCTCCCCACTACAATTGGTAACCATTAGGCAAAGGAATATTCTTGTAGCAACTTTTCAACATTTGGAAAAGTTTCTTCTAATTTATCAAACTTTATTAAGTTATATAAGACTGAGATATTTAAATTCGCTGATTGCTTTGCTATATTTTTTATATATTGGCTTAAATGAAAACATTCTGTTTTGAGCCCAAATGCATTAATGTCTTCATGACAAAAGTCTGCAAATTCGTTGCATTCTTTGGTCAATTCGTCAGATTCGATTGTTGTTAATTGACAAAGAAAACTAAATCGATTATCAATTTCTTGGTATGCTGCCGAACGTTGTTTTAAATGTGTAATTAATGTGTCAATTATGGGAATGAAGACACGAAACTTTTCATTGAATCTCAACTGGAGAGTCTCTGATGATCCTTCAAAAAAAAAGTGACGCATGAGCTGCGAATTCTTTTTCTTTCAAATTTATCTTTGTAATCAGCATCTGGATTTTTTCTTTAGCAGCCGTTTCATACTGATCAAAATTATTGCGTGCGTTATTGACATAACTGATCAGAGATTCTTAGTTTTGTTACAACGTCCATAGTCATAGTGCTATTCTGTAAACTTAGACTTGTTTTATTCATAATTCAAAAAATATAATTCCATATTTCCAGCAGTTTAAAATTTTTCCATTTTTTTTGCTAGGATTTGGGCTTCGTTTCTAATGACTCCTGGTTGATTGATGTTACTTGCGATGAAGGACAACGCTTCGGAAATATTTAAATAACCATTTCGCAAAGCATTAATAGCATTGGTATGTGCGGACCATCTGGTTTCCGAAAGAGACTTCAGGACTCTATTTACACCTAAATGCTCTGTAAACATTTTCCATCGTTTGGTCGAAGCTGAAAAAAAATTGTACAATTTTTGTACAAATTGAAAGAATGCTACTGCATCAGTAATACACTCAACAGCTTGAACACCCACTAAATTTAGCGAATGTACCGCACATGGCACGTAAATTGCATATTCGGGTATTTATTTTATTCTAGACTGGACGCCAGAGTACTTTACAGACATATATGAAGCATTGTCGTAGCTCTGCCCGCAGCAATCTTTTATGGGGATCTCAAGGCTTTCAAAAAAGTTTAAAATGGTATCTGCTATATATTGCGCATTATGTCCATCCATAGGCAAAAATTGCAAAAATTCCTCAATAGGCGGTACGTCTTTTACTTATCTAACGATGAAAGTGAGCTGATCAACGTGGGACAGATCCGACGTAGAATCTACGCTAATACAGTAGTATTTTGCTGATTTAAGTTCTTTGACAATTGTTTTTAAAAGTCGCTGTCCCATTAAATTAATGAATTCATTACAAATATTTGCAGATAAATATGATATCGTTCCTTTCCCACGATTTCCGCAGTTTCGTACGTGATCAGCAAGAAAAGGATCAAATTCACTAATCAGTTCTAAGCATCCCAAATAATTCCAATTATATTGCGATCCCAATGTCTCATTATCACCACGAAAAGCAAGACCTCTTGAAGCTAAAAAATTTACTACTGCAACAATCCTCCTAAGGACATTTTTCCAATAGCTAATTTCTGTATTATATTGGGACAACAACTCACTATTAATTCATCCAGTAGTTTTCATTCTTGTAATTTATTCATCATAGATTGCCTGTGTTGCAAATTGTTCTCATGCTCCATCAATAAGTTACTTATATGCTTCCAATCCTTATATCCATTTGGAGAACTCAAATTATGTCCAATACCAATAGTGGTATTAAATAGACGGCATCAATAATAGTACACAGATTTCTTTACTGGGGAATAAAGGAGCCATTTTCTGTCCAAAGACTCACCATTCGTCAATTTATGGGTAAAAATATTTTTTGTCAAGTATCTAGTTTTTGTTTTACCACTTGAATCTGAAAAACTTGTAGAAGTTTCGGAGAAGTCGCAATGTTTATTTTGGAAAAACTTTGGCCCTTTTCGAATCCAAATTTTATGGGCTTCTTCCTTTAAAATGTCGTCACAGTACTTACCAGGGTCATGAGATACAGGTACATTCTCCAAGTTTGCAATAATTAACTCACAGTTGTTTGAAGTCGAGGATTCAGCATTTGATGTTTGTCATTTTCGTTACACATAATAACCTCTTTTTCCTGGTGATATTCAGATGTATTTCTGTCTTGAGGTGATGATGATGAAGAATTCCCCAACTTATTTGTTTCTTCCACCGTAAAAAACGAAGTAAGCTTAGGAAGTTTTTCCGTGATTTCTTTTTGAGCTATAACTTTTTTTCTCTTTTGTGAACCACTTAAATATGTTCTTTTAGAAATAATATTTAAACAAACAAATCAAAACTTCTATTAATCTTACCCAAATTATATTAAACGAAATTAAATCGAGTTACTTCTGTCCGACTGAAAGTTTATACATCATCCGGAGATTCCCCCAACCATAGACAAAGTCGACATTTATTTATGGCCGCTTGACTTTGGCATCGGAGTGGTTTGCATGGATGATCGCTAGATGGTGTGCTTAGTAAATTAGATAGGATGCGTTCAGAAATATTATTACATTTTGTAAACTTTCAAATTACCGAATAACTAAATAAAAAATCAAACAACTTGAAAATAGACATTATGGACTCTAGATTATAAACTCAAATAAATGTCTGGTAAGTTATAATCGTGTTAGACTCACTCAAATTATTCATATAAATGTATTGATTCGAATAAATCTGAAAATGATCGACGTTCGTGCTACGAGAAAAATGTAATGCGCCCGACCAAAATATTTTGAGATTAAATGTGAGAGAAATTGTCGGTCCTCCGGGGCCCTCTGAGGATGGGGGCCCTGGGCACTGGCTCCGTGTGCCCTTATGGTAAAGACGGTATTGGTTGTAAGTACCTAATGAACTGAATTTATTTAAACAAAATATAACACTATATAAAGGAAACAAAGCAATATTTTACGATTCGGTGTTTTGTAAATAATGCAAAAACTTATATTTCGTCAGTAAAATAAAAAATAGAAGTAATTGGTACACGGTCACTTCTATTTTATATTATACTGACAAAATATAAGAAAACACACACGCACGCACGCTCGTATATGCGTTAGAAGTTTTTTATATGTTGAATTAAATTGTCTCGAGGTGGGGTTATTTCAACCACTATGTCAACGTATGTCACAAAATAACAATTCGAGGTGATTGTGACTGAATTTATAAAATGGCAAATACATAAGTAACTTACTTGCAATAAATTGTGAATCAAAATATTTCAGTACATGAATACAAACTCTAAAACCCCAAAAATTCATTTTTCTAGGACTTTCAATTACAAGTTTTCCGAGAGTAGAGAGTTTTCAGAGAAATTATTAATTATCCACAAAAAATTGGCTGTGGCTTGACTACCTTAAAATGGAAAAAGTTTTAATTCATTTTTGCAAAATAAAAGTGTGCCAGCTACACTTTGCTGAATAATTGACTAGCAAGCTTAACTATATTTTTTGTGAATAATTGACTAGCCAGCTTAACGTTAAAGTTATTTGGCTGAGTGAAACTTTTTTGTTTCTTGAATACTATTCAATTTCTCTAAATATTTCCAGTTAATATTAACTACAAAGTTTTGATACACATGAAATGCATTTCTAATAAGTTTGAGAATATATGCAGGATCCAATGTTGCTGCGACGGGATCTTTAGTGACTGGATGGGAAAAAATCATTTTTGATTTTTCTGTAGATATTCTGTAGAAGTTCGTTCAACATAGTTATATTTGCTGCGCACCCATCAAGAGTAAAACAAAATATTTTTATTTTTTTTATGCAGGAGCTTCAAACATTGTTTATCTAAATTTTATTTATTTTAGGGCGATTTTTAGTGTCATGCTTCTCTGAGGTGATGAGTGACGTAATATCACTTCAAGTTGAAAATTAAAAAAACATTTTTTACATATATGTATTACTATTGATATTTTATACAAGTGATTTGAAAAATACATACTTTAAAAGAAAACAGCGATTGTGTTAATGTAAAGCAAAAACGTTAATACTACATCTTTTAATTGTTGGCAGAGTGTAACACCTCACATAAATGCTCACCTAATCATCGAATTTTTTGTGAGATAAATAGTTTTTATACAAATTCCTAAAAATATCCTCAAACAAAATGTGTTTCATTTCATAAATATGCTCACTCCTTTTTGGCTTAACATCCACTTTCCAAACTCACTCATCTTAAAACATGTCCAATTATTTATTGTTGATATTGCTTCGGGATATAAAAACTTCTGCTGTTTTTTTTTTAAATTATTACATCATCTTTAAAATATTCCGAACAAATTGTGATTAAGTTTGCAGGAAATCAATTTTAGTGCCGTGTGAAATCTAAAAATTAATATTTGATGAAATAAAAATATCCATTAATTCGAATAAACACAATTAAATCATTACTAATATAAGGTAAGAAAAGTGACTAAGTCACATGTAAAGAATTTATAACACAGCGCATACATTTCGAAATTGGTAAAAATTTCTTACATTTTAACATTATATAGTGATAATCTAAGAAATATACAAAATTTTTACATAGATATACATTAATCTAGTTGCAAAAATATCAATAGTCGCATCTAAGATGACGTGGTGCCGCCCTACAATGCATCATCACTGAACATCGGCGGTATCAAAATAAATGTCAGGTTAATTTTCACACATTGAAATAAATTTGAAAAATCGTCATATCTGTGGTAAATAATACCTGTTTTAATAAGGTTTTGTGTATGGCTTTCATTTTTACATGATGCAATTGCACAGTAAGGCATATTTTTATTTATTCGCGCAGAAATAATGGAGCACTTTCTGGCGTCTTGGTAAACAACTAATGTAGGGCAAGATGCACTTATTTCGAAATAAGCGGAGCGCTGCTTATGTGTGGCGCGCTCGTCACGCCCACATGCCCTTTCTATTTACTCTCTGTTCTGTGGCCAAAACCATAATAGACCATTTGACAAATCTCATCATATTTTTGATTAATTATTACATTATGGTTTTGGATTAAAATATTCAGTTGCCATCTACACTATCACTTTCCCGTTTTGGTTCACATAATTTTTTTAAGGATTTTTTTTTTCGAGTTTCTGTAATGACTGTGAGTAACTGTGTTGGCTTGCAAGCCAACATATTTTTGGCGGTACACGTAATAAAATATGAAACAGGAACATGAACAAAATATGAAACAGTGCATAGGTATCGAAAAACACCTGCCAAGAGTTAATAGCACAAAAGGTCCATCTAGAATTCATAATGCAAATAATAGTTTCTGGTTATTTCAGTGAATCGGTATATCGGATACGGACCAGCTCAGTTTGGTTATTTATAGAAGATGTAAAAAAATTGGGCAATCAATAGAAAGTTTTCTAATACTTATTGAGTTGAAAATGTATTGCACAAGTGTTGAAATGGCAGAACAAATATTACAATATCTACAACAAATGTGTGTAGATTGGATTTTTTTAAGATCTGGCAATGGCATTATAACAGCACACAGAAAAAGAGGCAAACTTGTTTGCGGTATGTCTATCAGGCGCCGCTCATTTTTTCTATTTGCTGCCCATATGTATTTAATTGTTTTCAATCATTTATTTTCTGTTTTTATTACTTGTAAGAGCTTCAAATTATAAGATGCGTTTTTGTAATTACAAATAAGTACTCTTCTTTATAATGGAATCTTCTATTTACTTCGATTATTCTATTACTAACGAGTATCAGTGTTGATAATTAACTGACTCTATCGAGTATCAGTGTCGATAATGAACTTTGAGAAAAATATATGCGAGAAATAATATTAACTATAAACACTAATCACGGAAAAAATCAGTCCACTTCAGATTTTGCAAATGAAGTAAGTGTGCACTCAAATTGGTAAAATCGACGCCTTGTTTATTAATATTTGTAATGGAATGCCTTGTTAATTAATGTATAATATTCAATGACTTTTGAATGATTTAATGCCCGAATGATAAAAAAATTGGGAACAAGAGAAATAAGTTTGAACATTTTTAGCCTTCTTTATCTTCCACGATTACACTAAACACTTTTAATAAGCTTTATTCCTTCCTCTAGCTTTTATGACTGTCTGCACATGTCGATTAATAGATTTTTTTTTTCTATGTACAATCAGCCAGATAGTTATAATTAAATTTTTTGACAACTTATGAACGATTTCAGAAATCGAGCACATCCAATGATGTGACATTTCCCATATTAGTATAGCTTCAGAATCAGATCAAAGCTAGTCTTGACCTTCTCAATCGGAATATACTTTGATCAGCATCCATAAGTGCTCTAGGTAATTGGTTTGTGTGATGTTCCAGTCTTTGTTTGGCCTTTGCAGGATAAGTTAACCTGTTCTTTTACAGTGGGCATCTCAGTATATTCGTGTATTTCTGTATTTTTAATAAACCATGGGGCATTTATCAAGGTTAATTAATAGATCTAATAATTTTTCTTATGTCCTGGGGAATTTTAGGTGATAGAATTCGAGATATTGCTCTTGGTTTATGCTATCCCATAGGGTTGAGACTGAATATAGACCTCTTTAATATATCAAGTCACTATGACAGCAATGTGCGTTCTTACATTATCATGCATCACCTGGAACTTTTCTTCTATATATCCCGCATATTGCATCACAAGTATGATAGTAGACAATCTCAAATAACAGAAAATAAAACAATGCCAAATACTAGCAATCAAGGACAAAGCCAGCACCTGATAAACAATGGCTGCAATCCGCGCATCGAAACGCCTCAGTTCGAGTGGTGAAACCATCACCCAGCGCAACATGGAGAGCTCTGCATCCATCGGTTGCAAAATGGGAAGACTGTAGCCCTGTGCATCGTAACGTCTAGGTTTGAGCAATGGAGCTATCACCCAGCAGTGAGCTTCTGTATCCTACGACGATCGGCAGCGAACTGTGAAGCACTCCAGTGAAAGGGTTTTTGTCAACCTGCGGTACAGGGTGCGAGACTTCCACAGTATGCATTGTCTCACTCGACAATCGTTTAATTCTGTCACGGTGCGTTGTCTCAAGTTTTAGTGTATTAAAGGGCATGTCAAAATTAACAAAATTATTCAGTAATCGCTGCCTGTTATATTATATCGCATTCTATACCTGACCAGTACTCATCTTTGTACTCGCTTTAATGGTGACCCTGCGTTTAAGAACATCATCCGCAGGACAATCCCTGCCCGGCAATCAAGCTACACCATGACACCAGTAACAGCACCGCAAGTTACTGATATCTCACTACTGCCATTATAGAGAAACCGGTCACGCTTTTTGTTCGGCTACTTTGAGACAATAACCAACGAGTCCAACAAAACTTTACTGGAGCTGGCCCAAATAGCCATCGCACAACTCGAAAAGCGGAGTGTCTAACAAATCAGCGACGTCCTCAGGAAGATTAAAGACAATACAGAGATGTACACGCTCATCAAGAACCGCCAAATCTCACTTTCTAAAGGAAGTGAGGAAAGGCAGCACAACAAATAACTATACAACACGGTACTGGGAAAACAAGCGGCCCTGTTTACTTCTTTCTGCACAGAATGAGGTATCTCCCCATCGATCTGTTCCCCGACAAGACGTCCCGCCTTCTGTGGCTGAACCAGCTACCACCCCATATTCGTAACCTGCTCATCGTAAGCAACAATTTATCCAAGATCACGCCACTAGACGATCTCGCACTACTCGTTGACAAATTACTTGAGCACGCGTAAGTTGCTTAGCTGCTACGTTCGCCTGCAACAAGTCCCTATCGAACGAGATTTTTAAACTTGCGCTCGATATAGTGGAACTCGAGCCAAGGCCAGAACACAACCTTGACGCTCATCGTAACGTTGCTCGCCACCAATCATCGCTGTGACTGTTGACTACCTGTCAAATCCCTGCTACTGCTACAAACTACATTATAGCCACGAGTCCCACCACATTGCTGTTCCAACGCAATGAAATGCATGACACCATGCTTATTTAAGAAGTTCACAAAAGCTACACTGATTACAACACTGGCTGCAGCAAAATCTAACATCCTTTCCGTCGCAGATAAGAAATCCAAACTTACCATGTCAGTAGACACGGGCGCCAATAGAGATCCATCCTACCGCGAAGAAGGGGCCAGTCAACGCAGCTACTATCCTTTCAGCTTTACGTCACTAACAATACCATAATTCTTACCTACAGCGAAAAAACACTGGAGCTCGACCTAAGCCTACGAAGATGGTATAAATGGCGATATATCGTCGCTGTGGTCAGTGAACCCATCTTAGGGGCCGATTTCCTGAAACACCACCAGCTTATCGTCAACCTGAAAAACCGATGCCTAATTGACAGTTGCACAAGTCTGGTGCAACCAACATGCCAACAATTAGAAGCATCGATTTACAACAATCGTCTCACGACATCCTGGCAAAGTACCGCGGTATCACTTGTCTCCAATCGATGGCAATAATGCCCAAACATTGCATCAAATAACGTTATCGAAACGACCGGACAGCCCTTGCACTGCACTGCGAGACTCCTACTGCCACATTGCTTCAAGCGCGCCAAAAATGTGTTTGAGAACATGATCCAGCAGGGTCTATGCAGTTCAAGCAAAAGCCTGTGGTCATCAACACATCACATCTTACCTGTAAAGAATGACGATCTACGAGCTTCCAGGGACTACCGAAGATTCAACACAACCACCAAACCTAATTGCTACCGAAATTGCGCATTAAGAACTTCACTTACCAACTGGCCAATAAAACCATGTTCAGCATGGTTGATCTGAACTGAGCAAACCAACAGATCCCAGTCTCGGAAATCGACATTGAAAAGATTGCAATCATTACGCCATTCAGTCTTTTCGAATTTCCAAGAATGTGCGCAGATTTCAAGAACGTCGGCTAAACGCTCCAGCGATTCATTCATGAGGTGCTCCACAAACTCGACTTCATCTTCGCTTTCATCGACGACCTCTTGGTGAAGCCGAAGTGACTGTTAATAACTCAAAGAGCTAGTTAATCAACCCCTCTGAGTGCAATTTCGGCAAGGAAAAGGTAACATTCCGTAGGTACCACATATCCCCCAGCATGGTATCAAAACCCCGGAGGAAAAGTCAAGACCATTATCGACTCCCCCAAAAAACCATAGGTGAATTTGATGTTTTCTTGGTATGATTAATTATTACGAAGAAAATATATCCGATGGTGCATTGTTTTAAGCACCGCTGAATGCGTACCTTCACAGCACAAAGAAGCAAGTCAAAACATCAGTCGTCTGGACCCCAATAGCAGATTCAGCATTTGAAGTGTGTGAGGCTAGCATTAAGAACAGAACCTTACTCGTTCACTCGTCACATATCACTCATTTCATTATTCACCAATGCATCCAACCTGTCAACCGGCATCGTACTACAGCAGTACTTTGATAATAAGTGACAACCACTCGGCTAGTTCTTGAAAAAGTTCTCCTCCGCCCAACAGAAATACAGTACCTATGATTGTGAACTGTTGACGATATATATATACCTGGACTTCGACTAGTATATTGTATTCTATACCTAATAATAATAAATGTCTTAGGTAACTCACAGGAACAAATGATACGTACTCAAAAATTTTGGGTACAAAACTATATTAATTACTGTATTAAGTTTAACATTTAAAAATGTTTAAGAATTCTTAATTGATATAATTAATTATTAGTAAAGCATTAATTGACATTATTAAACAAGGCATCAAATTAAACATTTTTTTTTTCAATACTCACTTTGTTTACACAAAAGATAAGGTGGGTCGATCTTTTTGACGATCAGTTTATAATAATTTTCTACTTTTTTCTTTTCTTTACTACATTATTTTTGTGCCGGCTGTATTATTCTTTGTTTTTTATCTCGATAAACATGGCAAATTACGGCACTATTGAATATACATTACAGGAGACTCCATTTCTTTATACTTTATATAATACTACTAATATTTACTAATAATATAATTAGAAACAAAATAAGTATGTATATGGGATCATCTATTGACATTATTACATGCAGTGCAATAACTTAAAAATCCTCCCATCTTTGTGTCAATTATCATATGAATATATTATTTTTAATACCCTACCTGAACAAAAATAAATAACACTGCACATATTGCGAAAGGAATTTAATTATCACGTAAATGTTTAAGCTTTAAAAACGCACAGTTAATGAATTTATAGTGTTTAAAAAAGCAAATTTGTAAAATGTGGACAATTTCTTCATATTTACAGTTTTTGAATAAATTTGCTACAAAACTTTATTTTAATTGAAAGTTTATTTTTGATTAAAAAAAGTTGAAGAATTTGTAATTTGAAACCTTATTAGAAGTATAATTTCAAATGGTTTAATAATCGTATCATTACTAGTATCTTCTATAAAGTTATCTAATTCTCTGTTTTATATTCAATTGATTACTTATTGCCTGCTGTCACATTGAATTTTTATATCTAAGTAAAAAGGTTATCCTATTATTAATTTGCGTTCAATGTGCGTCAATAATTTGATTCAATTATAAACTTCTGAAAAAAGAAAATACAGGTATACTTCATATATACAGCCTGATTATATAGCTAACTTGCTTGTATAATTTTACAGTATTATCAATTTTGTATTTTTTCCACAATTTCTAGCTAAAAATCAACATGTATATACAATGCACACAATAAGATTAACAATTAATGGCGAAGGGATTCCATAACCCACAAGTAAATATTATCGGATAATTGAAATCATACAATACTGCATTTAATAAAGTGCTACTTCATTAGTATTAATAAAAAAGTTTCTTAATAAATCTTTGAATTTATAATATAAATAATCCTATCTCCGAAAAACCTAATATTGAAATGGGGACACATTATATAGTACAGAGGAATTTCTAAAAATTAAACTTCTTTATATATTTCCTCGTAACATAGACATTAATTAAATCATAACTTTTATTATCTGAATTTGTGAATTCTTAAATGGTGAAAATATAGTTTTATTTTTTAAGTTTTCCAATTTTCATTGTGAAATAAAATTTTATTCCATTTTTATTAAAAAGGATATTTTATTCACTTCTATATTCATTAAACCCAACCTCTATGTAAATTAAAGGATTTTTGTAATTTTATAACAATTTATTTCATACTGCTCATATCATGTATTAAACAATTTAACATTATTTTAATTTTCATAATAATAGTAAGTATATTTATTTTGAGTATATGTAAACATAATAAAATCAGGTACAGATTTGTTAATGGGAATTTCACAAATATTTATTTTCTAACATATTAAAAATTCATACATAATTAATTCACATTTAATTTTTAAGCATCAACTTTTAATATCTTTTCCTTACCTTAAGACACATATATCTATTTTATATATCTATTTGAAAAATAAAAATAACTTGTATATCATAATACATTTGATTTGCATGGAGATAAATCTCACTATTTTCTTATTTATCTCAATGTTCTTTATTTAATTTATAACAAGAACTAGCAACTCTTCAAACACTATAAGAATGCCATTATTAAAACATAATTGAAATATGTTTAGATAACATTCAATATTATTGTTTAAAACTCCCTCTATACTACTTGCGAAGTTACCTCGACGAAGTGCTCGTCAAAGCTGATCGCAGTCTGAAGTACGTTTGAAGTGTGCAAAAACCGAATCTAAGTACCTCTCTACACTATTCTCTTCACCTAACTTCGATCAACTCCGCGGGTAGTGTAGTGCAGGTTTAAGATTGGATTAACTATTATGTTCAAAATTACATATAAATAATACTTTAATACAAAAGTGTATGTTAGACTGTATGTTCAATCTGTTAGTGATGGATGACACTTAAAATAATCTTTTTGTGCTATTACTATTAAATGTTTATTTTGTTATGTTTGTTTCCTAAACTTTGCTGGAGTTCAGTTTATGTCCATATCATCTTTATTTTTAATTAAGTACAGGTTCACTATGTATACAATGCAATTTATAATTTCACAATATATACTTATCTCTTAATATTTAAATTCATGTAGATTCTTAAGATTATGCATTCTTTCAGGCAATTTATAAATAATTGTATATAAATTAGCATAAAATTATTTTCCTGTACCTTTTTCTATGAACTTAAACCTCTATGTATAATTTAACGAAAACATTATTTTTTCTCTACATTTTTTTCTATTTCGGCACAATTATGTGAAACTAAATAAATCATGAATTTTCACAACATACACTTTTATGGCTAAATTATTTATTATATTATTTGATAACAATCAACATGAAGTGCAAAATCAAACTAGGGTTTGCAAGCAAATATAAATTTGATTGTCTTAATAATCGGCAGTACCTGTAGAATCTCAAGATGATTTTTCCTAATAAAGGCATAAATGTAAAAAAAGGTTATATGATATGGACCAATTCATTACTCTAATGTAGGCCAATTCATAACCAATAATTCATCATAATTTTAATATTTGATATATTGACTTACATCACTGATATCACAGGGCTCGGAGACAAAATTGGAATGTATAGATACCATTTTATTTTTACGCTTTTATGGGTTTAGGCAAGGAATGGAGAAATTTTCTTGTGTCTTTTAATGTATGTCCTCATCACATATTTTTGCGGCCACAGTAAATCAATGAAACTTAATTTATTATTCAAATTAAACGAATCTCCAAACACTCAAGCTATCTCCCACATTTCACAAGCTCATGTGCAACTTTAATTGCGAACTCCAGACTAATCCTCTTCGGAAGACGATGAACCCGGAATGGATATGAACCAATTCTCCCGATTACTCATAGTTGAATTAGCATGTCTGAAAATAATTGATTATATATGTATATTTAACTTTTTAACGTGTACTTTATACAGTCAAACATTTAAACCTACCATTCTTTTTAAATAATGTGCAAGTTGCAAAATTCCTAAATTTTCTAATTCTCTCAATGTAATTTCATGAATAGAAGGGTTTTATAATCTGAAATATGAGCAATACAAAAAATCATTAATCGAAAAAATTATACATGGATAAGGATAAAACAATTTTTTCTTACAGCAATATATATAAAAAGATCAGTTATAGGAAGTACAAGTCACATTCAATTGATTTTTAAAACTGTCAAATCTTTCATTTAATTTCTGTATTTACTTACTATTGTGCATTGTCATTACACAAAATACTTTCAATACAAGGATAGTACTTATTGTTCTTAGAACTGGTTTTTGTAGTAATGGTAATAAAAAACTAAGTGAAATTTTGACAATTAAACTCTTTGGTAATCAACTGGGGTACTATCCTTAATTTGTTCCTTGTTTTTAACAAATTGGTGGAAATTTTAATATAGTGGGTATCATGTCACAATGAATTTAACATGATTTTTATGAATTTCATCATGGTCTCAATACAAAATAAAGTTACGATGTACTTCGATTGGCATTTTAAGATAAAGCCTCATCTCATGCTACTATTTACAAATAGTTTAACAAATACAAGTATGGTCATACCAATTATTTTAGTGATGATCTGTATGTGGGCAATTCCTCTATAGCAACAACAACTAAAAATAACATCAATGCTGTTAGTTCATAATAAAAACTGACAAGAAATTCGAGAAAATTTAGGCATTGGTATGAATCAAGAACAAGATTCTATGCGAAAAATTTGGCGTAAGGAAAGTTTATGCTAAATGATAGAAAAATTCAATAAAGGTCTCTCAAATGCTGTATTCGACATCGTCACAGGAGAAAACAAAGCTGGATATATTGCTGCGAACCTGAAACAAAGAGGGGGCTGCGCAGTAGGTGCTCTATTCATAAAGGTAAAAAAAGGATGAAGTAGGCACTCGTTCTGTGGAAATATTCAGAAATGGATAGATAGTAGATAAATCATATAGCAGATAATCCTCAACAAACTGTTAGGAGGTAAAAATACATTAATATTAAATTTTTCAAGCTATTATGTGTTTTTCTTGAATTTTTTTGTTTTATTATGTAATCAAATGGAAAGAAATACTTAATATTTCAAGGTATTAAGAACAATCAGTTAAAATTTCATTTTCCGATTTATGCACCATTACTTGGTAGGCCTTGAAATAGTGTTTCACGGTGACCACTAGTACTTCTAACCAGTTTACCTGAAATTAATGAAATAAAAAGTGTGGTTAGTTTAATAGTTGATAAATGGAATCAACGTCGAATTATGAATTTGAAGGAAATGTGTACAAGTTGAAAATAAAAATCTTTCGATTAAACACTAGTTTCACATAATACTGTATAAATTTTATTAATTACTCACATTAGAGTCATGTATTCAGGGCGATACAGTAAATCTTTTCTACATGTTGTATACAGAAGACTCCAAAATATTGTTTAAACATTATCGATGAAGCATTCTTCCTGTCCAAGTATTCTGTAGAATATGCAGGTGTCAGTTACACCAATGAGCTTGGGATTTTTTTTCCGTATACTGGTGAGCATTTGGCGTTCCAGCATAATCCAAGTGCAGTCAAAACTGTGTACTTTCGTAGTGCTTGTGTGGTTTTATTGAACATACCAGCTCTAATAAATACTCTTATTTCAACAATGGTTGTGCTGCTGTTCATCATCTTCGTCAAATTGAATATCAGTACTATCAACTTCAAACTTCGTCAAATTCGCCACATTCTGTATCAGTGACTTTGTTAACTGCAAAAGTTTCCACAATTTCCTTTTTCACAACGTTTTAAGTAAACTTTTTGCGATGTTTGAAAATGTATTTTTAAGTAAATTTATTTGTCTCAGAACGATGGTATATACATTAGGACAAAAATTTTTCCATGCCTCTGTATCCAACATAACGATCTGTTAACGTTGTAAGAATGTTCTATGAAAGTAAACAAAACTATATTAACTGCTGCAATTATGAAAAAAACAGCAAATTTAAACCTGAGACTGCGAGTACTTACTGTTCTTGAGTTATGTAAAATTTTCATCACACTTCACCAGTTTTAAAATTACTGTAAATACTATACTAAAGTTCACAATTTTTTTTTCAATGAAGTCTTCAGGTAGACAGTAGTAGAACCAAGTCGTAACGTACCGCTAGTTAAATATAATTCTAAATGCAAAAACGAGAAAGTCACTGTTTTATTGGTAATGAGAAACTTCATGTTTGACGACATTTACAAGCAATATATTCTGGAAATTTGTAAAATGTGAAGCCAGAAGTTTTAAAGTGGGAAGTATAAATTTTGAAGTGAATTTAAAGTGAAAAGTATAAATTTTGTTCCGCTGTATTTGATGAAGTAAATTTATATCCCGGTATATTTTTATGGAATTGAGAAAAGCGGATTATTAGCATTGTAAAGTTCGATTTAAAAGAGAGAAAAAAATTTGCAAATCACGCATCGGTGTAAATGATCAGAGAAGTACGTGAGTCACGGCAGCAAGCGATTGCATATTATTTAAGTGAGGATACAGCACCAAGTGCACGAACGAAAATATTACGAAGGCTTTAGAAGTAGTTGAAGACAGTATTTTGAATCCAACAAGTGTTGTGTGTGACGGCGTCAAAAACAGGTGTTAGAGAAAAAATGTATCATAGAAGAATATAAATATTAGGTTGAGTTTTTTGCTATCAGCTATTGAACGAGTGCAGATATAAGTTGAGTGTACATTATAATTTATGTTTTGTAATTTCCTTTTACCTTTCCATAAGTCACTTATTCCATAGATGAAATTTATTGACAGCAAATATTCCAAATATTTAGTGGAAAAATGTTCTCCTTCACTAAAAAAATTGTGGATTGCATTGAAAATTCAATTCCCTTTTCAGGTCATCCAGTGACACCTGGGAGGACTACGATGATGGCAGGCGCGGGCGCCTGCCAACTTATTTAATTATGTTAATGGACGTTGTAAATATTGTAAAAGTAAACTTAAAATAAGGGTAAGTGAGAAAAATGGACATGACTATGGGTAGAGGCAATCTGAACAGAAGTTATGCTATTTATTGGTAGAGTAAATATGTTCTTGTTATAAACCATTTGATAATAACTTTAACAAGCTTTCTCTCTTTAACACGTTTTATTTTATATAGTAAATAAATTAGAATTTACTCACCACGAAATATCGATCAAGACCCATTAGAACTTTTTTTTGGCAAATTAAAATATCATAACTATAGAAATAATAATCCGACATGTATTGCTTTCCAGAATTTAATTAAGGTATTAATCCCAAACAATATAACTACACATACACCAGGAGTAAGTTGTGATTAAGATGAAAATATTTATGTAATCACATTATTAAAAGATTTAATAAAAATATTCACATAGTATTTGAGGACGAGAATTGATAAGCATACTAGAAATTTTGAGTTTCAATTTTGTTAGTATGTCTGGCCCTTTTTTCGCTAGGGAAAATTCATTGCCCGTGGTTAATATATGATATGTGGTCAATGGCCTTTGTTTCCAATTCTACAAAATTGCTAAAAAACTGAGAAATGCAAAATATGAGAAAATAAAAAAAGTTCAGTTAGATAATAAATATCACCGTAGAATAAAGAGTACTCCAGAAGGCAAGAACACACGCAATAGTGTATCCAAAAAACTAAGCATAAAATGCGTAGTATCAAAACGCGGCTTTCAGTGCAATTTAAGACACAGCTTTGAAAGGTTACGTGACAATATAGCTTAAAATGCCGGCTTGTACTATTCCCACGTGCAAAAATATCACTGGACTGCAAAAGAAACAAATGGGGATTACTTTTCATACGTAAAAACTATTACTTAATTTCATTATCAATCTTATTTGACAAAAGACTCTAAGATAAAATTATTTCTGGAAACCTCTAAAAGGTATATACAAATACGAACAGTTAGTGGGACATTTCCTCCAAGATGATTTGCATGAAAAGCTTCAATAGTTTTTTGACTTCGGTCACAGAAGGAAGTATTTTATGTTGTGCTACAAAGTTAAGTTTCTATATTCGAATTAGAAATAAACTAAAAATGTGAGACGGAGCTGCAGCCATATTCATAAAAATATTGAAGGCAGTCTGTATGTAAGTGGACGAAAGAATATTTTGATGTAAAAAGAGTCTACTTTCCTGATTATGGGTCTGATCTGGCAGGTCGAAATTCAGAGCAAAAACAATAAAAATGGCAGGTAGAGTGATTTTACATTTGAGAAGACTCCTCGCCTATCATAACAGGTGGTATAGCCTAAAAAGGGTCTAAATATATTATGTGACACTGCAAGAAGGCTATTTTGGAATATGAAGTAAAATTTTAAAGCTTGGTAAAGAAACTGTTAATATTCGAAAAACATTTCAAAGACTCGCAGGGGCAAAAGAAAATTTCGACAGAGATTGGAACAGCATAACTTTTTGGATAAAGTTTCTTTCTGGCTACAATTTCTACGATCATACTTGGTATACCCACACCAATAGATTTATGCAGCTTTATTTAGTTATTTATAACTTCTCTAATAATGGTTTATAAAAAAAATTGGGTACTGCGAGACAATGAATCAAGATGTTGAAGACATCTTCGATAGCAAAATTACTGATTTGACTTTATATGGAGAAATTACTCCAGATTATGTCATAAAGTTAGTATAAAGGGGACTCTGAGAAACCACACTTCATTAATAGTGGAGGCAATAATTTATGATATTCTTAAGAGGTCGTACTTACGAAAATAGAACATTTTTTAGAAATTTCTGACTGCACCTTACTCCTTAATAAACAACTGAACTACAGGCCGGTAATTATTCAAGATCAAATTAAAGAATACTCATATAGTATTATATTCATCAGAATACTCATATAGTATTATATGCATCAGAATACTCATATAGTATTATATTCATCAGAATACTCATATAGTATTATATTCATCAGAATACTCATATAGTATTATATTCATCAGAATACTCATATAGTATAATTTTCCTAAATACTTGCTGTCTGTTTTGCAATAAATTTTTATTAACTAATTTAAGCTGAAATCATTTTTTAATATTTTTTTACATACACACGAATGAATGGTGAAATGCAATCTCGCAATATCCATAGTAAACATCTTGGCTGCTGTATGGATAGGATGACTTTAGGAAGACAAAAAAGAAAGACCAGAAAAGATAAACCAAACAATAGTTTCAAAAATTTGGAGATTGAGCAATTTCTTCTGAATATTTCCATATTGAAAGCTGTAGTTGTAGTTGTTGATTTGCAACTCCAAAACTATGTAATGATCATTCATTACAATTCTGCTAATTTTTTTCTTTGAAGTATCACATGAATCTTGTAGAGATTCATGTAATACTTCGAAGAAAAAATCACATGAATTTGTATTACATGAATCTGGAAAATCTTAAGTTCACAACGAATTCTGTGATAACTATTGAAGAAAATCTTGTTATTTCTCTAAAACTGGCATCTACCATAATCATCATTGATCTACCGCAAACAATTCAAATGTTTCTAACAGAGCAAATATAGCGATTGCTTTGATTGTTATTATAAGTATAAAGACAACATCAATCTATTTGAGACAAGAATCGTTCTCGACTAGTACCATAATTTTCTTCTTACTTTTTACTCCTTTTAATAATAACAAAAGGCTCTAAACTTATTTAATCTTAAAAAAGACAATGACTTCAGATTTGTTTTAGTTTTGATAAATAAGTTCATTTAGAAGATGTTTGATAGTATATCCACACATTTTTCAGTATTAAAAAGCATTAGAATTTTTATTTTATACGAAAAATAGTAAAAAGTAAAACAAATAAAGGACTCGGTCAACTTGAACGTTTGTTTTCCATCGGTTTGGAGTCATCTGAACTTACTTACTGCACTTAATGTGTTAATGGAAACTGAAGAAAATCCTATAAAATAAATTACCAAATTACTTTTGGTAATAATATAAGATTACTAAATTTTAACCACTTATTCTTCATTGCAATGCGACAACAGCCAGCATTTTATATAAATCTCAGATTTTTTGAAAGTCAAGTTACAAAATAAATAAGTAAAATATACCATAAAGCCACATAATTCATTGACATTTGACATGATAGGTAAATCTCACTGTAAGATGATTTTTACTGTGAATTTTCACCGCATTAATATATTGGATGCCAGTTAAAAACTAGTAATTTTGAATAGATACTTAAAAAGGTTAATAGATACTATTGTATTTTTAGGTAAGCAAGAATTAGCATAAGTAATTAAGTCATAGTTTGGTAATTACGTCGAGAGTTTTTTGATTTTAAGTGCCTATGATTCAATCATATGTCTCAACATTTTCAATCTATTACACCTTCAACACTGATTTCAGCGTTATGTCGGAGACGCTTGCGCATGTATATATATCTATATATTTTTTATATAAACTCTTTCGCAAAAAAAACGGGCACTTATAGGAATACACCATATCAGAGTTATTTTATTATTATTTGATCCATTTAATATGGCGATATGATGAGAATATTGGTATTTATTATTGGGTTATCGTTTTTACCTACTTCAGTCATTAAAAATGCGAATAATTACGGCTCTGACCGTTTGAGATTATCCCATATGTGTTCTATCGGATTGAGGTCGGGACTTCTAGCTGGCCAGTCTAACCGACGAATTCCGGCCTCCTGCATATACGCATCAACGTCTCTAGAGCGGTGGGCGCGAGTGTTGTCGTCCATAAAAATGGACTCATCTCCAATTGCTGTTAATGCGGGTTGGGCATGAGAAATAAGAACCTCTGTTATGTACCTTTGCGCATTAAGCGTGCCATTTTCAATAAAAACTAACTCGGTATGGTCATTTGAGTTAATACCAGCCCAAAACATTACGGAGCCTCCACCATAAGGGGGTCAAAGCACACCTATGCGAAGCGTTCTCCAGGTCTTCGTAAGATTTGCCGTCGTCGATCCTCACCACTAATCGATATACGAGCTTCATCGGAGAATAAAACACTATTGGAATAGTGTTGTTGAGTCCATGACGAAAAATTTTGAGCGAATTTCAATCTGGCAACTCGAAGCTCATGGAGCAATGTACGGCTCCGAGCTGGGCGATAGCTACTCCTTTTGACTGTCCATAGGCTTACTCGTGTACCTCTGACGTCTTCGAGGTTCTGTTTGAGATCCACGTATGTAACTTGACGATTTCGTAGCACTTGACTGACTATGAAACGGTCGTCACATGGCTCAGTGCACCGTTTTCTTCCAGAACCAGGCCTTCTACTGATGGAGCCCGTTTCTTGGTATTGTTCCCAGGTCCTTTGGACGGTGGAACGGCTCACATTATACTGCTGAGACACATAACATTGGCTACAGTTTTCTTCAAGCAGCGCAATAATTTTACTTGCTCTTATCGTTTTTTCAACCATACTGAGTACAGCAAACAGAGTGAACTAATGCAGCAAACAACAGAAATTTAATTAAAATTTATTCGTTAAAATAAAAAACGTAACAAATGAAAAAGAACTTAATAAGAGTTGGATTTGATTTACCGCCAAAAAATATATTTTGTCACTGAAAGAGAATTTTCATTCAAAAAGAATAAATTTCAAATTTGGAACATCCGTTTTTACGTACCAGGATACACTATACCTGCCAGTAACAATTACAATTAATACAACCTCTTAATAAATAATATTTTATTTATTTCTACTACTAATACTTATTAACTATGGTGTTAATAAAAACTATAGTATCACTAGGAAGAATAAATAAAAAAAGGCATGACATGGTTTTAAACATATTTATTCCTTATTTTCCAAATGGTAACAATAATTATGAAACCTGGATAATGTAATTAGCAATTTTTTCACATTTATTGTTTCGTTTAAAGTTTTCAAAATTCTGTACCAATTTTAATACTTTTTTCCCAGTTTTTTTTGAGAAGTAATTTTTTTTGATTGATTAACACAGCTAAAAATATAACATAAGAAAAAAATTATATTTAGTCTACAGAACATTATCAGAAATAAAAAATGTGGAAGATTCATTATTTCTGAAAATATTAAAATTCAATTTATACACCAAATTTGAAAGAAAATTTTCCAAGTAAAATTTTATTTTATTATAAAAGTAGATCAAACCGTCCTAAGCTATTAACAGTAGTCATTTGAAGGTTAGTTAGTGATAAAATATATGAAGAGCATATCTGTAAATAAATTTCTATCGAACCAGTACAATTAAACCAAAGTTGTAATTTTCATGAGTAAAATAATAAAAGGATAAGGAATAATTCTGGCAAAGTTACAGAAACTAACTATAGACAAAACGGGATATAGAATAGAATATAGTTTCAAGATAATACCTGTGCTTCTTGGTGTTAGGTGGAAGAGTAAAGGAGGCGGGCGTGGCGGCTAGCACTGTGGGTCTTACCGGCCTTCGCTGCAATGTTACTGTGCCTTCATCCTCCTCTTCTCCACCATCCCCACATTCTCCCATATAGTACCTTAATATACCACTTATTTATTAATACTTAAATAATAACTTCGAATAATACAAATATAATAAATCAATATATGTCATTGCAAATAATTATCTGTAATGACATTTTGTCAACTAGTATGCGCCGCATTGAATAAACAACAAATCTTTATGTGTGTTAACATACAGGTGTTCAGTGGCAGATTTCAAAGTTTGAACAAACATAGTTTCTGAACGCAACACATAAGAGGGGCGCAGGGGGCGTAGTTAGAAGCGCAAGCGGTGCGGATGTTTTAGTAGCCATGGAACAGTGGAGTGGAGAGCACCGCGCTTTTGCCGTCGAGGCGTACATTTCGAGTGGATTTTCTCTGTCTGTAGCACGCCGTTGATTTAATAATCGTTACAGTATTCGTCGATTATGTGACGGACCATCGATCAACCTCATTCAGTCATGGGTAGCAAGGTTCAGAGCTACAGGATCAACATTAAATAGGCCCAGGCCAGGACCTACACCATTGGTAGCCACGGATGAAAATGTCGAGCGTGTTATAGTTTCTGTCGTTGAAAATCCCCGTTTATCGCTGCGTACACGTTCATCGATATTGGGAATTCCGAAATCAACAATCAACGAAAACTCAAGTTCCATCCATATAAAATTCAAATTGTTCAAGATTTACACGATTCTGACTTTGAATCAAGAAAAACTTACGCGGAGGTGATGTTGTTGAGATTTCATACTGCTACCCGGATGGGCAACATATTCTTTAGTGACGAAGCTCACTTTCACATTGGAGGATATGTAAATAAGCAGAACTTTCGTTACTGGGATGTCCACAACCCAAGACAAATGCATCAAGAGCATAAGCCTAAAGTAACAGTCTGGTGTGCCATGTCTGCATCTGCAATCATAGGGCCTTATTTCTTTGAAAATCAACGTGGCCAAACTGTAACTGTGAATTCGGAGAGATATGCCCAGATTTTAAATGACTTTTTCAGAGTAGAACTACAGAATAGTCCATCCTTCAATCAAAACACATGGTTCCAGCAGGACGGGGCCACAGCTCACACTGCTAATGTGTCCATGAATGCAGTGCGGCAGTAATTTCCAGAAAAAAACATATCCCGAAACGGTACCGTACCGTGGCCACCTAGGTCACCTGATTTAAGCCCATGTGACTTTTTCTTATGGGGATACTTAAAATCCGTTGTTTATAAAACAAATCCGAGCACTATAACACAACTCAAAGAAAATATTCGAGCCGAAGTCAGTAGGATACCCCATTCGCTCTGCAAACGCGTTTTTGAAAACATGCGTGCTAGACTCGAAGAGTGTGTCAGACTCGATGGCCGCCATTTGAAAAACGTGGTTTTTAAAAAATGAAATCCGCATTTGTTTTTATAAAGTTAAAATAAATCTATTTTGTATTAGAGGTGTAGTTTTTTTTTTATAATTTTTCAAACATTGAAATCTGCCACTGTATAAGTAATTGTCAATCAAAGTTTCAAAAGGGTTTAGTCATGTCTGTAACGCCTCCTGCCCCGATAGGTATCTGTATCATTTTACATATAATAATACAGATTACGTTTTGTGTAGAGCGGGGTGGGGCCCCACCCTAACTGGCCCATGCATTACTTCTGGGACTATAGAACTAAGTCGCGTTTTCATATTCACAGCACTTCATAGCATGGTTTTTCTTTCTTCCATTCATATTCTTTGTATTCATAGAGATTAAAGCATGAACGTGTTGCAGAAGCCTACTTTTTATGAATTCATAAAGAGACATTTGGTCGATAACGCTAGGCATTAATTATTCGAAACAAAAAACTTTACAAACAAGTAAAAACTGATTTCAAACAGTACACTTTCAATTCACTTTGGTTTAAGAAAAATTGACATCTAATTCCTAAACTATTTCTCATGTATTATTTTGTACTTTTTCAGGTGGGTTTTTAATTTTCTATAAACTTTATTCTATTTTTCTGTTTTGAGTGGCATAAACAATACATGAATATGCAAAAACAGCAATCGTGAATAATTTGCTGTTATCGTCTGTCTTCTAAGGTCTTCATCGGATCTTCACCAAATTTAAAGGGTATTCTTGAGAGGTGATCCTGAAGAATAATACCCTTTCAAACAAAAAAAAGGATGATTAAAATCAGTTCACAATCGGGGAAGATATTGCATAACATACATATAAGAATAATACCGAATCGTGCACATTTTTGTATGTGCTGCGCTATCGGTTGCACTGATCTCATTCTTTTTGAATGTTTTTATTTCAACCACGTCGGTCTCAGCGCTGCTGGTACCAGACCGATTAGAGCAGCCCCACATTATGTTGCTTTTTTTTAACATAATGTGGGGACCTATAAGTATTAAAAAGTACTCATTAACTTAAATATAAGTGGTTCACAAACTTTCTTTACCAAATTACAAGGTGCATTGTGCATTTACTGTGTGTTGTTTCCACCAACTAGTGTGCACAGTGTAAAAGGATCGTTCATAGTATGATCTTTTACTCATTATGAATACAAGCACGAATTCGCAAAAACTCAAATGTCATCCAGTTACACAAAGCAGCAACCACAGCAATAAAATGTTTCCTGGAAAATACACCTGTCGCTATACAGCGAACAAGAAAGTCATTGCATGAATAATTTCGACAGTGACAGGTACTCATGGTCTACCTTTTAGGCGCAAAGAACAAAATGAAGATGTTTAGAAGATTCGATCAAACCAAAAATTTAAGCTGGTGCATATCGCACAGATTCAAAATGAGACAAATGTCATAAGTGATGACGTCATCACTGACGTTATAAACACATGTGCCTATAGTATCTTGGGAGACGAGAGTAGCGACATGTCAAGAAAAAAACAGCTTTCCATTGAAGTTAGAACGTGTGATAGAGAAAAAGTTATGGTTCATAAGAAAAAAAAGTGATGCTTTCGAGACATCGTCAAATGATGGTAACACTGTGATGAGAAAAGCTGCTTTCCAACACCATTGCGCTACCACAAATTCAGAATTCATAGCTTGTATTTGCCTTACAGGCAAATATTGGGCACAACTGCAACCAGTAATTAATGCCCTACGTAATGACTTACTGCAATGTGATATCATATAAAAAGAATCACAGACATGTTGAAGACGCTGTGGAAATGCTGATATTGAAAACCAAAGATTAATAGCTGAGGCCAATATAGGAACAGATTTAAGAAAGCCATGTTGCAGGTCACTAATCTGCAAAAAATATTGTTCTAATCCTCCAGTATGGACTTCACATGAGTTAAACTCATTGATAATGTTTCTGAATCAGCGATTTTCTGATGAGAATGTACCCACATACTCATTACTAACATTGCATTTTTATTTTCATATGTAATTTATGTCAAAACCATGTGGTACTTATTGATTGCTTACAACCTAATTATAAAATTAAAGAAATGAGTTTATACTAATTACAGGGCCTTAAACGAAATAAAAAAAAACGACAAGTGTATGAATAACACAGCATGAGTTTGAATCATGCATCAATTTTAAGAGACACTTTAAATCTATAATATTGTCTCAATTGAGCACTTGAGGATATTTTCAGGTTCTCATCTGGTAAAGTAAAATCACAATCGGACAGAGCAGTATCACTTTTGACTGGTAGGAAATTGAGATAGAATGATACTTTTCTAGTAGTAACAACAGTGGTTTTATAATACATAATCGTGACAAGCCATCAGCGTTCACAGTCAGCAATGAAAATTCTTTTTTCACCAAAAGTTTAAATTCCAGCTGTAATGGTTTTTTTGGAATTGATTTATGCATGGCAAATATGCACTATTTCTAATTAGATAAGCGAATTTACCTGCGTTTCAATAACAGATTGTACATTTTCTTAAAAAAGTTATGAATAATTACAATTGCAATCTTTATTTCTTTAACATTATTAGTTATATGAATCATAAAAATATTATAACAAAATTTAAAAAATTTCAAAATATAGGTTGGTTTATTTCAAAGAAATATATGTATATTTGCTATATGCGTTTCATGTATGAAATACTCTTATAGTATATGAAGCAATACAGGTCCTTATCAGGGGTATGGCATATTAGGAAACACTGCAATCCCTTTACAGTCACAATGGATTTGCTAATGTAAACATAATTTAGTTTTAGTAAAAGTATTAATTGAACGACTAGGAAAAAGGAGGATGTTCTCAATTCAATATACAAGTATGTATTATTGACAATGTTTACTTATAAACTTGTACCTAACAATGGTCTTAGATAATTCTGTTAAAACATAATTTTTCACTAGAAGTCCTATATGAATCTTAATAGTGACGGTTGTAAGTTTAATGATGGGTTCTGAAGGCCAAATAAACTCCTCGAGATGGAACTGTTGATGTATCGTGTTTTCTCTTTTTTTTCTTTTTTGGAAGAGTAATTGTGCTACAAAATGTGAAAAGGTACCATTTTATTGGTGACAGTGAAGAAGCCTGGTGACGGACTTGAAAGATAGACAAATGATCTTTTTGAGATATAAATAGTTTTCATTTTACTTAAATTACTTGGTAGTAGTGATAATATACTTTGCATTCATAAAATTACACACGGTTGTTTATAAAGTGATAGAGTTATAGATGTGTTATATGCCTGCCAACTAGAGCTGAATTATGCATTAACTGAAGACAATGCAATCATTGATCAGCATTTTCATTACTAAATAGTACTTTCTATCACTGATGCAAGACAGATAGCCATCAAGAATGTTCTAAACTTTCATAACATCCTTCATTGGCTATGTTCCACTATACACCTGCAATGCTGACGCTCCCAACTGTGATCGTACCCATTTCACTAGCTTGTCATTGTGGCAAGTGTCAGTCCACATTGAATGGGTTATGAACAATGTGTATTCATAATTATGAGGAAATAGCGGGTATGGAACAAAATAAAGAGATTACATTGTATTTTTTTATTATATATTAATCGTTAGATCATAATGTTTATTTACAGTAACTATAAAGGTTTAACTTAATTTCTATAAGGATTTGATGATTGTTTGCACATTTTGCATTTTCTAGTGTAATCTTTACTTCTAATAGGTACTTCTCAGAATTGCATAAAGTGATTCTCTTCGTCGCCATGTTTAATTATCAAATATGATATTATTTACTTACGTAAACTTCATTTATCAATGTGTCAAAGTCAAATTGACAGATCAGCATGTGCAACCACTCATGTCAATATGTAGGTATGCATGGACTCGAAGCGGTTGTGAACAATTACTCCATCAATGATATTTTGACTCTTGCAATCACCTAGTGGAACATACTATTTGTTTTTATTTATTAAATGATTGTATTATACATGTGTCTATATTCTTGAACTGATGAAGCCTTTACAATACAATATTGTCTAGAAAGTCTTAATCGCTTCCTGACACCGTTGTGTATTCATAAATGCTTTTCTTTTTGAGAGTGTGTTTCATTTTGTGACATGATTTGTAGGCTGCCATTTTTCATTTTATTCTCAACTGTACATATATCTCAATTACTGGGGCAATGAAAGTCTTTTTTATTTATTTATGTGCTTTGATGAATCTCATTGATACATATGGCGGCGCATTCTCTTACAGTCAACCAGAACACCAATCCAGCCCTGCTCAATGAGTGGCCAAACCGAACCCAGATCACCGCAGTGCGTCGCGGCCATATGCCTTGTGATAAACCCAAGGCAACAACGGTTTTGTGTTTTTTTTAAAATATTATAGGTCTTTATTTCCTATTTTGCGTTAAAATGGTTTATACTTAGCAGAGACGGTACAGTATTCTTAATATCAGATCTCATCTATAAGTTTTATTTGCGTTTATTTTAAATCCAGTGTGCTCTGCATAAAGTCTTTTATCTAGCTTCCATATGCTTGTGTCTCAAACCTCTTTCAATCCCCACGCTATTCTTCGCCCCGCATGATGATTATGTGTGTGAAGCATTATGTTATCGAGAACTATTAGAAAAAGAAGCAGTGAAAGAAGACAGCATGTCTTGTAAGAATATCAAATTCAATCAGTAACCTACAACTTCGTCAACATATCTTTCATTCATATTATTTTTTTACACTTTGTGTGATGATAGACTTATATACACCACAATGTCTTCAGAGAATAAGGTCATTATGTGTGACTTTATGAGAATTTCTTCTTGCATACAGTTTATATGATATTTATGATCTCCGCCGAAACGCAAATCTCACTGAGTAGGGGCAGAAAGTCTTGAAACTTTTCTTGTAGTTAACAAAGGTAAGATAAATCTTCCTCTACTATTCTGATACCTATCCACGGATAATATGAAAGGTGTCGATCTGTTTGGTCTATCACTGTTAAGAGCGAAATAAGTTTACTTTTTATGAGGAAGGGGTCTATATTTGCATGTTTTGTTTCCGAAATGCTTGCCAACAGGAGAATCAGCGTGCACTCTAGTTATCAATTCCAGTGCTGAGGTTTTACCAATTTTTGGAAGCGAATAGCCTTTGCTACTTCCTCTTTATTAGGTGCTTGGGTACGGATTTTCAGAAGTTGAGATGGAATAAGGACAACAGGAGGTAAGTCAAGTGGTAAAATTTTCCATTTATAGAGGATCTCTTCAAAATGGGTTCATACAAATGCGGAAGCTGCTTTTACATGGCTCTAAGAATATTTCTTTTTTGGCTGAGAAGTGTCTCTTCAAAATTGGTATCTATCGGCTAATATTTTTATAGCTTTAAAAAATAGATTCAAGTTACTAGTATTGTTTGATTAGCCACACAGTTAGCCATCTTCTCATATCTCTTTGATTAGCCACACAGTTAACCACGCTTCTGTTTTCCCGAGCGATTATTTTGAGAGTAGTAAATAGTTTTGTGTGCTGGTATTATTACTTCTCTGTGTCGTTTTATTCTACATTGCAAAATGTTGCTATTAGTTTCAGATGAAGCTAAGGTCCCAAGTGTATTGTTTTGTTACATGTCAACAAAAACTAAAAAATATCAACATTTTTTAAACATACACAATACTAATAGCAATACCTCTTGCTAGCGTGTCGATTTATCTATCTATCTATTGTATTCTTTGCCTATAATTATAAATGCTATAATTCATCATTTTTGCACCAGTTATTTTGAAAAATACGGGGTAGATAGAAAAAACGTAAGTAAAAAACTTCTTTTACAGTCATCTAACATGTTGGAAAGAGTTTGTAAAGAAATTTTAGGTACATGATTTACTTAATTTTAACATCATATGTGGTTATCATGGGATAAAATGTATGAAAATTTGATTACTCATCACTCCAAAACACTTGATAATAAAAAGTATCATAATATCTTGATCTACAAATAAATTTATATAAATGAGTGTCTGACAATAGACACTCATTTATATAAACTTATTTGTAGATCAAGATATGATTTTTTCATAGTCCACCTAGTGCATCCAGTAGTTCTAGATTCTGTGAAGCATTGCGCTCAGTGCGCGAAAGTGAGAGACTTTGTAAACAAAGTAGCGCTATACTCAGATATATTTATAAATTTGTTTTTACATGGACTAAATTTAACTTTAGTGCCCTGTTCACTGTAAAATATTTAAATTTGTTGTACTATATTAGTGTTAGTCCCTTATTTTCACATAGCTCAAGTCAAAATGTGAAAATGTAAACACAGGACAATGACTCTTGTTGAAGAGACAGGAATTATTGATGGGAATGTCTAAAGTAGAGATGTGTAACTCATGAGTGAGAGATATAAAAGATCACATGTTACGATCATATTTATCACTCGCTCACTTGAAATCAAAATGTATCAGTATATCACTAGCTCAGGAGTGATCGGCGTCTTTTTCGTTTCACCAAATCAATCGTTTCACTCACTAGTCGTGTCGTGAAGGTAGATATAAAAGTATTTGTTTTGACGTTATGTAAAAGAGAAAGAAAACGATCAAACTGTTTAGTCAAATATACAACTGCATTTATGTAGACGAACGTAACTATTCGCCATGGAATGTGAACACTGTGATAAAGTATATTTCAGTTCGCTCGAAATATTCGCGTAAAACTGTAAATACATTAATTTATTCCAATTTATTTAATTATCATTAGAGTTATTTTATGTATTATTTGAATCTAGGTTGACATGTAGGTCCTAAATCCTAAACCTGTAAAGTATTAAGCAAAGTGAATACTCTTGCACAATTTATTTTTATTTTCAAACAATAGTACGAAATGTTCAGTCATTACTATTTATTACCATATTGTATGACTATTGTTCAATGTTTCAATGTATGTGTAATAAATAATTTTGTTAATAACTCGGTGTACCAAGATACTGAACTACTGAGCTAGAGATATAATTGAGTGATATATAAATTCCAATCAAATGATATATATCACTATTTGCTTTTCACTAATACACTTTGCGCACCTCTAGTCTAAAGATTTGGTTATATGTTGTCGAAAATATATCACCATTCTTAACAAAAAAGAAATGAGATCAAGACTAAGACGGTTTTCCAATAGCGAGCAAGATTAAAAACAATATCTTGTGTTATGTTACAAAGCATATACATTCAAAAAATTGTAAAAATATATAAAGAAAATAAAATTTTCTTTATTTTAGATAATTGGCTATTATATTAGCATGGGGCAATTATCTGAAATAAAGAAAATCTTTATGGCAACTTTTGCATTAATATTGCTTTGCTTTTTGTGTTAATATTTTTTTTAAATGATTCTGAAAACAATGGAATAAATAGATCAATGGAAAATTAATTTTTGATTTTAATGTAGTAATTTTCTCACAGACTAAGAAAGGTATTAACGATGACAGAGATTCATCTGAATACTCCTTAGGACATTACCAATACTTTTTTATTTACCAATTATACACCTCAAATTATTGCCCAGATATCTCTAATGCTTCTGTTAATGCATTTAATGCTGTAAAAGTCGAAATTATTTTACTCCTTAACATTGATTAATCTTGAAATCAGCAACTCTCATGCAAAGACTGGACTGGGACGCATTGCAAAAAAAGATCATAAAGATGCTTTATAACCTTTCTTAGTACTTTTGATATGTTAGGTGTAGAAAATAAAATTAGAGGAACAAAAAAAACCAATATAAATAAATCCAAAGCAATGAAAGAAAATTGAACGATTTGAAAAAAATACACGGTGACTATTTATTAGTTTTACACCTAGAATGTTAATGTCTATTATGAATAGTATCCATTCGCAGTGTTAAAATAATTTTCTAAGATAATGTATGATATGATTTTTTACATGGTTTTACATCATGCTTATCATGAATACTAACCATTAGCAACGTTAAAATTATTATCAAAACAAACTATGATGATGAAATTTTAAACGCAATGTTTAAAATCCGAAACAAAAAAATAGCCTGTATAAATACAGTTTTACGCATGTAATGCAGAAAGTTCCGACATGATCCTGTTTAGTACCAACTGTAGGTTTAAACATAAGCCCCTCAGTAATTAGACCAATCAGCATAAGGGTGACAATGGTGTGATCGTGACCTCGTCCATTATCTTTCCATATTCGCGCTTAAAACAAAATGCAATTTTTAGTTCATTCACTGACGCGTTGTGTGTTCTACACTTTTTTGACTCTGGCGAGTATTTAATCTACACAATGGTTGTGCGGCTCAGTACCTAATTGCGGTACGAGAGTACTTTAATGGTGTATTTGGCAATCATCGGTTGGGATGTGGTGACCTAGTTTCATGGTCTACTCGCAGCCCTGAGTTGACATCTGTAGATTTTTATTTGTGAGTGGAGATAAAGGGGTTAGTGTACATATAAGAGGTGCAAAGTGTAAAGGAGCTAAAACACAAGATTTTGGTTACATTTGATACAGTGAAATGTGACAGAATTACATTAATACATGTGAAAGAAAACATTCAGAATTTGAACAACTGTTAAAATATCCATAGGTGAGTTATACCTTTTTATACATACATCGTTAAATTGTTGTAAATATGTAATCTTCGAATTGACTTTAGACAAAATTAACAGGACAAAAAGATGAAGATTAGCATTAAATAATTTATTATTAGTTTTAAAATGAAAATATTCAATTTAAAAAAAAGGACAATGGGGCAAATCGATATCAAAACAGCTGACATCTTTGATATGTTATATTATTAAGTTTGCAAAGAATTTCATTGAGGTCAACTGACTGTTGTTTTTATTTCAAAGACTAGAAATATCATGGCTACCATGCCTGCTACTCTTTCATGATCTATTGATGTTTCCTGTGGCTTATTACCTAGAGTCAAAGCTTAAAATGTTAATTCACATGTAAGCAGCGCTGCATCAAAAAGCCAGAGTCAGCATTCCTCATTTTTTCAGATTAAAAATTGTCGGCACTGATGTTCCTAAAATAACTGTAAACTATCCAAATACTTGTAGTACCATTCTCATAAACTGTACAAGGTTCGCTTACTGCATCATTAGTGCAATTGTGTTTTAGGGTTCAGTATTCGAAAAAAAAACGGAACCTTAATAAGATCACTGGGTGTTGGTCCATCTATCCATATGTCTCAACTGTTTTTCTCAGTCAATTTTATGTAGAAACTTGAAATTTGGCATTGTGATATAGCATATTGACATGCATATATTTCGACAGTTAATACTTAGAAAATTGTTAAATAAACAATTTTTATAGGAGGTAAATTATTGAAATTAATATTACATATGGTGTGAGGTATCAATTGATAGACAAAAACAAAATATCTATGTCAAAAAATTTTGAAAAAGTATTTTGTCAAAAAAATGTTTGACTTGACGCCTTGTTTAATCATTTGTAATGTTTAAGAATGTCTTTAGACTGTTTGCTAATAATTAATAATATCACCCTAGGGTGCTTAACAATTATTAACTTTAAAACAGGCTTAAACAGTATTAGCAGGTTTTATATCCCGAATTGTTTAGCATGTCTTATCATTTGCCCCATGTGTGTTACCATTACCATGTAACATTTATTTTTTACAAAGTTTAGTTGTTTATCGAGTCAACCAATTTGACAGCAGCTCACAGACAAGCCCAGTTTGGTTTGCCAGGCAAGCACATTGGGCCAACCATGGCGCAATGGAGGTAAAATTTCAATGAACCACAGATCTCATCATGTCATGCAACACCCAAATGAAGGATACAGTCAGAGTTGCAGTGAACAAAATGTGAGTTATGATAGAGGCTCTATAATGTTCTCGGGAGGGATATTTTTTAATTTGTTTTTATGCAGAGTTTTAGACTAACTGCTGCAATTACAGAGATACCACAATAAATCCCACGAAGACCAGTGATGACTTGCAAAAGGACCTTGCTATTGCTGGAACAAGTGTACACGCTTCAAACATACGGCGTCGTCTCTAAAATTTGGACGTAAAGTTCAAAAGCACCTCAAAAACAACTCTTAACACACACACATATATAGCATTTGCTGCGAGCAACTATTTTAAACAAATAAAAATTAATCCATGTTGATTACTTAAGACTTCAAAATCTACATTATTTTTCTCAATTGTAGTATGATGCTTTTCACATTTTTTTGATTGTGAATTTTCCAAGTTATGTATACCGTGGTACTGCACATTTTCAGGGTCATTTATCTATTGCAATGGACAGAAGTAAATCCACTTTGACAAATATTTTTAATTTACAGGTAAACTTACCAGTGGATGTAATACACCTCTAAATAAATATTGTTGTATAGTCCCTGGCCAAATTATTAGATGTACACAATATTTTTTAGGATATTAACATAATTAGACATTTTGTGCTCAACTTGGTGTTATTTTACTTTATAAACAGTAGTTATTAGGACAATTATTATGTTCTTCTTTTTTAAACTTATTTTTTATTTATTATATTGTCATATAATAAAGTGATTTATTATATTAGGGGACCTCGCACTGTGTATAAAAGCGTCAAAGCTCTTCTTAATAATAAAATGTATTCGAACCTTGAAATTTCATGATAATTGAATATATCTGAATCAAGCGTACGACGTATCAAGAAAAAAGTCAATGTAAGTGAAGAATTGAGCCTGAAAAAAAAGGAAAAATGCAGAAAAAAGCCAATTTTCACCCATAGACAAGAAATATTTCTCATGAAAATTTACATGGAAAAGAGATTTGCTACCACGACAGTAATGAAGTAAATCTAAACTGAAAGAAGCTAACATTATTGAGCAGTGTTCGAAGAAAATTCAAGGATTTATATGACAAAGCTTATCGGCCTGCCAGGAAGCATAAATTGATTGCTATAGTGAACGAATAACATCTGAAGTGGGCTTAAGCTTATACAGATAAAGAGGTGGAATTTTGTTAATCGGTAATTTAATATTTCATTTATTGCTAACATTTTATTGGTAAATTTTTGTTATTTTTAATATTTAAGCATTTATTTAGTTTCTTTTAGGTCTGCTTCAGCGATGAAAGCAAGTATAAAATTTTAAGGAAAAAAGCTCAATTTTTTCACCATTTTCAAGGTGAAAAATTTCATCCGGACTGTTTTGTGCAGACCATGGAATAAAGGCAGGAGAGTATACAATCATGCATTAATAGCATGCCGCAAAAGGCAGAAGCCGTAAAGTTGCAAAAGGAGTCTCAATGAAATATGAATATAGGAAATACAACAGCATTATTAATATCGTTCCAACACTAAAAGTAAATAACAAAGCATATTTAATTACATGCACCACCAATTTTATTTATTCCAGTAAAATATGAATTTTTTTCAGATGTCAATTATGATTTTCATAAAAAATAGTGCGTCTAATAATTTGGACAGGGACTGTACATTCAGTCACAAAACTTGTTCAGTATATAGACTTAAAAATAGAATTTCATACATTTAACGTCTCTTAAATTTTCTGTAACAGAAGGAAATAAATAGCATCGGCCTAAACAGAATTAAAAAATTGTGAAACAATAAAAATTCGTAGACATTATAGTCTACTCATATAACCACTTGAACTCTGAATAATATGGTGTTAATTTCTGTCCATCCATCTCATGAAAACAAAAAAAAATTATTTTGTATAAATTTTATATAATTCAATTATAATAAGAAATTACTATGAATGTAATACTGTTAACCAACGAAGTTTAGATTTGATGTAAGATTTGATTGGGTGTAAGCAGATAGATTTGATGTATTAAGGTGTAAGTAGATCTGTAAGCAGTTATAATCAGTTTTCATTATAGTACATAAAAATAAATAGTCAAACATTCAAGTTATTGTTCAGATTAGATAAATACGTAAGAATTTTCTACAGTTCTTTAAATAAAAATGATTTATTCATTATTCAGCAGTTTTCTTTAAATTCTTTTAAATTCATCAATTAATCAATTTTAAAGCATTTTAATTATCCATACACAAGGAAGAAGAATTTTGATATTCTCTATATCATCAAAAAAATTGTTTCAACCAGATAAGATCTTTCATAATTTCACATGCAGCAATAAATTCTGCCTATTTTTAAAAGAGTGAAACAAGATTGTTTTTGACTTGATAAAAAGATAGGACCTCCAGTCAACAGATGCAAAATATCCAGAAGCAGACTTTCTTATGGCCACATCTCCAGCATAGACTGAGTCAGAAAAACCAAATCAACTTTCACAAGTCTGAAATTGAATATATACATGTTTGGCTTTAATAAGATATCTATTTATTTTTAAGTGGACCATATGTGATTTCTGGTTGAGATAGAGTAGACAAAAATAATAAAGCACCTATAGCTCTTGCATATGCTCATTATCAGAGTTTTGATTGCATGAATGTTTACTACATCAGCGACAGTTTTGGAAGCATGAGCAGTGTGTATATTAACTAATACATATACAGTTATCATTTGAAATCTCTAAGTGAACAAAGCAAAAGCAAATTTAATTTTTTTATTTCAAAGCCTTGCTTTTAATTGTCAATAATTTGATTTAATAAAATGTATTGCTCACTTTATGAAGATATAAAATTAGTGAAGACAATCAATAAACACTGTAAAAATACAATTGTCAGTTCGTGACTGAACAAACAAAAATTATTTTAATACTAAAAATCTATTTTGAAATCCTTTTCTCTTTGACCTCCTTTTTCAAGAAACCTTTAGGAATTATATTAGTTATGAGTTTTCAACTCTTCATTTAAAGATCCGAGCCATTTCTTACATTCTGGACTGTTCACAGCTTCCTCATAAGTTATAAAAACATCTAATTTCATTACATTTAATTCAGAAAATGTGTTTGCATGGTCATAGAGTATGTTATACTATATAGTCATACATAGCGGTGTTTGTGAACTACGAGGTCTGAATTTGCACAATATTTTTGCACTTAACTTTTCATTGTTTTAACTTTCAATTCATATAAGTTGTTTTTTGTAAAGATGCACATATGACTAATTTACTGTTCTTATATAAAAATGCATCATTGTTCTTTTTCACAATCTTGGAGACTTTTCTTGTTACTACTTCTTCTGAAAATCATTTGTTCTAATAATTTGTCTAAATATAGAAACATTCAGAACATCACTTCCTGATCATACTTCTTTGACCATGCAACTCAACAACTTCATGATTTCCCAGCTTCAATGGAAAACCCAGGTATAATTCTTGTTGATATGACATATGTGCTGAAGCACCACTGCCTACGATAAATTTAATTTTTGTGCATTGTTCTGTTCACTATTTGTAATGTTGAATGCTATAATATATTCATATAACTACAGTTTTTTTTGGCGCACCACATTCTCTAGTAAAATAAAGTGTTTACCACAGTTATAGCATGTATAGCAGTGCTGTTGAATTTCCTCATCAGAATCAACTTTCTTTATATTTACTTCCTTCTTTGTAGGTGACGATGATGGTCTGGGCATGGTTTTTTTCTTTGTGGCTTATGCCACCAATAAAGTTGTTTTATTTTTTTCTACAACTTCTGGGCCGAGCTGTCATTCATAATGTCATCATTTTGTTCAGATCTAAAATTTGTTCATAAATGGCTTCAAATGAGCTTCAAAAGCAGTTTCACAATTCTCCACAAATGCAATTTATTTAAATCCAAGGCTGATGTAATGACAAACATTGCCAATACAAGATGTTTATGCTACTTGTATGCGTCAGATTCAGGTTTTATTATGTTGACATTTAGTTCCTTAGCTTAACTTCAAATTTTCACTGTTTCAAATTCGATTCATTGAATTTATCAACACTCACTGCTTTCCCAGCTAAATCCATTTTTATTGATGTTATGCCTACAATGTGATTTTTCTATTATGATTTGACTACTTTACTGTATTCTTTGCCCTTTACTTATTATACCAAAACAGGCCTGGGCCCATAACCTATTTAAATTAGACATATAAGCAACAATTTGTTATAAATTTGCAAACAAAAGTTTATTTTTTCATTGGAAAAATATGAAATAGATGTGGAAAATGGCAGCAAAAACGTCACCATCAAGAGACTCAAAAAGAGAGAAATTAAAAATAAACAAATCCAATCAAAAACAGTCATTAAAATAGAAACCTACATCTTATATTTCGATAAATGTAAGAAATATGGCAATGTTGCATGATTACCCTTCTTAACAATCGATGATGAATTAGACTTGTCTAATTATCCCTTTCATTTGCACAGTTGTCAGGTTTTGTTAAATAACTTGTAATACCAAGTGAGTGGAATTACGAATATGTAGTTTTTTAGTACTAGTGAATTATGAACATTGTATTAGTATATGCTGAAAGCGATTATGATACTAGCGAAGCCCTCAGAACGAACGAACCGGTGACAACCCAGTAAAGGTTAAGTTATTACCAATGCAATTATGAGAATACGTGAGAATAGGCCCATCATTCCAGTAAAATCAGGTGGCACTTCTCCAACAATATCGATAAATATGGAAGAAAATGTGTTAATTCATTTTACAAGAGAGCCACATACGGGTACCAGACGCTGTGGTTGATAAATTAAGCCAAATAATTGTCATCGCTTGTGAAAGCGAAGTGAAGTACGGGAAGACACTTTGAACATAAAATTGAGGTAAGTGTAAATACATTCTGAAATAAAATAATTTGAATTTTAATTACTATATATGCATGTTTTCTAGTTTTTTCAAATGGATAAATGACATTTCATTTTGACACTTGACAGTTTACAATAGGCATGCCAAACTGACATTTAGTGTTATTGTTACAAGCTGTTAATTTACCCATAATGATGTTATCATACAAAGTTTAAAATTTAATTATATTATAAACAAGGTGACTATTTTTAAAAAAATTACATTTTGTGGGATTATACATGATTAATAGGACAAGTGGTTGCAGCGGTGAACTTTTTTGAGAAGTATATAAATTTTTCTTCTATATTTATCCCAACCAACCTACTTGAGGCATGCAGTATATCAATAAAAATATTGATAATGTGACAAACTCTGTCACTGCTAAGACATCAAATGTCAACCGATAAAAAATGTTTGCTTTGTTAACATCTTTTACCAAAATTTATTAATCACAATGTGTAGTTTGTGCAGGTACTGTGAAGCACATATAAATAAGAAATTTACATTTTTAAAAACTTCCTTGGGCAAGTTTAATGGTTAATTTAAAGTATTATTGTATCCATTTGTACAGTGCAATTAATAAAAAATGCATTAATTTTTAGTGTGAGTGAAAAATCAAGTTAGTTTAGTAACAAAAAATTTTAATTATATATTGAATATTAATGCTAATAGAAGTCAGTGTCAAAACATTGCCATTCGTAATCTGCCATTTCAACAGCAGTTCAAATGTTGTGATTTTAAGAAAAAGAAAACACAATTAAATGAAACTACGTGATGTAGTATTATTTCTACTTTCTTTGAGTTCTTTACCACAACCTAGGTTTCGTTGTATTACAACATCGTCAGGTGGGCTATTAGCAAAGATTAACTCTTAGGAACATCCAACAGCATTTATATGTTTCAAGTACAATAGCGGAAGCCGGGTTTGTGTGGGTTGTCCCACTGCTTATGTTAGTGAGTTTATTTTAGGGGAGCGGTGTAGGTTTTATTATATTTCCGAGAGTTATACGATATACCAGTATTTTAGTGAGGGTAATAAATTCAATACAATTAAATTTTTTTGTAAAGCAATGTATCAAAAACGTGGCCATAAAATAACTAGGCACAGAAAAAATTAAAGCATGACATTTGGATTCACTTTTTTTAAATGTTAGATTGAAAATTAGGTGAAGTGATAATTAAAATATTTAAATTTCACATGTGTAGAACATTTTTTACGTTGTGCTACGGTAAAAAACGATTGCAAACGTGGCGTACACCGAAAATAAAAATAACCCATTTATATAGGCTATTAGTTCATTGGTAAAGCAATAATTTTTTAACAAATTCCTCTCGAAAATAAACAACAAAAATAATATTCAATATCTTTACTAAGGACAAATCATTAATTTTCAATAATATTGTCTTTATTATTTTCATTAACTTCCCAATAATAAATATATTTAAAAGGTACATTATTATAAACAAAACTTCATTAAAAAAAATCTTTAAACAGAAATTTCCAGATTTGTACTGGATTTATTACTATACTGGAATTATACTGGAGACGATATTTGTTTCTGAAAAGTCATACTCGTACCACGGAATATTCACATCCCAATAAAGTGTTTACTTGTAAATCACTGCGTCGCATCATATCACTTTGATTGTAAGGTATACTGGTTGGGGTGTGTGTACTTCACAACATTTCATCATTTAGTTAATGTTGAAATAGTCATATTAAGAACGAAATGAGATATAAGAAAACATTATTGAAGTGTGCGTCCTAAACCAATTTAAACTATTTTTTTGTTACATTTGTATATAATATAATATACATAAATGTAACAAAGAATGTGTCTAATATTCGTACAGATGACTCTGTGGATCTACATGAGTGTATGCATGTAAATGATGTTTCTGCAAAAACATTTACGAATTTTTTACTTTGGAATTGCAACTTTCAATAGATTTCGTGAGTAGAAACTGTTACAGGAATCAATATGTAAATGAAGCAAGTAATCCAAATGAAGAAGATATTCCTTTATCTCTAAGAGCTGAATTTTTTACGGGATGTAATAATTTGACTGAGTAGCAAAAATCTAATTATGACGAGGTTAGAAATCAACCACAAAATATTTTTACTTTCATTTAAGTTTAAAATTTATTCGTAGGTGATGAGATTTTTGAAAAGGTGGTTAAACATACAAATGAATTCATTGAAAAAAGGTTACATCGTACAGCAGGGCTTATGATTGCACAACAATTTATAGTGATGAAGCCCAAGCATTAATTGGATTAATCTACCTTGCTGGACTTCGCAAATTTCACATGCCAATTTAGAAAATTTGTATGGTTAAAATCAATAAAAACCTTTTAAGTTTACGTAAGGTTTTTATTACCAAAATAATTTCAGATCCAAAGAAATGTGTCAAAGTATAAAGAATATATGATTGTGTTTTAAATTACCTAAAACTCGAAAAGACCTAAATGACCATACGTGACCACTGCTGTTTCAACTGCTGGAAGAACTTAGCACATGCTTTTGACGACTCAGGGTTGACACACCGAGGCAAAATATAGGACAGAATAAAAACCACAGTTCTAAATATCGCATTTGAAATCTACTACTTGGCTTGGAATAATGTGTCCCTTTGGTCTATTCAATTCAAACAAACCAATAATCAGAGTGATTGAAAGTTCCAGTAGGAATATAAGCTCAAATTTAATCAAAGCAAAGATTTTGCAAGACAACAGAACAAATGATAGCGACACGACGGCATTTGTGATCAACTAATAATCATAAGAGGAAAGGAATATATAGATAGATTGCAGAAAGGATTTTTTTGTTTTGGAATGTGGAAGGCAAATTAAAATGAAAACAGAAGACTCAAAAATCGACACTGAAGCCTGGTACTCTAGGTACCTGGGAGTCTAGGTATCTGGCCTCAACAAACAGCACTGAAGCCTGGTACCTAGACTCCCATGCTTTCATACACAAAATCAAAAATACTTCTTGTGTGAAGAAATGAATAGCTTTGGAACTCAGCAGCGGCATCATTTATCAAGACAATAAAAGTGGCAGATGACATGGTTCTGCAAGTAAAAAGTTTTGATTAAACAACTCTTGACATCTGTAACACTAAAAGTCAGTGTAACAAAATATTACTTAGAAATGTACTATACATATTCCAGATCTAGCAGTTATTTATAATAAATTCAAAGACTTAAACTGTATTATGAAATGAATTTAAGTACGTAAAAAAATTTTCTTAATTACTGAAAAGCGCTGAAATCATATACAAACAAACACCTTATACGCATCTGAATAGAAATGAGTTGCAGAACGCATGAATAAAAAGAATACTGCATGGTGGTTCTATTCGTAGATCATAAATAAAAAAATCAATACCTTAAATTCTCACTCCTAACTACCTCACTAACTGGTACGATAAACAAACTATGCATAACCATATAAATACCACGCTAATAATTGTTTATCACTTGCTTTTTGAGTTCTGAAATGCGTGCAAACACTTTACCCCGCACATTTATCAGTGACTCATCTTTGCATAACATTTCCCGTTATTTGTTTGTTTACTTATGCAATAACATTTCCCATTATTTATTTGTAATATTTTAGTGCTACGAAGGCTATTTATAATTTGAGGTAAAAATGCATAATTTTGATTTCTCTTGGTCCTACAATTTTTAGCATCGATGCGTAATTATTGCGATATGTTTTTACATATTGATATAAGTATAAAGTGAAATACATGAACAAGCATAGTCTGACATAACCTGTGGGTGTTATGGCTCTTTATGTTGACTTGTAGCCATATATTTTTCGTAGCACATTGGTAATTAGACTGTACGTTTTTCCTTTCTGTTAATTCAATGAAGTGCTCCTTTAATAGGATGTATTTCTTTGAGTTGTGGGATTCAGTAAAAGGATATACTAAACAAAAACATGAATGTATTTTAACGATGCTGTTAGAAAACTTTGATACAATGTAGAGAATTAGTCCTTTAGATAAATGTGTGCTTAATTTGTGTAAGTGTTGAAAAATACTATAAACTTATAAATTCTCATAGATGGTAAATGTTTAAAAAGTATGGTGACTAGTTTAGTGCTATTGAGTGTATTGAATTAGCAAGAATTGATGAGAAATATAACTCTCAATGTAGTTTAGCTCAACCTAGAACTAACTCTGATATGGTTGAACAGAAGGATTAATGGATTTATATCAGTTTAACGATTCAACAGTTAGTGCATTACACAACAATTTGGATATATCAACATCAACAAATATTAATGTGGATGAAGTTTTACCACTTTTTGTGGAGGTTAAGTTTATAAAACATCAATATTTGTCGATAACGAACTTTGTTAATAGTAAGATTTCTCGTAAAGTTTTACCATAGTATCAGAATGTTTTAAAAGCTAGGAAAAAGTGCTATCCTAGCAATATGGTAGTGATGGAATTATAAGCCGAGTTGCAAAGTTTGGCAGATCGCACAGCTTCGGGTTCTTATTGTCAGATAAAAATTGTTTTAAATAGTATTACAGACGTCAGTTAATTTAACTTTAATTGGGTAATGGGATTTTGAGAGTAGTGCAGGTCATAGTGAGTACAAACAGTCTTTCGCGAATTCTAGTTTAGATGATATTAGTTTATTTGTAATTTTTTACGTTCCTTTGCAGTTTGTAATAAATTCAGATAGTGAAACCAATGTTTTGTGGAAAAATTAACACCCCTACTAGATACTGTATACCTATTCGTTTCCAATTAATGATGGAAAGTTCTACTGTCTCTAAGAATGAGCAATCTTATTTTAAAGAAAATATAGCTTCTTTGTGTCCGACAACATTCATGTTAAACAAATAATTGAATGTGTTTTTAACATCCAGCATTCTTTGCAACTGATTATGGTCAGTGGTAAAGTTATGTGGAAAATCATCTGCTAGGTATCAAATTTGTCAAGCAACAGCCAGAGAAATGAATGACATAGAAAGTGCTCGTGAAAAGAAAGCGATGAAAATAATTTTGTATTCGGTTTGTCACCTTAAATTCATGGATTTGTTTCTTTGAGTATTTCCTTCACCTTTCTTATAAAACAGATTTTAAAAAGTGGCAGGTTAGGTCAGACGATGATAAAAAATGTTAGCTGATAAGAAATTGTATATTCAAAATTAGTTTAGGTCTCGATTAGGCTTAATTGTAGATAAACGACGTAGTGGCGGAAGTGGGATATCGCACAACGGAAATACTGCAAAAAAATTATTTTTGAATTTAGATGTTTCAGACGAAATCACAGGCTTAAACAGAGATTTCATTGACTGTTGTTCTATAATTTTGCAAGCTTTATCTTTGATATACAATATCAATGTAGTCATTTAGTTTTGGTACAGTTTGGAAACCGCTCAACTTTTAGTACAAGAATATCCATGGTACAATCACCCAGCTTCTGTCCACAAAGTACTAATAAATGGCAATTGTAAAGCATTCATTAGTGTCTATAAGGTAATTGTCTGAAGAGGTTGCCGAAGCCAAAAAATTTATATAGCTAATAAAAATTTATATGTTTATATGATCATACTCGAAAAATGGCTTGGGAACTTACTAACGCCGATTTGATGAATACATCCATGTTATAGTCAGAGCCCTTCTTTACCAGCCTATGGAAGCTTTCCCGAAAAGAAAAGGGTTTTTGAATATTCAGGTATTAAGCTCGTTAGTAATTTAGAAAATCTTTTAATTGTTTTTGTAAGAATATATGAGTGTAGTTATATTATTTTACTTAAAAAAATCAGAGTTTTTCCCTCAATTTCAAAGTCGTTTTTATTAATTATGTTTTTTTAATTTAATTTTTATTTGAGGCTAGTAGACATCACTGTTAGTTCATTTAAGGCCAAATCTTGCAATAGTGCTTATTCTTAATTAACATAAACATTGAAATGTACCATTTTTACATTTACTTTCAATTTCTTTTCTTGTTATTAAGTAAAATTATTGATAAGTATTTTGTATAATATAATAAATTAAGTAAATAATACTTTAATTTATCATTTCCAACCATTTTAATACAAATATAATGCTTTATTTCCGAATTATCTATTTTTGACCCACCACCTTAGGACTGTTGACCACCGTGCATTGGTTGAAAAGTCAAATGGTGTGCTATTTATTGCCAAGCTACCAAAAAGCAGAGTACATATAGTTGCTTACCTCATCAACAAAGCTATTGAAATATTAAACTCCAGAAGAAGCATGGTCAGGAAAAAAACAGATGTTAGTCATCTGAAAATTTTTGGGTGTTAGGCGATGATTAGTCTACCGAAGGAAAATATAAGAAAAAGGGTTCCTAAAGCAAGACAAGTAACCTTTATAGGATACTGTGAAAACACAAAAGGATACAGATATATAATACCCAATTGAGGAACAGTAATAAACGTCAGAGAACCATTTGTTGATGAACCTGACAAAGTCAAAGTGTGAATCAGGAAATTCTTCTAGAAACACTTCCTAGAGCTCCTGTAATATGTCATAATCGACAAATATAGCTGTAGATGGTGAGTTTATTATGAAAGACACATTTCAAAACGAGTCATCATTGAACCAAAGCACATATCCATTTATTTAGTGGTAAGTATGGATACTCCGACATCTTAAGATATCACACTGAGACCAAGAAAAAAACAAACACATTCCAAAACAACTGAGGAAAATATCTATGTCCTACAAAGAAAGTTTATTCGGCGTCACACCTTTGAACTATTAAGAAGCAATAAATTTGGCCATCTCCGCAAGGTGGAAAATGTCAATAAAAAGAAAACTGTCCCATCATGTAAACAAGATATGGACATTGGTAAACAGATCTCAGAATATGAAACCAATAGGGTACAAATGGGTATTTAACATCAAAGACGAGCCAATGGGTCTATGTTATGAATTCCGACTATATGCAAAAGTGTACGCACAAAATTGAAGACATCGACTGGTTCCACCAGTGCCAACAAAGGGTGATCCTGTCTACCAGTGAAGCAGAATTCATGACAGCCTACACAGCCACCAAGGGATAGTTTGGTTGAAATCATTTAAGTGAATATAACCAAAAACTCTTGTGTTATAATATGGACAATAAAAGCGTTATAAATGTAAAAAAAAACATTGAATTTCATAAACGATGCAAACATATATACATAATTGTAATTTTGTAAAAGAAAAATTTCATGAAAATGTTATTGACTTGACTATGTGTATCATACATATCGTGTATCATACTATATGTATCATACATAGTTAAGTCATTGATGATATATGTATAATCAGTGTCCTGATGTGTTGACAAAGGCATTGCCTAGAATTAAATTGGAATGTCAGATTTAAACACAACTATATTATTCTAAATAAATCTAGAGATTAAATCTAAGTAAATTTGTAATTTTAAACCAGGTTATATTACATCTATAATTTATGAATTGTATAGTTATAGTTAATCTCAGGTAACATGGTTTGAGATGTTAATTATTAACAATCTATCAATATTACATTAATACTTATTTAACTAATGTAATACTGTTTAGTTTGTACTACCATGAAAACTGATTAAAGTCGAGGTAAGATTGTCTAGTGTAATGTTAGCCGTTAGTTCTTCATCTTTCAATATGTGTCTTGTGTATAGTAAATCCTATTTAGAAATTTAACTTAGTAAATACAAATTTATGTAATACTGTAACTATCATTCATTTAAATTTATGTTCATATATCTATATAACTTTAAATTAACCTCTCGAGCCAGCAACTATGACATTTTGGATATTTTGTATGATTGTGTTTTGTTCTGAAACTAAACGAAAATATTAATTTTTATTATTGATTTTATTACCTTTATGTTTAATTATTGCTTATGCTCTTTTATGATAGTTACAAACTTTTCATTTATAAAGACTTTTCCTTATGTATCATGTGGATTTGATCATTCAACATTAAATCCAATCAGTACTAGTTGTCATAAAAGCTTTAAAATAGTGAAATAAACAATGACACCTAGAATAAAAAAAATTTTTTGGCAAACAAATTAAATAATATTTTATTATAAACAAAACGTAAACACCATTTGCAATGTTTGTATTATGCGATAACGGCAACGCGTGCCGATGTTGTTCTTGTCAGCACCGGTAGCAAAGCAGCGTGGTGTGTTTCAAATTACAAACCACTTAAAACTATTCCTGTGACTAAACTACTGAATTTTGTTAATTGATTTTTGGTGTATGGTGAGGAACACCATATGGTATATGAGGATTCATTTATTGTCGAATGGTCAAATCCACATTGTATATACCTTGATCCTAACAGAAACACGAAAATGTTATTTTCTTTGTTTTCATTATGTTTTATACCCGTAACTACATTAATATGATACAAGTGCTTTGACTATGTTGTAACCACATTTCTTCTCCGTTTACGCATAATTTATTACAATAAATTCAAAATTTTCTGAAAATTTCATTACAATAAATTCAATACTTTCAGAGTTACACATTATTTTATCAACATAATGCACTGCATGCACGAGTGGTTAAGTTCTCTGTATTGCTGCCTTTTGATATATCAAACCTACACCTTTTAGGAAAGTTATAATTAGACAGGAGTGTTAAAATATAGATGTTAGGCTATGTATATGGTAATGCCGTCCCTTCCCGTGTAAACCTTATAGTCTATTATACACGGTGTCCGGGAGCAGATGTCAGACAAAGAAAGGCGTTATTCATTGGCTATAAAGGAATAAATTGTCGTTGAAATAAAACGTAAAATATGCTCTTTTTCTAATGGAGTGCAAAAAAAATATTACACATAACTCTTTTTAACACAACAAATATTTGCCCAGAGAGTACGGTGTTTACCCGGAGATTTGGCAAGCCGCTAACGCATGAACACATGCTCACACTAGCTGTACGCAATCATTACATTTTCTCTTTTATTAAATTTACCAAACAGCTGATAATATTGTTGTTTTACTGTATCCGTGCCATTACGTACCTATATATTGACTTTAATTTATTTGTTAAATGACATGAAACATGACAATTAAAAACATAATAAATTAATTACTAATGTACTCACATGTGTTGTAGTTATGCGGAAATCACTTATCACATGACTTAAATAGAGACTAGCTAAACCAATTAGAACAGTAGTCTCTTTTCTAAAAGATTTAAACATTCTGATTGGTTATTTACAACGATCATGTTTTTTGAAATTGTGAGTAATCATATTTTTATTCATATTTCACATTCCATATTGAGGGTTGCTTTTATTTTAATGGACATCAAAAATTAATAATTATTTTCAAAAAAATATAACAGTCCATGTTTGAGTCCGAACTCACGTTAGCGGTCAATCGTTTTTTTAATATAGAGTGTTCGAATTGGCGATAGCCAGGAAGATCAATGCCACCACAAGAATATGTGAAAATAGGTCTATCATTCTGGTGAGATCGATTAACAAATTCAAAAGAGAATGTTCTATATAATTTCAGAGGAGAGCCTCATTCGAGTACCAGACGCAGTGATTAAATAAGTCAGTACAGAAAAATAAAAAATACGGATAATACAGACAGAGAATTTTGATCAACAATGAAATTTGACAGTTAAAATATGGTTGGCACAAATATATATTCGATCAGCTGACAACAATTTATAACATTCATTGTATTATACCCAAAGTAGTGTAAATTTATATACATAATCAAAACATTAACTTCAGAAAGTTTCACTATAAAAAAATGTTATAAGTACAAATATTACACCATTATTTTACTGACACGAATTGTGAAATTTTACACGGTAAAAATGGACAACCCTCCATTTTTTTGGTGAAATTAGGAAGCGTTTCAAACGTTTCGTGAAAATAATCAAAATTTTGACACTGAAAACCCCTGGAGCATATATGCTATTCATTAATTTTATAAGACGTTAGAGTGAGATAGCGACAATGTATCAGCTTACGCTGCTATATTTCTGGTTTTGATGGCATTATATACAGACATACTTATGTTATATCTGGTGTATAGACATACTTATGTTATATTTGGCGTATAGTACTTTAGGATAATGTTTTTATAAAAACTGATCTTTTACTTTTATTTCGATGAAGATTATTGCGTAGATTATTCTTTATGTTAGACACATTTTTTTTTAAAACAGAAAAAGCATTAATGTTAATATCCGTTATAAATTGGCCGCTCTTATAAGGATAAGATGGCCATTTAATTTCTGGATAATTTTTTCTCTTTCTGGGTCATTTGTACCTTTTTCGTTATTTTTTTCTTGTTTCTTCTTTTTCTCGCTACAAAGATTATAAGGAAAGTTGAACAGAGTGCGATTTTCATGCAGCCATAATTTACTAAAAATACATTGCAGCTAATCTTTCATTTTTCCAGTCTCATAGTAATTTTCACTTTACTCAATCTAATTTAATTGATCGATCGGCATTTTTATCTGATAAACTGATGATTTTTTTGAAAGTGGAACGAAAGTATGGTTTTAAAATAATATTATTAAACAAGTCGTAAGGTGTATTGACCATAAAAATAGGTATTACATTTCTTCTCTTTCTAATATCTATTCAAATATTTTTCAGATTATTCAAGTAGTGTAAAAATTAATATAGGTATGTCAATTTGAAATAAATATTTAATTATTTGTCAAAAATTTTGAAATGAGCTAAACGTTACATTTGCTACAGCCATTGACATACATGTATTACTTTTTAAACTACTTATATGTATTATGTAATACTCTATAAGTTATAAATGTAGATATATGTTTTTTTTTTTTAATAATATTTCAATTATTATATTATTTTCCGTTTAGTATACTATGCCACTCATAACGCGTTTTCTTTTTGCAAGACTATTAAAATGCGTTATAAAGAATCATGGCGAACGGACTATATTTAGAACCTATAATATGTATAAATAGAACCTGGCCACCTCTCAGCATCCGGGGTAATTAGCATGTATAATTCCTCCTATAAAAGAAATTATCCTCACGAGTGCATTTTCCTAAAAACTAAACATGATGGGTAGATAATTTCCAATATATAAATAATTTATGAATATTGAAACACCAGACCAGGAATTGAACCTTTAGCCTCTTAGATGGACGCTAGAGTGTTAACCACTGCACTACAATATATAATGCAAAGTGTGTATAAATAATGTCGGATATTAAAATTGAAGCTTTACCTTTTTTAAAATAAATATGCCTAACATTAACATGTCACAATGTTTGTTTAATTATCATTACGCCAAATATAACATAAGTCTATCTGTACATAATGCCATAAAATCTAGAAATATAGCAGCGTAAGCTGACACAATGTCGATGTCTTACTCTAACGTCTTATAAAATTAATATATTAGCAGGTTTTTTCAGTATCGAAATTTTGATTATTTTCACAAAATGTTTGAAATGAATTTCGCCAAAAAATAGAGGGTTGTCCATTTTTATCGTGTAAAATTTCACAATTCGTGTCAGTAAAATCGTGGTGTAATACATGTATTTATAACATTTTTTATAGTAAAACTTTCTGAAGTTGATGTTTTGATTATGTATTTAATTTTATAATACAATGAATGTTATAAATTGTTGTCAGTTGATTGAATATATATTTGTGCCAAGCATATTTTAACTGTCAAATTGATTGTTTATAAAAATTATCTCTTGAAATTGAATGGACTGTAGCTGGCTTGCTATTCCAATAGAATATAGCTTGTTGTTCAATTGGAATAGCAAGCCAGCTTTTATGCGAGCATCCAGGCACCATGAACCCTCATGACAGCAATATAATGCAATGCGCTGAACCCCTTATTGAGCTCGGAATGTTGAGCCGTAAAAATATTTATTTGGCAGAAAAATTAAAATTGATTCTGTTTGTGGGAATGAAATATTTAAATGTAATTATTATTAAGAAAGTCTTGAAAATGAAAAGCATTTTCGTTAAGAAATAAATTATTCCTCTGAATTAAAAAAGTCTTGCTATACCAATTAACCAACATTTGTATAACCAATACCTATATAAAGCTATCAAGATACTTGTATGTGGGAATCTGGTCGAAATATGAGCCGCATAGCAAGCTGGCTGCAATGGTGTCCTGAGTACAAAATAAAACTAATGCATTAAATCTATGTAGTATGGATACACCTGAGTCACCTTGCAGTTCTACTATATTCGGTCTCTCTAGCGGCCCACGATGCATGTTTCTGCGCACCGTATACAGATTGAGTTACGAATAAAACAATAACTCCTAATTACATATGTATGTATGAATCTGCATAATAGCTTGTTCGTTAGTCTCTCCTCTGACTTTGTTTGAACCGTAGACTTAATATACTACGAATAGATGTACAAAGCTGCGAGCGAGAATATAGGCTTTATGATGTTACTGTGAGTAGAAAGGAGATGACAATACGTGATTAAATAAAACTATTTTGACACATAAAAGTGTCCAATAGTTTCTTGCTTTCACAGCGGCTCACCATATTGTAGTCTTTTCGTGCAGTTTCAAATAATGTTTCTACAATTTACAATGTTAGAATAAGCAATGGTGTCTTATACAGTATTGGAATCTGAAGTGACATATACGAATAATCCAAATAAAAAGATATTTCACAGGTAAATGCAATGCACGTACTTACTTCTTTACCACTTATTTTTTGCTGAATTATTGTTTAACTACACATGGTCAAATATACATATACATAGTAAATATGTTTTATTTTATATTTCATTATCTATTTTTATACACAGTGTCTGGTAATAAGTGTCGGACAACGAAAGCTGCTATTTGTTGGCTATAAAGGAATAAGTTATCGTTGAAATAAAACATGCTTTTTTTTAATTGAGTGCAAAAAAAATATTACACATAAGTATTTTCAACACACCCAATACTTGCCTGGAGTGCGATGCTTACTCGGGCACCTAGATATCTTCGAGCTGTTCGCGGGTTAGTCCCCTGAGCAGCGCGGAACAATGTACGCAAGTTTCGTGGTGTACGAAAAAGATTACATATAATTATGAACATTATTTTCAATTTTATGAAAAGAGAAGTCATCTTTTAAATTTTATTTTATCAACAGTCAAATATTTTTCAGTCAATGAATAACATGTTCCCATGTCCAACACTTATTCCTGGACACTGTGTATTTTGTGTGAATAATTGAGATATTGCATCTGTGAAAAATGACATGTTACGGATTGACATATAGGGATGGAAGTGGAAAGGAAGGGAGAAGTCATATCTATATTTTTCTACAGTGAAAATAAACAGAGATTGCGATAGAAATGTTTGGTATATGAAATGAAACAAAAATAATTATTAATATAATTTACAGTGTAAGCGCTTAGTGACTTAGTAACATTAGATAAAAGTGGTTTCAAATCAGGCCCAGATCAAAAAAATATTTTCAAACTTAAAACAATTTTTGTACTTTTGTGTAAATACTTGAAACTTAAAAGTAATTTTTTTATTTAAACTTAAAACTTTAAGTTATTCAGTACTTAAAATAAGAGCTGGTCTTACATAATGTTGGCATATAAAAAAAACAAAAGCAAGCTGGCAATTAATAATAAAGTGAAATTTCCATACGATCCTTTAATAATAGTTTCCATCTTATTATTTGAAATATCACTCAAAAATATGTTTTTCAGGTTTCCAATGAATTCTGTACGACGAGAAAAATGGACAAAAATTCTTAATAGATACAACTGCACTCCCTATAAAAATGCTATGGCGTGTAGGAAACATTTTGATAGAAAATGTTTTGTACAAAGAGATAGAAAAAGGACTGAGTGTCTACAGAGTTTGTACCGGTGTGTTTGTCAACATTCTGATTTATATTTTATCATTTATAATTAAGCCTCTTATAAACGTTTAGTGTTTTCATAAAGATTGGATAAGGTACGTACTGCTTAGTAAGTGTGTGTTTACTCCGTACTGTGTCCAGATAACATCATGGTCTAGTTAAAACAGAAAATAAGTTTTCTTTTTATTTAGTTTAAAATATTATTGTAAACATTTACCTATTTTGTATTATATAATAATGAAGTAATTATAATAAAATTGATAGCTGTCTTTCACATTAACATAATTTTTGTTTTCAAGTAAAATTAATGCCAAAAAGACCAATGTCATCTTATATATATACAGAGATGATTCATCTGAGCCATCGACATCGCAGCCACCATTTTCACCAAGAGAAAAGAAGCTTATTTTTAAATGTAATAAATTAAAAGAAAATCATCAGCATCATAACTTGCTGCCTAAATTTAAAAGAATGAAGAAAAAAGTAATAACACTACAATCGGTACTTGAAGAATTTAAAAAATGTCCAGATTTTCGGGATAACTTAAACAACCTTACTACATCATGCAGTGATGAAACGTTACAATTTTTAGTAGATAGGGTAAATGATAAAAAAAGTTGGTAAAATAGCCCATTCTGCTGAACATAGTGAAGGGCTTAGAAAATTTGCACTAATTCTTCATTTCTATAGTCCAGGTGTCATAATTATATCCGTGACAAGTTTGATCTTTATTTACATCATACTAAGACAATTAGGAAATTATATCAGAGAGTTAATTGCGAACCAGGTTTACAGCTGAGTCAAAATGAAAGGAAATGGCTAAAAAAAAGAATTTTCACTTATGGTGAAATTTCTAGGGGGCGAGGTAGTTCACGTCCGTAAGAAATACCTAACCATTACCTTACACGTGTCCCCTGGGTGGTGCTAAACGAACTACAACGCCGAGTCTTGGGCGGCGGTCAAATAACCCGATGAGTACTGGCCTAACCAGCTGGTCTGGAGAGAGTAGGAAATGACCTCTCCAACCCGCAACCGCTACACTGCGATCGGAAGTCTTGGCTTAATCGCCCGGATTAAGAGGAAGACAAGCTCTATAAAAAAATACCCCAATTCCAAGGTGGGAAACGTGCCAAAGGAATGCATGACTAGTGGGAGACTAGCCGATAGCGCCAACCTTGACGGACCTGGCAAACGTCGTTGTAATGTGCCTTCTTATGGGGATGGGCGTCACCCCACAAGCGACCTCTTAGATCGGCCCTACTCGTGGGAACAAAATGTCTGATAATGAGAATGCGATGTCATGCGATCCGGCTAACCCCCGGCGCTCGCAGGTACCCGGGCCTGCGAGTGTGAAATCTGTTACCGAAGACCGCACAGGGGTGGGCGACCAGGCTCCTGTGTTGGTGAATATGCCTGGCAGCGGAAGCAGCAGCGGAAGTAGCAGCAGCAGCAGTAGCAGTAACAACAAAAAGCTTGTTCAGCAAGCTTTCCATCCAGGTCTCTTTACGAGACAAAGATCATCCTCACTGGGAAATAATACTCAAGTTGGAAACCTAGCTACCCCTAATGGCCACCCTTTGGCTGTGGACACTGAGGCTAAATCAGCAGAAATCTGTCCTCCCACTTGGCAGAAAGTTCCTATGAACAGAAATACCAAAAAAAGGAAAATGTCAAACAGCCCTTCTCCTGAGACACTTAAAACTTCAAACAGCTTTACAGGTCTAACAGTTGATCTCACTGAAACTGATAGTGTACCCAAAGAGAAACGACCGACTAAACCGCCTCCAATAATTTTATATGGTGTAGGAGACGTCAATGGGCTCACCAAACTACTTGAAACTGTGGTAGAAAAGGACCAGTTCACATTCAAGATGATTAACCGAAACCAATTGAGAATAAGTAGCTTAAATGTTGAGATTTATAAACAAATCATGAAAGTAGTACGGGAGAATGGACTGATTGGCCACACCTTCAATCAAAAAGACCAGAGGTGCTTCAGAATAGTCATACGAAACCTACACCCAACTACACCAATATCTGCAATCAAAGAAGACATTGAAGCTACAGGAAACACAATCTCAGGCGAAATCATCAACGCAAGATTCGGGCCGGACAAAAAACCAACTTCTACATTTTTTGTCAATCTTACGCCAGGACCAAACAACAAGACAGTGAAAGAACTTAAATATATATTTCACCAGTCAGTTATCATTGAAGATCCCAAGAAGCGAAATTCAATAGTTCAATGCCAAAGATGTCAACAATACGGGCACTCGAAAAATTATTGTATGCGCCCTTATCGCTGCGTAAAATGTGGACAATCGCATAAAACATCAGATTGTCAAAAACGTGACCGTACCTCTCCCGCCCAGTGTGCGCTATGCAATGGTCCACATCCGGCGAATTTCAAAGGGTGTGAAGTATATCAAGAAATTCTGCTGAGACGTTCCAAGTCAACCTACTCAACCGGAAAAAGCTATCAGCTGCGAACACCCTCTACAGAAAAAACAGGAGATAAGCCAGCGCTAAACATAGCTGACAAGACTGATGCAAATTTCGAAGTTAAGAAGAAAACTTACTCAGAAGTTATGCAGGGCAAGATAGATGCAAGTAAAGAAGCAATAACCCCCCAATATTCTCTGAATTTGGTAGAAATCTTAACAAAACAGAATGAAAAATTTGAGACTATCTTACAACAGATGAGCATGCTGATGACGCTCATAACACGACTTTTTGACAAACTGACAAAATGACTGCGATTCGCATAGCAACATGGAACATAAATGGATTGACTCCCAATAAAATTGATGCGGAAACTCTTATGACTCAGCAAAATTTGGACCTATTGTTGATATCTGAAGCTCACTGTACCACTAAAACAAATGTTAAGTTTAGGAACTATGAGTGTTACACAACCCCCCACCCTGATGGAACTGGACATGCTGGTACAGCGATTATCATCAGGAAATCATTAAAGCACCATATAATGCCTGAATATAGAACCTGCCACATCCAGGCTACTACTGTATCAGTTGAGGATAAAAATGGCTGCTTTAACATTTCCTCAGTGTACTGTCCACCTAAACATAAGATATCCCAAGAGATGTTTACGGAATTCTTTGAGACACTTGGAAACAGATTTCTAGTGGGCGGAGACTGGAACTCCAAAAACACCTACTGGGGATCCAGACTAACCACCACCAGAGGTAGGCAGCTAAAACTAAGTCTAGACGCCAATAATCTGGCTACTGCATCCACAGGTGAACCCACACATTGGCCGCCTGTTACTTCTAAGATACCTGATCTCATTGATTTCTATATCATTAAAGGTTTCTCTTCATACTACGTTAAGTGTGAGTCCTGTTATGACAGTTCTTCGGATCATACGCCGGTGTTACTCACTCTAAGTACAAACATCATAGAGCACGAAAATCGTGAAAGACTTTATAATAAGAAAACAGATTGGTTCTCCTTTAGAGAATTTATTAACACCAACATCAAGCTAAAAGTTGCTCTGAAGACGCCTGAGGACATTGAAATCGCTACTAAATATCTCACAAACCTCATACAGGAGGCTTGTTGGAGAAGCACACCTTTATTAGACCCTAAAGAGCGGACTTGTAACTATCCCCTTGAAATTAAAAAAGAGATCTTAAAGAGACGCAGGCTGCGTCGTATCTGGCAGTTGAGCAGGCTTGCATCTGACAAAAGTAATTTCAACAGGCAAGCGTCACATTTGAGGGATATGTTGAAGACTTGGCACAACAGGACTCTTGAGGCGGAACTGGCATCCCTAACACCTACTGCAGCCACGGACTACTCACTGTGGAAATTTACGAAGTCATACAACAGACCACAAATGGCAAAACCTCCGCTTCGAAACAACAATGGTTGGGCTCGCAAGCCACAGGAAAAGGCGGACCTATTTGCAGAACATCTCTCAAATGTCTTTACTCCAAATAGCGCCAGCGACACAGACTCCGAAACAGAGGTGGAATCCGTTCTTGGCCAGCCTTTACAAATGTCGCTCCCACCAGCTCCAGTCACTGTACGAGAAGTTAAAAGGACTATTAACAACCTCAAGGATAAAAAGGCACCAGGATATGATTTAATCACGAAGGAAATACTTAGAAAACTTCCAAGAAAAGCATTGGTGTTCCTGACTATGCTCTATAATGGGATACTGAGAGTTCAAAACTTCCCCGATCTTTGGAAAGTGTCACAAATTCTCATGATACATAAAGCAGGGAAACCAGCAAACCTAGTCACCTCATACAGACCAATTAGCCTATTGCCCATTCTATCAAAGGTCTGCGAAAAATTAATTTTGCACCGCATTATGCCAATACTAGAAAGCAACTACATCATCCCTAACCATCAATTTGGCTTCAGGCAGCAACACTCAACAATAGAACAAGTGCATAGAGTAGTTGAAAAAATAAGGAAAGCTCTAGAGGAAAAAGAGTATTGTTCGTCTGCATTCTTGGACATTCAGCAGGCCTTTGATAGGGTCTGGTACGATGGTATTCTCTATAAGATAAAGACATGTCTTCCCCATAGCTACTACATCCTGCTGAAATCCTACCTCACGGAGAGGATCTTTCAGGTAAAAGAGTCCGGAACAACATCCAAATTTTTCGAAATTGAAGCTGGAGTGCCTCAGGGCTCGGTGTTGGGACCGATGCTGTACACATTATACACGTCAGATCTACCACAGGTAGATGGCGTCATGATTGCTACATACGCTGATGACACGGCCATAATGGCGAGCAACAGGCAACCTAATGTAGCCACGAAGCAACTCCAACAAGGACTCGACGCCATTGCTGAGTGGCTTAAAAAATGGAGAATTAAAGTGAGCACAAGCAAGTCGGTGCAGGTCACCTTCACTCTGCGAAAAGGAAACTGCCCTCCTGTTCACCTCAAGGACTCAATACTACCACACCAAGATACAGTGAGATATCTGGGTCTACACCTGGATCGTCGTCTAACCTGGAATCAGCACATTAGAAGCAAGAGAGAGGAACTTAATATACGTCACAGAAAACTCTATTGGATGCTAGGCCGAAATAGTAGAGTATCCACAGATAATAAGCTATTAATCTATAGTTCAATACTACAACCAACTTGGATGTATGGCATACAACTGTGGGGAAGTGCCAGCAATTCCAATATCACAATACTACAAAGAGTGCAGAACACTATACTGAGAACAATAGCGCAAGTCCCTTGGTTTGTGACTAATTCAGAAATCCACACGCACTTGAAGATGAGCACTGTGAAAGAAGAAATTGAGGTCTCTGTACAAAAATATCAAAAGCGGCTGGAGAATCACCCGAATGCGCTTGCTGCGAATCTAACATTGCGCAGCTATCAAAAACGTCTGAAAAGAAAGGACATAATATAGTCAAATCAGACCTTGAATATGATGAGTGACTGTCCTCGCTGGAGGATGTCCTCGACCCGACAAAGCCGCCCAACCCATCTGCTTATAGTTCAAGTACTGATTGCAGATAAGCGGGAAAAAAAAAAAAAAAAAAAAAACTTATGGTGAAATGAGCGTCAGGGAATATACTGAATTTGTCAGCAAAACACATTTTGATTATATTAATATAGGCAATGATTTGTATAGAGACGTATCAGCAATTGCAAATCATGTTCTAGTATTTATGGTTGTGCTGTGAATAGCTTTTGGAAACTTCCAGTTCATTTTTTTCCAGAAAGAAGTTTACGGAATTACAAAAGGCAAATTTATTGAAAATTTACTTAGTTTACTTTATGAGACTGTATGCATAGTAATTTCAGTCACATTTGACAGAATCGCTTCAAATCTTAACACAAAATTATTGGCACAAAATTAAACAGTGAACCATATTTCACATACAAAGCCAAAAATATTATATTTTACTCGATCCGTGTCACTTGTTAAAACTTGTGAGAAATATGTTCGGCGACAAAAAAATTTTAATGGACGCAAATGGTATAAAAATTTAATTTATCTTTATTATGCCGTTACACAATATTCAAATGAAGGAAGGTCTGAAAGTGGGCAACAAAATTACATTTAGCCAATTAATTATTTCAAATAAAAAATGAAAGTGGTGCTAGCAGCGCAATTACTACCTAGGTACGTTGCGACACCATTCAGTGCTGCGGTGATTTTTGAATTTATCACAATTTGAGAATTCGGAAGCCACTGTGTTATTTATTACCCTCGTTATTAACATATTTGATATTTTTGATTCCACAAACTTTCTTTGTACTGGGTATAATTAACCTTTGTGCTCAACTAACAAACAAGAAATATTCGACAAAATCGATCAAATATACAAATATTTTAGAAATTTAAAATTTGAGGATGGTACCGTTATCATGAACTCTACGAGACGTTTAGGTTTAGTCGGGTTCTTAATAAACATAACAAGTTCTTAATAAACATATTCAAACATAGATTCAAAAAGGCCACTTGAAATTTTTCTTTTTATAAACTATCGCAAGACCATTTGGAAACATTATTTAGTGCCGTAGTTCTAGGGATGGTTTTAATAGTAATCCAATAATCAGACGATTTATATCTGCATACAAAAGGTTACTTTGTCATGCAGAGTTAGAATTGTGTGAAAGTGGAAACAGCTTAGAAATTGAAAAAACTACTATTCTTTCTGGTATAGTTTCCACTGCAAAACGTATTAATACTGCAATATTACGTGTAAAATTTTAAAGGAATTTCGATTGAGGAATAATTTTCGAAATGACAATCCAGGTGATATTAAGACGTGTCCTCGGTATTATTAGATTGTGATAAGTCTTCAGAAGTGTTAGGTAGTCTACCTAAACAATTCTGAAGACTTATCACAATTTATTAAATCGGTTGTATTTGACAATAGGGTTGTATTCAACATATAGGTGGATTTGTGGTTAAAAAAAAATTTAAAAATACACACATTGTGAAGTTTATATAGATTCCTTGGTACAATCACTAATGATAAAAACTAATGAGTAATTTATTAGTAGTAAAGATTTTGCAAAACAAAGATAGGGCTTTTTGACTTATCCATCAAAAGATGTATTTGGTATATGCTTGAAATGCGAATGATATTTTAGGATACATTTAAAAACTAATTTTAACTTTGGTGAGATGACTTTTAGTAAAACAGTTTTAGAAATTATACAATTTATTTACATTGACAATTTGTTTGATAATTAAACATTCATATAAGCAGAAAACCCTTAATAACCGCATATATCTATTAATAAAATATGTAATTGAAAATTATTTGAGAAAAAGGTTAAGATATGAAACAACTTTAAAAAATTTATCGAAAGGAACTTTGAGAAATCATTTGAATAAGATTATTTTATTTAAAGGCCAATTATTTTTATAATAACTAACAAAAAGATTATTTAGAATCGTAGAAATATATTTTTAAGTTTTGGTGCCATAATATCATTATATGAGGAACTGTAATGGAAATTCCTTTTTTCATATTGAATTGTATAATTTTTTCTCGTAGTTGAATTGTGTAATTGAAATCACTGCAATGTGCAGTCTCAGTGGTGTCATTGTATGAGGAACTCGTGTTGGTTATTTTTTTAATTATCTATTCTATTTTTCTACATTCACACTGTATATATTTTTAACATAGAACTTATTTTTTCTGACACAACTTTTGTTTTATTTTAGCCTAAATTTAAGTACTTTTGCGGCATTTCTGGTCGTGATATTCAATTTTTTATATGAATATGCTCGGATTGACATTTTTTCACAGTACAAATAAAGCACCCAAAATGTTTAAAGTTAAACAAATATGAGAGGGAATGCCTCATACGAGGTATTGCATAATCGTTTTTGAGACGGGAGTTACTCTTATAGAATTTAGTCATCCAAAAAATATTGGACACTCTTGAAAATAAATTGGAACAACGTTTGACCAAATATATGTCGAGTATGTTCGTCTATTTGTAGTATATTAAGTCTATGGAGTGAACATAGTTTGCATTTCACAAAAAACATATACCTTTTATGTTTTAAAAATATATATATTATTTCCTTTACAATGATTGTTCCACGTAAGATCCATTCATTGCCAAACAATAGTTTATTTTATTAACCATAGTAGCATGCAGTCATTCCAGGTTACTTGTATCTTTCATGTGATTAAATTCATGTTTTATCCTGTCGTACATTACTGACACATTGTCGTAAGGTGTAGTATAAACAATACTCTTAACTAGAAGCCACAAATAAAGATCTGGAGATCTAGGTCACCTTAATAATGCACAGTGGAAACTCTTCTAGCTAAGCTTACAAGTTGTGTTCCAGAAATTGGAGATTTGTTTAATAATTTGTATTACCAATTAGCAATGGTAAAAAAAATTGGACGCGGAATGCAGTCTCTGATTATGACATTCAAATTATTAGAAAACTGTTAGCTTCATCAATGTGGATTTTTAAGTGTCCAAGTATGCCAATTATTTAACTTGAACAAATCTTTACAAGTGAAACAACTCTCATCAAAATACAAAAATATTAAGAGATCATTATTGAGAGCAAAGTTATAATTCTTAGACAATAAGATACATGAGAAAAACTATCCAATAACAAGATAAATTAACGGCACGGTGTACAAGCAGTAACAATAATGTACTGAAAGTTAATAAAATATAAAGTATGATAGAAATTTGTCAAAAATACAAACAAAACAAGTATGTATTCAGCTGCGAAAATGTGGATGATGCCAAAAAGCTGGCCTTGCCATCAGGAACAATAAACATATTTGAAAAAATAACATAAGCATAACCACATTATTGAAATAAATAAAAAATCACCCACGCCACTCAATTTGAATGTGACAAAATGATTGAAATGACTAAAAGCTAATCTAACACGAAGCAAAAGCCTTGTTTTAACATAAAGCTGTAACAGAGGTGAAATTGTTGCTTCTTCTTTCGTCCAAACTGATAAGAAGTTTTCATCTGTTCTAAGGATTATGGATGAAGTTGATCAGTGCATGTATATTTATTGAGTTGTTTTATGTAGTGTTTCTTTGGATTGTTATCACCTAAATTAAAATGTGTGTTTTAATTAATTTTGTAACATGCACATTTTATCTTCTAGTCAGAAAAAATATATTATACTTTCATCTAGACCTACTCTCAATTTAATAATAGGAAAAACCTCTAAATCGCAGAAAAAAAATTTTCATCATGCAGTGTATAAATTATATTGTTTAGTCTGATTTTGTCAGGATAACATCTTTTTTTCAAATGAAAAGGATATTTGGAATATGTTCGGTTACTGAAATTTAAATATTTAGCTAACACCATTAATGGACATCAAATTATAAAAAAAGATATTTAAACGCTGTAAATTTTGATAATCTACATATATATAAAATAATTTTGTCTTGTCAGCACAATTTAAAGGTTGATAACATTTTTAAAGGGTTAATTTATATTGTATGACACTCGATCCAAAAAGAACTATGCTTTTTGGAAGATTTTTTCATGTAATTACTATTTTCTTTGCTTTTAATTTAAGGATGAACATTAAAGGTTTCATTCACATTATCGAATTGCTCTGGGTTTGTACCGATATAATATTATTATTTAAATCAATAGTTCGTATTCGGTGAATAGTGAAATGTTTAAATGTAAAAATAAATTAGTTTTTTGTAATGATCTTATAAATTATTTCATTATTGAAATAAAAAAAATATTATCCATTATTTTCATCTTAGATTATGTAATAAAATTCTAGCCATACAAATTAACCAACACTTTCATAATCTATTTGGTATCCAACCAAGAGAAAAGTTTTTCGCTCAATCACTCAAATATAAATATTTCGTTTGGATGCTGAATTACAAATACTTTGGATGTCGCGACACAATTCTTTATTAAATCTAACTGATTTCCTAATATTTTGTTGCTGATCTTTTTTAGTTTGAAGTGTATTCGTCCCAAAACATATTGACAAATATTATATGTGGATCCATATGTGTAATAGATATGTTGAAAAAATTTCATTGTCCGAAAATTCAGGCTAATGCACAAAAGAAAGGTAAAAAACTATTTTTAATAATATTTTTCATCTGTAGACCTTTGCTAATCAATTGTAACAAAACATTAACATTTCTCTTCCTTATCAAATAATTAGAAACATAATAGGCGCTGTGTTAATAAACCTACCCAGCTAATTTAAAATAATTATTTTAAATAAAAGACATCACAATAGAATTTAGGATCACAGTTTTATTTCTTAATGGAAATCAGACTAGTACATATTTTTTTAAGAACTATTGTTTAATTTTCTTTCATATATTTATTTTCTTGTCCAAAGTTACGATGGCAGTTATGTTTAATGTCGATAAAGGCAGATTAGAAGAAACTAAATATTCTATATAAATTTTTATAAAATAGATACTGAATATTCAAGGACATGGAACTTCCCACAATGAAAGAAAAAACTTGTTAATTATGATTGTCTGGGATTCTTAATTATTTTTAACAAAATTATTTAGAAAATAGGAAATCAAAATGTTTAAAACAAAACCCTTTTTGTATTCCAAGCCACAACGCTATATTTTTCAAAAAATAAAAATGTTTAAAACAAAACCCTTTTTGTATTCCAAGCCACAACGCTATATTTTTCAAGAAATAAAAATGTTTAAAACAAAACACTTTTTGGTTATTCCAAGCTGCAAGACTATATATTTTTCCCATCCTAATGACGAGTACAAAATTAATTGTAATTGATTCTATTTCTATATATTGTATTCTGGTTTTAGGTTAATCGATAATATCAAATAGTTATAAATGGTAAAAGTAGATATAGAGAAGATTATTCAATTCAAGTTTTAATTTATATTGACACTAGCAATGCTGTGTCAATATAAATTAAGTAGCTGCTTCCTCCTTTCTGCTTTTTCGCAGTCACTAAACACCTCCACTCCCTTCATCAACCAACATTAGTCATCGGGATCAGGGGTATGTCGGTGGGAATACTAAGAAGATCAGTCAATAAATAAGCCGATCTCCCTCAACCTTGTACTGTTTAAGTACAAGGTAGAGTGAGGTCAGCTTATTTATTGACTGATCTTCTGAGTATTTCCACCAACATATCCCTTAGTATTTTTATTCAAAATAAATTGACTTTTCCAATTCAAAATAGGTATAGTTTAATGATAAGGGATTGTAGGAAATATGTTCTAAGTTTTGATAGTTTTAATCAAAAAATATCAACGTGTGTCTACAAAACAATCTTAACTGAATTTATATATTTTTATTTTTATTTACATTAAAAGAATAAATTATTTTGGTCCTTCAGAATTCTTAATAGATCTAAACCTTACTTAACTTATTACCTTACTTAAACCTAATCTTAAATATAATATATAATCTAAATCTTAAAATAAATCACTTTGGTCATTCAGAATTCTTAATAGATATAATAGAATCATTAATTCTGAAAAGAAAAAAAAGGTACTGAAATTTATCATGCTAATTTTGGGAGATACATGTCGAATTTCTTATGGTAATGTCGTCTCTTCCCGCATAGTCTATGGTAGAGGATGTATGTATAAACCTTAACTCTGTCATTGCAAGTCCTCTTTCCTAGATACGGTGATATTAATAATAGCAGCGACTATTTGTCCGGATTCCTCATCCAGCAATATCTAATTAATTAACCATGCGGTTCCACCAGGGCAAGAATATTTCAACAGATTATGGGCCCAGAAGCCTTAGCGTCGAAAGAGTGCAACACATGGATACGAACACATGGATTATCATATCATCAACATCAAAGGCAAGGTAAAATGTCTTCAAACAATTCATTAATATTAATCAAAAAATTAACAGGTCGCGATAATTATTCCATGTGGAGGTTTGCCGTAAAAACTTACCTTCAACATGAGGAATTATGAGATTGTGTTAAATGCAGTCAAACAGTTAATTTAAAAGATGATTTAAAGGCGAGAAAGAAAATTACTTTGCCGGTTCTACATATAGCTTTTTGTTCCATATTAAAAATGCACAGACTTCAAAGGAAGTCTGGAATATTCTAGCTTATGCCTTCGCCGATAAGTTGGTTTACTACGAGATCTATATACGACAACTCTTGTAGAACTCTTGTAGAATGTCAAAATATGAAAGACTACGTTAACAGAATAATGACTACATCGTACAAACTCCAAAATATACATTTTTCGGTTGAAGTAGAAAGGCTGGGGGCACTGTTCCTGTCAGGTTTACCAGAATCGTATAAGCCATTGATCATGGCAATGGAGAGCTCGGACACAAAAAAAGTAAGGTTTCAGTCAAAGTGAAAATTCTACAAGATGTCAGAATAAACGAAAATGATAACGAGGCATTTGCACTAAATAAAAACTTCAAAAAGTAAAGAAGGTACAGAAACAACCCTCATAAAGGACTGTGGTGTTTTCAGTGCAACAAATTCAGTTACAAAAGAGCCGAATGTAGAACCGAAAAAAGAGCACAAAATACGAGTCACGCCACAACTTTTACAGCTACGACCGATGATACTGAGGTATGGTACATAGATTTGAGCGCGTACATGCCATGTGCAAAGCAAGATTATCTTCTTAATGCGGGTACGCATAGTCTTCGTGGCTCGGCAACGGGGACAGCATCGCCTGTTACAACGATAAAAGTGGCGAATTACAAGCCACTTTTCAGTGAAGGGCTCCAGTCAGATGAGCCTTAATGTCCATAATGGTAAAAGGTCAGTACAACAAAATTATATTTAATAATGTATTATACGTGCTTGATTTACCAACAAATTTATTGTCGGTCAGTCAAGTCATTAAAAACGGTTGCCAAGTAGAATTCAATAGTAAGGTTTGCCACAACAGATAAAAACAAATGTACAGGTTGAATACATGTAGTAATGTACACATATTAGATACTGATAAATGTGATGTTTCTCTATGGCACCAGCATCTTTGACATCTAAATTGTAAAGACCTTGGAAAATTAGTAGAAAAAACTGGAGGCGTACAATTATTCGAGGAGGATAATGGGTAGAAAAGGAAAACTTACACGACATCCTCTCAGATGTAAAGTTCTAAAATCACAAAAATGCTAGACTTGGTGCACTCACATACTTATTTCAAATAATTTAAAAACCAAGTCAAAAATTAATCAAATAGTAAAATTATTTTCATACAAACAACAGGCTCGAATAGATAAATAGAGACTTTTCAAAATTCATGAAAAAGGCTTGAATTATACATCAGATAACCACGTGAAGAGAATGGAATACCCAAAATAATGAACCGATTACTAATAAAAAAATTGCAATGCCTACTGATCAAATCCCATCTTCGAAAACAGTATTGGGCTGAAGCAGTGAATACGGCTGCCTATCTCACCAACAGAAACCTGATACGAGCACTAAAATATAAAACTCCTGAGATAAGATGGTCAGGAAAGAAGCCAAATTTCAGTCATATATATGTCGAATATCTTATGGTAGTCATCTCCCAAAAGAAATGACAAAAAAAATGGGATCCAAGAGTAAGGAAGGTGGTGACCTTTGTGGGATATTGTAAAAATATAAAAGGGTACTGTTTTGTACTACCTAATTCAATAACAGTAATAAAGAGCAGAGAGGCAGTGTTCCTGAAACCTACTATCAAAAGTTATCGTGTTTCATTAAATCTGACGGATTCAAAGTGCAAGCTGAGCACATCTCGCACTTCGGAGGAATCGCCAAATATATCAGTAATGACAGACAGCTAAAGACCATGAATCAGACGGAGAGGACATGCGTCGGAAGGAGTCCTCGTCAAGTAGAAGCCTATATCTACAAAACCTCAACACAGTTCAACACCATTCAACATGACATTAAGGCCAAAAAACAAACCAACACAATCGGAAAACAGTTACTTCTTTAATGTTGAAGGTTTCTTTGACCACATGCCTGGTCCAGTCAGCGATAGAAGGCTGTAGCCTTGGCTGTAGCCCCATTTATTGTGTAACCTTAGTCAATTCAATCAAAAGATAGTGCATTTAAATATAAATAACCAAATTGCCATAAGTGAAATAAAAAACAGTGAGTTTCACAAAAGGTGCGAACATATAGTCATTAAGTACAAATTTTTAATTGAAAAACTACAAAAAAAACACCACAGAATTGAATTACCTAAGTACGATGAATTAATATGCAAACATGTTTACAAAATTTATATCAATGAAAGAAAAAATTGGAATGTTAGAGCAGTAATGTGTTAGCTAGCGTAATGTTAACTGTTTGCCAATCTAAAATGTATAAATGTATAGTTATTTATTCGAACTTTATTATAAATCAATACTAAACACATTAAACGCAAAACCAAAAATGCATCTATGTAAGAATAGAGCAAAAATTGTAAAGTAAAATTGTAAAATTTAAAATCCTCTATGTAAAACTAATACGTAGGTAATGTAAAATGGTAAAATGTAAAACGAAAAATGTAAAACTGAAAGCTTAGGTAATGTAAAAGGTAAAATTTTAAATTGTAAAGAATGAATTATAAAGTTCAAGCTTAGGTAAAGTTAATCGTTACTGTGTAAAATGTAAAGTTTAAAGTGAAGAAAAGTTAGTTACATATCCTTGTACTGTTGTAAGTGTAAAAATGTTAAATGTTTGCGTTTAGTTTAAACTTGGGTAACGTTATTTGCATATTCTTGCGTATTAAGGCAATTACGCTAAATAGACTTCAGTGGCATGTAAAAACACATGAATTGTGAAATAACAGTTAAAGAAAAATTAGAATTAATATAGATATACTTAGAATAAGACTCAAAATGTAACTAATATAGAAATTTCTATCTGTTAGGAAGGTTCTAATTAAGGGGGAGTGTTGAATATTTTTGCTTATGTTAATATCGTCTCTTCCCGCATAGTCTGTGGCAGAGGATATATAACCCGCAACTCCATCATTGCACTTCCCCTTTTCTATATACTGTTAATAGTAGTGGTCTATTATCTGGATTCCTCACCCAGGAATATCTCCTTAATCAACCATCCAGTTCCAGCGCAAGAATAATTCAACGATATATTCTAAAATTTTTAAATTGCGAATAATGATTCCGCAAAGTAAATATCATCCATATCAAATCTAGTAAAATATCAAATCACATGTTTGACATGCTAGTTTATAGTGAAATTTTTTAAAATTTCCTTTTTTGAATTGAGTCATTACATTTTTTGACATCTATAATGTTTTCATTTAATTACATTGCCCAATGCATACAGATTAAAATGGTAATCATTTCTATTTATGATAAACGTTTTCAGGAACATCTTGTCTTCTCTCCTTTCTGAAAAAGATTGAACTTACTTATATTCAAGTGTGAACACAATGTTTTGCCTACTAATGCATATATAATGAATATGCCACCAATTGATTCAAACTCATGAATGTCTAACAATGTAAATAATTGTTTTGTTCCCTCTGACTAACGGTTTAACATATGATCTTAACACTACAGTTCCAAATTGTAAACCCCAATATGTCAGGCAATTCCTGTACTTCTTCTGATCCGAACATGATAAAACCTTAAACACCTCATTGATAAAACCGTACCCTAAAGTTCATGCAAATATACCTCCAACTAACACCGATAATATTTTTCCTTCTTATAAACAAAACGTCACTAATGGTTTAACAAATAATTTTAAATCTATAGTTCTAACTTCTCATAGATTATTCCTGTACTTACTTCTTCTCATCGGAAAATGATCAACATCTCTTTGATAAATTGTTACCCTTACGAGCATACTCTCAACTAGACAATTTTTTTACTCCAGAGCAAAATATGACAAAAGAGTCAGTAACTCATTCTGATCTTATTATAATTCAAACATATGTACTACAAAGTGACATAGATGATTCTTTGTTCTTTAAGACAGAATGTGATCTATTCACCATTGATGAATAGATCACATTCTAGTTAGCGAGATAGATCACATTCAGTTATTAAGGTGAATAAAATAATAATTACAATTACGTTTCTCCAACATGCCCAAAATATGTCAAGGAGAATATTTACCATATCCAGAATGCTTCTGCTCTTATTCCAGGAAATAACTCTGGAAACATAAAAAATCACCATGTGCGAGTAGAGCTTGTACACTGAGGGTTCTGTACCCAGAACATTATGAATTGCAGTGATATAATTCACACATTTCATATATAATTCACAATATTCTATCACAATGTTTACTTATCAACATTATTATGATCTGGAAATTAACAAATCAGAAAATAATTTGAAGTTTTATTTTTTTCTCAAAAACTATAAATGTAAACTTTTATGAGCCGAATTATTTTAGATTTCTTGGCTTGCAAACTTTAGAGATAAAAGGGTAAGGTTTTTTTACATATTTTTGACCATAGATCAAAAATTTACGTAGCTGGAAATTAAAAGAGAAATAGGCTTGAAATGTTTAAACAAAGCTCTTTCATATGGGTATCCTATTTGACCTTGTAGCTTCATTTATAAATTTCATATCAGACTCCATTTTGAGTAATATTTTCACTAACATAAAGTAATTCCAAAATTATTTACACATGACATAAATGCAGACAAGGAAATTTACCCTAGTTAGTAGCAATAGTAGCTACTATGAAAAATAGCCGTGACATACAGACCATATACATTGATGTCTAACCTAAGAGTTTCATTTTCATATTTTACGTACGGAACACTAAAAATGTGACCTAAATGCTTTAACTTCAAATGTTAAGTTGTTTCTTAAAATTTACTGCTGTGAAATATAAAGCTTGCAAGTAGAAATTTTATTACAATGAGAGTTAATAAAACTTCTTTAGAAGTAAAGAACGATAGCTTAATATGTCTTTTGAAGTTTAATATTTACGAATCCATAGACAAAATCATTTTATTAATATAATTCCAAAGAAAATGCTTTGAGAGTTCCTGTATTTTCCTTCAAATTTTTTAATAGAAATGCAAAAGTTTCAACTCTCCATTTGAAACTTACAGGACGTCTTGACCATCTCAGCTACCGAACAAAAAGAAAGATTTACATTACCGACTATTGCCATGCTACTTCTATTAAGGAATGTTGTAACATTTCCTTAATAGAGATTTTAAAATTGAAGATTGCTGTTAAGATAGCATAAGATAAACAGATTTAAAATCCATTTAATTGACACCTATTGGAAATTAGATGTTTCCAGTTAAGCAGCAGATGATCTAACATTAAAAATTAGAGTGATATTCTATTATTTTTATAGCAAATGACTAACAACTTCCCTGCCCTATAAGTCACATATGACTCACAAGAGCATTTTGGAATAAGTCCATGAGACACAGGACTCATTTTTTTATACAGGTTTGAATGTGTTTTATCTTCGGAATGTGACGAAACATCTTTTTAAATGCTATGCGAATATATGGCGAAAAACCTAACCTCTAAAGTGAAAAAAATTCATGATTTTTTAGTATGAATGAAAATTGTGTTCTAGTTAGTAGAGAAATTGTAATAAAGTATAATTATTGGAAATAATGTTTCATCCATGAAAAAATGTAGATTATAACATAAAAATCGAATTCAGTTAAACATGTTTTTCATTATAAAGTCTTACTTTCAGTGTGCACTTGTTTCGCTTTCCTCGCTAAATGCCCTCATTTCTTCAGATTCACCTAACATATACTAGATCTCTTTCGCATCAGTTTATTTTCCCTTCGTGGGATTTCTTGTAGACAATGCCCGGAACTGCTTGAAGAAACAATGGAAATCAAAGATTAAATACTGTTGATGAACAACAGTATTTAATTTGCCACCTCCAAATTGAAAAAAAATGTCGGTCCAAAAAAATGTCAGGCTAGCTGTTCTTGGACTTGCAAAATCGTCAATTTGGAACCCTCTGTCAATTCACTGTAAATGCACCTTGCATTGATTATAGCGATTTGAAATAGTAAATCCACTGCAATTTTTTATACCGCATTAGACTTTTACGTAACGGGGAATGGAATGATGAAAGTTGGTCTGAAATATCGATTCTTTTTTTGGCATCCGTTTTCATAACTTTGTAGTCACTTTTGATATATTATCTCCACGGCATGTACAGATCACGAGAATGTCACATTTATCACTCCATTTCAATAGTTAAACAGTTGTCCTTCTGTCCAACAATTTAGTTTCCTTTCCTTAGCTATGCCTTTATAACTTCTAGCAAATGCCTTTTGTTTGTGCATAAAGTGCAAAAAGATCAGTTCGACGTCGAGCTATGTACCAAGCTAATGTAATAATTGTCTGCTATAATAATGCGACTTACATGCAAAAGCGGTTAAATGATGTTATTCTACCTTTCTTTGCATTCCTCTAAATATATCCATGAGTTTATTTTTATTTCATAGTGGTTTGCCTTCACTAGGTTATAAGTTTTTATTATTAACTTTCCATAAAATTTTACCATAAATAAAATTCATGGAAAGTTGATAATAAAACTAATATATAGAGAATATACAAATTGTCCACCACTTTATTTACAAATGGATAAATTTTATGGGTTTTTTGCTCACCAATTACATCTATAGTAGTAAAACTGTTATATAATGTGTTTATTCTATGCATAATTTATAGTATGCTATGGTATATGGGATGTAAAGTATATCCAATGGATATAGTAAAGCACACCTAATTTCCAATACTGTTCGATCAATGGTTTAGGACTTACAACCATATACGTGAGACCAGAAATTTTTCATTTCTTCTCTACCGACACTCTTCCTCCATCTAGTCGTTAGACTATATTCTGCCTTTTGTATGTTTTTCAACATCTGTGCATAATTATTAGTATGAATAATATTTTTTTCAAGCTATCTTTGCCATCGTTTTCTGTTAACTCCAAATAAATAGCCATAAAACATTTTTTGTCGTAAATAAATATCATTTACATCCACTCAATTTGCCTGTCAATCAATTGATAGTTTTTAGTTATTATTTTTATATATGAGTCATTGAATGTGAATAAAACAAAATCAGCAGTCTATATTCAAGACTGCTGATTTTGTTTTATTCACATGTGAGCATAAAGTAAAAAAATTAATCAAAACTCCTTTTTTATTTTTTTATATATAATTTTTTTCACAGAAGTGAATGTTATTAAGCACACCAGGAAGTGAATGGACATGGAGTCTCTGCAAAGTGCCTAGTACGGGAAATAGGACCAAAAAAAACCTGTCAAGCACAAGTAGAACCCACAGATGGGGGATCCGTACACATTTCGGCACTTATGAACATTTAAGCATATATATTATTTCTATTAAACTATTTTTATTAAAAAACAACTAAAAGGAAAAAAAAATTTTGAGACCCCTTTTCAAACAACAGTATGAATGGAATTTTAAAAACTTTTCAAGTATTTTCTTTGCTCTACCTAGAATTTTCAAATAAATATTTTTGAGTTTTAGCTATTGTGATATGTGTAGTTTCTATGTAACCTTATAAGGGCTTTATTATCCTTTAAAGATATCAAAAATTAGCTGTGAAAAAAGCATGACAAAAATGGGAAAGGAGCAAAATTTTATAAATTTTACTAATAAAATTAGTAATGTTCTCTAGATTACTAATTTTCAACATTGATGATGATGATTTACTAGAAACTAATTTAAAGCGGAGCTTCAGAGGATTTTTTGTAGTTTACTAATTAATAGAATAACATTTTATTCTGTAATTAGTGTAAAATTACCATTTGCCGTTTATAAGTCATAGTTTTTGTGTTTTCGTTATCTTAAATTTCGTACCTCATCTGATGTATTGGCCTTATCTGTGTCTCGTGTGTAAAATTAATAAACTGTTGTTCGAAAATGAATGAATCCTAAAAAAGGCAATAATTTTATTTTTTTGAAGTAGTGTATATTTTTTCAAAGTTAACCATATCAAACAGCAGATAATTTTTTTTTAAGATACAAGGTATCATTAAACAATGTAAGAGAATGTGGGAGAGTAGGTACAAGATATTGAAGATAGGCATGAGCAAATCAATCGAATTTCATGATTGCAATCATTCATGAACAATATCATAAGTGATCGAGTCCTTGTGACCCGTTCATTTGAATGAATGGAACGCAAACTGTACAGTTCGTATTATGGACGTCGATCATACTGCCGCCATGCCGCGATTGGTCATCAGTCATCATTCATTTACAAGTCGATGAATGTTTATTTTTTATAAACTGCGGCGTGTGCCCGCTTTCAAGCCATAAATGTTTATTGTTCCGTGAAATAGCAATAATCTATTTGTTATTATTGAGATGATGATGATTTGATGGTGTCATTTCTTTTTAAAGAGAATGTTTAAAATATGTCAACAATTTTTACCATTTTAAATATACATAAACGCATTTAAGATGTTTTTGGATTGGTCATTGTTCTCTCAGTGATTATCAGCTTACGTAACTTACGCGTCTATGTGAATTGTGAATTATGACTACTTTTTAATTAAAGAGAAACTTGAAAACTAAAAATATTGCTGGCGGTTTTTATAATAATTGCGATGGGATCATTTAATTTTTTTTTCCTTCTGTTCATTTTTGATTTACATATATTTTGGCATCCGATAACTTTCCTTATCTATATTTACTGTTATAAAATGTTAAATTTACTGAAGAAATGAAGTGTTCTGTAGAGACATTTCAATTTCAATTATGATATGGCAAAAGTGATTATGATATGGCAAATACACAACATAACAACATAATACATTATACCGAAATTGTATTCTAGCAACAAAGGAAAAGTAAATAATAAGTTGTTACAATCCGGTTGTTTAACAACAAATGGTTGGACTTCGGTTAGCAATCCAAGCTATATAACCATAACAACTCATTTCATTGACATGAATATGATAATCATAATCAGATTAAAATCACTCAGTAACTTTCACTAATAAACACTTCATGTAATTGGAAAATATTACAAGTTAAATTAATTAAGTGAATGCGATTATTCCAATAAATTAATTACTGTAAACTATTTACATATTAAACAACAGTTTCTATATACAGACGGATACACCATTATAATATATACACAGTCTACAGTACAGCACTCCTACATTACAAAGAATAAATATGTATATAAGTTATCTTAATAAATATTATGTATATATGGGCAGCTCTTCTACGTTATGAAGAAAGAATATGTATATAAGTTATATGAATAAAAATTATGTATATATGTACAGCACTCCTATGTTATGAAGAAAGAATATGTATATAAGTTATCTTAATAATAATTATCTATATACATACAGCACTCCTACGTTATGAAGAAAGAATATGTATATAAGTTATCTTAATAAAAATTATCTATATACGTACAGCACTCCTACGTTATGAAGAAAGAATATGTATATAAGTTATCTTAATAAAAATTATGTATATATTAGTTTAATTATTCAAAGAACGTATTCGTTTCCAAACCGTTGCACCTGCTAACAGTAAATAGTTTGTAATACCTGTTTAATATTTATTTACATAGATTATCCAATTTATCGAAATAAATGCGGCCGCCTTGCAGCTGGCGCAATACGAGTATGGCCGTCTAACGAAATGTTAAAAATATAAATCATCAATCGCGACGGTGCGTACTTAGATAGTGTTTAACACAATCGTGATGTCTTGGCGTTTATATTATTATAGTGGTAATCCCAAAATAATTTATCATGCCAAAATTTGATGAGAAATTTACAATGATACATCACCCAATGATTGCTTTCTGGATAGTGATATTTTTACTCAACACTATTATTGATTACAGGTACCTAACAAATATTGACTCTGAGAGAATAATATACGTTCATCGCACCTTGAGCCTGTAGCAGACTTGCAGTTCTCGCATTCACTGTGATAGTCATCCTGGTCATCGTGCAGTGGTGGTGGCTCGCACGCATAGCTGCATCCACATGATGGCTGCATTCATATAGATCATCCTTTATGTCACAATATACAAATGAATAAGAGAGAAAAAGATTTTATAATAAAAACAGTGTTCATATTACTTTTCTCTTCGAAATGATTTAAATATGGAATATGAAAGTAATCAATTATTTTAATTTTTTTTGTACTTAATCGAACTTTATTTTTACAATGCTTGATATAATTGACATTGAAAAATTAAAGCAATAATATTACCCAAGTAAATGGGTGTGAAAAGAAACAACATTGGTCTCAGTGACTATCTGCACTAATATAATAAAGAAGCAAAGTTTATAAGATTGTTCAAGGTAATTTGAAAAAGAACTCAATCTATTTAAAAAATTCTTTTACTGACGATCAAGTGATTCTCTCAATTCTAACGTAGACTACATTTAATTTGGTTTATACCATGGGGTTACTGAAAACAGGGTTGAAATGTTGCAGGTTGGAGAAATATACATACATTTTACAAGAAGATGTCTGGACTATGCAGCAGGGTAAATTAAAGTTTGCATAGAGGCTTAAAAGAAAAAATAAAATGCTTAATATTAATTTCAATTTATGAATAGTTTTAACACCCAGCCTCCTAGTCCCCCCTAGTCCCATTCACAAACTCAACCCACTTGTAATATGCACGCTGTAGGCTGCTGCCATCATTAGCCGTGATTGTGACTGCCGAGAGTAGTGATGGAGCAGCAAATTTTGCCAAAATACACTTATTTCATATATCCCGATGATCCCAACTGATATATCATTTGGTTTTCAGCAGTTGCAATTTCTGATGAAAGTATCATTTGCTCTCACAACAAATAACTCTCACACTATATGTTGAATGGAATAAAGTGAGGAATCTACAAAACCAGTTCATTTTACTCCCACAAAATAATAAAGCTATAAATAAAGTTTATAGAGAAGCTCTTACTACTTAAAAAGATATATTAAAAAATAAATATAGATAAGTGAATGGATATATATGTGGAATGTATGTTACCGAATATAACAAATTTCAAAGAAAAAAATATAGTAGAAAGGCAAGGTATAAAAAACCCATTACCAAAATCCATATGAATGAAGTTGCGGGCAAAAGTTAGTATTAAATACATATAACAGTTCTAAAATCACCAAAAAAGTGACTGTGCAACTCACATACGAATGAAATTTTCTACAACATTCCAATATTGAATATCACTTGAAAGAATAGATATAAAAATAAAATAGAGTCCAATGAAAGCAAATGTATAAAAGACATAGTTGTAATTATGAACATTGGGCCACTATAATCATTGGTAAGAGAGTAAGTTGGAAGTGTGATTGAAATAGCATAACTTTAGACCTATAAACGTTGGAACTTTTCAAATGTGACAGCATTAAGTGTTTTGTCATATTTATGTATGTTATGTTTGCCAATTCACTTTTGTTTTCTAGACAATTTCAATTAAATAAAACATAAATATAGTGAAAATTTTAAAAAAATATTGCACGTTACTAACAAAATGTTATTCCTAGACAAAATATTGTCTTATATTTGAAGATGGCATTTTGATAATTATTTCAATAAAACATAAATATAGTGAAAATTTAATATAAAATATTGCATGTTGCTAACAAAATGTTATTCCTAGACAATATATTGTCTTATATTTGAAGATGGCATTTTGATAATTATTTCAATAAAACATAAATATAGTGAAAATTTAATATAAAATATTGCATGTTACTAACAAAATGTTATTCCTAGACAATATATTGTCTTATATTTGAAGATGGCATTTTGATAATTATTCCAATAAAACAATGAACTAACAATAATAATCACATGGTATGTATTGTAAATTTCTATCAAAAGACAGCTCGGTAAAGATAAGATGTTCCTTCAGAGGACCACTTTTGGAGTGCTGGTTAGATGTCTACTTAATATAACGTTATTGATTGCTGAGAAATGTATTAAACAACAGGTTGACTAAAAAAGTGCAGTAATGTAAAACCAATATGCAATTGAATAGTTCTACAACTTATCTGTTAAATTCAGTTTAATACATAAAATAGCATTCATACGAGGGGAGGTCAAAAAGTAAGTTGCAAGTTAAATAAATATAAGATTTTGAAATTAATTTTTTGAAACCATTAAAAAAATATTTTTGTCTTTGCCCTGAAAATTAAGCTGAAATTGCCTCCTTCACCTCACTGTCATCCTTAAATTTTCTTCCTCTGAACTCTTTTTTTCAGGTTTGGGAACAAATAAAAAATGCTTGAAGGGTGATTTCTTCTGATAACTATAGTGAATGGGGCTATAAGTATCAGCGATTCGAAGCCAACTTTGTGAACAGCATCTATCACAACTTTGCCTTTGTGACTGAATTTAGTCATGCAAAGATGGTTGTGTAGAATTCTCAAAATTCTTGTATTTGTACACCAACTAGTGCAGAAAGTTTTTTCTTCTTCTGGCGAGCATCTTCCAATACAAATTTGTCGACTTTTTCGACAGTATCAGACGTGGTGGTTTCAATCGTCTGTCCTGGGTGGGAGTCATCTTCAATCAAGTCTCAAACTTGTTTAAATAGACCATGCAACTTGTAAACCATGGTTACATAAGGAACTTGACATTTGACTTATATACCTCTAATGAGTTCCCAATTTGCGGGGTACGTAAGAAAGAATGTATTCTCCCTCGCTATCCCTTCATTCCGTGGACTTCTGGACTTCCCATCGTAAGAACAGAGTGTGGGATCATCACATTAGATTTGTTATGAAGTAAAAAATTGGCCAAGTGTGTCAAAAAATAAACTATGATTATTTAGTTACATAACTAAGCACAATCATTCATATTTATACACTCTCATCGTATATCTCTGTTTATCTTCATAGTATTATTGTGTACTCTTTTGGAACAGATGCATTCCTACTATTTCTCAATTAGCTGAGCACATGTCACATATTAAATTGTAATATTTCCTTTCAGTACTTAAATAATCAAATTTCAGTCAATGAAATTATTTAATAACTCAACAAGCCATATACAATTCTGTATTTAAATTTCAACCTTGATAAAATGGACTAACTAAAATAGTCCGATAATTTGACAGCAACATTAAAAATACAACTCAAAAATATAATGCAGAAAATTAAATATGATCTATTCACATTTTAATACATGATGAAAAATATCTTGATACTTGTAACGTAAATATTCTCATCATTGAACTGAAGCAAATATTCTCAGCAAATGACCCTTTACTAAAAACTCAATGCACCACTGGGCTCAAGAAAAATATTATATGTTTGTGTGATAAACTTCTGAAGAACTATTATGAATTACAAATGACAAAGTTATAGTATGGGGGAAATCATTACTTGTGAATAAATTAATTTTCAGACCAAAATACTCAACTACTACAATTTTTTCTTACTACAATTTTGTTTCAAAAACAGCAAAATATTTTTGGCACCCCTGACCTATGCCTGTATCGACTATCTATGATACGGTCCAAGTATTTCTCATAATTCTTTTCCCTGCCTCTACATAATAAATATTTTATCTCATATATTGATATATGATAGTTAGCTAAGACAAATGTAGCGTTACCTTATCTACTGTAAGCGGCAGGGTAGTACTGGCCTCGTCAGCTTGCAATTTTCCAAACAGCATCATCAGTTTGCCAAGTGTCTTCTCAGACGGTCGGCGTGTTTCCTCAGTCTCTCGTGTGGGCCCGCCACTTTCGGCCATTTCATCCTCTGTTGCACTCGATGTTCGAGGAATTGTGCGATGACTTCATAGCAATTTCAAACACATCACTTACAATTTACTTACAGATGGATGAGATAGTTTATAAAATGGTAACAATTTTCATATTGCATATTAGATTGCATCCCATTAAACAATTTCTAATAGATTTAAATAAAAAACTGAAATTATGAATATTTTTAATTATTAGGAAATTAGATAATCTAACCCAAACTTGGATTTATTTAAAATGAAGATAAAATATACAATTCAATTACACTCCATATACTTTCTTGAGAAATGCAATCTATTTGAGAAAAACGTTGACAGAAATTATAGGAATTATATTATTATTTACCGCAAATGTTAGTTGGGTGTCTAAGCTTTTAAACAATAAAGTTCCATTAAAATTTTGTAGTTATTATATGAGGAAAAGACAAGCAAGGACATCTTGAACCTTAGTCAGTTTTTTAAATCTAACAATTTTACTTATTAAATAGAATTCAAACCATTCTCACATAAGCTACTACAGCTATGACAATGGAAATATTTATATGTATAATATTATATATTATAATATATGATAACTATTTAAATATTATTTCCATTAATGGCATAGCCAATGATTACCAATATACAATAAATTTTAGTAAGCCTTCTTAAAGAAAAAAATGTACATAGCATAATATTTACCCTGTGCTCGCAGTACTATGCGTTATGTTGGAGTAGAGGGCTGGGTAGCCAGGTGGCATGGTTCGAGATGGGATGTCTGCAGAATTTGCTGTATCCTCATGACTTGTTGCTATAGTGCCCAGTGAATTTGTGATTTTCATACTTCCTGCATAGTTATTATTACCTGCTTGTAATAATAAATAAATTATGTATCTTACCAGATCACTATTCAACACTTGCAATAGACATGAATTTCAACATTATTCAGAAATATTTTTGAATAATTCTGAATTATCAAGGAGATCTATTGTGATTGTTATTTTTTAAAAAAGTTTTTCCTTAATATTGCAAAAACACTTTTTGATTTTCCAGCAAAAGTTAAAATTAAAAAATAAAAAGAAATAGAAATAGATCTCTTACCTCCTGTTGTTAAAATAGAATGATGGGTTCGTAAAGTGAGATTACTATTATCATCTAGAATCTTGGCTGTCATTTGTTGTTCTGTATTATTGATGTTACGATGCGAGGGTGGCTGAGGTGCAGAATGAACAGGGTGGTGAGTATAAATTGCACTGGAGCCCGGTAAGTGCTGACGTTCAATACGGCTTCCACGCTCTTCTGAGCGCATAAGACTCTCCAAATTACTCGTGTGGTTTACAGAGAAGCTTCGATGAAAACTCGCACCGTGATCCATGAGAGCTCTAAATGTAAAGATTAAAAATATTTATTATTCGACCTTATAATGACCATATTGTAAAACTTAATTCGAAAAGCAATTTGCGAAATGGTGTCATTTAAAAGTTATAAGGAAAAATATCTACAAAAAAAGTTGCAATTAACAATGAAGCTAAAAGAGCAAAGATTTTCGTAAATTAAGATATTCAAACAGCTTCTAGGAGAACACAAAATATTAAACAGACAGGAAACATTTGTAATAAAAAAAGATTCAAAAGTACCAATATAGTTAAGGGGTTTTCAGTCTTCTAAAATTGAATGATCCAAAGGATTTTAAGATCCATATATGGTTCTAACTGCAATTACTCTTATACTTGTTATAAGGGGCATTTCACATGAAGCGGACATTAAAACAAAGAGATAGTTTTCCAAATTTGTTTCTATTTATATATGTTAGACTTTTACAAGTCCTCGATATAAATATAGCGTAAGGCCGAGTTGCCAACGTACGGGTTTTTTGAAGGTTTGGCAGCAAGTTAGATATTCAAGTTCCATTATTCGGTTTAAGAAACTTGCATAAAAATAATTGATATGATTTCTGTGGAAAATTGTTTGCTCTCTTTGGTCATGGTATTGAGTTTGAAATTTGAATTTTTTTCATATAAAAAACCAGAAGTCAATATTTTAAATCAACTTTGACAAACTTGGAGCATTCTAATTTTTTTTATATAACTCAAAAAATAGCTCAAATTACATAGACAATAAGGGCAAAGTATTATAATGGGATCTACATTCATTTGAGAAATGGAACAATCAATCAGTACCAAGTTAGCAAGGTCATACTGCATGAAAACATCAAATAAAATATACTGTTTATATCTGTACTGTTGCTAAAATTTCACTTAAATATTTGAGAACTGTTGATAATTTTTGAATCTTCGAAGAAGCTATCTCCTTATATCATAATTTAAAAAAAACTGAAATAAACTATATTATGTAAACAACATGAAATATTATACTGCCTTCAAAAAATTCTTCATTAATATTTTCATGACAGAATATGTTCTCGCAATATGTGAACCGCAGCCAAATCTTAAGAAGCTCGTATGTCTGTAGCTAGGCTTCATACGAGACTATAATTAATCACACATTTATATTCAAGAAAAAATACCTAAATAGGGACGAATTAAGAAAACTGTCCATTTTTTGGTTGTCCTTTTGTTGCTGTAGTGTGGCTGGTCACAGTTCAAAAACCAAAAAGCATATAAGGTAGCCAAACGTGTAATCCGCATGTAGTGTTTCATGATCCGGAATCTGCACAGCCACTACCCCTTATTCAAAATCAGTGTCGAGAAGTGATGCGGAAGGTCCTAACTTTGAACCTGATCTTGAGCCGAAGTTATTTTCCCAGACAGAATTAAACGACTTAACGAGAGACCTAAATCTGCCTAAAGATGCAGCTGAGCTCCTTGGTTTAAGTTTGCAAGAAAGAAACATGCTTGCTCCTGGTACCTTATTCTCATGGTACCGTAACAGAGAAAGAGATTTTATTCCGTTTTTTGCTGAGGACGAAGATTTAGTTTATTGCAAGAACATTCCTGGTTTGGTGAACATGTTTGACGTTGACTATGATGCAAATGCATGGAGATTGTTCATAGATTCTTCAAAAAGAAGTTTGAAAGGAGTTCTTCTCCATAATTGTAACCATTATGCTTTGTTGCCTTTGGCACATTCTGTACATTAAAAAGAATGCTACGAAAATTTGCAGAATGTTTTGACTAAAATAAACTACGAACAGCACGGGTGGGTCGTGTATGGAGATTTGAAAGTTATAAATATGCTACTTGGGCAACAAGGTGATTATATCAAGTACCCATCCTTCCTCTGCGAATGAAACAGTCCGAATAGAGGACAATATTGGACTTGAAAAGAATGGCCTTCTAGACCTAAACTAATACCTGGGACTAAAAATGTAATTCGAGATAATTTGGTTCTTCGAGAAAAAGTGTTACTGCCTCTTTTGCATATTTTTTTTTTTCCCTTTTAATATCTGCGATCGGCCGTAGGCCATAATCAGATGTGATCTATTTGTCAGGATTTATTGGAGTTGCTCCAGCGAGTTCCACCAATCACTATTGTCTAGACTCTAAGTCTAGTATTTGCCATCTTTTTAGGCGAGTTATGCTTGCAGGATTCAAGAGGTCTCTGGCTAGCTCATTCTTGTGTTCCTTTAGTCTATTTTTATATTTTTTGCTGTGCTCGGTTACTTCCTCCTTCACTGTTGACATCTTCAAATGTTCATGGATTTTCGTATTTCTTACGAACCAGGGTGAGCTGGATATGGTTCTAAGCGCAATGTTTTGGAATCTTTGAAGGATTTCGATATTTGAGTTACTTGAGGAGCCCCAGAGTTCAATGCCATATGTCCATATAGGCTTTATTATAGATTTATACACAAGTAATTTGTTGTGTAGTGATAACGGGGATTGTCGTCCAATTAACCAGGACAGTCCCTGAAATTGAATGGTGGCCTCCTTCCTCTTCATTTTTATGTGGTTAGCCCAAGTGAGACGTCGGTCCAGGTGCAGACCAAGATATCTTACACTATTGTCTGTAGGTAGTGGTTTGTTGTCCATGCACACTGGTGGACAGTCTCCCTTACGCAGAGTAAACGTGATCTGTATCGATTTCGCAACACTTGGTTTGATTCTCCATCTCTGCAGCCATGAGTCTATCTTGTTCAGTTGCACCTGCAGTTTTTGAGAAGCCTTATCAGGGTCAGTGTCACTCGCCAGGCATGCAGTATCATCGGCATAGGTTGCAGTTATCACCTCCTCAGTACCGGGTAAGTCCGCTGTGAAAATGGAGTACAGGGTCGGTCCTAGCACTGATCCTTGCGGTACTGAGGCTTTCATTTCATAAAGATTTGAAAGTTCTTCCTCAAATTTGACTTGGAATCTCCGTTGGTCTAGGTAAGACCTGAGGATCATGTAAAATGAGTTAGGCAAGAAGGTTTTTAGTTTGAATAAGAGCCCCTTGTGCCAGACTCTATCGAAAGCCTGTTGGATGTTTAAGAATACTGCAGAGGAATATTCTTTTTTCTCTAGACTTTGTCTGATTTTATGTACAACGCGATGCACCTGCTCCACTGTGGCATGCTTCTCCCGAAATCCAAATTGGTGATCTGGTATTATATTATTTTCTTCCAATACTGGTTTGAGTCTGCTGAGAAATATTTTCTCGAACACCTTCGATATTACAGGCAGAAGGCTTATAGGTCTATACGAGCCTGGTTCAGTAGGTGGCTTTCCTGGTTTTCCAGTCATACATATTACTGATACTTTCAACAGTTTTGGGTAATACTGAATTCTGAATATTGCATTAAGTATCATTGTCAGTAGAACTATCATCTTTCTTGGTAGATGTTTAAGAATTTCACCAGTTATGAGGTCGAATCCAGGAGCCTTGTTGTTCTCCAAGTTACGTATGGTCCTAATTATTTCTTTTGCATATAAAATTGGGCACGATAAAATAGTTTGTTAAGGCCATGGACAAAGAAGGAGAAGGTTTCAAGTACCTAAAAAAACATTTACGCATCATTATCAGATGTCAAATTGAAAGAAGGTATTTTTGTCGGCGCCGACATAAGAAAATTGATGAAGGACACAGAATTTGGTAGAAAACTCAGTGAAACCGAGTTACAAGCATGGACTTCTGTTAAGGAAGTGGTTAAGAACTTTCTAGGGAACAACAAGAGTCCTGATTATAAAGAAATTGTGGCTAAAATGCAAACATTGACCACTTTGCGGAGAATCTAGGAGCTGTTAGTGGCGAGCAAGGTGAAAGATTTCATCAAAACTTGAAAGAAGTAGAACGTAGATATCAAGGAAAGTGGAATAGAAGCACGTCGACGGGCTACTGTTGGTTGCTGAAGCGAGACAATCCGAACAACGATTTTAAGAAAAAGTCTCTGAACAGAAGCTTTGAGGAGAAAAGGGCAAGATACCACTGAGATTATTGTTATGTAAATATGTTAAGAGATATATCGCCTGTGTACACGAAAGTGTCTTTTTTATCTATTTTTCATAGTCCCTTTTCTGAAAAATTTAAACGTGTTGGAGAAAAACTGATATGCATATTTATAATTAGCACCCCAAAATACCCCCCAAAATCATCAAAACTTAGAGAGGAAAAAAAGGTCAAATTTGCAGGCCCTATTAATATCTGAGTTGTTAGGAAAGTAATTTTGTTTTTTCTCACAAGTTATTGTTAGTCATATATTTGAACAGCTAACTTTGTTCTAAACCTCTAATGTTATCGTAAATTTTGACAGTTGACATTTCAAACTACATTTATAAAAAAAAATTTCTTATTATTTTTTTATATCATATCAAAAGAAGAAAATGAAAAAGAAAATTTTAGTCATATTTTGCTTTTTGAAAAAGTAAGAATGCTGTTCAAGCAAAAAATATTACTTAGAGTGTATGACAATTAACAGAATGCTTGGTAAACTTTTGTCGATGCTATTTCCGGGGTAAAAATGAACATATTCTGGAAGATTAGTTAAACCATATGAAGATTAAATAAAGAAATCAGTATGAAATTAAATTTATAGAATTCAATCATCCATAGCATTTTTGAAATTACTTTGTTTCGTTTTCAATCTGAATATTTAAATGTCACATGTTAGGATTAAAAGAGATATGATTTGTTACATTGACCCCTGTAATTTGCTACTCAGATGTGAGGAAAATGAATAGATTTAGAGAATGAATCATAACTGGTGTTAAAAAGTGGATTGTGTACAACAATGTTGAACACAGATCATGAAGCAGATGTGATAAACTGACTCAAAATACATTGAAACCTAAGATTCATAAAAAAATGTTCATGCTCTCATTACTTCATATCAATAAGTATAAATTAAATTATTATTAATAATAAATTAACTACAGACCAAATGGTTTAGATTATTTTAAAATTTTAGCTTATTTTGAAATGAATTTACTACAGATCAATTAAGTGGTATAGCTTATATGAAAATTTCAAATATTGTCAAACAACTTGAATGCCCGTATTCACAGATTGAACTAATGCGTAGTGTTACTTCTTGCAGTGTGTAGTAGCTAGTAAACATATTTCTGAGGGCCATCAAAAAATAGCTATTCATGAACGACATTTTTTTCCGAATTGGTTAAGCTAATGCACTCCTCAGTTTGTTCCTTACACATAATTGGTCAATTAATATAGGCAACTATTGTAATTAACTTCGCTCACAAGCCAAACGTCAATTGGCAATCAAATTGGGCATTGGTCAATGTTCAAAAGATTATCGTTTGAATTGTATTTTTTTCAGTTTAATACATAACTTTATATATTATTATGGACTAGCGTGACCCGTGCGAAGTCTTCGCATTATTTATTCCATTATGAAGCTCAGATGACAGATCAAACAAATATTTTACTAAAATTGACATATAGAGGCGCAAGTATCAAAAGCATTGAGCTAAAGCGCCACTTTATTTATACGTGAGTGGATTTGAAATTAAACAAAAATTTTACCGACCGTCAATCATATTGACGTTGAGCCGTTAGATGGCAGCATTGCTGTTTTGTGTATATAATTTTAATAATTGATTAATTTGCAAAAACAATAGCAATAATAAATTTTTTAGTTGTGGATTCCGGTAGAGCAAGAAATTATCTATAAAATGATATATAATTTATGTGGATTAGTTGTGAGGTTTTTTCTAAAAAGGGAGAGTAACATCTTAACCTTAGCGTATTAATATATACTAGCGTGACCGTGCGAAGTCTTCGCATTATTTATTCCATTATGAAGCTCAGATGACAGATCAAACAAATATTTTACTAAAATTGACATATAGAGGCGCAAGTATCAAAAGCATTGAGCTAAAGCGCCACTTTATTTATACGTGAGTGGATTTGAAATTAAACAAAAATTTTACCGACCGTCAATCATATTGACGTTGAGCCGTTAGATGGCAGCATTGCTGTTTTGTGTATATAATTTTCATAATTAATTAATTTGCAAAAACAATAGCAATAATAAATTTTTTAGTTGTGGATGCCGGTAGAGCTAGCAATTATCTATAAAATGATATATAATTTATGTGGATTAGTTGTGAGGTTTTTTCTAAAAAGGGAGAGTACCATCTTAACCTTAGCGAATTAATATATATGATGATGATGATGATATTTATATTAATGAAGCTGATTTGTATAAATATCAATATACAAATGAGGTTCCTGCTATTAGCAGGTTTCGATAGTCATTCGTCACAATTTGACTATAGACCATTTATAGTAGTATTTTAAGAAATGTATCTTTGTAAAATCAATATTGTTTTCTAAACTTGACATCAAAATATTTCTAGAGAGTCATCAAAATTTATACGACTCGCCGAAAAACCCATTGAGGTTTATGACAAATGTCCATCCACTTTGCTTTCCTACGTTCACCTGTTTTTAAGGCTACGCCTTCACTAAAATAACACCACAAGTTATTTTATGTTTTGAAGTTTCCACTTATGCATTGTGTCTATGAATTAATAATTCTGTGCCCTGCACCCACAGACACTATGAATGAGCACTGTCCGCTTTGAGAATACCGGGTATAAGTATGATAAAAATAAACAGGTATGTAAACATATGACAGAGACCTGTTCACAGATTCTGCTCGTACTTGCGCAACCACTTCATCATAAGGAGGAGGTGCTTCACCACGTGGGAAGTAATTGCCAGGTGGTTTCCAAACGGGATAATTCACCTGACCATCATCACAGCCATTACCAATATACGCCATACTGCCTTCTATGTAACTAAAATAAATAGTAATTAAAATAAACATAAAGATTATTTCTGTTATTTTTATTGTCACTAGAGTATGTAAAGTGTTAATTAATTTTCTCCTAAAAATACAGTTTTATAATAAAGTAGTGTTACAGAATATACACAAAATGTTTAGCTATGACCCTGAGCCACATTCAAAAGTAGCTTTTGAAGCAATAATTTAAATCGTATATAGTTTCAAAGGATACCTCTGCAGTCACATAAAGGTTAAGAACAACTCCTTAACAACAGGTTAAGAACAATACCAATGAATACCTGAACATGTTTCTAATTTTATATGACTTATCGACGTCTTTTGAGAAAAGAAGAAATAATAATATGTACCCCTACTAATGATCCCCTACTAACAGGTTCATAATATGGAAAATAGAAATTGATTAAATGCTCTTGGTAATAATAGCTATTATTTATAAAAAATAGTCTTTGTGTTATTTGTCATATGGTCAATATTTATCAAAGACTATGTCAATTACATGTCAATATTAAAGTATTCTGAAGTAAATAATGTAAAATAGTGCAAAAAATACACTGCTTACATTAGCAGTGTCTTTTTTAAGCTTAAAAGTTTTTTGCTTTTTGCATACAACCAGTATTAACATATCAATATATTTATTAGAAAAAAATTGTATTTAATTTTTTTTAAGTGGCTAGTATCAACTCTAAAAATTGTTAAAAAAGTACATATATTTTAATAATTCCTGATGATTTTATAAAATTAATCATAATTGACCAAACTGATAAAACAGTTGAACAAAATCTTTAATGTTATTTTACTTTTTTCTATGTTGTTATCAACTGACGTGTTGGTGCTCGACCGCAAGCAGACAGAATGGGACGGGTAACGAGCTGGAAATGATGAACAGACTGACATGTATCGAACAGAAGAGTTTGAAACATAGTATTAAAGAGGTAGCATTGTCAGGTGGTTATATGTCTACTTATTATTTTGATTCCAGCTCAGAAGATGATTTCGATACAACTTACAGAAAAAAAAAATGGCGATCCCATAGTATGCATCAGGTCAGTAACAATGACCTCGTTTTTGGCTAAGCTATCTATAAAGTGAATCACCAGTGGAGAAATTAGCACTTTGTTCTATGAGTGAGATAAAGAAAATTTCAAAATATATTATTATACATTAAAAAATTATTTTATGAATTACTATAATTGATTCAAGCAACCATTTCGATATTGGACACCAATTATAAAAAAATGGTTTCACCCGAAGAAAGATTAGCAGTATGCTTAACGTAAGCATACACTACCTAACTACATAAATATATATTATATTACTTCATACATATTACATTATTATTATGGAATCCCAAATAAAAAACTGCATTACTGAAACAGGACATCCAATATTCATTTATTGTTTTCATTTGATCAATATTTATAACACAAATCGAAAGAATGGTTATTGAAAATGTCTTGTGTTTGCTGTTCGGATGTGCCACAAGTAGATGTGCTTGTATATCCTTAATTAGAAGAAGTGTGACCTGATCTTTCAGAATTGACATTATAGGAGTAGATTAAATTGTCTTCTGCCTCCAAGAGTGAAAATTTGTCTTTTTGTTTTTGCATCCACACAGAAAACTGTTACACATACTGTCAAAAAATGAGTTTAGAGGATGATGAGATGAGAGATGTCTAGATTTCTTAGCTAATGCTCTTTCACAACGTTTTTCGTAGTTGTTATCCATATCCCATAACACTTCAACTAAATCATTATTTCTATTACTCCTTTTTCTTGTAGCATTAGTAGCATGACCATCATCGTTGTTACTTCTAGAGTGCTCTGAATCATGACTGTCTTCAGGTTTTAAGGATGGTGTTGAATTTTCTGACTTCTAGATGAATTTTCTTCCATATTTGATCCACTACTAGGTGGTAGTATGAAATTAGTTGTTCTTTTTCTGCCCGATTTTTCAGGTGGGTCAATAGAAACTAAATGTTTTCCGCCTACTTCCAGGTATTTTCATGTTCTGTAGCATGTCCACCGCTACTAGCTTCCATTTGCTTCGATGAATCTCTATGACTGTCTCTTAAGTTTTCCACTCTGCTCTATGTTTCAACTGTAATAAAATATCAACTCAATTATTTCATTTACAAATATCAAGCAATAGGTAATTCCTTTAGGACTATTAGTTACAACTACAGAATGGGTAATAATACAGTTTCCGGAATTGTAGATAAAGTGAGTACAATAATATGGATTACTTTATGAGTCTTGCATATGAAAGAGTCAACTGCATTGGACAGGGAAGTGATGTGTAAGGATTTCAATGATTTTTGACAGTTTAAGAACTGTCTTGGAGCCATTGATGGCAAACCCAAGTGCCTTGCTCGTGTCAGAATGGATAATTTTTTTCACAAAGAATTTTACTCGACTTGCAGTCATGGATGCAAATCTAAATTTTATTGCAATTGATGTTGGTTCTAAATGTCGATGTAGCAAAGGTGAAATATTCAACGATAGAATACTGCCCAATATTCAACTTAATTTACCAGAAGATATGCCATTGGAACCTAATGGAAAATCTATGCTTTCCATTTTTAAATAAATGATAAAGTTTAAAGTTTTTGCTTTGAGGAAAAACTTATTAGACCATCTTCACAAATAGCTTGTTTACAAGACCCACAGAAACAGAATTTTAACTATCGTTTGAGCAGAGCTAGAAACATTGTTGTTGCATTTGGAATTTTGGCGGGACGTTGATGAGTTTATTGTTGTGCTTTGGAGTGTCGACTGGAACTTGTTGACGAAATTGTCAAATCAATGTGCAAGCATAAATAATTTTAACTGCTGCCTTCCAAAATGTTTGTCTGTATTTATATGCTTTAGAGCTCAGGAACTTAATGAATCAACAGTGACACTTGGAAGGAAAACTTGTCCATTAAATGTTATATACATTCCAAACATATCGGATATTTCCAATTTTTTTGTACAACCTAATTTTTGATAACATATTTTAAAACTTCAATTTTTTTATTAAAATAAACTCTATATATTTTAGTTTACTATAAAGCTATTGTGTATCAAACTTATAGACAGCATTTTGTCCATTTTATTATGTTTTTGTTAATAACAAAATATTCCATGCACTTAAGGAAAAAAGATTGGATATCTTGTCAGCAAAAATAGTGATATACGTAATAAAATAATAATAATAAAAACATTTGCAAATATTTCTTGAAAAGTTTTAATTTCCTATCTAAAAAAAATACATGTTCATTGCATTTGATTGTCAATATGTCTTGGGTGTTAGTCAGTATAAAAGTAACATACTCTATTCTTTTATCTTATTTAATATAATGACAAAATAAGAAATAATGACAAAATAATGACAACAAACGAGAATAATGACAAAATGAGTAAGCATAAAGAACTTTTGCGTTTCCAAGTACTAAAATTTTCTATATTTCCTTTTTATATAGACTAATGAAGTTACGGCGAGTATCTAGTTGCTAAGCACTCGCTGCAACTTCATTACTGTTTTTGACAAGTGTTAATTTCTTACAATTTAGGTTATAAATACATAGAATAGAAACAACAGTTTTGAAATGAAAAGATTTTATTACTTATCAAAAAAATCCACCGGTTCGAGTGACACAAGTAAGAAGAACCAACAAAAAATTTAATAGCCACAGACAAACTCAATGAATGAATATTTATATTTTACAAACATACTTTTTATTTGCCATCAAAATGCTTTTAAATGCCATCAAAATGAAATGAAAATAAAGTAACTTCAATGAATAAAATAATATACTAACGCAACTTTTACATACTGTAATACTTATCTTCATTACATAAATTGTTAACTCTCTCTATCTAGAGTATTATAATTTGAAGAGTTTTTAATATTAATTTATTAAAGTCAACATCCTATACTTTACTAACATTAAATTATTAATAACCGTTCCTACTTATAATTTTGAATTAAGCCACTAATTTAGTAAAATTGAGTAAGTTACTGTGGAAATTATACTTTTTAAATAAGTTAAAGAAAAAAGACTATTGTGTAAATTATAATTAAGTTTTCTTATACTAGATGTAAGAAAATGATAAATCAGAAGATAATTGCTGTTTTTAACCCATTTCAAAGAAACTAAAAATATATACTGAATATAATAAAATAAAAATCATATGGTTCTGGTTATAATTTTTAATTTTCAAGATTTTTTATATTCATTATAGGTTAATTTCTGTATCCTACTTAATCCATCATATATATTATTTATAACATCCCTTATATAAATTATCGACACCACTTAATAAAGAAACAAATAGAAAAGGTAGAATCTAAGATTTCGTAATGATTCCTATGTAAACATTTTAAAAAACTAAAATGTAACCTAAAACATATACAATCAATTAAAAAAAGGAAATTATGTTCTAAACTTTTATTTATTAGCTACATGTACAATTCTCCAGATGAGCAAATCACTTGGACGTATAATGACTTATTTTTATTTTTTTAATTCAACATAGCTATATTGTATATATTAGCATTATTACTAAAAATCTTATTTTTACAATCCTTTGGTTTAATCAGAGGCTTACACATAACCCAACCTAATATATATGCAGTATTAGGTCTCTGATCACATCTGTACAGTATTCAAATTGTACTCGGAAAGTTGACTTTTATTACATAAATCATATGAACTTATTCATTAGGTATGGAAGTTATAAATTTAGTAAATAATATAATTTTATAACTTTTTATCTTTAGTTGGGTTGTGTATAATACAATGTCGTAACTTTTTTAAATCTGTAATATTTGAAAAATCTATTACACATTGGAAAGTCTGGATTTTTACATTCCTATTACATACTTTCTACGACCATTTCAACTAGAAATCTCTTTTTTGTTTAAAAGTTATTATATTATTGTTATTTAAATGCAGACCAAATTCAACAAATTTTGAAAGCGAACATCGTATACCTATTGATGGTATTGTTAACAAATTTTGTAGCAATTTGTAACACTGGGAGCTATTCTTATATACTGACAAACAACTTTACATCCATACTAATTTTGTGACCTTTCTATTTCACATTCTTCTTCAATATTCAAATTGAAATTGCATTCTAAGAAATATTCTCTGACTTTCACTTAAACCTTCCAATGAATTCATCCAATGTTTGTACCACTTTTCCTGTTTTGATTATTTTTTCCACCTTGAGCTGCAAATAAAAGAATATATTATAAATAATATAACAATATAAATATCAAATATTGTATGTTTATAAATAAATTAGAAATATAAGATAGAAAGTTTTTTTTATTTAGGAACCATTGTGTTATCTATAAACTCTGTTACTAACAGTGTAGCGTATTAACAAGTAAATTGTAGATCTCTTTGTAGTTGTTTATTAAAATACGAATGTAATTTTATGATGAGCTTTTAACAACATTAACATTAAAATAGTGTTATAGATTCGATACTACTTCTGAATTAATAAAAATAAGTTTCAACTTACCATAAAAATTTTATGGCTACAACCCAATACACTAGAACAATCTTCAATATTTTAGTTCCCATTATTACGAGTAAACATAATAAAGACAAACAAATTTTTATTAAAAGTAATAGATATTACACCAAAATATTTTAGTCAAATGTAAAATTGCACTAAGAAGAAACTATAAAAAATATTCAAGTTATAAATTTGCAGTTCGACAAGCCAATTCATATATATTGATAAGCAAATTCATATCAATTCGTATAACAAATACACTATGCGAAATTTAAAATTTTTAAATTTCAAATCATAGAGTATTTGTTATACCACTTGCTGTATGTTCCATATATCATATTTTATGTATTAATTGTGAGAAAGAAATAGGACTTTTGTGTTTCAATCGAAATATTTGTATGAAGTAATCCCACCCTGACTTCAACTTCACATCACAGAGTATTTTTTATACCGCTTGCTCACTTTGTTTACGTCGAGAAGAGTTTGTTAAATAAAATAATTGAAAGAATTAATTCATTTTATTATAATGAGAATAATTTTAAAATTAAACTTAATTAGTACTGTATAACAAATTTGAAATTATTTAAAGAGTTATTATATTTAAAGTCAATTTTGATTTATCGTACCTTGTGTGTCAGAGTTTAATAAATATTTTTTATAAATGTTCTCTTTAAGAGTTAATTAATTACTTTAGCCAACGTAGCATATTTATTAATTAGAAATAATATTTCAATAGTATTTGAAAATATTTATATAGTTTTTCAAGAAATAAATTATTTGAAAATTCACCCAAGTAAATTATAAATATTTTAGGGGATAAACTTTAAAAAAATATTAAATAAATAGATTAATTTAAATTAAATTATTTGTTTACTATTATATTTTAAAAGTCCTCTCACAAAATATTTAGAATAATTGTTAGGTATATTATAACAATTTCATTCAGATATTTAAAATATAGACTCATTCTTGACTTTTCGACTCGTTCGTTCGTAACAGATACGAACATACTTGAGGTGCACCGTGGTTAATTGAATAAAAATGGAATTTAAAATAATTCATTTAATATAATAAGTGTTTGAAATCCTTTATACTGATCGTTTTAAGTGAACCATACAAATGAATTGTATTAGTGCAAGAATAACTAAAAAAAGTCATGGTAAAAACACTAAAACTCAAATGAATTAATTAAAGTGTAACTCAAAGTTTAAGGCTAATTTGTGTTAATGAAAAAAACCAGGCGGCACAAAATTCAACCAGTAATTAAGCGACACAAGTGAACGTACAAAGGACTGTTTGTAAACAAACAACGCTACAATGTCCAACAGCACCAATATCAACAGGGCGCCTATACCGACTGCACCTTTCACCGTTTATGCAGCCAGTGTCATAGAGCAGCAGCCTGTGCGGAGGCGCACTGTATGTCAGCCCGGCGATACAGGTTTGTGCCTTAGTAGATCTGACTTGGAGTTTTTTTTCTTTTTTCTTCTTTTCTTCCTTTTTTATATTTCATACTTATCGCTGCTTCATCATGACGACATGTAAAGCAGCAGCTCTGGAGGTCTAGCTAACACATCCACCAGTTGTAAATGATTAACTAGCGGAGAATCATTCACAACTGGTGGATGTATTAGAACAACGCAATCAGCTACATAAAATTGTTGAATCATTTAGTAATTGTAATGAGACACACGAAGCGGCCTTCAGAAAAATATCAGAGCTCGAAGCAAATCTACATGAGACACAAAACATAATCTAATATTTCAACCGTGCTTGCGCACATTCTGCTGTGCTTCAGATAGTCTATCTAAAGAATTGGTGCTTGGAACCCAGATTTTGTTTCTGTTGAGTCCATTCGTACTTCTTGTCGACTTAACAAGCGAAGATAACTCTGTAAAAACAGGACATAGTGGCCGTGTTAACAGTCACCAAAAACTTAAAAAGTTAGCAAAAATCAACAGACATATTAAAAAAAACCCAAAAATTTGTCAAGAAACAGATGTGTTTTCACAGGAATATTCACATAAGAAATGAACGTATGAAATTATCAAAGAAACTTAAAGCATGTGAATCCAAAATGGAAGAAGATAGAAAATTATACGAAGCTGACATCCAGAGACTACAGACAGAGATTTTAAATTTAGAAAATTACATAAATATTTAACCATATGCCACTGTGGTGTGTTGGGTTGATCGCAAGGCATACAGCCTTTGACCGAGAGGCGCACCGCGGGAACCCGGGTTCGATTCCCGGCTGCTCGTCGAGCGGGGCTGGACTGGTGTTCTAGTTGGCTGTCAGAGATTGTTCTTGTAGCAATAAGTCCGCCATATGTATCAATCAGATACATTAAAGCACAGAAATAAAATAAATAATTTGACTAAAAAATATGAAATTGCTCAATAGGACGTGGTGGAGCATATGAAGGCTACTAGTGAATTAGTTGAACTATGTAGATATAATACGGAGCGCTTTGAGTCTTTAACTAATAATCACATTTGTAAATGTAATAACTATTCTAACTGTACCGACTTTCAGCGAATGTGGACTTCTGTGACAGTCTTCCAATTGACAAAATAAACACTGTTATTTATTCAGACGGAATAGGAAAGGGTCTTGGCTCCTGAGTAAACGCCAACCTGAGGCATGGTAAGTTATGAATTGTTGTTTGCCTGGTGCAAATAATAAAAATATAGCAAGTTCCAATTTTAATTCCAATACTAACATAGTTTTGTTAGTAGGTAATAGTTTATCGGTAAGAAAAAGAGGCATAATTAATAGCTTTGCCACTTTATATAACCTGGATAATAATATAACTCTTTGTGCCCTTCCTTATTCCGCTTCTCTTCCTGAAAAACAAAATAAGACCCATACTCTCAATATTATTATGCATAGAAATTTCTTATTTCTTGACATTAATTATTTTATTCATATTTTTCTATTAACTAAGGTTACTATGTATATATTTAGAATATATTTCGTTAAGTTTGCTAGACTACTAGCTTATTGCATTGACTCTGTTATAGATATTATAACGCATGGACACAATAACGACATAAGATTTAATAGGAATAATATTGTGGATAATAATTTAAACCATTAAATAAGACAACAGAGAAGTATTGTAATAATTTGATATTTAATTATCAAAACATAAATCGTTCTAGAACTAAAGAAAAAAGAAGTTCTAGACATTGAATTATTTATTGAAAAATGCAAAGCTGACATAATATGTTTTACTGAAACATGGCTCAAAATCGATAATGTGAATTTTAAAACAAATAACTTTTCAGTGACTAGTATGTTCAATAGGGTATCGGGTTAAGGGGGAGGCTCATTAATATTACATAACAATAAATTAAAGGTTAAAGAAAGGAAAGATATCACGCAATGTTCTATTGAACATGTGTGCGAGATTGCCTGTGCAGAAATGGATGAATATATTATCTTATGTGTATATAGGCCACCGTCATCCAACTTTATGAACTTTTTATATTAGAATGTGCTTTAAGTAAACCAGAAAGTAATAAATATGTTATAGTATGTGGTGACTTTAATTTTGATATTTTATTAGATTTTGTTGAGAAATAAAGATTCATTGATCTATTTTTGTCATTTAATCTGGATTACGTGTTTAATGAACCAACCATAGTTACTCCCACATCCACACTGTATAGACAAAATAATGACAAATTGTAAAATGATAAGTAAAAAAGTAATATGTGGTCTTAGATCTGACCATAAATATCTTCTTATTAAACTATCCTCTAAAGGGAACAAACAAGTAAAGCGGACATTTGTGTGCAGACCTGTGACTAAATACAGGTTGGATAAATTTAATTCCAACATTGAAACTAAATTAAACCTGTTCAAAGTTGATTCACGTGACCCAAATTGAGTATGACTCTTTTTTAAAAATGTTGGGTAGTGAATTCAATAGGGTATGTACAAAAAAGACAATCACTATACAAAATAATTTATGTTTTAGTATATAGGCAGCAAAGGGAATACGGAAAAGTAGAGACGTTTTATATGATCTCTATGAAAAACGAACATTTACTAATGACAAAACTTTCTATAAGTATGTTAAAAGATATTTAAACAAATATGTTTACAGGCAAAATCTTTATACATAAGTAATAAAATAAAATTGTCTCATAAAAAAGGGAGAATCACATAAAAAATGAACCATCCTGAAACTAGCAAGATAAAAATATTGAGAAAACATTGACATTAAATATGACGTGATAGTTTCAAATCAGAAATTAGTAGCCAATGAGTTCGAAAACTTTTCCTCGAATATTCCTATTCAAACTACAAGAGGTCTATCTTCTGATCCCCTTGTCGCTGATAGACTCTTAAAGCAGAATGTCAAACTGAATGTGTGTAATTTTAATCACGTGACATGTAGAGATATAAGGATCTTTAAATCGCTAAATGTAAAAAAGTCTGAAGACTTATGGGGGCTGTCAGTTAAAGCCATTGGGTCTGTCATCCTAAAAATCTTATTCATAAAAATTAGAAGTTAATTGTGACAAGTCAAAAAAAACTTAGAAGTTTCCTTTGTCGTGAAATGTCTGAGAATCAATAGGGGTGCATTTTCTGATACTTTTTGAGCCCAGATTCGTGGGATGCCAAAAAGGAATACATAAAAAATTTGGTTAGTGTACATCCTTTTATACGATGAACAAACTCAAAACAAAGTCTACAAAACAAATTGGATCAGTACTTTGGATATTAATTACGACACTATATCTGATTGGACAAAGGCTTCAAACTTAGAACGTTTTGAGACCATATAACCATATAACGTGCATCACTTAGATTATAACGTTTTGAGACCGAAAACGGTGTGACAAGGAAAAGTAGAAAACAAAATGTATCCAAAAGACAATTGGCGAATCGAAAGTCGTGTGTCATAAAAGAATGATTGAATTTGCTACTTAAAGTGCGTAGCCACTGTTGTAGAAGCTCATCTAAGCGAGCATATGTTGAAAGTACCTTTCACAACAAACCCCATCTTTATCGCGTTTACAAAAAAAAATGTTCCTTCAACATGGGAAATCTCCAGCACATTGCACCCTTTTCTCTGGTGTTCTCAGGTCTGAAAAAATACCAATTTTTAAACCTAGAAAAGATCAATGTGACACTTGAACTGCTTTCCAAGAGAAAAATATTACTGAAAAAGAATATAAAGAACACATTGATAAGAAAGAAGAAGTCAATGCAGCCAAGAGACTGGCCCTCAGTATGTGCTCTCCCGAAGTTATTACAATGTATGTACAAGGCATGTTAGTGTGTCCCAAGTTAATCCAATATTATAAATAAAAAGTCCAACTTCACAATTTCACTGCCTATTGCAGTAACAATAAGATAGTACGGTTATGTGTACGGGATGAAAGTGACGGTGGAGTAACTGCGAATTTATTTACCTCTCGTCGGATTCATTTTCTCAAATCAAAAATTCCCAAGGGCTATAAGAAAATCATCTTCAGATGTTCGTACCAGAATAGAAACAAAATTCTGTCATCAGCTCAGAAGCAAACGTCGAATTTGTCTACAGGTACATACCATGATGGAGTATGACAGTGTGTACTCGACCATAGGTCTTTTTAAGGCTCCTATTTTACGGCTAATAATTACGTGAATATAATGAGAATGCAAGCTCTGTAAAACCATATAACGTGCATCACTTAGATTATAACTTTTCAAAACTATGAGAAAATATGCCAATTTTCTTCAATTAGGCCAGGGAAAAAAGCTGGTGATGTGGTGGTAACGGATATAAGAGGCTTTCTTTACAAAAATAGAACCATCTATTACAAATTACAACATCCAGAAGAAAGGAAACCTCTCCCCTAACGTCAACGCACAAACAGTAATGCACTTTCAAATCTGTACGACTCACCACAAAAAATTTAAGTCTAAATTTGATAGCTGGCAATCTTTAAGATACATGCATAGGGATCATCATCATTTTTATGATAAACTCCATCATCATGACTGACTAATTGATATAATTTTAAAGTCTGATTATGTTAAGGAATCAAAGACTATTTCTATATTTTTAGAACTTTATTATTGTTACTTAGTGATAAGCATTTAATTGTAGCTGGTATTTTATCGTGCTTCTTTGTTAAAAATTTACAATATTAATCTAGGTATCTAAACAACTAGATAAATTAAGAAAAAGAATCTTTATGTTCGTTTTCAAATATTAAATTTATCAGTTTTTTCACGGAGATTTTATATGTCGTTTTTATTATTCTTTATTACCCATCACATTAAAGAATATTGTCTCTTGCACTTTAAGAAGTATATTTTGTTAACACCTTTCTCCCTATGTATGATCAGGTGATTTTGATAATTTTATTGAGTATAGTATTTTTTTATATGGTCCTAGAATATTCCTTTTGATAATTGTTTTTGAATAAAAGTGATTATTGTTGTTGTTTTATTTATAAAAACACATAAATAACTCTGATAATCCTTAAATAAATATGAATTAAAATCCCTATGTGCATGACTTACAGATGTGTTTAGTAACAGCGAAACCAACATCCATATGTGCACAAAACGTAGAAAAAAATTATATCTTAATTTGCAATGAATGAATCTTTATTTATTCTCAACAAACATACTTCTTGATTTTTTTAACACTATTTTGATATATATTAAATACTGATTTTGGCCAATTATTTTATAATGTACATAACGAAATTGGTAATCTCACCGACAATATATGAAATAATTATTTCTGTGAGGGTTTTCGAAAAGAAATACAAAAAATATGGTATCACTTCTTTACAAATTACCTGGGAAACGTGCGTTTTTCTGGACTATTTTATGTATAGTGCCACAATCAAGAGCAGAACACGTCACTGTTGTTTTAAACACACTTAATTTAGCAATATAATATTGGATAAATTCAAAAACCCCTGAAAACAGCGAACACAATTTTCCATGTGCCACCAATGTAATTTTCCATGTAAACTCATGTGCCACGTGAGAAAGACAGTTGAAACAAGTTTTATTTATATATCGTTTTCTAGCGCATAACATCGCTATTATACATCATCACTTTGTTTGTCTATCTACTATAATAGATTCTAAAAATGTCTCATCATCAACGGATTTATATCAGAGGATTTTGCAATGGTCCTATGTTGTGATTTCCCAGTTCATTAGTTTTGAATTCTAATAACATCTCTTTGACGGTAGCTTAAAACATTGAGGTGTCCTTTCTTTTATCCCAGATTGTTTTTTCGTGTTTCTGGCTGGAGCTTAAAGTAAAATTTATGGACCCTTTACTCAAAACAAGCACAGAGGCCTTGAGGTTAACCACAAAAGGAAATACCCTCTCTATAAGCTATTGCTAGTTTTGCTGATATAATTTGATGAATGAAGAAGCACTACAACTGCCTCTTAACGGGTTCAGAATAGGAATTTTCTGCTTAACTTTGTATGATCGAAGATGATCAGTATGTGTTTATATAAATGTTTTTTAATAATTTGTATGTGTTTGTGACACATATCATAATAGATATCATAATATCGGAACCACAAGCAACCTGTCTATCCAATTGCCTCTTAACACCTACACGATCGGTCACTCCTTGCCAGTGACTACTTTCAAAAAATGGCCATTTAATATTTGACAATTGCAAATAATAGAAGAAATTTTTCTTTTGTTTATACTGCGAACTTAGCACATCAGAACAGAAACAAATATGTCTCAAATTTTTCTGGGGCCAAACAAATAGCAACCACAAGTATAATCGTATTACTGCTGGTTTATGTTTATCATAATCTGCTAATATACAGGAAAGCTTTCACTTTTGAGAAATTAAATTAGCCCTGTATGTATAGTTATTTGGTTAAGATGCTCCAAAATATACAGCTTGAGTTTAAAATGTGTTTCAGTATACTTACAACTATAATCTTCTGAAAAAAAGCAAAAATAAAAAACAATGGCTTTTCAATTTTAAAAAAATTTCATATACTCTTTGTACTGATGGGAAAATTAAACTGATGAAAACGTCTTTATTATAAAGACCAACTATTTGTTGTTGTGTGGAAATCTTGTTTTATTGTTAGTACCTGGTGACCGAGCGATTCTCGGTGGGTTTCGAGTTTTCAATAAGAACATGAAATTGTTTGTTTTGATGGTATTAGATTTCCTTCTCCTTCCCCGTCCTTTTACCCTTCCCCTTTGCTTTCACCTTTGGCCCTTGGTTTCGCCTTCGCCCACTCCTTCCTGTTCGTCTTTGCATTTGGCTTTCGTGTTCACCTTCGCATTTTCGTCTTCGAATTGTCGTCTTTGCGTGCCATTCCCCTTCCCCTCCCCCTCCTCAATAAATACATCAAATTTCATCGAAATCGTTAGAGCCGTTTCCGAGAAACCATTTACATATTTATATATATACATACAAGAATTGCTCATTTAATAGTATAAGATTTTAGTAGTTATTACTTCTTCATTTTTTCATACTGTTTGTTGACACTACACCATGTAAGCCACATTATATTTTTATCTATTCCAGCGTTAATAGTTTTATTATCGCTGCGCATACCCATGTCACAGATTGTACTTTCTAAGTTTCTTTGACAGTTTTCCTTTCTACACGGTGTCCGGGAATAGATGTCAGATAAAGAAAGATGCTATTTGTTAGCTATAAAGGAGTAAATTGTTGTTGAAATAAAACGTAAAACACTCCCTTTCTCTAATTGAGTGCAAAAAAACACACACCGGAGTGTGGTGTTTACCCGCAGTGGCGATATCTTCGCAGCTGTTCACGGCTTGTTCCCCTGATAATGTGTTCAAGTATCGTGTGTACGAAAAATATGACAAATAATTATGAATATTATTTTCAATTTTTTGAAAGAAATCATCTTTCAAGTTTTCAATCAACAGCTATTTTTCAGTCAAGGAATAACGTCTTTCTTTGTCTAACACTTATTCCCGGACATAGTGTATAAATTTCTCATTTCTAAGAACCCAAAGTTTTAAAAATAAAGTGTTAGGTTCCAGACATATGCATGTTTGTTATGTGCTTATTGTGGGCTACAATATTGATAAGAATAAGATTCAATATTGATTATGGCACATGCTTACTTTTGTCATCCTGTAATTCTCGTCACGCTTTCTTCACTGTGCATACACCTTTATATGTTGAAATCTTACCTGGCTTTGGCCCTCGTCACTGTTCCATGCTCGCATTTCTCGTAAAATTTTCTGTGTCGTAGAATAATAAAATATGTATTAGAAAACCAAAATAAAGGAGTGAATGTGAGTGTAAAACGTAATAACAATGTAAATAATCAACTTACCTCTTGTGAGAATAGTCATAATTAGGTTTTATTAGAATAGTATTTTGTTCAAATTTTTCACAATAAAAATTTGAATGAATGTTTTCTTGCAGCAATATAAAGTCATCATCAAAGTATTCCAAAGTTTCACCATGTAACTCTATGTGTAATGCAATATAAACCCCTTTCTTTCGCTCCCGCAAACGTAAATATTAAATACATAATGCGCAAGTCTTCGTAACGAAAATAAAACACATACTAGTGGTACTAATAACAAACGATACTGATAGCACTAAGAAGCAAAGTTTGACAGTTTATTCTGACCCCGAAAACAAACCGCACATAAAAACTTTTGCGGAATAATAATGTAAACAAAATTTATGTAAATTTTTGAAAACACAAGAGGGAATTTTTTTTTAAAGATAACCTTTAAAATGGAAGTTAATTATATATATTTTTTTAAATTGATTGAAAGAAATAAAGTGTAATTAACATAAATTACATTTAACTATGGCAGGACAAAAATGACAGTATGGCTGTTCTAGGTACGTAAATTTTACATGACCATACAAATGTACTATTACTTGTATTAGTAAAATACATAATAAACAGAGGGAAATTTCAACAAATTAAGTTTGCAACAGATTTTTGAAGCATTAAGTGGTAATGATTTACAAGACAAAGTTTTCATTACATTTACAATATTTACCCAATGCTGGCCAAGCTGCGTTGATCATCACTCTGTTGCATATTTTGCCGACCGTGTAGTTTCCTTCTTCTCAGTCGATGTACTATATATAGTAAAACAGAAAGAAGAAGAATCGTCGAGACTGCTCCAGCTATTAATCTCAATCCAAAGTCGTAACTGTTCTCCGGTTGCTTTGACAACGTATCATCGAGGCAAATAAATTCACAGCAAGTGTGTCCAACGCGAAACGACTTACAATCCTGAAAGAGCAATAGAATTATATCTATTAGCAATAGAATTATATCCAAATTTGTTGTTTTTCTTGATTTTAAAATGAACATCAAAATGATTTGCCTAATCATTGTTATAAGAAAGGGTATAGCCATACCTCTATGGCAGAATTGGCCCAAAAGGAAGCTTTATTATATCATATGCTATATTATAAAAGTATGGTAACGTAAAGTATAGTAACTAATATAAATAGATATCAACTTTGTTATGTTTTTTCTGTGATAAAATTTCTATGTGGATATAACGCAAATGAAAATTTTCATGACATTCTTCTACTACATCTATACAAATAACCATTATGAAAAAATTACGGAATATTTATCTATATGTCAAAGGCCGATCGTATAATTCAACAGATCTTGATGCGTCTAGACATATTGTGAAACGCCACCATTCATAAAATTCCTAAATAAAGTTTTCAATCCTTCATAATAAAGAGGAACAAAAACCAGGCAGATCGAATGGCAAACCAAGTTTTATGATCCGACTGGTTAAAAGCTTTTCTATATTGATACAACTACGCATTTTGAAAACGATGAGTACTTGGTAAATCAACATGAGAGGCGCTCAGAGCACCTTTATTTAGGTTATTTTAAACCAGTTTGGACCAAAAATGTTAATTGAGTCTTACAAAATCTAATTATAATGTAAAAAACTGTGAACATATTCTAAAGGTTATAAACTAAACGTCAACAAATAGTTGATAGTACCTAAATGCCACTGAAATAATCAATAGGAAACAAAAGCTGATACCAAATACTGTAGAATCACTATGTCCATTTTGTAAGATTAGCTGTAGCCTTGTAAGACTGAACAATTTAGAATATGCTTTTTATTATTTGAATTGTTGTCAAGTTACATATTTATACTGGGGTAGTGTTGAATAATTAATTTGTTTACCCAAGTTCAGCATTAATATCATAATATTACGCCGCACTCACCAACTAAGATATTAATTTATGGATTAATTTGATTGAGAATGATGATTTGCTTGAAATAGTTGCACATTATATCTGCCTGATATTTCACTTTTCTAATGTAATGTTGCAGATGTAGTTATCTAATAAAACAATAAATTGGGTTTTTAATATCAACAATAATTTAAAATTAACATCACCTGAACCTTTTAATATGATTGATTGTTATACAAATTTATTTGATAATGATCAATCTTATTTGAAGTTCTGGCGATATTATTATTAGGGATGTGAGACAGCGTGTCGGATGTAGATGTCTTAGAGAAGATGTAGCTCGGCTTTAACATTCTAAAAGTATAATATGAGAATGTTTTAAAATGAATACACTCTTTAACATAAAAGATAATTCTAAATAAAAACCCATTCAAACATTTCTTACAAATAAAAATGTAAATCTGACCATTTACATATATTTTTCTTTGAGATATAAATGTTTAGGTAAATATATTTAAACAAACACTAAACATATTTCATTAAGTTAAATTAGAAATGTATTGTTACAATAATACTTGCAGAAATGAGAATTGTTGAATAATTAGTATAGTTCAATCTTTGATATGGAAGAAATTGATACTGGAAAGTGTTATATGCTATTTCACTAAGCACTTTCCAGTATCAATTTCTTCCATTTATATAATAATATTAAGTTTGAAGAACATAATCATATTAAGTTTGAAGAAGTAGGAATCAAAGAAGAATACCTATTAATAGCTTCTACCCATCTTATCGGGCATTAATTAAAGTTTTTGGTGAAAGTCAAATATAAATATAATATAATACATATCACTTTCAACACAAATTGACAATAACTTACAATAAAAATAAAATAACCAGTAAAAATATACATAACATTTTAAGAAAGCTACAGACCGCTACATTAACAGATTTAAAGTAGCTTGCAACCTCTATGATGATTAGTGAAAATAGAAACAACCTACTTTCACTAATCATCATTATGTCCTCATTAATAACAATATTGATATAATTTACAGAAAAAAATTTATATAGTATTTCTACAGAAATGAAATTTACTTATTTCTTCTTTATGAGATTTACATCTGGCCTTTGATAAATAGCATATAATTGCTGCAGCATGGAAACATTAGCCAACTGTACAATCACATCAATACCGCTCAATATCTTCATAGCTGTGTCAATAAAGTAACATTTGTAAATTTTGCTATTAATATGTCGCACTCTTACTCCAGTTGTCGTTCCTCTTAAGCTCTGCTAAAGTGGAAATTGCTTTTGTAAGCTGGTAAGTACCAGTGAATAATATTTTTAAGTGAACTTCCTATAATTTGAGAAAGTTGGAAACTTCTGAAGAGAGCAATGGAGAGAAAGCTTCTATTCGAGAATTAAAGTTTCCTTACCAGACCTCTTCATTAAGCAAATTTTCCATATCCAGTCTATTAATATTTTTAAATATTCTTTTACATAATTCTTCGTCTAAAGTGAAATTCTGCGCTATAAAAGATTTCACATTTGGTAACATTTTATCATTTAGTGTCAGATCCAAGAGTCGATTGTGAAATGTCATCATGGACTGTTTCAACCCATTATATTATGTTTATTATTTTTCTAGACTCGTTAGCTTCTTCGATGGTAATTTGAAACCATTTTCCTTCAAGCGCTAGTTTTAAATAATTTGTAGCTTCTTTTAATAAAATATAACTCAATGTCTCTAAATTTACAGTCAGCAATAAGACGATCGCTATTTTGTAATGAAGTTTGTAAACCGTAATGTTCATTCAAAACAATTTGCCATTTATTATTATTGCATGCTTTGGGATCCAAAAAGGGGGCCCTAAAAAACCATTATGTATCAATAGTGAATGGCTTTCATAAGTGTCATTTCTTTTGTCTTGAATAAAATTTGCATAATTATTCATCGTCTTTTCTTTTTTCATGGAAAATGTACAAGTGTCATAATTATCATTAACTGATCAGTAGCAAATTGAAGTTTTCTAATTTTCTGTTAACTCTTGTCCCAAAACTGGCTTGACACCAAAATGAGTTGCCAAAGTACATATACATTTGAAAAGTTTGAATTATTTGATTGCAAAAATTTGACAATAATTAAACTTATCTTCGTATCTTTGAAATACCTATTTTTCATTATTTAAAAAAATTCATTATGCGTGCGTGTGTGTGTGTGTGTACACATTACGCATGCGTGTGTGCGTGCGTATGCGTGTGTATGTGTGCGTGTGTGTGTGCGTGCGTGCGCATGCGTGCGAGCGCGTGCGTGCGTGTGCGTGCGTGTAACCTAATATATGTGTACACACACACACATGTGTGTGTGTACACATATATTAGGTTACATTTTGATGAGTGACCAAATTTGAAGAAGCCATTAAAAATAGTAACTAGAAAAACAAAAAAAAAAAGGAATATATATATATATATGCCATACCAGTACATTTAGACATTTTAAGTTTATAATTAAATTACAATTAAGTATCTATGTCTATAACAGTTGCTGCTGTCTACCGAAGTTGGCGTTTGATTGTCATTTAATCATTAGATGACGTGAAATAAATTTTTAAATTTTTTTTAATTGAAGGAAAATTTATAAGGTTTTGGATATTTATAAAGGTAACAAAATTGATTTCAAAAATAACTTTACAAGTGGCAATCATTTGGAACAGATGAAAAATTTGCAATTCAAAACCCTTTTCACTTAATAATGTTTTATTGATGTTTTGTGCTTCATATTTATATTTGTGTATTGAGTATTCTATGACAAAAAAAATCATTATATGCATACAGTAACTACCATTTTGGGTTGGACAAAATATAAGTCGCTGTTTTACCACTTAAATTCAAATTACAGAATTTTACACCATTCTTTTGAAAAAACAGGGTTCGAATTGCTTTAAAAACTTTTCTATTACTAGACATTTTTATTGACACACTAAGCAGCACCTTTATTTAGGGATTAAATAAACTTCTAGATATAAATTATTAAAGTTGAAGTGATTTTTTTATGACTGACTTTTATTTATTGTGTTAACTGGCAAAAGGTTACTATCGGGCTTTGTATGATTTTATTAATGAAAGGCTACAAATCAAAATAATATCAATCTATATAACATTTTAAAATTAATTGAACTGAAAGATAAATAATTATGTTTCACAATACAAGATATAAGTGTTTATTTATAAACAAATGCATGAATACTTTCATAATTTAAAATTTCAATCAACTAGCGTGTCGATTTTATATCACAAAATAAATATTTATAATTATAAATGTCCATTTTGACACTACACCTAATGTCATATTATCAATTATGATTTTAATAACAATGTGATATGATATTAATAATAAAATGATTCAAAGTTAGTATGTAAAAAACCGACATCCAGATGTTAATATTAGTCAATTCATGTGGAAAAAATATTAGTCAGTTCATGAAAATAAAAAGAAATTTACAGAAAATAGATTTTTCCCAAACATGGTGTAAGCTTCGAGTATTCAATAATCTTAATATCTAATCAGTGTATAGAGAACCAGTTCAATAATGACCTCAAACTATAGTCACTGGGTATTAAAAAAGTATTTTAATTTTAGATGAAAATATTAACTTAAAAAAGTGACTATTTTTACAGGTGAGTGACATGAACTGACAAATTTTAATTAAACTGATCCTTACTTTTTAACTGACCAATGTTGATGCTCGGAATTTCACAAGATTCTTGATAGTAAGAATTAATACCAACAAGATATACAAAATTGTTATGTGACTACTTTTAAATATCTTATATATACATAATAAAACAGCAAAGGTAAAAAAGTCGAGGTACAAATAAACTATAGAACACAATTTGAGCATTTTTTTTGCTTTTTGTTGTTTTTCTATTTGTATATGTAGCATGCATAAAATACTAAATTGACTATAGGGATTAAAATACCTATATATTATGACGTCAAAAAGTTAGAAAATAATGTCTGCTTTTCTACTAGTTTGGAGCTTTACATATAAAAAAAACTTTAATAAATTGAATTATTAATTAGAAACTTAATTAGAAATAAAGACTATCCAAAAATTTATAGAATACATTATATTAAAAACCAGCCGGTGCATGTCAGAACATGCACAAAGTACTTAGTAGTCATTTACATCTCTTGAAATTTTTGATATTAGTTAACTGAATTTTAAATGAAATGTCTAATGAATGATAGTACCTAATTCTGGTTTTTCAAAACCACAGTTCACATTCTGGTTTTTCACAGCCAAAATCAATAGCCATTCTACTCACAATCAATGAAAACATTACCATTTAAGAAATTGATCATAAAAACAATACAGGTTATTTAAACAAATATACTTTGCCACATATCACAAACAAGACAAACATGCAAATGGAGTGGGAAAACAACTAGAACTATATCTAGTTAAACTGGATAGTGTTAAGGTGGCAGTATGCAAACATCAGTTACTGTTACAAGGTGCATATATAGTGAAACTTAGTGGAAGTGACAGTTACAAGTCATGGTGGAAACTGTCACAGTAAAAATACAAGGTACATTTTCCCAAATATTTTGTCGAGTATAACATTCTTTTGTCAGTTATATGTGCTGAACCATTTTGATTCTGAAATTATAAGTAAAAGTATTACAAACCATATATGTTGTCAAATTATAGTATTTAAATCATAAAGTAGTTTCAAATTAAACATCTTTCAAAAACAAATGCAAGAAAGACTTTTGGGTCGTTACATAAATACAATTATTTAGATTTTAAAAAGATGAATAAATAATGAAAAAAGAAAAAAATAAAAAAGAACATGATACAATAAAAAGAAAAAAATTGCTGTATTTTCATTTATGCCTTCATATTCATGCGACTATTGGAAGAAGTTGGCATTAGTGCATAATGTAGCCTAGCATTCTGCACCTTATCTACTCAAATCAATTTGAAAAGAGAGTGTTTATCAACAATCAGATTTGACAGTTCAGGTCTTCTTACATTAAGTTAGAAATTTAATGTAGATTTATTTGGTATTTCTGATTAAAAAATGTATTGTTAATTAGTGTGCATTGTTACACTGTATACTTACATAACTTATATTATATAGGTTATATTTTATATTTAAGAGAAATTCAGATAAGTAAGATAAAGTGTTTTGAACAATTTATAAGTATTACTATTACATAAAAAATATATTATAATACAATACCAAAAATTTCGATAGAAATAGTAGTTTAATTAAATGTTAAGTTATACAGAAAATTATTACAAAGTAATCACAAATACTTAATTTTTGAGTAATCTTTAAAATATTTTTTCGACAAACGGTTAGGAAAAATGACCCAGAAATTAAATGGCCATCTTATCCTTACATGAGCGGCCGATTTACAACAGACATTCACATTAAAGTCTTTTCTAATGTATTTCAAATAAATATGTCTAACATTAAGAATAATCAATGAATATATAGATCAAAATAAGAATAAAAGATCAGTATTTACAAAAACATTATCCTAAAATACGTATATAATTTGTAGGCTACACTGGAAAATAATGTAGTACCAACACTTATTTGAAAAGTAAATAACATGTCACAATGTTTGTTTAATTATCTATATGCCAAATATAACATAAGTATATCTGTATATAATGCATTAAAATCTAGAAATATAGCAGCGTAAGCTGATACATTGTCGCTATCTCACTCTAACACCTTATAAAATTAATGAATAGCATATAAGCTCTAGGCTTTTTCAGCGTGGAAATCTCGATGATTTTCAGGAAATATTTGAAATGCCTGCTAATTTCGCAAAAAAATGGAGGGTTGTATATATTTACCGTGTAAAATTTTATAATTTATGTCAGTAAAATAATTGTGTAATACTTGTATGTAAAACTTTCTGAAGTTAATGTTTTGATTGTGTGTATAGTTTTATAATATTCTGGGCATAGTAAAATTAATTTTATGAATAGTTGTCAACTGAATGAATATATATTTGTGCCAACCATATTTTAACTGTCAAATTCGATTGTTTACAAAAATTATCTCTTGAAATTTAATGGACTAGTAGTGTCTGCAAGCAGGCTAGAGCACTTTCTGCATCTTCTTAAGATAGAAAAAAGTAACAATGTAACTTATTTAGGAAACATTTTGTTAAATTTTAGAGACGTTTGAAATTATAGAAAATAGGGTTGAGTATAAATATGTTACACCAAAAGTGAATTATGGCCATTTTCCCTTATTTGTTTCAAAGCAAAACATGTAACAAATAATGTACTTGACATTGATAAAGTCACTTACAATAAATTTAATAACAAAATAGATCTTTAAAAGTGCTTTTAATATTGACGAATAGATGTCAAAATTACCAACATTTTTTTATGAAATTCTTGATATTTTTCATGTTAAATTTTTGACAATTTGTGTTCTTATTTGTATAATAAGCATTTAGTCACAAAATAAGGCAAAGGTAAAAAGGTAAAAACATTTACAAAATATTTATTTAAAAAAATGTTTTTTGTTGTTTTTATAAAATAAACCATAAACCACATACTTACAGGAAGTATGTGAAACAAGTTTTAGTAAATCTTTTCTTAAAAGAAAATAGTAAAAAAAGTAACGTTTTTAGCCAAACTAGAAAACCTTATATTTTGGCTATGTCAACGTATACGGAATCCTCATAGTGCGAATTCTACGTGTATTTCATAGTATTCATGTATTTCATGAATTAAATAAAGAAAAGGAGTGAAAGATAATTCACTTGTTCTCAATATTTATTAATCAGTATTCTTTCAAATAAAAAAAATAGTAACTTGATAATGGGTATTAACCCTTCTCATATTTACTTTTGGAACAATTAAAATATTAATCTCAGGATGATTCACTGTCGACAAATTAAAATTTATAAAATTTCATAGTAAAAGGTTAACATTTACTTGTGGCGGGGAACACAATACAGCCTTACACCATTTAGGCTGTCCGCTAACACAAACACACAAAGTACAGGAATCTGGACCAGGTACATAATGATTCCCTTGAGGCATTAGTCTTCCAAACATATCTGCGCATTCTCCTTCGGACGTCACTAAAATATATAATCAACAATAAAATTCAATTCGGACGTCATTTACATATGTACTGAATTTATAAAGTTCAACAATTGACATCACCCACTTTTCATTCAATTGTAACACAGATTTAATAGGAATTCAAAACAACTCAACAGAAATTAAACCATTGTAATAATGATAGCTTATTAATATAATTTTTTCAAATGACAAAATTTATATGTAATATTTTTTAAACTCTCATCTGACACTTCAACTTTTTTATGTTATGAAAATCGATATTATGAACCATAAAGCTCACCAGCGAAGAACGTAACAATCACAGAATATAACTCTATGTTCTATGCTAACAATGTTTTTTCTACCTTTTTCAACTAAAAGCTCTATTTAATAACCTGTGACCAGTACAATTAAAAACGACTGAATTTTTTTTCTATCACTGTTGCTTGGAGTGCTTCACTTTACCTTACTAAACTCTACTTTACAACTTTACTTTGTCACTTTTTGCTTATCATTACTGTTGAAAATAGATAAAAATTATAAAAACCAAAAAAATAGAGTTATCACCTAAATAAGTGATGCAATCAATGTAAAGAGCACACGTAAATACATAAAGATGTAGACCAATACACAAATATGACGCATACGTACATGTCAACATCACACACACGTATATGTGTTCGTGTCATATAGGCGATATTTAAAAAAGAATGAGATTAACTGATTAATTAAATAGCTGATTTAGATTTTAATGTCGTACTTTCTTATATATATTTTATTGCAGACTGAAAAAAGGATCTGCTGTAGATAAGGAGTTGAATTTTGTATTTTAGTAGTTTATTAATAAACAAAAGAAAATTTATCATCAAAGGAACATGGAATATTAAATGTTTGAAATCGCCCTTGCCCATTCTCCGACCACAGATTGGACAGTTTCTGATACATAAGCTAGTCAGATAAATAAGAATGGATCAATGTTTAAACTGCATACGGGACACTACTGAGATATCCCTTCTGAGATATAAAAATGTGAAATACCAGGATTTTCAAGAAATATATGGTTGAATCTATAAGTTGCCCACACCCGTGATCTGGCATGATCTCAAACACACCTCCTGCCAGTCAGAGACCATTCAGAAACAATTCAGGGAAGGAAACCCTGGTGGAAATATTTCTTTGTCTACACTCAAAATAATTCTTTCAAAACTCAGAATAAATTTGAGAAGTCTTATTTTCTCTGAAAAAGTGTTAATTATTCTAGAAAAGTTACTCAGAATTATTAAGCAATTTTGAAGAGAATCACTCCGCCACTTCACTTCAAAATTTTTTGATAACTCTGCATAAATATTCTAAAAGAATATTTTTGCAGATCTTTTTTTTATTTTTTCTGAGTAATCAACGCTTTTGTCAGAAAAATATATCCTCCAGGGGATCATCAATGAAATTATGAGTATAAAATGTATCACCGTTCACGGCGGACCGAACACTTTGGCATCGTTTATTTCATTACCTATTATACGGCAGTGACTAATTATCCATACCTGAATGACGTAAGATCCCGATCTCTCCAAGTCAAGCGTGACTTACTTGATTAAAGGAGCCAAGAAGCTACAATTAGAGAAGAAGGGACTGCAAAAAACTTAAGGAGCCGGAGAAGATTAAGAGTTTGTGAATCTAGCACGTAAAACATAAACCAAAGCCTCAACAATAGTCCAGTATTCCGCGAAGAATACGGAGCAATCCTAAGGCAGGCGAAAGTATGCTGAGTATGGTCAGCCTCATTAAACTCATATAAAATTTCTGGTAAGAAATCTCTAACAAGTCCGAATTATTTTGAAGCCACCCGCCTTAATACTCTAGCCGCATGAATTCCATATAAAGGCTAATCTATTTATTTAATTGACCATTCCCACATTTTATTACGCTTTTAATAATTTTACCGCAAAATTATATTTTCACTGGAATTTTATTTGATCTACCGCTCGAACAATTTAGATATTTAACGTATGGAGAATTTCTCGAAAGCCTGAAATTCTCAAATCTGTTATGATTTGTGGTAACACAAATGGAGAATATTTATGCAAATAACTTCATTCAAATACTTTCAGAAGCAGCTATCGTGCACTTTTTTGTGGCAAGAAAATATAACGTGCTCTGACACGCCCCTATTTTTGACCGGAGATAAAGCGGTGAAAGAACGTTGAAATCCGTGCAATTTCTCAAAGGCATGTTCCAAAAAAAAAACTGAAAAATAATGATACAACAGGTTTGGTAAATACAATGAATTTTATCAAAAAACAATTACAAAAGAAATTAAAACTTTGACATAGATAACACTCAGTTATGACTTAAAATTTTGATACTAATGACATTGTGGATGCATAATGTAAATTCTAATACTAGTTGACACAGGGCAAAGCCAAGAGAAATTTGTGGCCAATGATTTATTTCAAGAAAATTATCCGTTTTAGAATTAGAGTTGTATAAATAAAATCCATTATCAGATCTAGAAGGTGTAATTCCGAAATGGTAATTTGAAAGCGAATAGTAAATATACATAATAAAGTCAAAAGCCGCATCTAAGAAAAATATTTGCCAATATTCCTATTTCTAGGAGTTGCGTAGTTCAGACCAAAAAAGTATTTTTTTCATAATTGATATATTCTTTTATTATTTAATAATTTAAGTAATAAAGAATATTTTCCTGAAGGAAAAATTATTTAAGTCGATTATTTATAATTTTTTTTAATATTTATATAATTAAATCTTTTCTCAATCAAATACGACATTGATGCGGTTACAACTTCAACGTCCTGGCTTAAAAAAAAGGTAATGGAACGGAAGTTCCCACCATGATCAAGTATTTATAGGCAATTTTATAAAGTTTTGAAAGCTGAGTCTTCAAATAATTTCAGATTTCTAAAGGGTTCTCATTTAGTCTTCATACTGGACTGGGCAAGTAAATGGACAGCTTATCAATCTTCTTAATAACTAGTAATTGCAGATGTTTAGGGACAGGCTCTTCAAGTTTAAAGGCTTTAATCTTCAACACCAGGCAATGGGTTCATGGCTATCTTACAGGCTAGTACAGTACTTATCGCCTGAAATTTCTGAATAACTGGCAACCTTACAGGCTAGCTTAGTACTTATTGCCTGAAATTTATCTCATTGCAGCGTCTATTGGCCGCAAAACTTATAAAATCGAAGACAAAATAGATAAAATCACGAAGCTCCAAAAATTTCTCAATCATATAATAAGTGCTATTCCATCTAGTCGGCATCTTCTGTCTCACTTTAGCTTCTTTTTTGGTCGCTCGGCGTAATTCGTTGCTAGCAATATTGCTCTGTTTAAACCACGTCAGAACATCTTTGACTTTAGATGTTAGATTTCATGCATGGTTGCATTGAATGTTTGACTAGCAAATTCAATGTATGCGCAAAAGATTGTATGTGTCTTTTGCCAAAAGTCAACTCCACGGCTTTTACTATATTGACCGCGTTGTCTCCATTCAGTACAAGTTTCATTCAACATATTTGCAACGTGTTCCGAAGTATGACGTTGGTTTGATTGGTGCACACCAATAATAATTGAATAGAATTCAGTACCAATGCCGAAATGTGCCGTGACTATTAAAAAACTTCTCATGCTGATAGTTTCTGACCACATGTCAGTAGTCAAAGTAATGCTTCCAACATTTGCCAACTTTTCCTTAAAAAGAGCATTTGTTGTAATGTATTTATCATCAATCCGTCTTATCAATGTAGTCTTACTTAGCAGTTAATAATGGGGGCAAACACTTTATTTAAACTGCGAAAACCTTCATTTTCCACAACAGTAAATGATTGATTGTTTTTACAAATAGTATAGATTAAAGTATTATTTATTTTCATAGTTTTGTGACCAGCTGGCGAATGTTCAAAACTAGAAATAATAAATTCTGCTGCTTTACCACAGAAGGAAGATCAACAATATCTTCACTTGTATTTTTAAAGAAATTTTAGTTTGTTCCAGCTCCAGGACTATCATTAGTATCTATTAATACATCAGCAGCAGAATTGGATTCATATGCGCGACCAAAATAAGGAGCAGAGATTGTTCAAGGAAGGGGATTAGAAAGTTTCATTTTGAGAGTTGATTGTTTTTTTGCAGATGCTTTTGTATTCGATTTCTGATTTGAAACATTTACATTATTTATTAATCCAAGAAATCAGACTTATGTACATTTTTTAAATGGTAAATCAAGTTTATTTCTACAGGAATTTATCGTATTTTGACACATTTTTTCGTAATATTTCCACACACTACTTTTTTGGGCGGTGTCATTATAATATAACCTGAAACAAAGACAACAGACTGATATATTTATATGTTAATATTTACTATATATAAAATATTAACTCTTAGTAGTCTTAAGTAGCTAGTCTAAAATCATCATCATCAATATAAAAAAAATATTATTAATACAAAAATAAAAAGAAAGCCTTCGCGCCGAATGTACTGCCTTGAGTAAATAAATATAATTTGAGGCTATCATATCACATTACTTACCTACAGAAATTGGAAAACCGTAATGAGATCCCTTCTAAAATACACAATTACAAACAACAAACCAGACCAAGTTGCTTCAAAACAAAAAATATTGCACGTAATAATCTATCAATAAAGAAAACATTTGAGGTTATAAAGAAAACATTCATTCTGTGGTAGCGATGGGCGCTAATGCTATTTTACGTTCATTTTAATCCTGCTAACGTATTTACATTTAGCATGCTATTGCTAAATGCTAAATTAACATACTATTTTTTGACAGCTGCTATTTGCGAAGTGTATTTATTACGCGTATTAGCGTTAGCAGTTTATAACATTGAACGCTAAATTAACAGACTATTTTTTCACAGCTGCTATTTGCGAAGTGTATTTATTACGCGTATTAGCGTTAGCAGTTTATAACATTGAACGCTAAATTAACAGACTATTTTTTCACAGCTGCTATTTGCGAAGTGTATTTGTTACGCGTATTAGCGTTAGCAGTTTATAACATTGAATGCTAAATTAACAGACTATTTTTTGACAGCTGCTATTTGCGAAGTGTATTTATTACGCATATTAGCGTTAGCACAGTTTATAACATTAAATGCTAAATTAACGGACTATTTTTGTGACAGATGCTATATGTGAACTGTATTTTTATTACGTATATTAGCGTTAGCATATTTTGTTTAGTACTTTTACGAGTTGAATTACGTCTGATACAGGCATTGAATGACACTTGGCAGTTATTCGTGAGGTCAAAATATGTGACAAATATTGCATTTAACAGTTAAAACTGCATAAACAACTTGTATGAAAATTAAGGCAATTTTATTTTCAATTTTTAATTCTATAAAATCATTAATGTAAAAAGGTGGCGATAACAATCACGCAGCTATCTCAACTATCATGCTTTTATGTTAAGGGTGGTAAGAATATACCTATGTTTTAAAAATATCTGAACAACTGAAAATATTAAATGAGGTTCTGATGTCAACCTCTAAATTCGAAAGTCCTGGTGCTTACGTGTTGTCGGGATAAACGCATGTCAGGGGTTTCGTGCGTTAATATAAACAATAGCGGCGAAGTTTTTGTTTATTATTTGTATTTGCATCTTTACAAGTGTTCTAAAAACATTTGGACGGGTTTTAAAATATTATCAGATAACATCTTGGCATGAAAGTAAATGGACAATAAATGATTGCTTATTCGAATTCCTTTGGAATGGTTTGCCGTAGAGTTGATTGGAAATACATTAGAATTATAAACTTACATTAGTCACTTTAAAACATGCAAGTTATTATTAGTATATCGTCACCTCTTCATGTGTTTATTAAGTATTTACATGTTGACAATATATTTGTTACTTAAAAATATTTTATCCTTCTCTTATTATTACTAAATAATAAAAATAGTTGATCCTTGTGAGGGATTACTAAATAATGACAGTAGATACAGATCTATAATGGTTTCAGCCTCAGAGTCCTGAATATTAGTGGATATAGAAGCCTGCTCGGAATGCCTATCACTTTATTCGTTCTCTTGTAGTTGGGTTAAAGGCGTTGTATATATAGATAGGTGCTTAAACCTTAAATGTGTTTTTAAATCCGTTATGGGCGACTTGTAAGCAAATGTTTTTTACATAGGTTACATATGGCAACTCTTATCGGAGACACTATCGGAGAGACTTCGTAAAGATGAAGCTATCGTTGACGACTCATTTTCAAGTTTAAAAAAATATAATTAATACTAGAGTACTTTCACAATTGATTAAGGGAAAACAATTTATGGTAAAAAAATTAAAACACAAACTAAAATGTAACGACAATAATTAAAGTTGCAAATAATTGTTTATGTATAACTATTAAAGTAATCTTTAAGTTTAAACCTATGATATAATTTTAGATATAAACAATCACTAGAAATTTACAACGTTAAACGTATACTTATAGTAATGAACTAAAGAGTTATGCCGTTACTGTATCATTTATCAATCAATTAAAATATGAATAATATTTATTTAGTAGTTATATCATCCTAAAACAATACGCCGTACTCAGCTTTCTACACGATGTAAATAATATTGTAGCCACTAAAAGTAAACAATCTGCTATAACAAGGTATCGGTTATGCTACATCCACAGTTAATACTTAAATAGCATTTAGCATGTTAGCATTAGTTGCTAAATGTAAATCCCATGCTAACACGTATTTTGTAATTAGCATTTAGCATAGCATGCTATATGCTATTTATGCCATCCCTAATACAGGGGAAGATTTTTTTCAAATAGTTGGCAACACTGACCGCAACCAAACCACACGCCACAGAATAGATACGATACAGAACGGACACGATCCATACTAGCCCATATAAAAAAAGAGTAACACATTTTCATACATGGCGAAACGCTGTCAAAGTAACTCCCCTTTCCCCTCGCCTCACTTCTCCTGACCAAAGACTTGTGTAATTATTATTAATGCCCATAGATGGCGTAATTTCTTACTTTCTATTGATCACAGATGGCGTTATCAAAGAAAAAAGTAATTTTAATCCATAAATTTGTTAAAATTATAAAAATATTGCACAAAAGACAAATATGAAAATAACATTACTATACAATTTAATATATTTTTTTTTAATATCATTACTATAAGAATAAAATTCAAGAAACTTTAAATAAAATAGAAAATACAATTCTAAATAGTATCAGGCGTCTCCAGGTAGCATTCTGGAATCAACTAGGTGGTAATTGCATAAATTAAAGTGGGCAACTCCTCAACAACTGAAAACAAGCAAAAACATACACAAAGCAGACATGATTATAGCGATATCTATTAGTGGTTGGAGTATATTTTGAAACTTTTGTCAAAAATCCACGCTTGTTCAAATAAAATATATGATTCTTTTGATAAAATTAGTTTTAACATTTGTTTTAACTTCTTAACTTCTGTCTGAGCTGTTGAATCGTCTTGTTCTGTTGATGAATCTTCCTTACAAGTCTGGACCTCTTCAGCCTTCCGCGTTTTTCGCTCTTCAACGATCTAGACCCCAAAGACGCTGCCTCTAAGTGTATGTCTTCCTTTAATTATAATAACAGTTGTATTCATGACATTTGTTATTTCAAAATTATTGACATATTCAGTTGTGCAAGCAAAAAATGAGTGCATAAGGACATTTTGGTATTATCACTTAAATAACCTTAGACATTCTCCTAAAGAAGCCCCTAAGGTCTTGCTGATAGTTTCCTGTCGCAACTGTGCCTGAGCGCCGTGCTTGGTTGTTCGACTGCTGCTCTGGTTTCTTCAGTTGGTGTTGGCAAATACTGGCTCGGTGTAGCATTACTATATAATAATTTTCTAGGCTGAAAAGTTTTAAAGTTCTTATTAGTAAAGTGTCGTCTGCAGATTCTATGTTTACGTCTGAGGTCATTCCAAGTAACTGCTCAATTCTCCCTGCCACACAATTTCAGCCACGCTTTTGCCCTGCAAAAAAACAAAACATTAAGTTAGGTATAATAATTTCAATCAATCCGCCTTTTCCTCTCTTTCAATTGGAAGAAAACTTACAACAAACAACGTTTGATTAAATATAAATGCTGCTCATAACATTATTTAGTAAAAAAATATATTTGGAAAACCAATTTACTACCGGCGAATACACCCAACTGTGTGTCAGAAGTAATTTTTCGGAGTTTTCTGACAAGAAAAAACTTTGTCACAAAATTGTAATTTGTGTGGTAATATTTTTAAAATCCATTTTTTTTATATAAATATCGTCGATAACTAACTAAAACATCTTTTAGTGCAAGTTTTCTTTTAAACAAAACAATAATTCGTTTTAACCAAACTTTGCAACTCTACGAATTAAATTTTGACAAACAACTGCAACGTCGCAATTGCTTTGCGCAGTTAGTGTATAAAATTTATATTAATTTTTGAAATGTTGTATAATAAGCAATAATGGATAACACTTACCGGCTTTCATTATGATGCAGGGAAAAAAATGACATTTTGTCCTTTGTCCTATGTAGGAATTACACCCCGGTACTATACACGCCATTACAAAATAAAACAAAGATCTTAATATATAATAAAACAAAATAACAAAGATCTGAACACATAACAAAACAATAGCTACAACACCTTTTTTACTTAATTAATGTACAAAACTTATAATATTAAATGCGTGCAATATGTTTTTGCGCAGTAAATATCTGTCACTCGTTTCGAGCAGACTCAGTGTTGAGCGGTTTCTGTCTGTGTTTTCTAGTGTTCGTAGCGTCTCTTGCATGGTGACACATAGCCGTCACTAGAGGTCGCTGTACACATTTAAAATTTGCCCCCATTTTCCTTAAGAGATGCTGTCTCCAAATCGAGTACCTACTTGACCACCCCCTGCCACACGCTATAAGCCACAGATCATATACTAAACAGATGGTCAACTTCAAGCAATTGTGCGAGCGAGATAGCACTTTTGCGTTTCCAAGTACTTTACCTCTATATTCCCCTGTTGCCCAATCTAATGAAGTTGCAGCGAGTGCCCATTTGCTGAGCACTCGCTGCAACTTCATACTTTCGCTACAACTCGTATTTTTGACAGGTGTACTTTTCTTACATTTTAGGTTTTAAAATACGTACAATTAAAACAACAATTCTGAAATTAAAAAAAATTATTAGAAAAAAATTCGCCAGTTCGAGCGACATAACTAAAAAGAACCAACAAGAAACTTAGTGGCCACATACAAACACATTGAATGAACGTTTCTATTTTACAAAATATCTGCCGCTTATACATATCAAGATGTACTTAACTAGCTTCTATCATTAAAATAATATACTAATACTTTCAATTTTAATATGAATTTTCATTAAATAAATTGTTAACTCTCCTTTTACTGTGTTATAACTCTAAGAGTTTTTAACATCGATTAATTTATTTAATTCGACGTTTACTTTATTCGTATAAGTAATTTATAACCTTTATAGTGAAAAAATATCAATATTCTATATCTTACAGCTTTATTCTATATCTTAGTAAAATAAAATTATTATAACCTTTCTACTATTTTGAATTTAACAATTAATCTATGAAATTAATAAAATATACTCACTATGGAAATTATACTTTACGAAGAGAAAAAATGCGGTTATCGTGGCGATTACTCTTCAGTTTTGTGCTATTAAATGTAAGAAAATGCTAAATCAGGGGGATAATTTCTATTTTTTTAAACTATTTCAAAGAAATTGAAACTATGTGCTGAATAAAAAGAAATAAAAAGGATACGGTTCTGGCATAATTGTTGATCTAAACGATTTTTGTACTCATTGTAGGCTAATTTCTATATCCTACTTAATCTAATTTGTACATTCAGTTTAATATCCCCAATGTAAATAGTTGACAACGCTTAATAAAGGATCAAATACAAAAAGTAGAATATAAGAATGTCATAATTATTCCTGTGATATTTACACAATTACAAAAATTTCTAAAAAAACAAATTATGTTGAAAATTATTTTCTAAATAATCTTTTATTCATTGGCACATTGGCATACATTGACTACATTTTCAGCTGAACAAATCACTTGGATGCAGTAACAACTTATTTTTATCTTTTAAATCGTAAAAATATTTTTATCTTTTAAATCGTAAAAATATTTTTATCTTTTAAATCGTAGTTGTTGTATATTATATGTTAGCATCATTACTAAAAATCTCATTTTCACAATCTTTTGTTTTAATCAGAAGGCTACGTGCAATCTAATACACGTGCAGTGTTTGGTATAAATTAACAAATTTGGCAAATTTTGAAAGCGAATGCAATATATCCATCAATGGTACAGCGAACATCTTTTGTAGGAACTTGTAACTCGGAACTATTCTTAAATATTGACAAACAACTTTGCAACCATACTAAATCTGTGCCATTTCTTCTTAAAGTTCTGATTCAATAATTACCTTTTAACGAATATTCTCTAAATTACTTAAACCTTCCAATGACTTATAAAAAAAACATTTAATCTCTTCGTTCAATTTTCGTACCACTTTCTGTTTTGGTTGTTTTTACCACCTCCAACTGCAAATAAAAGAACAAATTATTTAACCAACAATGTATATATATATATATATATATATATATATATATATATATATATATATATATATACATATACATATTTATATATATATACATATATATATATATATATATATATAAATATATATATATATATATATATACACACACACACACATATATATATATATATATATATATATATAATTTATAAATGGATTCTTTTTGGTTTGTAATAATTGCTTCATCATAATTACATAATGGATAGAAAGTTTTTTTCTTTAGAAATCAGTGGGCTTTCTATAAAATCTTAAGCTAACTGTCTAATGTAACTTACTTACATTACTATACAATTAATTGATTCGCAAAGAGAAAGCTTTCAACTTAAAAAATTCATAAGTAAACTGACTAAATGATAATTTAGCCTTTATTAGGTGTCGGGCCGTATGATGGTGATGTTTTTTTGAGAGTGTCGGCGGCTAGGTCTGCTATTCTCCACATGCAGTAACTTCTTAAATCCGCTTGTCTAAAAAGAAAATTAAATTATTAGGAACTTTTTTGTTGTTGATTATTAAAACGCGAATGTAACTTTGATGATGAGTTTGAACAATATTATCAATAAAATGTATAATTAATTCGATGCTATTTTCAAATTAATAATTTTCAACCCTGAAATGTTTACGGCTATAACCCAATGTACAAGAACGATCTTTAAAATAATTTCCTCTTATTACGAACAAATGTAACAAATACAACAAAATTTGAATTAAAAGTGAAAATATTACAGATATAACCAAATGTAAAACTGTACTATAAAATAATGTTAAGTTACAAATTTGCAGTTTGACAAACCAATTGAAATAAAGTTAACGATTTTAAATTTCGTATCATAGTCTTTTTTTTCTTTGATTATCGTTCGTTATCGCTGCTCTATGTTCCAGAGACAAAATTTTATGTATATATTGTGTGTGCGAAAGAGATAGGGCTTTCGCGTTCGAATCGAAATATTTGTATGAAGTAAACCCACCCTGCTACAAGCAAGATAAACGCTCGGTCTGTTAAGCGTTGCATAGAAAATTTATTAAACTTTAAATGTTTTCACATATTACATAATTTAGGTGATGCGTATTACTTAAATGCGTTGTAACCATTGTATCGTTATATATTCGCTTTATGGAGTGTTTGTTACAATCTTTGTTATATTAATTTTTGGTCAAAATGGCGTGTACTTTTCGTCGATTTAATTTATAATATTAGTTAAAAGGAAAACGTTACCTCGAACCGAAAGTTGGTAAATTTTATTCATTATTGCTTATTAAATAATAATTCAAATATTAATTTAAATATACTTTAACTTCGCAAAACACAATGATGGTATATATACTTGGTGGTATGTGACTTGGTCGAAGACAGTAATTCTAAAACGTATTAGCATTAACTCTTCATAAAATATTTTCATGAACGAATTATATTTTCAAATAATACGATTATAAAATAGCATTCCATGGATTCACAAAGATCATGTACTTCACATTATAGAAAATAGGAAGCGAGATTGCAATTGGTTTTTGACAATTTATTGATCATTCAAATCCGTTTAGCGAAAATGAGAATTTCCTTTTTTTTCTTGTTAAAGACTATAGATGGATAAACAAAATATTAACTAAAAGTAGGGTTCGGTCGCGATCATTTTATTTAAAAATAGTGTGAAAAGGCGCAGAGGATCTCGTAAAGTGAGGTTATAAAATTTACGTCTGACAGCCAATTGTCAACCGTTTCTTCATGGAAAGAGCATTTTTGTAATCATTTTTTAATAATAAAATAATTGTATCCGAACCCAATTTTTTTTAAATACGTCGTTTTTATATATATTCTTTCATTTGAAAAAAACCCATTGCATTACGTAGTTTTTATGGTAAGTTCAAACTTATTTTCATTCGTTTCTTAAGTTGTTTGCAATATTTCATTTAACACTTTATAACATATGTAATTAAGTACCAATGAAAATTTCACTGTTTATTGGTTATTAAGTAAAAAATATGTATTGGAAACGACTTATTTGGTAAAAACAAGTTTCGGTTGCCATTTTTAATACAAATACGTATTTTTGTTTTTTTTATGACTTGATTTAAAAAAATCAAACGAAATCGGAAAATTTAAATAAGCAGAAAGAACTGTGTAGAGGGAGCTTATAAATGTTGATGTCTGACAACCAATTGACATCCATTTAAGCATATTTTTCACTTCAATGAAAGTGGAATTATCAATTGATGTTAACTAACGCCCAAAACGTATGTTTTATCTATCCGTCGACGTAAATTGCTATCTAAGATAGTTGATATATTTCTATCTATTCATAGTTTGCTTCCCACAAGTATTTTGATGTTTTAACTGTCTTATCGACAATCATAGATAGCTTTCTATCCATACCGTCCCATGCAAGCGATGCGTTTTGTTAATACGCATAATAATACATATGAATTTGAAATTAAAAATATATACATACCAAATAAATAAATAATAACTAAACAGAAATGTCTTAATTACCTACGATTACACTTAATTGAAATGTTTTGTTAATTATTAAGTAGCAGATGTATATTTTATATTTCAAAACAAGAGTTAAGTTAAGGAAAAGCAGTTAAAGTTTCGCGTAGGTATAAAACGCGTTCTATCTCCGCTTTTCTTATATCAAGTGTTAAATGGACAATAGGCAGTATTAACATAACGTTTATAATAGAAGAAAGTAATAAATTGTAATAATAATTACATTTTAATAATTCACCAGAACTGTTATTAATTTGAAATCTAGTTTTAAAATTATGCTCATTGAGCTCACACATAATATACTCAGTGTTTATATCGCCAGGCCCTATTGTTTTTATTTTTCGGAATTATCATCCCAATGTGATAACGATCGCAAAATTTCTATATCGCTGTGGCTGAAGGATGATATGCTTGCTACTAACTTCGCTAATAACTTTTTACAATGATAAATTGATTAATTTTCCATAATAAAACAGGCGTTTATCACTGGAAAATGACAGAACTTTCGCTCACTGTCGATAAGCTAAACCTATCAAATATAACTGTTAAAAAGTTATTCGGATCAGTCACTTCTATACAATATTTAATAGTCAGTGAGTGATTTGCGCTCCCATTGGTAGATAGCGTGCCGAGATTCCTATCTATTGATATGTTATTGTTATTTGTAGAACTGAAACATCAGAATTTCTATCCCTCGTAATACAAAAGCGTAGATAGATAGAATATTAGTTTTGGGCAATAAGACTACCAATATTTTATCTTCAATTACATCTACTTAATCATTACATATGATCGAAAAAGGATATCCCCCTGATGCTTAATTAGAAACATTTTCTTCAATGACATCGATGATGAAGAAGTAAAGAGATAACCTGTGCGTCAATTCGAGTCAAAATTTCACTACCACTCGCATATCAAAGAAAAATATTTTGGTGACTGGTGCAATTCTTTAAGAGGACGGCAATGCTTAAAACCATTACTCCATTTGTATTCGGTAAGTTTTGCTTATTCATCTCTTTTTGAATTAAACCTACTTACTATACCTAAAAGGAATTTGTCGAACACATGAACACAACACTACTCGAAAAGGCAAAATTCCAGCTATTCGATGCCAATCTGTAAAAACAATGTTGGGTAGAGGCAGTACACACAGCCGCTTACCAACACCAACAGAGCCCAAACACGTGTATTGGCAGATATAACTCCAGAAGAAGCGTGGTCAGGAAAAAGCTAGATACTGTCGTCAACCAGACGATCCAGGTTGACGACGGTATTTGGCCTTTTCCTGACCTATATTTTTGGCTATGAGGCAACGATTCATCTACCGAAAGATAATGAAATCCTAAACAGAGAAAAGCAATTCTCAGGAAACACACACTAATAAAAGCAGGGACACAGTCTTATAAACCTACTTAAAAAGAAATTATTTTTCACAGTCCATGTGCGAGTCCTCTGCAGCTCACACTCTAATAACACTCCAGAATCTACAAACAAGGCCGTAGACAGTGAATCTAATCAGGAAGTCACTCGGTAAGTGAGTAGTAACAGACTCAGTAACTGAATTTCTCAAGAATGGAGCCGCATTCAGTTCGGTCCAGCCGGCGTCAACAAAATGTGGCCTCTCCTAATCTACCTGCAGAGCCGCCAAAGAAGAAGCATGGTTAAAACAGTTACTATCTGAATATTATATTGGTTTGAGGAAAGATAATCTGTGTGTAATTTTAAACGGTGATTTTTATAAACAATGCAAATGTGACATTAATATAACTTTGTTAAGGATCAGTATATGCTGAAATGTTCACCAAGACCTTGCCCAAAACTAAATTTAAATTCATGAAAATCAAAATTTTAGCTTATAATTTTTGGAGTTATGTTCCATATGTTGTATTTAGTGAGATATGTTATTTGTGTTTGAACTTTGTTAACTTTATTATACAACTAATTTCAGGTTACATTGTCTTGAATGAAATATTTAAATGTTAAGGTTATATTTGTTACTGTTAACCGATCATGAGACATTTCATGATTCATCTGTTGACAACTATTTAACGTTAGGTGATATGTAACTGTTAAACATTCAACTTTGTGTCAGTATATCTGTATACATGTAGTACCAGTATATATGTAGTACCAATCTAATTAAGTTGTTTGTTGTAATATAAACATTACAGCATTAAAAGCATATACTAATGTCATCCATTCCATTGTTAGTAATGAAGAAACAGCAAACTGCAGAAATCGCATATATTTGATCTGACTGGCTGTGAGGTATTGAACGCTAAAAATTAAATCATATTTTGTAAGATCCTGGCTGGAGGTATGCATTGTTAAAGCTTATCGGAAAATTACCAGGATCTGGCTGGCTTTTGAGTTTCAGAACCTTAAAATAAAAAATTATCAGCTTCTTATCAAGAAAGGATTATATAGTATATTATATAGTATATAAAATCGTGCTGACTGTGCGATGTGCTCCCTATAATTGTATAATCACCATTTATTTTTTGTAGACAAATGAAAATGTTCATTTGGTTCATTTATCTATCTGAATACTAAATTGATATCATTGTATATATACAATCAATTGCCTACACCTGACAGATCTATGTAGCTGGTAGTATTGTAATACTATTGTCAGGTTAAGAAGCATGTAATAGTGTCGCCCCTTTCTGTGTGATCCTTACTATAAAAGGTATAAAAAAGTGTGATTCATAATAAAAATATGGAGAGTCGCCTTCGTCTAGTCAAATGATTAATTGTGTATCTTTATTATAAACTTTATCTATCTGAATACTATATTGATAACATTGTATATCACCGTTCAATTTGTATTGTCTTGACAAATGATTAAATATTAAGGTTTCAACTAGACTGCTAATTTTATGATCGATCCATTTTGTGTTGATAACTGTTTAACTTTAAGTAAAACTGTAACTGTTAAATTTTGTTTCCGTATATATATGTGTATATATCAGGGCTTGGAACCGGTTTGAAAAATACCGGTTAACAAGGGTTAATACCGGTTTCAAATAAAGATTGCGTTCTGAACGAAACCTATACGCGAGCCATTTCCAAGAGCGTTATTAACCGGTTAATTCCGGGCGCCGAACTTACAGTGACGTGTTCTCCGGCGATCCGCGCTCCACTCCCTCCACCCCCGCTGCTTACAATTTATTAGTTTACAGCGCCTGCGAGTGGTGATTTCTTCCGTACTATGGGAAGGAAGAAGGAAAATAATATATATCCATATTTCGACTTTGATGAAGCGAACAAAACTTCGCTTCATGTGTTATGGCAAGTTGTGGCAAAATTTTGAAGCTAAGCATTTATGAATATGTTTATCTAACTTTCTTTGTTAGGAAATTTTTTTTTTTATTTGCGAAATGGAAACTTGTTTAGTGGTACATTACGGTTTCACAGTAGCGTAATTTAGTATATTTAGAAGGTCCATGATACCAAAAACGTAACCAGATTTCACGGTTAAATATAAATTTATAATCTAGACATAATTGGTAGTTTTAAAGCGAAAATTCTTTATCGGCGCTTTGTGTTTTAACAGTAAAGTAATTCAATGTATTACAAAAGTAAGGAGTTCAACATGAATGATTTAATTACTTATTGTGTCTGAAGGTATGTGCGGAATTACTTGGTGTGCAGCAATAGACCTGTTGTAATTGGTCTGTTGGCTTATTTTATTTAACTCCTTGAGAAGTTTCATGAACAGTTTAAATGTGTAAAGAAGTTTCATTTCGACCTCATGTAAATAAATATACCCCGCTCTCATTTTTGTGTAGATCCTTCTATTTCTATCAACACCTTCACCATATTTCCCACCCAGGTAAAGTAAGCAGCAATATAAAATACCCTTATTAGAATATAAGGATCTACATAACAATAAAACTATTCATGAAACCTATTTAAATGATAGGAATGTGAATAAACTGAGCCCCTACATACGTATGTTGTTTTGTGTGTTAAGGAAACATTTTATTGATGGTATATTTCATTTCATATAATTTTAGGTTTATCGTAAAATCGACTCATAAGTCAATACGACCGACATTATTGTGGTATCACAATAAATAAAAAATCCATTACTGCATATTGGCTGGGTGCATGACATGAGCGCCGTCCGGCGTCCGCAACTTTAAAGGCAAATCAATTTTATTTGTACGCTTCAAATTAACGGCTCTGCTAAATGTTTACGTCAATAATAAAAAATAATCAAAACATCACATGTGACTTATATTACATGCATTGGTTTCTTTAAATTTTTGTCCTAATTACGTATCAATTTTAACTTTTTTTATTTTTATCGAAGAAAAATATTATTAGTGTTTTCGATAAAATCATGTTATATAAGATTGTTCGTTTTGTTATTTATTGTAACGTAGAAAAAACAATTCTAAATAAATACTTTTATTAATTCATAATAACAAGATTTTAGTTGTCCGTACACAGAATATATAATATCCTTTGATTTTCAGATCAACTAAATGAGTACAATATGTATTACTAATGTTATACCTACCAACCACAAACAATATCAGAAGGAATACATTTTACAGCGGCTATCCATTTCTTTTTATCTAATTTCCAATTCGATACTGGAAATCTGTACAAAACTTGAATTTACTACTTATTTCTTAATACGTTTTTATAATTTAATATACAATAACTATCGTGTCATATTTTGAAAATTAGCTTTTAATGCATAAAAAGTTAGATATGGATTCGATACAGGAAAAATGCTAATGTTAGTGATTTTTAAAGTTAAAAAATATGCATAAAAAATGACATATTTAACAAAAATAGGACTGAGTCGGGGTTTGGTTTGGTTTGAAGAACATTTACTCACAATGAATATATTATTATATTATTAATTTTAGTATTTTCACTATTTTCACTTTAAATATATGATTATATACTACACACTCAACTGGCAGCTAAACAGAAATGTTAATAAATCAATATTTAACAAGAGAAAGATAGAAATCTGCAGGGTATTCAAAATGTAAATAATTATGAGGTTTAAATATTTAGTTTGAGACATTTAAAAATTATAATTTCATGGATCGTCTTGACTTTACATTTCACATTTTTGAGTTGACAAATAGTAAAATATTCAATGTTGCTTAAATGCATTTATGATTCAAAAAAGTTATAAACTAAAGATTTAATAATAAATTTTTGAAGTTTATTTACGATTTTTTTTTTGTTAATAAGTGAGCTAGACGTCATTTTTTCAAGCTTTTTTTTAGTAATTCTTATCAATCCCTTGTTTAACTTTTCCTTTTATTATCGCCATTCATAATTATATGTTTGTTAAATATGTAATATCTAATTTTTAATTTAAAGTGAAAATAGTGAAAAAATTTACAATGAAAAATGGAGATATTATTGTAATTTTTTTATCCAATCAATTTTCGTAATGAAATAATTACGATCGAATTTTTTATGTAAATCATTTTACTAAAAAATCAGTGAAACTTTGCTAAACTATGCTGGTTCCAAAAGTAAGCATGACGATATATGTAAGTAAATTATATGATCTACGACAATATTTAACAGGCGCCTTTAGATATTTCCATTTCTGATACAGCAAATGCTGCGGTCGATTTCTTTACCACCACTCTATAGTGTGCACTCGGCAAATGCTGAGCTATGAAAATATTTACCAGTACAATTACACATATAAAGCCACCACATAAATACCTGTTGACAAACATGAATACGAATCGAATAGGGAACCTCTATTTTGTCCTATCGCTTATAAATGCTTTGTTGCCTGTCTATAGGTAAATTCATCCTTAACGAGACGTATGTATCCCTATTCTAACGTATACATAGGTGTAGAAGTATTTCACTTACTACTTTAGCCGATTCCAAAATTCTAGTAATACCTGTTAATTGATTGACTGTATATTATGTTTTTTATACACAGCTTTATTTCTTTTATGGACGGTTATAAAGCGAACAATATGTTATAATTGTAAGGTTCTCTATCTGTCTGTCAGTTTAATTATGATCGCTATAAGTGCCTATAATCAATTTAAAATTATTTGCATTGTAAGCATGGTGCAAATTGATTTCGCCATTTTCTATAGTTAACATCGTGTCGAATACGATAAAATAATAATATTTAATTTGGCGAATATAGAGAATGTCCCGCCGGCCAGAAAGGAAAATGAGAAAATGCCGTTATTAACGATTGTTTAAATTTAGTAACGATACGCGGATGGCCGTTCTCAATTATAGACGACAATGCATTTAAAAAATTGATAAAAATGATACCAAATATGACAGAAAATGAACGAAGTTGTATTAATGCAAAAAGATTAAAACATTTATACAGATAAGGTCTATGAAATCCAAACAAACATACATGAATAGATTAAAAATAAACTTCTAGCATTAAAAGTTGACGTGGCTAACGTTAAAACACGAAGATTCCTTGGACTTAACATTGTATATATTTTTGAGGATAAAATTCTTCTAAGGAATCTAGGTGTACTCGATCTGAATTAGAGCAATACGGGAGAGTTCCTTAAAGAATCTGTAATCATTCTTTTAAGCCGGTATGAGATTGATATTAAACAAATTTACTCGATCATCACCGACAACGGTTAGCTTAGCACATCAAGGCAACTAGACGATGCGCTTCGGGAATCATATGATAATATGAAATCGACTAATGATAGCTTAAATTATCAGAATTTATCAGAGGATTACGAATATCAACATTATCAGCAATTATACAATATAATAAACATTATATTATACATTATAATAAAGCGGCAGTGTGAATGAATACGTTCCAAAAGTAAATGTTGTTAGATGCGCTGCACATACCTTGCAACTTGCAGTTAAATATGGTTGTCGACAACGGGAGGAAGTATTTAACGAGAACGATTTGCCAAATTATAAGAGAGTTGCGTTCTCCAAGCATTGCAATCCAATTAAAAAACCGTAATTTACTACAAGCTTTGATGGATTGTCCTACAAGACGGGATTCAATAGTGGACATGTTTAATGTGGTTATTGAGTTTGAAACATTTTTGTCAGTTTCATTCTGATGTCCAACTTCATTTGACAGAAACTACTTGGTTAGATATAGAAGATTCTTTAAACGCTATAGCACCTTGCAGGGCATTATCGAAAATTTTACAGAGAGAACAACTAATGTTTGGAGATTTTTTTTCGGATGCAGTGCATTTTTGAGACGAAACAATATTACTCCCTTTTTATTATTTTTGGGGATATGTATGAAAGAAAGCCAAGAATCACTAATCAAGAATGAATCTTTCTTAAGCACCATGTATCCCGATCCGCAAGTAAATGTCGTTCTCTTTTGCAATTAACTACAGCTGCCCCGAGGACTCCGAGAGTGCAAGATAATTCAAAGGCACTATTACCGAATACCACAAGAGAAATAGACTCCTTCTTGAAAACGTATTTTAGGCAAAACCGCCCGATTAGAAACAGAGACCCAATTTCAATTTAAAAGTAATTTGATTCCCTTCTTAAATTGGCCGTTGTTGCCTTCCATTTCCAATATTTTGGAGTTTTGCAGCACAAAAAGTCACAGATCCACAGTTATACTTATGATCTAATTTGATTTTGGCCACACCTCCCATTCGGGTAAGTGTGGAAAGATTATTTTCGACTTTCAAATTCGTGTTGCATAATTTGAGAATGTCCATTTGTACTAGATAAGAAATAATCATTTGTATCAGAAACAGAATATTGCCATATCACTGAATAGTCAATAATATTGCGATTTTATTTTTTTAAGCATATTTTTACTAGATATTAACACTGTAAAGTTAAGGGAAATGTACTCCAAATATATGATGCCATGATTCTGTGATTTGTTGTCACTTTTGAAACTAACTTGACAATTTGAATTTTCGGTACGGGAATAAACAAAATATATTTCATGAATTGAAGTTTTATGTTAATTTATCATCATCTAGCCATCCGAAATCTTTAACTATTCTTTAACAAATATTTTCTTCCGGTTAAAAGTAAAAAACACTTATGGAAACAAAATGAAAAAGTAAAGATGCTAATATTTTAGAGGCTTTTTGCCAGCATGGGTTTACTTTATAATAATTTTACTTTATAAATATTTATAATATTAACAGCTTATCACCCAAGACTTAGTACCAACAAACTGTGACTTTCCCATATATCCCGAACCCCCATTTTTCCATAATCCTTACTCACGTCAATTTCAGCTCGATACGTACAGTTGTTTGGGCTCTGTCTTGATAGTTTTTTACATTTAGGGAGCCTTTTATTTCTATATATATATATATATATATATATATATATATATATATATATATATATATATATATATAAATTACAATAAAAATATATTGCACTTATATTGCTCTCATTTGTTTTTGTAAATTATGTCTGAAGTCCATCCATTTCGTATTAAACAGTAATAGCTTTTTGGTAATATTACTTATCTTTTGGACTTTAACAGCTTTTACATTTTAGTAAAATTTTGTAAATACACGTATTGCCGAAATAATTTTGATTGCGTTTTCGAAATAATTTTGATTGCTTGGTAATTTTAATACGCCTAAACCGAACATGATCCCCAGAACAAGAATGAGTAAAGTTTTTGGGTTATGTTCGATTTAGACATGCTGAAATTTCTACGAAATTTACGAATTCTCTTTGTATATTGTGGGTACGCTACAGGCTACATCTCGCAACCGATCAAACTAAAACTAGGTACAAAAATAATTTTAGAATAAATCTAAATTAAGTTTGTAGTTGGGCTAAATCGATGTTTGAGTTGCAAAGAAAAAAATCACAACAAAAGAACACAAACGATAATTAGAAAGATTGCAGATTATTAGAAAACTCCATACCAAAATTTTTTTTTTACTTACCAAAAAATAAAACGCCATAATGTGCACATACAAGTATATACGGCTATCATGCTACAAGAAATTTACCTTTACGACTGGTGGTTACCCTCGGGTTATTTTATTTCTGTTGTTTTATCAATCGTTCTTTAATAAATCATCATTAAATAAAAAGGTTTAAGATTTTCCCAAAACACATATTTTTTTCTTGAATATGCTCCGCAAACAAATTAAAGTTAAACATTAAATAAATTAAATAGGGTGACACTAAACGGCCCACGGCAAAAAGCAAACCCTAAAATCTGGTTAGGTGATTCTAATTTTGACGCGTGAGCCGACTGAGTCGACGTTTTTACGTGCGGGGCAGCACGTCGAAAATTGAAAACGGGCTACAACATGGAAGTGCGGCGGTACGAAGGCACAGCGGCACATCAAAGAAAAAATTTGAATCGAAAACCGGTTAATAAAGGTTAATACCGGTATAATGAGCGTAACCGAAAATAAAACGTTCCATAGAGAATACCGGTTATTTACCGGTAAAAGTGAGCGTAACCGAAATAAAAAGGTTTACATGTACTTGTGTCAAACCGGTTTAAAATTTTAACCGGTTGTCAAGCCCTGGTATATATATATATATATATATATATATAAAAAATAATTTTAGAGTAACTACTGTAATTCACCTATAAATTGCCCTTCACCAAGCTTCCATCCGACGGTTCTATGTAGGTGTTAGTATTGTAAGACAATTATCAGGTTATGCATGTAATAATGTCACCCCTTCCTTTGTGATCCTTCCTATTAAAGGTATAAAAAACTGTGATTCATCGTAAATGTATACCCTCGTCTCATCAACGAATGAATTAGGTATCAACAGAAAAACTGCAGACTGAAAGACAGAGGTATTCCAGTCACGTTCTATTCACACTTTGTTAATTTTATAAGGTAACGGTTTAATCTTAGTTTATATTGTTTTATTGTATTTGTAAATTTAATGATAGATCCATTTTGTGTTGTTAACTGTTTAACTTTGTGTAATACCGTAACTGTTAAACGTTAAATTTTGTTTCCGTATGTATGTGTATATATATAAATAATTTTAGAGTAACCACTGTAATTCAACCTATAAATTGTTCTTCACCAAGCTTACATCCGACGGTGTTATGTAGGTAGTAGTATTACAATACTGTTGTCAGGTCACTTTTTGTGTTGATAACTGTTTAACTATGAGTAAATCTGTAACTGTTAAACGTTAAATTTTGTTTCCGTATATATGTGTAATTGCCCTTCACCAAGCTTACATCCGATAGTTCTATGTAGGTGTTAGTATTGTAAGACAATTGTCAGATTAAGCATGTAATAATGTCACCCCTTCCTTTGTGATCCTTACTATTAAAGGTATAAAAAACTGATTCATTGTAAATGTATACCCTCGTCTCATCAACAAATAAATTAGGTATCAACAGAAAAACTGCAGACTGAAAGACAGAGGTATTCCAGTTACGTTCTATTCACACTTTGTTAATTTTATAAGGTAACGGTTTAATCTTACTTTATATTGTTTTATTGTATTTGTAAATTTTATGATAGATCCATCTTGTGTTGTTAACTGTTTAACTTTGTGTAATACCGTAACTGTTAAACGTTAAATTTTATTTCCGTATGTATGTGTATATATATAAATAATTTTAGAGTAACCACTGTAATTCAACCTATAAATTGTCCTTCACCAAGCTTACATCCGACGGTGTTATGTAGGTGGTAGTATTATAATACTGTTGTCAGGACACATTTTGTGTTGATAACTGTTTAACTATGAGTAAATCTGTAACTGTTAAATGTTAAATTTTGTTTTATTGTATTTGTAAACTTTGATAGATCCATTTTGTGTTGATAACTGATGTAACATTGTGTAATACCGTAACTGATAAACGTTCAATTTTGTTTCGTGTATGTGTGTATAAATAACTTTAGAATAAACACTGTAATTCTACCTACAAATTGTCCTTCACCAAGCCTGTACCTGACGGATCTATGTAGCAGGTAACTTTATTGTAATACTGTAATTGTTAAACTGTGTAATTGTTGTAATACTGTAACTGTTAAACTGAGTAATTTGTTACTGTTAAACTGTGCAATTTGTTGTTATGTGATCCATTCGTCATATATCCATTTTGTGCTGATAACTGTTTAACTTTGTGTAGCATTTAAACTTTATGATTTCTCTGAATATTTGATAATGCGGTATGCTACTGTTCAATTTGTATTGTCTTGACAAACTTTTAAATGTTGGGGTAATATTGTTTCAACTGTAAACTTACATGTGGTCTGGCTGGCTGTGTAGGGTAGGCTGTAAACTATAAATATATCATTAGCATTTTATGAAGAAATTTATTGCTGTGAGATAAAGAAACGTGTTTTTATAAACTATTAGGTATACCTCACCTCACATCCTCCCAGAACATTCAAATGTAATTTTGTATTGTGAATGAGGCTCTTGAAGGTAATTAAACATTTTCAATAGTTTTCGGAAAATGACGCCAAATATGAATAGAATGTGCGAATTACAGAACTAGAATTAAAAATTGTTAATATTATTTAAAGAAGCCAGTTTTAATTTTAAACTGAAATGAAGACACTATCCAAAGTCTTACATTTACACTAGCTTTGTTTCGGTCTCGTTGCACTTTTTGGCACAAGATTTTTAGACTTGTTTTGAATTTACAAAGAAATGTTGCTTTATATAAAAAAGCTTTTGTTTGAGACGTTTATTTGGTATCTACTATTTTTATACCAAAAATAGTAGTTGGTTTAAGAACCCAGTTTTTTTTGTATTGGTGTTTGATGTGACGTTGCTGTTGTTTTGGATGTAAATCCAGCACTGGCGTTTTTAAGCTATATACATTTTTGCTTTTTTTTTAACACTTTCGGCTGCGAAGCATACTACACCAAATAACATTCATCGGAAAATGAAAAAATCTAATATTATAAGAAATCTTTCTAGCAAGCTCGCAGAAATGAGAAATTGTAACAATTTTGTATAGCTTTCATAAGGAATGTTGTTTTCCCAAAAACTAGATCATTTCGCGAATAACGTCCTTCTAATTGACAGGTTTGAAACAGACAACAATGAATTAAGAATATTTGATTACATTTACATCATCTGACGATGGTAAGTTCATCATCTGACATAATAGAAATTATAGAATTTACAATTACCCAACATCCTCCTGGTTAGCTGTACGTGTGTGGTAAGTATTTTAAAAATTAAAAATCTTTGTACAGTTTGTAGAGAAACTGTCTGCAACGAAAATTACTATTACATTTAATACTAGCTCGCTTGCAACTCTGTATCATGACTACTCTGAAGAAAACTATGAACATCGTCAGAACATTTCCGTCTTACAGATGTTTACAATATTGTTTAGCATTGATAACTGTTTATGTAAGTGTATATTCACCTTTTTGATATAAATATATATTTTTTTTAAGCGTAACCACTGACCCTTCAGTGAGCTTTCCCGCCGAACATACGAAGTTTCTAATTAGGTGCGAGTTATATAAAAAAACATCATTCATCATGAGATATATTACGAGTAGCCCCAATTTCCAACAACTGTATTGTAAAATGTACACCTTGACATCTCTTAAAAAAATTAATAAAGTTTTTCTTAGTTACCTGATTCTTTCTAGAAGACCTAGAAATGCGTATGCCACCTAATGTTTACTATGCTTTTAATTCTAACCATATAATAATTATTTGAAACTCGCTTAATTAATTAATATTGCCTGTTTTAATCTTAAACCTTTATTGCCATACTCTTCCCAAAGTCTTTTTACATCACTCTTTGTTTCTGTCTCGTTGGACTTTTTGGGTCAAGATTTTTCGATTTGTTCTTAATTACAAAGAAATGTTTCTTTGTAATTAAGAACAAATAGAAAAATGTCTCTACGAGACGTTTATTTGGTATTTTATACCAATGTATTTGAAACCCCAATTTTTTATTGTACATATATTATTAGTATTTGATGCGATATTCCATTCTTGCCTCTACGCTTCTCTAATGTTACTCTGTTGATGTTGCACACTGTAATGAATGTTCAAAATTGATCTTGAAATGACATTGTTATTTTTCAATGGTACGAAGACAGTCATTTAAAAGCTTTTTAAAGACATCCCAATAAGTTTCTGCGTTTTAATTACAAAATTTTATTTAGAATTTCTTAACGGAGGACTCTCCGGTAAGTCTCGTCAACTTATCAGTATTCCAAATTACGATATACAAACTATTGAATTCTGTGTTGGTCTGTCAGTAATTTACTTTTCATCATGGAATATTAGATTTTCTTCATTGCAAACATGCATCATATACCGTAAGAAATTGCTCGTCTTCATTTCGTTCAGTATGCTGCTAGTTTGACTGACCAATTTTTTATTGCCTTAACCTTTTCTTACTCTAAACGAACACATCCACTTCCAGACATTCTTCCTTCTGCGTAACAACCCTGAACTATTGTAAATATGCGATAATCCGGGTGACGCGCATTGGATTATCTTTCCGTATAAAGAGTTGCGGCTCCATTTGCATTGTATTGACCATAAATAAAATTCATATTTGCATTTTCTTGTAAGTATATTGAATACGCGGCATTTTTAATCACAAAGTGAATTTCAGTCCAAAAGCAAGCCAAGTCTTCAAATATATCACAAAACAAAACATGTTCCGGTAAAGAAGACTAATAATCCAGTAAACAACCAGGTCGTCGTTAGTACTGTAAAACAAGCAAGTTGCAATCTGTAATAATACGAATAGTCCGGTAAATAGAGCAAGATGTTTTAACACTGATTCAAAGTAAATCACAACTATTGATAGCCGAACGAAACGAAAAGAGCATATGCAAAGTCGAATGACGTACTAATAAATAAAAAAAAAGAAAAATTATGAATAAATAAAAATGGAGATGTGTAGAATTAGTGGTATAACCTTGTTCTAACTTTCAGATACAATCTTTGTCCACCTGAAGATGTAATACAATGAAACCTAGGTCGTGGTAAAGAACTTAAAGAAAGTAGAAATAATAAAATCACGTTTCATTTAATTGTCATAAATCTATTTTTCGGTTTGTTTATATCCATTTCTTCTCGGCCAACTCAAACCTTTTGTTTGCATAAAAGACAAGCGGTATGTTTCGGTATGGTGCATGTGTGTCTAGGCATTCTGAGTATTTGGTGTAAATAATTTAAAATAAAATTTGTTTCATTATTTTTATTAGTTAACTAGTTATGCCTGGTAATATTTTTATTGAACTCTCATCCAGTGGGTCGGGAACTACTTTGAACACAATTTTTTAAAGTAACTAATCACTCATGTTTGTGTACTTTTCTTATGCCAGACATAGTTTAAATTTGACAAAAAAAAATGTTAGTAAAATTTTACATCGAATCGTTCAATATAGTTGTTTCTATAAACTACTAAAGGTAGTTATAATATTAATAGTCTATCTCCTGAGTAAATTAACATAAAATATTAAGACAATAAAAAACCTACAAAATTCTTTTATTTTTAGTCGTGGTATACAAGAACCTAAAACTAATTAAAAAATTGGCCTTTTTTTTAAAAAATCATAGCTTGGGAACAATTTATGATAATTTTTTTGTACTTTTCTTGGAATAGCCATTATTACTTCTATAAGCTATTTCAAGGTCATCCATTCATTACCGGACATAGATCTGTATATACATATATATTGAAATATAATATTAAAATGCATACTTGCAATTATGCAGAATGCTGGATAAACATTTTTATTGCAATCTCGTGTACCATGCTAGGAGGAAAATACCTTGATAATATTTTTGTTAATTTTACTTGTGAAGCTGGAATTTATAATATTACACTTTATGCCGTTATGACAAACCTATATGGGTACGCCTATTTTTAAATACTGCGGTAGTGCATTAATAAAGTCGTTGTTTTAAATTATACCATAGTCGTTGTTTAATGTTATAAGTTACTTGATATATCTGGTATTTGGAAAGCTATTTTTAACAAAACATAATAGACAATAAATGGTTTTTAGAATTACTGTTATACATTTTAATTATTACATTTGTTTAAATCGAAAGGTGCCGATAAGTTTAGGTATGTACTTCTAAAGTCGTCGTCCCCCACCCCCTCTAACTGTCGAACAATACCTACAAGAGTCAAAATATATATTATTGCACACGAAAGAAATTTTACATCGTTTGGTGCTACGGAATCCTTCATGTGCGGGTCTAATTTACACTTGAGCGGTTTATATTTTGTTTCTAGCTAAGGATATGCCCAATCAGAGGTAATCCTTCGCCCCAAATAAACAGCGTTTTAACGGAAACAGTACTTTTAGTAAACCATTATTTCATTTCTACTAATGTTTGGAAAAAAGTTTCCAAACCTCTGTGAAAGAAACATTTTGTATTTAGTGTCTTTGAACCATATCACTGTCAATTTATATCTTAATTATAATTATTATCATATTATATCTTAATTATAATCATTATGAAGACGTATTTGAGACCGAGATAGGTATTGTTGACTATATTGGATTTTAGTATAGGTAAACTATCAATAACGATTCTACCGATCCTGACATGCTTTTGAAAATAAAAAAAGTATTTAAAATGAATCGTGATTTTAATTCATGGAGTTTGTGAATAGGATTCATACGCAATTTCACTTTTTTAATTTTGAAAGTTATATTTTGTTTTGACAGGTAAGTTTTAGTTATGAATTCGAAGTTTTTCTGGAAAAGTTATTAAAAGCTCTAATATTATTATCTTAAGGTCGTAACAGGTCGTTGCGGACTCATGTCATTAACCGTTAGCGCAATCCTTCAAGCGCATTGCATGAAAAAAAAAATTTAATTTTTGATAAAATACATTCTTTTTTCCTTTATGGCATCTTCGCAACAGCTGCAAAGATCGTTAGAAATAATAGATGACATGTGCTTAAGCAAGTAAACAGTGTTTTAATGGTTGGTGAACATTTAATTCAGGAAGTGCAGTACGAATATTATGAATTTGAAGCATCTTACGCTATCTAAACCAGACTCCCATTAAATCAAACATACAATCACTACAAAACCTTAGCTAAAGAAAGTCTTCGACTAGATTAATCCTCATGATGGGTATCCAACATTTGCAGTTTGAAGAAAAAAGTAGACTGCAAAGAAAGGAGGAGGACTATATTTTTTGACAATATTTTTAGCCATGTTTTACATAAAATTCTAAGAAAGTAATATGCTCAAAAAGTTAGTGAGAAAAGTCTTTCTCACAAAAGTTCCGATATTTCTGTAGAATAAGTTCAGCAAAGAAAAAGTTTTACCTAAATGTTCATCAACACCAAAACTATAAGAAGTGAAAAAGTTTAAATTACAGTTCCTATAAAATTTATCGAGTGTTTGTTACTAATATATATATATATATATACTGCATTGGCTTTCGCTTCTGCTGTATTGAAAAATGTCGAATGTAATGATGAAACAATTGACAAGTAAATATTACGATGGGCCAGATATATATTGTGACCACAAATTTTAATTTTAATAATCTTCCTGGAATGAATTTTGATCGGCGAAAAAATAAACATTCGAAAATTGTAAATAAAACGGGAAAGAAATATCGGTTAACAACAGTTGAACACATTTCACTTTTCAAATAACCAGACTTTATTTTCATATGTCGGTTATGCCGTTCCAAGTCAAGGAACCGCTAAAGGATTGAAGATCACAATAGGTTTTAAATTACATATTTCTCTCAGTTAGCTTTCTCTTTCTCTAATGAGTCGTTAAATCAATACCCTTCATAATAATTTTTCTGTCTTTTACCTAACTAATGAAGGAAGCTTGTTCTTCGTTGTGGAGTTTCTTAGGTGACATGATTCAAAACTTTTACACAAAAAAAGTTTATTTTCGTTAATTTTGGTTTTTTATTCATAAAAAAAAAGTGGTTTGGTTTAATTTCAAATTAAAAAAAATCGATATGTTCTTTTTAGATATTAAGTAACACTATATGCCAAATTAACAGCCCGTCTGTATTCAATGAAAAATAAAAAGACCGATTGAAATAAAGTAACATTTTTTAATTTTAGTAATATTTTTCCCATAGTTCATCAAAATCATTGTGATTTGGCAATCTCTTTTGTTGGTTATTAAAATATATATTTTTTGTAAATAAAAAGTATGCAATACTGTATTTCTTAAAATAAAGGTCTAAACTATAGGTACATACTGAGAAGCTTGGTTTGACAACTGTAATTATATTAATTAGTTCATTAATTAAGCGGGTGTTTTTATTTGTAGTCTTGATCAGTCTTTCCTTAACTATGGGTCGCAACCCACTGGTGCCTTCCAAGCAAATTTTAGGTGGGCCCTGAAACCCTCTGTCAGGTCGGCAATCGTAACACGCAGGTCTCGCTATGTCGTTCAACCTAAATTAGGTTACGACGTGGCGTGGAGTATAAAGCTACTCACACGTTATATGATGAATTATTCATTATCCGATTCATTGTGAGACATCATTTGTACAGCACTTATAATGATGGCGTACTTCGCATAGTGAGAATACGGAGGTTAACAATAATCTAACTTAACTGGGTATATATTAATTGCTTGAAAAAGAAGATGTTACGAGAAGTTTAATTTTTTCACTCGCCTAAGGATGGAGACGGAGCAACTGAAAGCGACTCATGAATTAGAGCGTCACTTGTTAGTCGTCGCTGTAGTGTACTGTGCATCGTTGCGGCTCGTGAGTTTAAAACAAAATAATGGACAAATGGTTAAAACGGATAGAAAGTATACCACCAGATTGTGTACAGAGCGATGGAAAAATACAAGACCATATTTCGAATGATAATAGCGATACTGAGCCTGATGTACTAGTTCCCTCGACGAGTATACATGAAACAAAACGTCGAAAAATTGTGAGAAAATATGACGAAGAATACTTGCAGCTATGATTTACGTGGAATTATGATACGATTGATCCACGTCCTCAATACTTTATTTGCTGCGAAATATTAGCAAACGAAAGTATGCGTTCGGGTAATTTGACACGTCATATTGAAACACATCGCAAAGGAGTGAAATTTTTTCAAAGAAAGTAATAGGAAATTAAATCTTTTAAGAGTGTTTTTTTCACATTTCACTTATACCTCCTATCTTTTTAGCTTAAGAATCGCAAAGGAAGGTAAACCTCATACCATTGGCGAAAATTTAGTTTTGCCATCGATTAAAGATGCAGTTGGAACGATGTTGGGAGAAAAGGAAGTGAAGGACATAGAGCGTAAACCTCTTTTTAATAATACAGTTCCACGAGAATGGGTGGAGGAAGAGTTAATTCGGAGAGTAATAAGTACTAAATATTTGTCACTACAATTCGATGAGTCTACCGATGTACAAAGCCTATCTCCGTTACTTGTTTTCGAGCGTTATATATGTAAAAACAAGACGCATAAAGTTATCTTGCTCTGCAAAACAATTAGTCGTGGAACGGTCGAACAAATTTTCAAAGAAATTGACACACATATAATAGAGAAAGGTTTGCAATATAATAACTGTACCGGCATATGCGCTGATGGAACTCGAGCTATGTGTGGTAAAAAAGCATAGTCGTTACAAGGGTTCATGAACGAAGCCCCAATGCTTCGTGGACGCACTGTAGCGTTCACAGAAAAGCACTGGTTGCAAAATCATTGCCCGATGATTTGAAAGGAGTATTAAATACTGCTGTAAAAAATTTAAATTATATTAAAATGCGATCCTTACAAATACTTCGTGCAGTAGAGATTTAAGAAGGAATATCTTAAATCTCTACTGCACGAAGAATGAATTCTCAAGTTCACATATTTCGCGAATATTTTACGGATTCGACATATTTTCACTTCACGATAGATTCGAGCATTCATGAAAAAAATTACATTATGGAAGAAATATATCGGGGAAGGCGAGTATGATTGTTTTGAAACATTTGAAACTTTTATTATTGAAAATGAAGTACAGCTAGATAGCAACAGAGTGTCTGCTATTTCCACACATTTAACTGAATTAAAAAATAACTTTGAGACATACTTCAGAGAAAAGATGAAAAAGTTCAACAAGATGACCTGGATTTGTAACCCATTTCAAGAATAGAACATAATAGCACAAGAACAAACCAACTGAACTGTCAACAAAAGTAAGTGAAAAACTTACTGATTTATCAGAAGACAAGTTGCTGGAAAACATTTTTGATCGCAAGCAACTATCCAAATTCTGGTTTTCAGTTGGCGACACCTATCCCTGTCTGTTTACTGAAGCCATGGAAGTCCTTTTCCTCTTCGCTACGTCATACTTTTGCGAAGTGGGATTTTCAGCCATGGTTCATATTTCGACTAAATACAGAAATAAATTGAACGCATTGAATTCATTGCGATTAAAAGTGACTAAAATCGGAGTCGACGCCAAAGCGGTAATGGTAAGAAATAGAAAACAAGTACATTCGTCTCATTTAATGATATTTTTTTTATCTCGAGTAAATAACAAATTCTATTATATTTAGTTTTTTTCTTTAACAAAAAATAATTTACATACTTAAGATATGTATAAACAAGAAAATGCTGCAGCAATATTATAACGCAAATTGGGCATAGTGAGTCGCCAACTATTCTTTTTTTTTAGATGGGTCTCAGTCCAGACTACTTTGAGAACCACTGGTCTTGATAGTATACAAATTTAGAAATTTACCTATTCATTGAACAAATACGCCTACTTAAGGATTAATGTACAGAAGTACAGCTTACTTGTTTAATTAAATATGTTTCATTTTTATGGCCGTATTCTTTTGATCAGTTATTTTACAAAATATACATATAATATATACATATATATATATATATATATATATATATATATATATATATATATTTATATACATATATATATATATATGTGTGTGTGTGTGTGTGTATATATATATATATATATATATATATATATGGGGAGTAGCTTATCAGGGTTAAGTGTGTAACGGCGCTAATTTTTAACACCATCGGGATCGGTTTCACATTGTATTTCTTACGCATCCAGTAGTTGTTACATTCATACCAAGCATAAAAAGAACGGTACACATCGATTGATTCTCTTTATGTAGACAGGTAATATGCTTCACGCCATCCATTATTCAATATGTATCTATCTAATAAGTGAGTTCTCCATTAATAACATTAGATAATTTGATTATTGATACTTAGGAATTTGTATTTATGTTGTATTTGCAATATCGGGGATATACACCAGGTTATAGAAAATCATTCTATGCGAAACATGCGTTATCAGACGAAATTTTTTAGGTTCAAGTGTGTCCAAATGATAAATGTATTGCAAGAACCCAAATAATATTACATTTATCTTACCGAAAGCACACAAGAAACGTCCACTATATTATAGAATGTGTGCAATGTATGCGTGCTTACAGCTTAAGGCGAGGAGGTCTCTCGACGACCTTGAAGAATTTGATTTCCAAGCTCCGCCCCTTTCTCTTTCCGATAAACTAGCGCCATGCCTGGCGCTCGGCGTATTGACAAATTAAATTAACTGCATCAATAACTCGCTATCCGCACGGATGATAATTTGTGACTCTTTAAAATTTTAATATGGTATTTAAATATTACTTGAAGGCGTATTTACATCTTTTACGAAAAACGCTCATATTTGGAAAGTTTATTATAACCCTAGGAAAATGTAGCATGCTTATTTTAACATGAAGATATAGATCAAACCTGCGTTTATAGTTCAGGCAGATTACTTTTTTTGCTTTTATATTTTTATGTAACTGAAATATTTAATTCGTGGTATCTATTATTTTCAGTTTTATATTTAACAGTTTCAGAATGGTGTTAATAAAAATAATGTATATATATATATATATATATATATATATATATATATATATATATATATATATATATATATGAGTGAGAGTGTACGCATAAATACAGACATATGATTATTTGAATAATTAAGTCCATTAATCTATAATGAACTTGATTGTAAAATATGATTATTATTTTTTTATATATTACTTCATATTCACGGATTTCAGCGTGGTCAGAATAAATACACAATGGACAAAATTATAAGTTATATATTCTTTATATCCTTTTTAAGTATTTTATATAAATGTTATTAAATTTATAATTTTGAATTATCCTGTTAGATGAGATTTCGCCGGTCAGAAACTGGTTTATTTCTTTTCCTGGTCCGCCAACCATATTTATGCAGAAAATCACGTCGATCTGTTGCTTCATTGCGACGTGAAAGTTAGACAAAATAACACACTTTGCAATTTGTATTATTCATTGGGATTGTTACGTTAGTTTTGATGATATTTCCTAGGTAAAAAGTATCGTATATCATTTCCAAGTTGTCAACAATGGTATGATCAGAGTCCGGACACTCCATACTAATATATTTTTTCATACAAATTTTCTGGTGTGCATCGGCTATCTCTTTCTAACACAACCAACTTCATTGTACTGTACCTTTTCTTGACATACCATAGACTTATGCTATTGTCAAAATGCGTCTCAAAATGGCTGTTCAATCGTTTAAAATGTAAGTAGCTTCATCGAGACTTATGCTTTTTACGCTTTCTACTATTGCTTTTGCATTGTTTATTTACTTTTAACTTTGTATACATATTAATAATATATTTGTATCTGTTTTAATATTATCTGCATCTGTTTTTATTCGTTCAACCCTATTTACGTAGTTGTCAAATCGTGAAATTGTGTTGTTTTCTTTTTATTATATTAATATATCTTTGTATTCGTTTTAATATTATTTCCATCCGTTTTCATTTATTTCATTTCTATTTACGTACTTTTAAAATCGTAAAATAGTTATTTTTAAAGATGTTTGCTATGTATGTATATAGTAAATGTTCCAAAGGATGAAAAGATGAACAGTTTGGCTAAATATTATTGTACGTCAAAACATAAAAATGTTATTTATTGCAGGTCTGAAAAATTTCGTACAAGAAACCAAGTGTGAATATGTTTTGGAAGGTAAACGTAGTATACTTTCAATAAGTGTATTAACAATTAGTGATATTAAAGCATCCATTATTTGTGTTTATTTTTAGGAATTCTGTTACTACAATTTAGGAAGCTAAGTAATTATCATATATTTATCCCTTACTTTATGTGTCATATATACTCATAATTTAATTTTTATTTATGACTAAGGCATTTAATAAAAGAGTTTTTTTTTTAATTGAACTGTTTGGTGTTTTTTTTATTTTAATCCAGTCTCGTATTATGTAAACGAAAGTGAATATAGGCACGTATGGCTAGGTCGTAAATTCGATGGCACATGCCATTTCTTTCTGACAGTGTTAAAAAATTGTATGGAGTGTCCCATCTATTTAGTATATTATCTATGGGTATGATGAAGTCACAATGGATTTGATCCGTATAAGTGTTACTAGTTAATTAAAAGTTTTTCCCCCTGAAAATAATTTAAAAACTCCCTGAAGTAAACGTTGTATGTTTTTTTTAAATAATTGTAAACTTACATTTTTTTTTCGTTTAGATGACAGAAAATGTTATTTTGTAAACATAAAATGACGAAAGAGTAGCTTAAAAATTACTTTTCTTAACAGTCTTTTAATTTACAATATCATAGAGTTTTCTTTTATGTGGGATATCCTGGCCACCTGTATGTTCTGATTCAATTACAATCATTAATGACATTTGCTGCCGGTCTGCACATCAAGTCGTCATTTCAGATTTAGAAAGTAAATTATAAATACTCGATAATGTTCAACTTATTAGGCTTCAATTACACCATTATTCTATGACTATGTATTATAATTTGTACATTGCTTATTTTATTTTAAAATCGTATGTTGGTAGAAAATTACGTTGTTATGTTGCTCCATTGCTACGTGAGAGATGAAAAAACAAACATTTTTGGAATTTTTAATATTTGTTGTCGATCGACGATCTGTTGCTCTGTTGCTCTATTGCAACGTAAAAGAACGACAAGCAAACACACTTTGGAATTTGTAATATTTGTCGATATTATTATGTTAGTCAGGATACCATTTACCGCGTAGAAAAGAAGTTTATTTTGTTTCCTGATCTACCAATTATCTACGCACAGAAAATTACGTCGATATTTTAGTCCAATGTATCGTAAAAGGAGGCCAAACAAACATACTTTTAAATTCTTAAGGTAATTTGGGAATATCATATCAGGTGGGAGAATATCATATTGATATGAGATTCCCCGGGTAGGTAATTAGCTTATTTCATTTTCAGATCCGCTTTTTAATTCTGTGCAGAACGTCACGTTTATCTGTTGCTCCATTGCGACGTGAAAGAAGGACAAAACAATAAACTTTCGTATTTTTAATATTAATTGGTATTGTAATATTAGTTAGGCTAAGATTTCCCGGATTGGTAAGTAGTTTGTGTCATTTCCCGTTCCGCTAAATATTTCTGTGCAGGTTGTTCTGTTGCTCCATTAAAACGTGAGAGAAGGACAAACAAATATACTTCCAGATTAGTAAATTTTGGGTTTACTATATTAGTTAGGATAAGATTCCACCTTCGAAAGTAGCCAGTATTGTTTCCTGAATGAAAAAAATCGCTGTACAAAAAGCTACGTCGATCTGTTACTCCATTGCAAAGTGAGAGAAAAACAAACCAACTGACTTCCGAATTTTTAATATTATTTAGGATTATTAGTTAGGATGAGATTTCTCGGGTTGGTGTTTTACCTAATTAATTTTCTGTGCCCCAACTATCTCTATGCAGTAAGTTACGTCGAACTATTGCTCCATTGAGATGTGAAAGATGGACAAAAAAACACTTCAGAATTTTTAATATCAGTAGTGATTATTGTAAAACAAGAGGTTAGGAAAAGATTTCCTAAATTAGAAAGTAATCTAGATTATGTCCTGGCCGCCAACCATCTCTGCGCACAAAGTTACGTTTATGTGTTGTTCTATTGCGACGTGAAAGAAGGATAAATAACATACTTTCGAAATGTTTAACATAGCTTGCTATTTTAATATTAGTTAGGAAGAGATTTTTCGGGTTGGCAATTGAGCTATATTATTTCCTGGTCCGCTAACTATTATTGTGCAGAAAATAACGGCAATATTTTGCTCTATTACATCGTGAACGGAGGATAAACAAACTATCGAATTTTTAAGATAATTATATTTTCGAATTTATTTAAATTTTCTTTAATTATATTTTCATAGTAATGTTATTTAAAATATATTAAATTGTATAGTAATGTTATTTTCATATTTGCCTTTTGTGAAATATTTTTATAATTTTAAAAAATTTATGAATTCAAATTAGTTTTTTCTTTGATAACGTCATCTGTGAGCAATAGAGAGTATGAGATTACGCCATCTATGGGCATTAATAATAATTACACAAATTTTTGGTCAGGAAGTGTGAGGCGTGTGGAAAGGGATTTACTTTGACAGCATTTGGGCATAGAATATTACCTATTACTACGTAAAAAAGCGACACTCACGTCCCCTCGTCAATTTAACGTCACCCGCTGTGGTCACCCACAGATAATAAGTATGATCATGTGTACGCGTTCCTAGGTTGCCGCTTGCTGCGTGCGCGTGTGATTTGTTCAATTATGCGATGTTTGGTTGAGTTTAACTTGTGTAACTCAATGTTACTGTTACTATTTATAGTAATTAAATTTTTAATTATAATTCATTTTTAAGTTTATAATTTACTATTACAGTAATTCAATATAACAGTCCGTTATTGCACTGTGTACAAATGTTTAAAAAGCAATAACATTTCTGATAGGAGATTGTTTTGTTTCCATTTTTTTGTTTGTAGTATAAATAATTTCATTTTGTATCACCAACTTATTTAGTTAGTACCTATAATTTTGTGTCAACTTAGATGTCACTGAGCAGTTTTAACTTTCAAACTGTTCTTAAAAGTCATTGTTTTATTTGAACGCGATGTGTTCGGAAAAAGTAGTCTTCTAGTGTCGGCTGTAGACATGTTATATTGTTTATTAAGAAATCTCTCACGTGAAGCAATGAAGTCAAAAACACAACGAAGACAATATTTCAGTGTATCATATTTATCAATAAAGAAAATTTTATTTCGTTTTATAATCCACACATTACAGTACATTTTTTTTCAAATTTTATCTTAATATTAGTATTACCAAATCAGTTTCACACAATTAAATGTATAGTGTAAAATATTTATTCATATAAATGTACAAAGCTACTGCGCCAGCGTGCTATGGAGACAGTCATTCGATCGACGCTACTGGTTAGAAAGAGAAACATATTTGCTGCTGACGTATAACGTCAACTCGCTTGATCGGCGCGATTGTCCGCAACGATCGAGACCGATATGTAGTATTAGTAAATATTTTTACCTGCACGCTGCTGACAACCTTACATTAATTTACGCACACACACACATACGGATACGAATAGGCGAGTACGTATGGAATAGTGTATGCAATTAAATCTTTTCGCTAGTATGGAGTGTCGGGTGTGGTTTGGGTAAGTTTGAAAAAGTGCGACTTGAAAAGGCGACGTTAATGCTATTTTACGTTAATTTTAATCCTGCTAACTTATTTACGTTTAGCAAGCTATTGCTAAATGCTAAATTAACAAACTATTTTTTGACAGCTGCTATTTGCGAAATGTATTTATTACGCGTATTAGCGTTAGCACAGTTTATAACATTGAATGCTAAATGAACGGACTATTTTTGTGACAGATGCTATTTGTGAACTGTATTTTTATGACGTGTATTAGTCTGCTATTTGTGAACTGTATTTTTATTACGTCTGATATAGACACTGAATGACACTTGGCAGTTATTCGTGAGGAGAAAATATGTGACAAGTATTGCATTTAACAGTTAAAACTGCATAAACAACTCGTATGAAAACTAAGGCAGTTTTATTTTTAATTCTTTAAAATCATTAATGTAAAAAGGTGGCGACAAAAATCACGCAGCTATCCCAACTATCATGCTTTTATGTTAAGGGTGCATAGATGCATGATATACCTATGTTTTAAAAATACCTAAGCAACTGAAAATATCAAATGAGGTTCTGATGTTGACATCCAAATTCGAAAGTTCTGGTGCTTACGTGTTGTCGGGATAAACGCATGTCAGGGGTTGCGTACCTTAATATAAACAATAGCGGCGAAGTTTTTGTTTATCATTTGTACTTGCATCTTTGCGAGTATTTTAAAAACATTTGGACGGATTTTAAAATATTATCAAATTACATCCTGGCATAAGAGTGAATGGACAACAAATGATTGCTTATTCGAATTCCTTTGGAATGGTTTGGTGTAGAGTTGATTGGAAATATATTACAATAACAAACTTACATTTTAAAATATGTAAATGTTTATAAATTTATTTAATTATTTCGTCACCTCTTCAAGTGTCTCTTAAGTATTTACATGTTGACAATGTAGTTATACTTAAAATATTTCATTGTTCTCCTGAGGGATTACTAAATAATGAAATTAGTTGATCCTTCTCCTAAGGGATTACTAAATAATGACACTGTATCTATAATGGTGCCAGCCTCAGAGCCTTGAATATTAGTGGACGTGGAAGCCTGCTCGGAATGCCTATCTCACTGTTCGTTCTCTTGTAGTTAAAAGCGTTCTATGCAGATAGGTGCTTAAACCTTAAATGTGTTTTTAAATTCGTTATGGACGATTTGTAAGAAAATGTTTTATACGTAGGTTCCATATGGAAACTCTTATCGGAGACACCTTCGTAAAAGGTCCATAGGTGCATAGTTCCATAGGTAAGATAAATACCGTTGACGACTCATTTTCAAGTTTAAAAAAAATATCAAAAAATATAATTAATACCAGAGTTATTATGCCTACTTACACAATTGATTAAGGAAAAACAATTTATGATAAAGAAATTAAAATACAAACTAAAATGTAAAGACAATAATTAAAGTTGCAAATAATTGTTTATGTATAACTATTAAAACACTATATCTTTAATTTTAAACCTATCATATAATTTTAGATATAATATGAACTAAAGAGTTATATCGTTACTGTATCAATTATCAATCAATTAATATAAGAATAATATTTATTAAGCATTTATATTAACGTAAAACAGTACGCCGCACTCAGCTTTCTACACGATGTAAATAATACTGTAGCGACCAAAGTAAACAATCTGCTATAACAACGTATTGGTTATGCTACATCCACAGTTAATATTTGCATAGCATTAGCACGTTAGCATTAGTTGCTAAATGTAAATAGCATGCTAACACGTATTTTGTAATTAGCATTTAGCATAACATGCTATATGCTATTTTTGCCATTCCTAGTATACACTAAATGTATACATCGTGTGAACACCGCTGTCTGCGCTTGCGACATTTATTTCCACATCTCATTTAGCATCACGCCGTATAAACACAATGTGTTGCCTAAGTTTTCGAAACGACGCGAAATTATTCAGGCACTCGCTGACTCGCGACTCCCTAGTTTAATCAAAATGTTATTTACGTGGAGCAAGAAGAACACTACAATTTTATATCCTTTGTAGGATTACTGTCTGAATATCGGAATATGCGCCAATTATAAAAACAAAATAAAATAAACAGACGTGTGTACAAAATATTCTTTAAATTCTTATAGAATGACTGTAATAGTTACTCATATTATGTGGTTGTCTATATAATTGAAAAAGAGATATATTTTATTATATTATGTAATACTTGGATGAAACTTTTACGTCACTACTAGGCCATATGTGGCAAAATTCAAGAACTCGTATATATATGTACTTATTGTTACGTTTGACTGTTTACTTTGAAATAAAAATAATAAATAAATAAAAAGGGGGGACTGGCAGCCAGTCTCAATTACAATAATAAAAATACATAAAAATATATTTAAAAATTGATCTGTCCATATAACAAGACTGTAACAGAATGAATTATGCACACAGAACATATTTAAAAAAGAGTGATTGCTTTACCATGTAGAACGGTAATAGGAGCTGATAAAGAAAAAACTTTCCGTTTATTCATAATGCACAACATCATCCATTTTATTAGATGTTATAAAATAGCATATATAAATCGAATCAGTAACTCACTTTCACTCCACTAATAAGCTAAGGAAGCAAGTTTTTAGAAAAATTTCGACTTAAATAAATATCTTTGGGGCGGTTAGTAATTTCGCTTTATATGTATGTAAAATTGAAAAAAGTGAACGTTTTATACAATAAATTATGGAAAATATAGTTAACTGAATGTCGTACTTCATACACTTATGCATGGACCACAAATTTATAATATTAAGAGGCAGATGACATATAATTACATTAAAATCGTAACCAAAAGGCGGGGTCTATCAAAACAGGCCCCTAAATATATTTAGGGCGCGTGAATGTTATTTTCATATTTGCCTTTTGTGAAATATTTTTATAATTTTAAAAAATTTATGAATTCAAATTAGTTTTTTCTTTGATAACGTCATCTGTGAGCAATAGAGAGTATGAGATTACGCCATCTATGGGCATTAATAATAATTACACAAATTTTTGGTCAGGAAGTGTGAGGCGTGTGGAAAGGGATTTACTTTGACAGCATTTGGGCATAGAATATTACCTATTACTACGTAAAAAAGCGACACTCACGTCCCCTCGTCAATTTAACGTCACCCGCTGTGGTCACCCACAGATAATAAGTATGATCATGTGTACGCGTTCCTAGGTTGCCGCTTGCTGCGTGCGCGTGTGATTTGTTCAATTATGCGATGTTTGGTTGAGTTTAACTTGTGTAACTCAATGTTACTGTTACTATTTATAGTAATTAAATTTTTAATTATAATTCATTTTTAAGTTTATAATTTACTATTACAGTAATTCAATATAACAGTCCGTTATTGCACTGTGTACAAATGTTTAAAAAGCAATAACATTTCTGATAGGAGATTGTTTTGTTTCCATTTTTTTGTTTGTAGTATAAATAATTTCATTTTGTATCACCAACTTATTTAGTTAGTACCTATAATTTTGTGTCAACTTAGATGTCACTGAGCAGTTTTAACTTTCAAACTGTTCTTAAAAGTCATTGTTTTATTTGAACGCGATGTGTTCGGAAAAAGTAGTCTTCTAGTGTCGGCTGTAGACATGTTATATTGTTTATTAAGAAATCTCTCACGTGAAGCAATGAAGTCAAAAACACAACGAAGACAATATTTCAGTGTATCATATTTATCAATAAAGAAAATTTTATTTCGTTTTATAATCCACACATTACAGTACATTTTTTTTCAAATTTTATCTTAATATTAGTATTACCAAATCAGTTTCACACAATTAAATGTATAGTGTAAAATATTTATTCATATAAATGTACAAAGCTACTGCGCCAGCGTGCTATGGAGACAGTCATTCGATCGACGCTACTGGTTAGAAAGAGAAACATATTTGCTGCTGACGTATAACGTCAACTCGCTTGATCGGCGCGATTGTCCGCAACGATCGAGACCGATATGTAGTATTAGTAAATATTTTTACCTGCACGCTGCTGACAACCTTACATTAATTTACGCACACACACACATACGGATACGAATAGGCGAGTACGTATGGAATAGTGTATGCAATTAAATCTTTTCGCTAGTATGGAGTGTCGGGTGTGGTTTGGGTAAGTTTGAAAAAGTGCGACTTGAAAAGGCGACGTTAATGCTATTTTACGTTAATTTTAATCCTGCTAACTTATTTACGTTTAGCAAGCTATTGCTAAATGCTAAATTAACAAACTATTTTTTGACAGCTGCTATTTGCGAAATGTATTTATTACGCGTATTAGCGTTAGCACAGTTTATAACATTGAATGCTAAATGAACGGACTATTTTTGTGACAGATGCTATTTGTGAACTGTATTTTTATGACGTGTATTAGTCTGCTATTTGTGAACTGTATTTTTATTACGTCTGATATAGACACTGAATGACACTTGGCAGTTATTCGTGAGGAGAAAATATGTGACAAGTATTGCATTTAACAGTTAAAACTGCATAAACAACTCGTATGAAAACTAAGGCAGTTTTATTTTTAATTCTTTAAAATCATTAATGTAAAAAGGTGGCGACAAAAATCACGCAGCTATCCCAACTATCATGCTTTTATGTTAAGGGTGCATAGATGCATGATATACCTATGTTTTAAAAATACCTAAGCAACTGAAAATATCAAATAAAAAATTTAAAATATGTAAATGTTTATAAATTTATTTAATTATTTCGTCACCTCTTCAAGTGTCTCTTAAGTATTTACATGTTGACAATGTAGTTATACTTAAAATATTTCATTGTTCTCCTGAGGGATTACTAAATAATGAAATTAGTTGATCCTTCTCCTAAGGGATTACTAAATAATGACACTGTATCTATAATGGTGCCAGCCTCAGAGCCTTGAATATTAGTGGACGTGGAAGCCTGCTCGGAATGCCTATCTCACTGTTCGTTCTCTTGTAGTTAAAAGCGTTCTATGCAGATAGGTGCTTAAACCTTAAATGTGTTTTTAAATTCGTTATGGACGATTTGTAAGAAAATGTTTTATACGTAGGTTCCATATGGAAACTCTTATCGGAGACACCTTCGTAAAAGGTCCATAGGTGCATAGTTCCATAGGTAAGATAAATACCGTTGACGACTCATTTTCAAGTTTAAAAAAAATATCAAAAAATATAATTAATACCAGAGTTATTATGCCTACTTACACAATTGATTAAGGAAAAACAATTTATGATAAAGAAATTAAAATACAAACTAAAATGTAAAGACAATAATTAAAGTTGCAAATAATTGTTTATGTATAACTATTAAAACACTATATCTTTAATTTTAAACCTATCATATAATTTTAGATATAATATGAACTAAAGAGTTATATCGTTACTGTATCAATTATCAATCAATTAATATAAGAATAATATTTATTAAGCATTTATATTAACGTAAAACAGTACGCCGCACTCAGCTTTCTACACGATGTAAATAATACTGTAGCGACCAAAGTAAACAATCTGCTATAACAACGTATTGGTTATGCTACATCCACAGTTAATATTTGCATAGCATTAGCACGTTAGCATTAGTTGCTAAATGTAAATAGCATGCTAACACGTATTTTGTAATTAGCATTTAGCATAACATGCTATATGCTATTTTTGCCATTCCTAGTATACACTAAATGTATACATCGTGTGAACACCGCTGTCTGCGCTTGCGACATTTATTTCCACATCTCATTTAGCATCACGCCGTATAAACACAATGTGTTGCCTAAGTTTTCGAAACGACGCGAAATTATTCAGGCACTCGCTGACTCGCGACTCCCTAGTTTAATCAAAATGTTATTTACGTGGAGCAAGAAGAACACTACAATTTTATATCCTTTGTAGGATTACTGTCTGAATATCGGAATATGCGCCAATTATAAAAACAAAATAAAATAAACAGACGTGTGTACAAAATATTCTTTAAATTCTTATAGAATGACTGTAATAGTTACTCATATTATGTGGTTGTCTATATAATTGAAAAAGAGATATATTTTATTATATTATGTAATACTTGGATGAAACTTTTACGTCACTACTAGGCCATATGTGGCAAAATTCAAGAACTCGTATATATATGTACTTATTGTTACGTTTGACTGTTTACTTTGAAATAAAAATAATAAATAAATAAAAAGGGGGGACTGGCAGCCAGTCTCAATTACAATAATAAAAATACATAAAAATATATTTAAAAATTGATCTGTCCATATAACAAGACTGTAACAGAATGAATTATGCACACAGAACATATTTAAAAAAGAGTGATTGCTTTACCATGTAGAACGGTAATAGGAGCTGATAAAGAAAAAACTTTCCGTTTATTCATAATGCACAACATCATCCATTTTATTAGATGTTATAAAATAGCATATATAAATCGAATCAGTAACTCACTTTCACTCCACTAATAAGCTAAGGAAGCAAGTTTTTAGAAAAATTTCGACTTAAATAAATATCTTTGGGGCGGTTAGTAATTTCGCTTTATATGTATGTAAAATTGAAAAAAGTGAACGTTTTATACAATAAATTATGGAAAATATAGTTAACTGAATGTCGTACTTCATACACTTATGCATGGACCACAAATTTATAATATTAAGAGGCAGATGACATATAATTACATTAAAATCGTAACCAAAAGGCGGGGTCTATCAAAACAGGCCCCTAAATATATTTAGGGCGCGTGTCTTAATGCAGTGGTGACACGTATATCAGTATAAATATTTTCACATTGATCTCAACTTCAATTTCATTTACATGCATTGGTAAAGTAGAACTGAAAATTTTTGTGTCTATTTATATATATTTAAAATCGGTTCAATTTTCTTTATACGACACTTAATTATTACAACAAAATAGGATAAATCCCAGTACAATATGATATTATTCTGTATTGGCCATATATATATAAAAACAATTAAATAATCGTAGTAATGAATCTAAATTTTAAAATAATTTCTATTCGATATCTTATATTTGATTTTCCTACCCTTATAATGATATATTACATTCAAGTAATTCTTTTGCTAAAACTAAAACAGGGTTTGGGCCGTGTTCACAATTTTCGCTATTTAATATTGTATAAAAATAATTTGTTGACGTGATAACGCCTTATAAATCGATTAAAACCGACTGCACGCATGAAAAAGTGTCACGTTCCGCCTGAGCCTGAGCGTGCAAGCGAGAGCGCAGAACAAATGATAGAGAGGCACGATCGGCCCAAGCGTCGGAATTTATCTCTCTTCTCGCGTGACGTCAGAGCTAGCTAGCAGTTCGACGACCATCGATTTGACTTTTTCAAGACACATTACACTTGAAACACTCCCCTCGATTTCGTACTTTTCCTATCATCGTCCTATCCATCGCAGATTGGAAGATCTTAAATATATATATATATATATATATATATATATATATATATATATATATATATATATATATATATATATATATATAACACATGTATATAAGTTGTAAATAAATTGTTAATAGCACATTGTTACTTGTAATTAATCTGTATAATTTAAGTAAAAAAATATTTGAATTAAAGAGTGTAAATAAATGTTAATTTATAGAAAAAATTGTAATTTCCATTTAACTCCTTCTTTGTATTATACAAAATAATAATAATTCAGTGATAATCATTCAATTTAATTCATAAAAGTATGCAATTTTTCATCAATGTTTCTTTATGACGTTATCACGTAAAACTATCGTCCGTAAACCAACTTTACAGACAACCAACTTTTTAAATGGGTGTCAATCAGAAACGACACATTTTATTGTGATTGGTCAGCGGACGCGTCAACCATACATTTCTTAAATCATAACTGTCGTGGCTGTGAAAATATCGATAAACTATTATTCGATAGTATCTATTTACCGAGCTAGGTCCTATCACAATATCGAAAATGATTTTCTGTAATGAGTACTTTGAGTCTGTAAACTTGGTTCAATTAATATTAATAGTAATTTAAATGTACTTAAAAACATTCCATGTATAGTAAAAATTACCATTTGTCATCATTATTAATTTTTTAACAACTTTAATATTATAATTTTTTAATATTATAATTTTATACAGTTGTATGAACAATCAAAATTATAAAGATGAGCGCGATTTGGTATTAATTGGCAAACCAAAAAAAATTTGTCATAATCCTGCATGGACTAATTTTATAGAGTCGATGAAGTTAACATTTGTTCAATGTAAAGGCAAAACTAAGTCATGCAAATCTAAGTGTAATTCAAGTAAACAAAATCATCTAGTGAATAATAAAAAAATAAGGTACAAAATTTAAAAAAAATTTGTGTATTCTATATTTTAAAAAAAGTATAAACCGTTCTAAAAATATTTTAAGAAGTTTTTTCCTAGTTTATTAGTATCTGATACTATTATTAGTACATTTTAGTGACTCAATACTTGAGTGTATTTATCTAAACTATTTAATTGATAATATATGTATTTGGCATAATGTAAAATATAAATGTTGTAGTATGTATCTGTAGATTTAAATGTACCATATTATTAGTCAGGACATAGCTATTAAAAAAAGTTCCTAATATTATCAACATTACGGAATTGGTAAATAATGGATATGTCACATGCAAGAACCATATTTTTTTAAAATATGGGTATCATAAACGTGTTGTCATTAGTCGTAGTCATAATATTATGCAATACCGATATACAAGGCATATTTCAACACATCACAAGTACATTATACAATAAGTTTTTATAAAGAAATGAGAATAGAAAAATAAAACATTAATGAACCATAACACAATAAATAGCAAAACATAAATAGACATCATTAGCACATTTCCAAAGTTTTCACATTACCTTCAGCAAAAATAAATTTGGTTTCATTCAAGAAATTTAAAAGAAAACTGGATGTTTTATTTTTCTGCGTCTCAATAACCACTAGGTTAGTTGAAGCACAAAAAGATGACCTTGGTATAACGTCAGGTATATCTTGCATCCCTTTTCGTTGGCAGAATATTATCACGGAGCGACAGAGAAGAAAAAAACGTACATAAGAGTGAGTTAATCTACATAACTTCAAGAGGACATATGGCATGAAATATTAGTGTCTTTTAAGATTCTTGGTTACTTTCTTATCACCATGAACATTCACAATTAAATTTATTTGATCCTATTTCAAAATTTACTCTGCCAAAACATGCATTTGTCAGAAAATATTTTAGCCACTAGTCCAAATAAGAAAAATTAATTTAACTATATTAAAAAAAATACGATCTCTATATTTGTTTAACAATTCTACTTCGCCGTTTACCGACTTTGAATGTCAAACTTTAATCAATTGTAAGGAAAACTATGTGAAAATATTAAAGATAAGCAGACTTGTAAAATTTTTAATATCCAATTCATTTGTTGTCATTTTGCATGGATGATTCTATTTAATGAAAGTACATACAGCATCGGGAGTTACTCTTTGACCTATGCTGGGTGTGGCTTCTGCTGGGGAATGGCCAAATTGAGACTTATTAAGCAAACAGAGAAAAAAAAGTATCCATACTTCTTCCAATTCCGTCAATATTTAAATTAAAAAAAGACGTTAAGGTATGTGGCTCGTTCTTTACGTATTGAACCCTAGAATGTTCCTGAAGTTTCGCCTGATAATTTTTAAAATATATTTATGTGGATATAGTTGCAAATAACATTAAAACGGTACCGTTTTAAAATAATATTAAAACGGCTTGGATAATAAGAGCGACATGAGTCAGTGACAGTACTTCTGCTGGCCAATATTGAGATTTCTTATAAACCTTTTAGTGGAGAAATGTAGTTTCCTCGATTTCACTTTAATTAAATATGAAAAACTCGTTTAAAGACATCAATCACACTTTGTTTATCCAGTACTTTAACTGCAGATTCATAAAACATAAACCCAATTTCGAACCCAATCTCGATCAAAGTGAAAAAAGCTTATTTTTCAATTGTGGTTTATGCACCGCTCGCTACTTCCCGCTTTTTTTAAACTTGTAGACTTCGTTATTTATTTCTATGATCATACATTCCTCTAAAACTACCTTCAGAATCAGGAAATATGTTTTCATTAAGCGGTGAAATTCCGGTGACCCTGAATCCAGACTGTATATTGTCGATTGTAGCCGCCATCGGAAGAGATGTTTTAACAATTCCGGAATATCATATATTGTCATCGTTTTTCCGGGGTGACTAGCTAGCCAGTTGTCACTGGCTTTATTGAAATATTTCTTGAGAGGGCCATAAACGCTTCTCTCAAGTGGTTGTAGTTTGTGGCTACAATGAGGGGGGAATGACAAAACTGTAACCCCATTGTTTTTGAAAAAATCAAGCACCTCTATAGATAAATGTGAGTCGTGGTTATCCAAGAGCAGAAGAATAGGCTTTTCTTTACTGGATTTAACGTGTTTCACAAAATGCTTTGCGTATTTTATGAAATTTTCTTCTTTCATCCAGCCAGATGGGTTAGCGTCACCTTCTGAACCTGCAGGACCCGCAGTAAGAAAATGGTTCTTGAAGTGTACCCTTGGAAAAACAAAAAAAGGGGGAACCATGTTGCCGAGAGCTGATATTGCTACCGCAATTGTCACTAAAGTGCCTCTTTCAGCCGATGTCATTTTCCCTAAGTTTTTAGTACCTCGGCGATCTAGGACTCTATTAGGCACATGAACTGTTGTTAGTCCCGTCTCATCAACATTCCAGATATAACCTGGGGTTAGATTTAATCGTTCGTAACCTGTTTTCAAGTTAACAAAAAATCACTTACGTTTTTCTTGTTGAACGACGTAGCTCTAGACAGGCTTGTAGCTTGAGGTGATCTTATTGATAATGAGGGATGACGTTTTAAAAAATTTCCAAGCCAATCTTCGCCAGCCATTAATTTCGTATTCCGAAATTCAGGCATAGTTTTATTGTTCCTTTTTGCATATTCAAATGCAAACTTGCGTGTCTCATACGGTGTCAATCCATAATAAATATCAGCAGCCGTCTTCAAATAAGCTGCCAGTTTGTTTTCTTCTTCATCGCTAAATATCTGCCTATTTCTTATTTACCCGGCCGTGTCCAGGGTACATAAGAAATAGGCAGATATTTAGCGGCAGATATTTTATGGGATTACTTTCTAGCTTCTAAGTTTAGTTACATAACGATGCAACGTTTTGTATGGAATTTTGTATTTCTTGGATGTGGCGTTTATGCTGCTATTATCGAAGATTACTGCTTGGCAAGCTCTTTCTAATATATCCTTTGGAGTATCACCCCTTTCGGATTTTCTTTTGTACGTCCTCATTGTTTGTAAAAATACAACTGTACATTTTATTAGTATGTGACAGAAGACTATAATAGTGTTTACATTGATGATGTATCACATATTAATCATTAGCATGCACAATTCTATAAAATAAGTATAAAATGTCATAGAAATTGTGATATTTATTTTATACCCAGAGTAAAATTGTTAAAAAGTACAAATGTTTTCCATCATTACAAACAACTTTTACAGTAGGACCAACTGGGGTTGGTCGACTAATTAGTCTACCTACCCCGAACAAAATTTGTCAACCAGCCCCTGACGCCATTTTGAATTTAACCTACTCATCATATGCAAACTCTGGCACTAACATAGAAGCAATACTGTGTTATATATAATAGAACTATTATATTTTAATTTGGCTAAGAACAACATTGTTTACATAACAGATTTATAGGCACAATAACAAAAAAAGTACGAACGAAAAAAATTACTTACCGAGACCAAAAACACAATATGTGATCTCGCTCATGGACGCGCGACTGCCGCGGCTCATTTCGCACAAGTTCGCGGGTCGCGGGGAGGCATCGACGCTCGTGATTGGTTGATGAAAATCACGCGATGGTGCGAGTCGAGATCGAGATCAAAGGATCGAAATTGAAAACATTTATGCAAATAAATCAAGATTATTTGAAATTTTCTACGCAATTTATTCAAGGCAATTATATTCTTTCGTATTAATTTTCGAGCCTATACGGTAATATATTCTGATGTATCTAAAACAAAAATGTGAATATTCATCGTTAATATAGATACAGAAATATAAAGAATAGACTAGAATAGGACATAAGTGAAAGAGATAAACCTCAGTTGGAAAACAATAGCGCCTTCAAAATATGTTACGACGCGTGTCCACAATTAGAAACAAAAGTAAACCTTGTTTTTTGGGAGGATAAAAGGACTAATTCTACAGTTAAATTGTGACAATTAATAAACTTATCATTACTGATCATTGTTTCGGTTAAACGTATAACATGCGAAAATGCTGAATATAAATAAAACGTAAATTTTGAATTACCGCATAAGGCGGGGGGAAGTTTTGAAAATTTTGTGACTAATAGCAGTGATAAAATTTTAATTGAGTGCCTGACGGAAAACTCACCAAACAAAGTTTTCAACAAATTTCCGAAATACAAATAGCAGAGGTAGGCAGCAGGAACATTTTTGCCAGGGAGGAAAATGTAGACATAAAAACATAAAAATATAAAAAAAACGAGTGTGCTTTAGACCACACGACTGAAGTAAAACTTAAAATTCACAAAATATGAACTTTAAAATAAATTTACAATTTTATTCACTTTAAACGTAGAATATTTAATGTATTGAACAAAATAATAATTTATAAAATTGTTCAAGAACGAAATGAAATTACAAAATAATCAAAAAATCACCGTTCGCGTAACGCTAGCAAACTCGCATATTTATATATATTTCATGCACTGGCTATGAGAGGAAGAGAGAAAGAAAATGTGCGCGCGCACTGCTCTCTCTTGCTCCTACAGTGTGATACAGACAATTGGCTTGAACTGTGTCTTAGATATATGAAACATAACTGTCTATGAGAGAAAGAGAGAAAGAAAATGTGTGCTCGCACCTCTCTCTCTTGTCCCTACAGTAATATACGAAACGTAACTCTCTCTCTTTCTGCCTTCACTAACTTATATCTAAAATCTTTTCGTAACACTCTCGTCACGCATTCACCAGCTTACTCCCCAAGTCAAGCGTGCGTAAAGAAGTTTTAGAAGTTTAAGAAGTTATGAAGTAAAACTTCTCTTAGTGAAGACAGAACAACGAAACGTTTAAAGTGAATAAAATTGTAAATTCATTTTAAAATTCATATTTTGTGAATTTGAAGTTTTACTTCAGTCGTGTGGTCTAAAGCACACTCGTTTTTTGTTTGCAATAAATGATTAAATCTAGCTTAATGCTATGATAAGAGGAAATATGCCATAATAATTTTATCTAGGTGGGATAGCTAATAAAAAAACTCACCGTGTCGAATAGCTGTCGTAAGATCGACGAAGTTGTGGAAAGTAGGCACAGTAGTAGAATGCAAAGAATATTCCAGTACATGCCAGAATCGGGGCCGAGCACAATTGGGCTTTGCAGTTCTTGATAAGTATTAAAGAATATGTTCTAGCCGCATTTTTAAGGTTCTCAATTCGACCAGTAAGATTTTTTTCTCACAATGTACAGTTATAACTCTGAAACATGTCGACAGGGTTTCAGAGAGCACCCATATAAATATGATTAGGGCCTGACAATTGATTACACAAATACTACTAGAAACTCTTTTCAGAGTACAAGGTCTCTTTGAGAAAATATATACCACATTTGAAATCATTTGATATGCGGTTACAAATAGTTCAGACACAGATTGACGATGGAGCTGGAGGGTGGTGACAGAACTACTCAAGTTAGAAGTAGATTCATCGAGTTTGGCCTCATTTTGCTTGTTGTGACAAGTCTATTGATCACAAATAATGACAAATTGTTGACAATGCAGCTGGATGATAACGAACAAACTCGAGGAGATGGCGAGAAAGAGGATATATATATATATATATATATATGTATATCAAAACATTTCATGCAGTAAATGTGTTGTCTGTGTGCAAACGTTTCATTGAAATATAATTGGTCATTTAATTTTGACAAAAAGGCAAACAAATAAAAAACAACGTTTGCAATTATATAACTATTACGATTATTTGATATTTGAGCTTCATGATTCACTACGTTTAGTCTAAAAAATGTGGAGTCATGAGGGTAATGTCGTTTATAATAGGAACAATTTTTATATTAGATATTGCCCGTCCGTTTTGCTGAATATCAAGAGGTAACCGAAAGCCGGAGGTCGACTAGGAATATAGATTTATTTGTTTTTTAATAATATTTTTGTCAGAGAAAAGAATAAGTTAATTATAACAAAAAGTTTTATTTTAAAAGAATTAATTGTGGGAATGCCAACTAAAATTATCGAGAGTTAAAGTTGTTTGTTTGAAATATATATGTAGGTAGGTCTGTAAGTGGTAATCTTTAGAATTACTGATCCGATCTTGAAAATTCTTTCACCGATATAAATCAATACTATTCTCGAGTAATATAGGCTATGTTTCATTGTGCTCAGGATTTTTTTTGGACGAAATAACTAAACTTGTAAACAAAGTCGATGGAAAATGAGCTGATTGGCTGCTTTATTGGCATGCACTGACTCATCGGTCTGACAAAATGAACACAATGAATTAAAGATATGTTGTTATTTACGAGTTCTACAAAAAAGTTCGCGACACTATATTTCTAGTGTTTAATTAACCAAATAGTAGCTGAATTTCTGAAAAAAAAACAAAGTAAACAATAAGCAAAAATAAACCGAAACTTCTCTTTAGTACGTAACTAATTTTTAATTAAAATATATTTTCTAAATTTGTATGAAGTCGTATTCCAATATTTAATAACTGTCATCCTAAACGTCATACATAATACAGCGTTCAGTTTTGCAGCGCATTGTATAGTTATAGCTTGTAATGTAAGATGGCGCTACCGCACTTTTGACACGTCGAACTATGAATTGTTCACGTAGAGTATGACAATTGAAAAATGATGTATTACTGCGGCGAGCAAAGTGAGCCGTAGCTCTATCCGAAAACGCGCAGAGTTTTGTGGTATAATTTAGGTAAAAAACATAGAATAGGATACGATACAGAACGGACACGATCCATACTAGCTCATATAAAAGAGTCGCACTTTTTCATACTTACTAGAGATGAAAATAAGTGTTATTTCCCCATACCTATTATAATGAATAACATCATTATTCAATAACATTCGAGATGGAAATAACTGTTATTTCCCCATACCTATTATAATGAATAACATCATTATTCAATAACATAGTATCATACATTATTGACATTTGTTCAATATGTTCTAGAGATGAAAATAACTGTTATTTCCCCATACCTATTATAATGAATAACATCATTATTCAATAACATAGTATCATACCAGTTAAAAATAACATGTTATTGGACATTATTGACAATAACATTTGTTCAATACGTTCTTAAACGATATGTTCCATGAAATTAATTTTCCTTCTGCGTGTGTATACAAAATATGTATAGTACATGCGTACTATAATCGCTATCTATATTAAATACTACTGGAGAAACGCTAGTTCAATTTTAATTTGGTTTTTGATAAATATAGGTATTTTTTGTGGACGGTTTCAATCTACATTTGATTAAAATATGTTAAAAGAAAGCCAGGTAATGACCAATACGTTGAAAAATTACATTTCGAACTACATAGTATTTTTCTAGTTCGATAATTTAAACAAAATTAAACAATAACGCATAGAAATTGCAATTAGTTAGCGATCAACAGTGAATTCTGAATGAATATAACATAAACAAAATTAAAATAACAAGTATAGATTTGAACTTTGTAGTAATTAATTGTTTCATTCGGTAAAAACTCCATGTCATTCGGTAATGTTCCGTCAATACGAAACAAAAGAATAAAGCATAAAACAATTAATATATAAAACAATAAATTGCATTAAGAAAAGGAACGTGCTATTTCTTGCTCTTTTTATTCAGACGACGAATGACATCCGCTCCTTGACAATAACGCAATATAATATTTTAACATGTTACCAAGCGTAATGTTCTTAATAACATAATGCGTTCGTTCCAATAGGTAACAGGTATGAATTTTAACGTTCTAATAACAAATTATTAATCTTTCGGTAAAGTTCGGTTTGGTTATGTACGATAAATATGAAACGAAGGGCAATGCGAGAACATGCTGCATCGCTCTCTCTTTACTCAGCGAGTGACAGCCATTGTACGGGAGCTGCTTGACAATACCACCGTAACATAACATTTTAACATATTAGCCGAGCATAACGTTCTTTAATAACAAAGTATCTGTAAATCGCAATAACGTAATATATTCTTTCCTATCGATATTATGTTATCTATACCTGTAACGTTATAATTCTGTCATCACTAATACTTACCCAAACGCTGTCAAAATAACTCCCCTTTCCCCTCGCCTCACCCTTCCTGACCAAAAATTTGTGTAATTACTATTAATGCCCATACATGACATATTGACTATTAATGCCCATACATGACTATTAATGCCCATATTGCTCACAGATGGCGTTATCAATGAAAGAAGTAATTTTAATTCATAAATTTATTATAATTCAAAAAGACAAATATGAAAATAATATTACTATACAATTTAATATATTTTAAATAGCATTACTATGAAAATGCAATTCAAGAGAATTTAAATAAATTCAAAAATACATACCTTGGCCAATAACATGTGATATTCTGTGCCTTATTTTAAAATGCCACATTTCAGTGTTATTTCCCAATGGAAACCACGGGAAGGTGGTGGGTATCTTCCATCGGGATTGGAAAGGCTGGTTAGGTCAAGGAATTGGATTAAAATTTAGGGAAACACGATACAATAACACTACATATAGATAAACATTAGCATGGCCAGCATTTTTTGTAGGGAGGACTAGCAGGAGCCGGCGGAGCTAAAAAAATTATTTTATTCACGATCATCTAATTTTTTAAATTTACATAGTATTAAAAAAATCATGTAACATAAAATATTTGCTTTAATCATGGGTTGCTTTAATAATATGCATCAATATTGACATTCAAAAATGTTTCTATCAATTAACTTGAATTATTTTGGATAGTTTTTTTTTCTGGAGGCTGTGCCACACACTATAAAAAAAAATACTACATCTAAATTGAAAATTATCTGATTTGACCACTTGATAGTTTCAAGTATAACGGATACCGGAAATATTTTACTATACTCTTAATTTTGTCACACAAGGGCTCTATAATCTACAAATAACTTTACAAAAAATTAGGTTCAGATTGATGGAATATTTTAATTACGAACATGATGTAATCAAATTATAATATTTCTGATTTTTTACTATATTTAAAACACTGTAAGGACAACTAATTAACGACTTTACAGAATAACCAACTGTAGTTGCACAACAACTGTATTCATCAATAATTTCCAATGCCAATCATTCTATTAAACATTTTAATAGAATTGTTGGCATTGGAAATTATTGATGAATACAGTTGTTGTGCAAATTTTTTTACTCATCACCCATAAGTGACAACTCTCATCTATCTCTGAGGCTGGTTGGATGCGGGCCTTATGAGCCATATTGCTGTTGATGTTTCTTAAAGCTGTTAGAAGAGTCTGGATAATAAAAAAATTACTATTCAGACGAGTTAATTAATAATTTTGGAGGTAAATAACAGTAGGATAATATTAACATCTAAAGAATATTTTTACCAAGAGGGACTGAAATTATTACAAGCTAAATAAGTTTATTTTCTTTAAGCCTATTTAAATTTATGAGGGACCAGTCAATCTTCATTTTAATGTAATGTTTAATGAACAAATCAGCATAATTTCTGTACAAAATATATACCATATTCATTACTATCTTTTTTTAAATAACGATATAAGTTTTCTTTTAAATTGTCAATAAACATATACCTTGTATATAAATATAAATTTGGTTTCCCACTTTTTTATTACATGAAATATATTATCTTTAACAAAAAATAAACCTTGCTCATCAATTAAATCAGTATACATTTTAAATTATGTAAATAATTTGTAATCACAATCGCCAGTTCTTGATTAGTCAATAATCAAATTTTTACATGTGCTGTAGTCATGAGTCCTTTCGAAGAAACTCTTCGTCACATAACCTGCAACATAGTAAATAGCATTATCTTCAACAGCAGTCTGTTCAGCATAACCTTCACAATCAAATTGAATGAGAGTAATTTTAGAAACAGGTTGGATGTCCTGACTGAAAGCAGATTTAAGACATAAAAGATATTTATTAAAGCAGATTTAAGACATAAAAGAGTTTTTATTTATTCGTATTTTTACATATTTTCGATACATTGGTGATAAGTGTATTTCTGAGGGAATACTCGAACTGGCCTACTGTTGGATTACGACATCCACCATTCTGTTGTTGGACTATTGAAAAGACATTTTCTAAGGGGTCTTCATTTAGTCTACGAGTTAGTAATTCATTTACATAATACTGGGTAGAGATTTCGTTATATTGATATAAAGATTGTATAGATATTATCCAACCACTAATACAAGCAGGTCTTTTTGCATTTGTAAATCTATAGTGTGCTAAATTTTTAACCACATATTCCAAAAAAGAAAAATGGGGACTATTATGTGAAAGAACATATCACAAGCAATGATTTTCCCTACCATACTTAATGCTATTAAAAGTGTCAAATAATTTATTTACATCACTTATGAAATTAGCCGTACGTACAGCTTACGACTCTATTTTTGGGAGGGCTATGAAAACACTCATTGTTGTGCACACCGAATCACTAAATATTTGGGCTGCATACTTTACCTTCATAGACTTAAAATTAGAGAGATATATATATAATTGTGGTTAATTTATGGAAGTAATTTTAACTTAAGGGGATTTTCAATATCTAGAGCTTCTTCTTTAATATAGGACCATTTCACAATATTACCTTTATACATTAAATCATACTTATTTAAATTATTTCTAAGAGATTGCTCAACATCAATCCAGACCCCAAAGAAGCTGCTTCTAAGTGTATGTCTTCCTTTAATTATAATAAAAGTCATGAATACATGTGTTATTTCAAAATTATTCTTTTGTAACTGATGTTTATATGACATATTAAATTGTGCAAGCAAGAAATGAGTCCATAAGAATATTACGGTATTATCAGATAGGTAATCTTAAACTTTCTCCTACAGAAGCCGCTAAGGTCTTGCTGGTAGTTTCGTGTCGCAACTGTTCCTGAGGTCATACTTGGTTGTTCATCTGCTGCTCTGGTTACTTCAGTAGGTGTTGGCAAATACTGGCTCGGTGTAGCATTACTGTATAATAATTTCCTAGGCTGAAAAGTTTTCATTAATAAAGTGTCTTCCGCAGATTCTATGTTTACGACTGAGGAGGTCATTCCAATTAACTGTCCAATTCTCCCTGCCACATAACTTCAGCCACGCTCACAAAAACAAAACATTAAGTTAGGTATAATAATTTCAATCAATCCGCCTTTTTCTTTCTTTCAATTGGAAGAAAACTTGCAACAAACAACATTTGATTAAATATAAATGCTTCTCACAACATTATTTGGTAAAAAATTCAATTTGGAAAACCAATTTACCACCGGCGAATACACAAAACAATGTCTGAAGTAATTTCACGGAGTTTTCTGGTAAGAAAAAACTTCTTCACGAAACTGTAATTTGTGTGGTAATATTTTTAAAATCCATTTTTTTAAATTATGTCGTAAGCGGCGCCTTTAATTCCATTAATCATATGAGACTTATATCGGTATATAAATTTGTCCCAGTGATGTAAAATTTTAGCTAAGCTGTATTTTTATGAAAACCATTACTGTAACATTTCATGTATAAGTAAAATGTGGCACATCGAACCCATCCGTACAGGTAATCAATTAAAGTATATCTTTAAACTTGTCAAATAATAACACTTGTCAAATAACACTAGTTAAATCATTCATATCTTCATGTTTCAGTTCGTCGGATGTGTGTCGACATACCTCATCATTTTACTGCAAATATCTGCTGTTCCAGGCAATGAAATTCTACAACAATGGGGGTAGCAACTATGTGTTAAATTCATATTTTACTTTAAAGTAATTCTAAGTTTTAGGTGTTCATAATTAAAGTCATTACATGCATTGTAAAACCCTTTGGGCATCCCTGACTCACGTATGGGTACTTTGTGACTAGCGCCACTGAAATATAAATAGACATGAAATACACATATAGACAATTATATAAAAGGAATCACACACAATTACCTGCCGATCTGTAATAGATCTCAGGATGCCTCTTCGTCAAAGTCTCACTTTTATGTAATCTATTAATAGAGTTCCATTTCGTGAATTTGAAGAAATTACTGAAACTCTAATTTCATCTTATCTGAATTGTTTTTTTCGGAAGATTTTAATACTTGCTTGCATAGAGGTGACTTAATAGTAATGAAGTTATCATTACATATTGACATTTTCAAAGTTTGTTATATTTCCTTCCCTCGCCATATTCCATATTGTATCTTGTCGTTCCCCTCTTCACTTAATTACCATGTCAAATCCTAAACTTTGTTCTACCTATGGTCATCATAATCTCATTTACATCTCTCTGACTATTAAGAGTCCAAAGTCATCAAATACATTGTATTAACTTTATCTTGAATAACCAGGTTGCTTTTACTTGAGGATGAAAAGTTTATTGGTTGGAGTGCGACGGCATGTATGAACAATATGGATGAAATGGTGTATAATTTCACATCTGAAAATTTAAACCTGTTAAATAAACATGCATGTGATTACAAGAAAATTGCCTCTGGCAACTGAAAGTGTTTCATGCTAAAACTTGAAGAGTCTAATCAAAACATAAAAAACCCTATATCGCTTCATTGGAAATGCAGAGTACTAAGAAAATGATGATACAAATGTGCAGAAATGCAAAAATGTATTATATTAGTAAAAAAATTAAAGAGTGTGCGTTATTTCATATTTAGAAATTTCTAGGTAGGTACTGTGGGTATCGGTAAACAACATTAGACAAAGAACTATCCAATCTACATTAATTACCTCATCAGTTCCTTTACAACCCCTCCTGTTGTCTTAGATGCAGTATTGAGGTTGGAAATTCTGTACATCATAGTGTCTGCCCCGCTCAGTGTATTATTTCAGAAATTTCAGTAACCGAAGTAAAATAGAGTGTTCTCAAAATTAAATTGAAATCCGTTACAGTGATTGGTCTAATTATTATTATAATTCCAGTATTGACATTGAGAAGCTTTGAAGATTAATAATTAACTAATGGAAATAAAAATGTTAATGTGAAACTCAATTTAATTTTGAAAGACCTTTCTAACCAAACTCCTCTCAATGTGGTGTGCGAGTCTATTTTTCACGAATAGTTTACATATATAGAAAAGTATGTTAGAATTGATTTTTATTAAAATATTTTACAACATGTTAATTGAACTACGAGACTGTGTCAGACAGGCGGGCAGATTGAGGTTATGAAATTATAAAGATTTTTTGACACTGCAAAACTCTAAAAAAAAGAATATTAGAAATAATTGGTCGATCGCTTGTTTTGTGTTAAGCATGTACTAGTTAATAAATAATATAAAAGTTTCAATTCTGCTCACTTCGTACATATTAAATACAGCATTTATTTAAGACAAATAGCTGAATCATTCAATCAAATCTATATTAAAATAAATAAATTACTATGTGAAATTATACAGAGTTGTACTAATTTGATATGTATGTTGAATCTCCCAATATATAATAGACTAGTAGAATAAACCATACAGTAACTCTATTAAATTATGCTAATTATAGCCATTTCATATTTAATGTTAAAAAAGTATTTCAATTACAAAAAAGACATATTGTTGCATTAAGATGAAATATGGTAGTGCAATTATAAATATGAAAGCCTAAAATTTAAAGAAAACACTAGAATATTTTGGAAGTGTGAATATGTTTTAAACATCTAACAACAAATGTATAATTATCAAATATAGATGAGAACGAAGGAATTCCAAAAACATTTTTTCGCTTATTTATAAATCATATTATAGCGTTCATAGTCATAGTATAGCATTCAGTTTTGCAGCGCATTGTATAGTTAAAGCTTGCAATATGAGATGGCGCCACGGCACTTTTGTCACGTCGAACTATGAATTGTTCACGTAGACTATAACATAATTGAAAAATTGTAGTTCTATCCAAAAACCTGCTGTGTAGGTATGGAAATAACCGTTTTTCCTAGAGCTGTGGTCGATCAATCATTTTGAACGATCCGGGTTGATCGCGATCCATTGGCTCAACGATCGGGTCGCGAAGATTCGATCGATCACACTAGGTCAAAACACCCGCAGTGTCTATCAAATGCGAATGTCTCTTGGGTCGATCACGCAACCCGTTGCGACGGTATAGACACAACTTATTTTGAATATTGAAGCTTTGTTTTGATTGGTCGGTCATTTTATATTTAATAAGCTATGCGGTATTTTGATACATTACCATTAGAATATAAAGATCTGGTGACACCGATCGATATAGGCGGTGAATGATATTTACATTTTCGTCAAGTGCGTTGCGATTATGAACCACTTAAAGAGCGCGCGGTATTTTTTTCACCTACGAAGTTCCCCGTATTTGAAAAAAAAAACTTGAGAGGTGTCAAGGGACACCCGGATGTAACGAAGTTCCTTTCGATTAATTAGTGAAGGAATTGTAATAAAATTTTATTTCTTTTAAGTTATAATAATAATTATTGTTATTATTTATTATGTACAAAAAACCTGTATACACTCAACAAAAATAATCGTTGCGACACCACACTGTTCAATGCGAAATAGAAAGACGAAACGAAAATAACTGGCTTGCTTTCTATGAGAGAGAGAGACAGAGAAACACGCGCACGCCGCAACGCGCGATAAGGAACTTCGTTCCAAAACCGAGCATAAGTGGACGTGAGCAAGAGTAGAATGTATTGAATTTCAATGACTTCGCCCGCTTTTTTATTGTTTTAAATGAGTCTTTATCCTTGACAAAATTAAAATTGTGTAAATATTAGTCGTACGGACATGTGGTCGTATCTGACCTTTTTTTATTGGAACGAAGTTCCTTATTGCGCGTTGCGAAAGGGGGCTAGACGGAAAAATTTAAGACCAAAAGTTGTAACGACACTTTTTGCTATAGTTGCTAGCGGGCGCGCTGCAAGCCGTGCGGCGTGCGCGTGTTTCTCTGTCTCTCTCTCTCTCGCTCTCTCTCTCATAGAAAGCGAGCCAGTTATTTTCGTTTCGTCTTTCTATTTCGCATTGAACAGTGTGGTGTCGCGACGATTATTTTTGTTGAGTGTATACGGATTTTTTGTACATAATAAAAAATAATAACAATAATTATTATTATAACTTACAAGAAATAACATTTTTTTATTACAATTCCTTCACTAATTAATCGAAAGGAACTTCGTTCCATCCGGGGAAGACACCTCCCAAGTTTTTGTTTTTAAAACGTGTTGCTACAAGGGTGACAAAAAACTTAACTTTTAATAAGCGGTTAGGGTTTTGTTTATATTTTTCAATGTTCATATGTCGGCTGTTTTAACGTGAGGACTAGCGGTCCAGGAATTTATTCGTAGCAGTTACATTAACGAGCTTAGTGTCATTACCACATTGTTCAAAATGATTATTTAAAATTTTAATATTAAACAATTTATTAAGTTTGAGTTTATTCGTGGAAAGACTTAATTATATACTTATCATCAGTGAAATAGAAAAAATAAAATTTTGCACTTTAGCAAGATCAGTGCTGATAAAAGAATTCTCTCAAATGCAAGATGTATAATGAATGTACGTGAAACAGTATTAAAACGCTAGAAAATAGAAACAATTACATTTTTAAATCACAGGTACAAATGTATGTTATCGGTGCAATGCGGTGGACTATCATCATGTTATTATATATATATATATATATATATATATATATATATATATATATATATATATATATATATATATATATATATATATAAAGAGTATACATTATAGATTATGATTTAAAAATAAAATTTGTGAGACTTTCTCAGATTTCAATGAGCTTCGTCCATCTCTAATTGTCATACCAACTTTTGAAAAAATTCGTTCGCATGGCACTGAAGTTGCAGTGATGCACAATCTGCGCTTCATTAATTTATATAAACGAGGGTAAATAAGACGACGCTCATTCCACCATTTTAATGGGTCTTCTTATCGTCTTATCAGTGGCTCGCTCACATATTTATCTAGTTCAATAATATTAGCTTCCAATGGATTCCTCACAACCTCGCCTTCCACTTCTCGATCAAATACAGACCATAAACCGGAAGTTGGATGCTCTGTGATACTCATGACTGAAGGTTTACTCTATAATATTTCGTCTGTTTCTAATGTGGACTAATTTTGAAGTTTAACCTTAATTGATTTTAAACATTGCTCATATTTTTCATGATTTCCAAATGCACGCCGTTTAAACCGTGGATCCAAAAATGATGCCTCTGCCGCTAGCATATTTCCTTCTATGTCATGGAATCGTTCATTTAATTGGTTCCATAGCGACTGTATTAAATTTATAAAATTGTCAGGACCATCTTCAGTCAGATATTTTACCACGCTCGTCTTTAACATCCTTACAAATATAATAACTTTTGAAATTGAAACTGCCTCTTCAGAACTTATTTCCACGGTAACTTCATGAAATATTTCCAAGACTTCCACAGCTTTTTCAATCAGAATCCAATCGGCAGACGTTAAGATATTTAATCTAGGTTGTTCTATAGCCAAGGTATTAATCACTGCATCTTTTATTTTTAGGATACGTTCTAGCATGTCGTACGTGGAATTCCACCTAGTAACAACACACTGTTTGAGCTTTAAAGAAGGCAACCCATTTGCGCTTGTATAGCCTGAAGTTTGGTTAATGCAGAAGAGCTGTGTTTGAAGTATTCTATTACCTTCACTTGGTATACCGACTATTTAATATTATTTAAGATATTTTGTATTACCAGGTTGATGGTATGAGCGAAACAAGGAAAATGTCGCCAATTTGTCAATCGTACTTCAACTAAAATATTGGCTGCATTATCAGTTATTATTGCAGTTATTTTGTTTTGTATACCCCAGGTCGATACTTCATTTAATAAAAAGTTAGATAAATTATGTGCAGTGTGTCGTTGGTTTAATTTCGTACATCCTAAGAGCACAGAGGCAAGTTCGTCATTTCTATTTATATAATGTGCAGTGATCACTAAAAAAACAGTGAGCCGTCACGGGACGCCTGGCAGATGTGAAACATCGTGTTCGTACAAGTAATATGCATAAAAGACAAGATTATTACAGGAACTAAATATAGCATAATGAAAAAATAAAGTATTACGAATTTCTTACAGAAAATGGTGACTTTATTTAATAAACATTTATTTACAATTAATACAAAAATAATAAAGCACTGGTTATGTGTACCGTAGTAAACAACAGCGTCGAACTGAGTGAGGAGGGGGTCGCGTATTCGGTTGCGCATGGCGACACGTCGCCATACCGTACTCTCTACTACATATAGACTATATATATATATATATATATATATATACCTTAGTATAGCTTGACGACCCGTCGCCACGGCAAGCGTCGCCCCGCCGACGATCCGGTTTATACCTGCGCCTATAGATGTTTAACATCAAAAAACTTTCATTATTAATTGATGTCCAACCGTCGGTAGTTAGGCATATCGCTTCAGAATCAGAGATTGACACCGATATCTTCTCTTTAACACATTGGTAAAGTTTCGGTATCAAACTTGAAGAGATCCTTTTTCTTGTGGGTAAGGTGTTGGCAATATCATTTCATACATTTTTTAAAATTGTTTTTCTTCTACTATTGAAAATGGATGATATTCCTTTACTATAAATTTTACTATTTGTTCATTAAGCTGTTATGACTTGCTTATAGGCAGTGGCTTTGTAGATATGGTAAAATGGTCTATTCTTGACTGAACTTGCCCTGTGAGCCTGGGTATGGTGGATTCGCTTTCAGTTATGGTAACGGATAAGCCTGATGTTGAAGGAATAGCTTCGGCAATATACTGTGTCTCGCTTGGGATAGTCTCAGGGATAATTTGCGGGCGTGTTTCTTCTTGCAACCTTATATAGATTTGTGGTTCTATGGCCACGGTACCTTGCAACTTTTTCATATGCCGAGTTAAATTGCCAGTTCCGCCGCCATCGTAGCTTATGACCTTAGAGCAGTACTCGCATTTGGCTTTATCGTTATTTAATATCGAAAAATGTTTCCACATTTGACTTTTCTTTTTCGCTAGACTAGACATTCTAATTTCTTTTATTTTAAAAATAAGTCTAAATAACAAAAATACAGAATCCTCGATAAGTGATAAAATTAAATTTAAAAAAAAAGTCACTAAAACTATTCAAGAAAAACTAAAAAAACACCGTTACCAAAAGTACTTATGTATTTGATAAAATTCAAACAACAATATTAACTAACAACATATAAAAATGAATTTAAATTACAAAAGGACACGGTCCTCAAAGGGTAATAAAACTCAGTTCCAAGAGTTTACAAAAATTAACTAATTTAATATAATTATTACTGTCACAAAAATACTTACGACCGTAATAAAATAATAATATTAACTAACAACGTATAAAAATAAATCTAAACCACAAAAAGATACGGTCATCAATAAGTAATAAAATTCAGTTCAAAAGGTTTACATAAATTAATAACTTTAATAGAATTACTATAGTCACCAAAACTATGCATACAAGTTCAAAATCTATTTAAAAACACCGCCACCAAATTAATTTACTAACTTAATAAAAACAAACGTCAAATTTAGTAAACGATGTGTGAAATCGACACTTTACTCAAAATTCAAGCGCGAATATAGATCGCGGGCCACTGGTTAACTGATCGACAGGACAGAGATTGGGTCGCGGGTTACGGGTTGTTAAGTCGATCGCTTGCGATCGATCGGGTTCCGGTGAGCCATGAGCCGCGGGTCGTGTGGCGGGTCGCGGGTCGTTTCGCGGGTTTGTAACAATAGCAATACGCTAGGGTTTGCTATTGTTTCGCGGGTGCTAAGTGATCGAATCATTTTTATCCTCGTGATCCGATCACTCGCAGGCGTGTCGCGATTGAATCACAGCGATTCGATCAATCGCGATCGACAGTAACACACACACGACAGTCTAGTAATTTCCCCATACCTATTAAATGTCCCCATACGATAATTTGAACAAGATCAAACAATAGCGCATAGAAGTTGCAGTTAGTTAGCGATCGACAGTGAAGACTGAATGAATATAACATAAATAAAATTGAAATAACAAGTATGAATTTTAACTTTGTAGTAATTAATTGTTTATTATCAATCGGTAAAAATCCATGTCGTTCGGTAATGTTCCGTCAATACGAAACAAAAGAATAAAACATAAAACAAATAAATTTATAAAACAATGAATTGCATTAAGAAAAGAACGCGCTATTTCTTGCTCCTTTTTCGCTTCCTATTCAGACGACGTGTGACGGCCGCTGCCTAACGGTAAAGCAATATAATATTTTAACATGTTGCCAAGCCTAAAGTTCTTAATAACATAATAAGTTCATTCCAATCAGTAACAGGTATGGATCACATAACAGGTATGAATTTTAACGTTCTAATAACTGACTATTAATCTTTCGGCAAAGTTCGCTATCATTCGGTTATATTCGGTAAATACGAAACGAAGGGCAATGCGAAAACGTGCTGTCTCGCTCTCTCTACTCAGCAAGTGACAGCCATTGTACGGAGCTGCTTGGCCATACCACCGTAACATAATATTTTAACATGTTAGCTGAGCATAACGTTCTTTAATAACATAGTATCTGTAAATCGCAATAACATAATATATTCTTTCCAATCGATATTATGTTATTCATACCTGTTACGTTATAATTCTGTCATCACTACTGCCGTGCTATCGGATCGTAAAAAAGTGTTATCGGATCTCCAGATTTGAAATTTAATATATATGTTACCAGCCCGAACCCCATTTCAGATTATGGCTTAATAATAGAATTTTGTTTGTTACAGAAATGAATTCGACATTTGTAGTCAACAATTTGTCTTAGGACGTGATTTCAATCAAGATGTTCAAGTCTCACTAAGTCTTACTAAACGTTCGGTTGGAACGGGATAAAGTTTTATGAGGTGAACCTGTACCAAACACAGTGTTACAAATAGCTACCAGTACAAAAAAAATTGCGTATGGCTGTGTCATGGAGACGGCCGTGTGTCGTACGTGAATCCGTCTATGTAACGGGTTACATTTTTGAAGTAAAACTTAAAAAGGAAAACGCACGCTTGACTTGGCGAGTAAGCTGGTGAATGCGTGACGAGAGCGTTACGAAAAGTGTGATCGGGCGAGGCGAACGGAAGTTGAGAGGGAGATATAAGTTAGTGAAGACAGAAAGAGAGAAAGTTACGTTTCGTATATTACTGTAGGGACAAGAGAGAGAGGTGCGAGCACACATTTTCTTTCTCTCTCTCTCTCATAGCCAGTTATGTTTCGTATATCTAAGACACAGTGCAAGCCTATTGTCTGTATCACACTGTAAGAGCAAGAGAGAGCAGTGCGCGCGCACATTTTCTTTCTTTCTTCCTCTCATAGCCAGTGCAATATTGCTAGCGTTACGCGAACGCTGATTTTTTGATTATTTTGTAATTTCATTTCGTTCTTGAACAATTTTATAAATTATTATTTTGTTCAATACATTAAATATTCTACGTTTAAAGTGAATAAAATTGTAAATTCATTTTAAAGTCCATATTTTGTGAATTTCAAGTTTTACTTCAGTCGTGTGGTCTAAAGCACACTCTTTTTTTTTAAATAAAATATTTTTAATTATGATAAAAGCAAGGAAACAAATAATTATTTTGTTACAATAGAGTATAGGCCGACATTATATATTTTTGATAATATTTTTTTATTCTAACACTTTATTATATTCACTGTCACTACTTTAAACTAATGTTTTATATACAATCGATAGATTTTGACGACAGCCGACGATTAAAACTTAAACGAATATCGTAGTTTTTCTGAATTAAAAGTTATACTAATTGCAAATTTCGATACGCACCAAAATAACCTCAAAATGGCGGCGCTTCACACTCCACCGCGCGCGATGCGTCACTGTCTTCGATCGTAATGAATTCTTTGGCCCTTTAGCTATCCAGTTTTATAATTTAATTTTTGAAGTAGAGGATAGATTCGAAACTGCTCCACCAAACTCTATCCCCCGATTTTGTTATCATTATGTTTTTTTGGATTGCCCCCGTATGGTAGCAAATTTAAAGAAGTATTCACGTCCAAATATTTTGTGTAATTCAAAATACACCATAGGACATACGCCCCTGTATAAAATAATTAAAGGTTAGTATTGACGAAAGATTCAACATATTTTACGTTGCACTAACTTAGAAGTACAAATCAGTTAATTTTTAACTCAAGTTTGACTAAAAATTATTTTCACTTTATCATTCGAATTTTTGTTAATACCTATAAGCATATGAATATAATGCATGAAATGTACCTTTAGATTAAAATGTAATTTCTTTCCTGGAAATCACTGTAAGAAAAGTATTACAATTAGTTTATTTTGTATATTATTGAGATTCTTAAAAATATTTTTTTTGTTATTTGATTTTAATTTTCATAAATACTTTCAAAAATGCATTAAAATAGCTTAATAAAAAAATACAAAGTGAGAAGTACTGATTAGTTTATTTTTATTTTCTAGTTTTGTGCAAATGTTGTGTTTTAATCAAACACTATTTTTTATTATTAGGTAGATTAAGTTTGTATAAATATTTTTCATCTAATTGATTGCCTTTTCAATTTAACCATTAATTAAAATTAATACAAATAATATTAAAATATAAAATTTAAACAATAATTTCGTTGAATAATAATTCAAAATTAATTCGGCTTAGGCTCAACTAGTTAAGCCTAAAGTTTTCAGGCCCGACTAGTTTGTCCTAGGACAAGCTAGTTTATCCTGACAAGCGTAGGATAAACCGATTTAGCCTAGGACAAACCAGTTTGGCATGAAATCGGGTTTGGCCGATAACATATAGATGAGTAACTCGTAGATTTGGGCGATACGAGTGTTTTGAGATCGGTGACAAAATACTCGACGAATATGGTGAGAAGACCATATTACAAATGGCTATAAACTTACGGTCACGGGAGACGTAAAATAATTTATTATTGTAACCTATTATGAAGGGTTCAATGCTCATATCCTTTATTTCTTACAACTGAAATTGGCGGGAATTCCAATAATTTTTATTAAAATACAGTGTTCATTTTTCTTTCATACTAACAAATGTTTATGGCTATTTATGCCTTAAGACTGGTAACAAAATGATTCATTTAGCATAGCCATTTTGATAGCATATTTAATAAATGAATCATGTTATTTACAATAATAACCATTAATTTAAAAAAATGTTTATTATAGTTAATTTTTTTTTAAATAATGTAGTAACATGTTGGGAACAAGCAAATTATTTCGTGTTGATTATTGATAAATTGGATGTTTTCTGTTAAAATATTTCCTTAAATTATATGTAACTGTTTTGAATGACAATTTAGTGATGTAAATATTGCAAGAAACAAAATAATCACCCGAGTCTGTAAAATACTCTTATAGGGCATAGGACTTTCTTGTGAACATAATGAGGGAATTAAAATTTAACCTAATTAAACGTTAGTTTTTACATACACTACATATTAACCATATTTACACTACAAAGTAATTACGCTCAACTGTGCCAATAGAAAAATGGAAAACCATTAGACGAAAAGAGCATTGTACTTAAAATCCTTATTTTATAATAATCTCGTACTTATCGTATTGAGTAAATATTTGTCCGCAAACTACGAAGTGTAAAGCAATACTTAACGTAATAAGTAAAACGAGTATACGAGTATGTTTGACATACTCGTATTACATACTTTAAAGTATTACAACTTACGAGTATTTAAATATTCAGTTTGTCCCTTATTTCATACACGTTAAATATGAAAGAGCGAGACAATCTGAATATAATATGCGTGAGTGAAATAGCTTTATAGCAAGCTAGACAAAGAGGGGTATTAACCGCAGCCCGAACCATAAAGTAACCATTGTACGAACGTCCGGTTGGCCATAAATACAAGTATTTACGATACCAAGTATTTTGTATTTCGCATACCAAGTATGTTTTTCATCTGAGATATCGAGTATTTTTACCAGTGACACTAAATACGCCTCACCCCTAGTAACTCGGCCTTGCTTCACACACTAACTCGGGGGCAGCTCGCTGCGCCGGTTCTTTGAATTAACTCAAAATTGCGCCATGTCACAGCAAAAGGGTACATAAGTTCATAATCATTTCTTTTATGTCCAGATCATTTTAATTCTGTTTATCTTACCGTGATATGACGGCAATCTTAGTATTTTACAGTGATATGTATTATTGAACAGCAGTATAAGTACGGTCCTTAGTACACATTTAACACAACGAATTTAAGATTATAAAACACATAATAATATAATAAACTTAATATAATACAAAACATTTTTATGAAACACCAAAAATTTTGAGAGCAATATTGGAAAAGGAGATGTACGGACATCTCCCGCCATTACGTTGATAAGTGTTGCAAGCAAGCATTGAATATACGTTGTATAAATAAGTTGCCATATGCGGGCATACAGTAAGCAAAAAATATAATTGATCTCCTGAATCTATATACCTTTGAACAAGAAGTGTGCCCCTTGTGAACATATAAATAATGAATGTCGCAAATAATTATACTAGCTATGCGCTCGGATTAATTAAGATTGTTTAGTCCTACGTAAATTTATATGTGGCCACTTAGTGTTTGTGCAACTGGCGGATAGACGTTATTTAGCAATTATTTAGATAATCATACGTCCGCCTGGCATTACGGCAGGCGGACGTATGATTATCTAAATAATTGCATCGGTTGTCTTCAATCCAAAGACTAATAAGTTAGTTTTATCAGATATACATATCCGAATGGAAAATAATGTTTATTGTCCGGTAAAATTCATAAGCACAAATCAGCATTTTTATCTGATAAACTGATGATTTTTTGAAAGTCGAACGAAAGTGCGGTGTCAAATAATATTATTAACTAAGTCTCAGGTTGTATTGACCATAAAAATAAGTAACTTAGAAAAAAAAAGTAACTTAGTTATTTATTACGAAGAAATAGGTACCTATTTTGAGTTAATTATTTTTTACTTTTTAGTTCCTACCTTTTTGAAGTTTTTAAAAAGATATTTTATTTTAGAATTTTTAGTGATTAACGGTATTAATCATCACACTATAACCAACGTTCATTTCTTTCCTTTCTTAGAATATAATTATTAAATGCCATTGCAAAAGCTAATATTTAGATAATTTCCTCTTAGTCTAAAGTTGGTTATCAACATCACATAGAAAAGAAGCAAAGATAATAGCCGCTAGTGTTTAGCCGTTGGGGAGTTCCGTTTTCCAATATCGGATTTTGCAAAGTAATAAAAAAAGTAACAATTGACTAGTGGCAAATGTATTGAATCGCGATTTATTTACTACCATATGTTAAGAAGTTTTATTATTCATCTTCCAAACTCGTCATCAGAGTGTGACATAGTCGGTGGTGCAGTTATTTTGCAAGGTTATAAATATCAGTAGCAAAAAATTTTTTGAATCACTTTTAATTTACTACCATCCGTTAAGGACACCGACCTAGTTGACGGCCTAGTTATTTTGCAAAATTAAAACTATTATTAGCAAGTATCTTGAATCTTAGTTGATTTACTGTAATTTGTTAAGTCCATCGTTCTTTTCCAGACCTCATATTTACATAGAACCAACCCTAAATTATTCTCTTTCAAATATAAAAAGAATCCTTTAAATTTGTTCACTTGGTAAAGAATTATCGCTGAACATACATAAAAAAAAATTCCGACGAATTGGGAACCTCCTCCTTTTATGAAGTTGGTTAATAAATACTCAAAATTTACAAATTTCGTTGTATATTTCTTTAGATATATAAACGAAACACAGTGTCAATTTTATGAAACAATTTTGTATATACTTAAAATATCGTTTAATATAACTACTCTATACATAGTATTGTTTTTTCGGATCTTACATTATAAACCCTGGAAACATCTGAAAATATAAAAGTTACATACGATACAAATAGAAGAAACAAACAATTTACCAGAATTAATAAAAATACCAAATTACGTATTAGGTATCAGTCAAATAATGATAACAATTTGACAGTGTGGCATTTAGATATATACAAAATTACTTGGAGACACCGAAGATTTTTGGTTAATTAGTTACCTTAACGTTTCTGTTAGTATTGTCTGCAGGTTTATTAAGCTGCATAACTTCAAAAAATGGTATAAATGTGCATCAATTAAATATCTTAGAGGAATATCCAATATTAGAGTAGCCATAATGATTGCCAACCTCCGACATAAAGAAGACACTTGAAGAGGATGAAAAGGGATTAATTCTATCACCAGGATTGATGGAATTGTTTAACAATAGGGTGATAGATACTGATATTGTTTATCATTTCTTTTAATAATAATTCTAAGTTAGAGTCTTTCAGAAAAATCTTGAATTCGACCTAAATTTATTCGGTGACACCGTCAAAAATTATATTTTCTTCAATATATAAACGTTGTAAATAAAGTTTATGAGGTAATTATTGAAAATAATACAATAAAATTTCAATATTTTAGACGCTTTGTGTAGATTTTCCAATTTCCGTCTAATTAGGAATTACTAAGTGAACCTGGGCAGTCAATATTCTAATGTAATTATTATGTCTCCCTCCATAAAATGTTACCTTTTGAAATGGCGTTAAATAATTTCATCTAGGATACATGTCATAGTCAATAGTTAATACTTTAGAACAAAATAAGACTAGAAACGGTATCTTAAATCCTATTTTAAGTGGTTTGAAAATGTTATGCATCACGCTTGCTCTCAACGTAGATTCAACTATATTGAATTACAATTTAATGTAAATCCAACAGACTCTATTTTCTAATTATTATTTTTCTTCCATGATATGATATTAAATACAAGTAATACTAACATTGTATTACTTTCCTATTAGTATATTTTTTAATATGACTCAATATTAAATATTGTCGTGTCTGATTATCACTTAATTATTATTTGTATAAGCTTCTCATCAGTGTCGTCTTGTCTAAAATATTCTCTTCAATTTTAATTATTATTTATTTGATGAATTATTTGAAATACCGCGTGTGTTGGATCGTACTTTTTATTTTTTTCATTGCCAATATTTGCACCTCGAAAGTACATTCTACTGAGACAAAAGTAAATTTTATCTGAACTTGCTCTGTAAGCCCATAATGACATTCCCTTTATTTGTATTCACCAGTTATTACTCTAATCACTTGATTCTTCCTGAGTTAGCGTTAGTAATTTCATTTGAAGTTGTTTAGGGAATATTCAGTGGGCACGAAGGGCAGCCTAAAGTCATCTCCGTGAGAGCCTCTTCATTTAAATCTCGTAATTGTTATGTGCTACTCTAGAAAATAATGGCCTATTTTCAAGAAAAAATTTAAAAAAGCTGATTTGACTACTACTCGATTCATACCCTGATACAAAATTTTTCAAAACATATATATATATATATATATATATATATACATATATATTATAATTTATTAGCCCCCTTCTCCAAGCGAAAGGTTTTTGTTTCATAATATTTATAGCGCTAACACACGGTTCAACACGTCATATAGCACGTGCTATACTTACTGCTTCAGAAAGAATAGATCAGATAAAGAAGAATTTTGAAAGTTCTGTCGTCTTGCGAGATGGTGTGTCAATAAACTTCAAACAATTGACCACATAACAAACAACGTCACTCGAGAGATTTTATGTGATATTGGCCTTGAAAATTGTCATCGCGGATATGCATTACCTAATGATTATTTGGACGAAATACTTTTTTACTTAAAATACCATTAAATACATTAGAAAATAAAATAAAATTATTGTCAATTGTAAATTGAAAGTGAATAAAATAAATTCTGTCTATGATAGAATTTAATTGAATCAAAACCTGCTTTACAATGAAGAACATAAAACTATTTATGTTCTTAAGTATTAAATTCCAAAAATTTGCAAAAGTATTAAAAAAATTTCCTAAGTATTAAATTCCAAAAATTTGCAAAAGTATTAAAAAAATTTCCTAAGTATTAAGTTAAAAATTTGCAAGCATCCGCAATGAACTATTTTATTTCTAATTTGTATGCAAAGCTAATAAGTAGTAGAGTTTTATCTTAATACTTTGTACACATTCTAAACGTTAACGACTGGATTTGAAGATATAAATGAGGATCTTTATTCCTTACAGGTAAACTAATGAAGGAATTTGGTTGTAATCCGTAAAAATAATAGAGCGAAGTCGCGGGTATTTGCTTTTAAGTTAACTATTTCATAAGGCAAAGAAGAGCTTTATTTTGTTTCAAACAGTAATTTGTTGCATTTAAAAAAGCGGTTTAGTATGTTTTTCTTTATTACTTTGTGGGAAATCCAAAAAAATCGGGAGTCCGAATTCTCTGAATTCTACATTACGAAATTCCCATACACCATTCCACCTCCCATTTCTCCTATTTACAGTGTGATTCCTGACAAAATGCTGAAATATTTGGACTTAAATATCTTTTTATTCATAATCGAGATTCTGTTTATCAGTTTTCATGCATCTGACTTTTAAAATGATAGATTTTCCATATGAATATTTAGCTTATTTTTCCCATATGAAAATTTAGATATTTCAAAAATTGTGAAACATTGATATCTTTATTCCTAATTAAAACTCAAAATACTAGTTTTACTATCTCTAACTTCAAAAATAACGATCATTCGAAATTTCCATCTCCTATCTCTTACGTATTAGAATTTATTTTCATGAAACGTCTTTTAGTTTATCCCTAAATAATTTCTAATTTAAAGTCAAAATACGTATTTTCACGTCACAACTTCAGAATCCTATTCTGAATTTTAATACAATAGTTTCATCTGTTTCATGCCTTTAATGGATGAATTTCCATAAAATCTTAATAAGCGTTAGACCTTTAAAAGAACATACTGTCTAAATTTTATGTTTCCGATTTTCTAGTTTTAGCTTTGTTTGATGAGTCAGTCATTACTTCTGCTTTTAGATGAACTTATTTCAAAAATGAAAATATTTTTAAAGAGTTAAATAACAAAATTCTATTGTGGAAATATACATTTAACAAAGCACTAAAAACATTATTCTAAACTCAACACTGAAAACATTATTCTAAATGTAAAAAAAATCATAATTTATATACGATGGAAGAAATTAAAATTCAGATATTTGAGTACAAGTGTCGACCTTCATAAATTAGTATAAACAAGCAAATGAAGCTGCTAGTCCACCAGCAGGCATTTCCACCGAGCAGAAAGAAAAGTAAAGTTCTTTTCCTTGGAGTTGCTTTATAAATTATATGGGCAAATTTTGCACAGCACAAATATATCCTAGTCTTGTTTCTCACATGTCTACAATTAACTTTCTCACATGTCTACTTATAACATAGTCTACAAATTGAAAAAATTAATGTCTACAATAACTTTTTTCAATTTGTGAAGTACTCAAGAATTTGTCACATTTACAATTTTGCTTTGGATGAGTACTGTTTCGATGAATACCAATGTCAGTTACTTGTTAATGGCTCTTCACTATAAATATTGGTATGAGAATACTTGACGGTACGATGGTGGTGGTCTTCAATGTCAGAAGAAAGTTCGATAATTAAACAAAATAGTGAAATAAAATAATATCATCACTTTTTTAAGTACATTTTATTAAGGTTTTTTTGGAATAATTACTACAGTCCCGGCTTCGTCTGATGTGTCAATTTTTTTATTTTATTACGTATTGCAGTTACTAGGTACTTGTACAAGAGTATACAGACGGAGAATTCGATTAGTGAGAAGTGTACTTCAAAGTTATGAGTTTACAACTCAAAGAAATCTGTCGGCCAAGCTAATTCTGAAAGTGCATTTAATTATGTCACTGGAGGTAAGAGTTGTTTCTCTTGACAATAATCGAAAAGGGTATTATATTTTTGAAGCACCAATATAAGACACGCGTTACTTGTTACTGTCGAAATGTAATTTTTTATAAAAAAGTCACGAATTTGACGACTGCTGTATTCGAAAATCCCATGTTCTTTTAAAGCCAGATATCGGACGACGCAGCAGCGAATGTAAATTCGTTAATTCAAACCGTTATTTATATTAACAATCAGGCACTGACTTATTTGAAATTATGCGGTTCCATTCAAAAATCAAAATTATTAATCAGCTAAAAGGAACAACATATAAAACAGCAACTGATACGCTTTATTTATTCAACTTACATATCAAGTAACTCTTATTCTGCGTTACTATTGAAGACATTATTAATATCGTAAAAGAGCATCGTAAAGTCTTTTTTAGTATTTACATTATTATTCTGATTAGGTATTCTCTGATATTTTATAGTTTTTTATAACTGAATAGGAAAACATAAACCTTACTTAAAAATTCATCATGTCCGTCAATAATATTTATAATAAATAATTTATTATATATAATAAATTATATATTTTAATTAATAATTTCCTTTTTTCTAAAATCAACTTTCATTGAAATGCAAAAGAAGGTGAATTTACGTATGTATACAAAGAACGGCTAATTCAATATTAAATACCAAACTTAATAAACATTCGGAAACGTTGAATAATTAACATTAATGATTGTAAGATTTTTCCTCTCCGTCTGAAATTTTACACGGTAAATGAAGTGTTTCAAATATTTATTACTTTAATAAACTTCAGAAATTGGAAGATAAAGAGTAATCTAATTAAAAAACTGACATTTGATTATTATATTCAAAACTAATGAGGTGCTAGGTTTTATGAAATTATATTATTTATTTTCTCTAGTATGCTGTAAATGTACCTACTGACAAATCTGCAGGCTGAACACTTGTTTTTTTTAAAAGTCAATGCTGGGCATAAATTCGTAATGCAGAAAAATTCTTCTCATTACTTCGACCCAGTATCTGAGCGTAAGCATTATAAAATAAAGATTAATTGTTATTTTTTAAAATTTATTACAAGTCACTTAAATCACTTCAGTGTGCGGTTATACTAAACTTTAAGATATATGTATTATGTAAAGTATTTTTTATAATTTAATGTTATTTCCATAGGTATATTTTTATTTATTTGACGTTCTAAGCTAAGCTATATTTCTGTAATTTTAAGTGATTCTGTTTTTAGGTTTCCACAGCCAAATAATTAACACGGAACCCTTAGAGTTTCGTCGTATCCATTTGTATATGACAACATTTTTCAGTTAAAAACCGATTCTGATACAATTTTACACTAAGACCCAGTTGAATTACGTGAATACATAGATAAAAAAATGTTAATTTGGTTTAAAGCAGCTTCTCTTGCATCAACACTTCGTGACAAAGCATTGTTTTCCTACGAAAGTCATGAAGTGTGATGTCATTCCAAACTCTTTGTAAAAGCGATCAAAAATGTGTAGTAATATTTGTGGATACGATATCTCTTTTACGGGTTATAAATCGGTAAAACGGGGTTTTACCGATTATGAATTGTACTATCTCCTCTATGTTTTTAATGAACCCAAAATTCAGAAAAATATCAGAACAACACACCTACTATAAAATTATTTCTACATATAATATGCTCCTTAAAAACTCCATGGAAAACGATTACAAAGGAAAATGTTGCAAATATATTGAACAATTCACATACTATTAGACAAATAATATACAACACGTAGTACGGCCCTTGCTTCAACGCGAGGTACACACCACTGCCTTCCATGGATAGAGAAACTTGAGTAAATGAGTTCGATATGTAGGTACTTACTCGGTTATATATAGCTACTTTAGTTGTTAATAGCATTTTTATTTACGTATTATTTTATACAAGTTTTTACCTGAATATCAATAATTTCATTTACGTATTATTTTATTCTAGTTTTACGCTAAATAAATAAAGTAGTTTGAATATATAGTTAAACAAATTGTTAAAATGTCCACAACAATGTGATCTTATAGATTACAAAAAAAAATTATTTTTTATTTTGCTTTGTCTAACATGGGACGGCTTTTGATCCTGTAAATAAAATGCTTATATTAAATGGGTATTAAAGTAAAATTAATTTCTCTATGTATTCGTTGACACTTGTTAGAAATACAACATCATTACAGAAATCGAACGTTCAAAACCTACGTTCTCTCTACGCGTGAGGTTTCCACGCCGACGTAGGTCAAAAACCCAAGGTCAAAAAAGTCTTCCGTATTCCCCTTTGCCGAGTGAAATCTAATTAGTTAATTCTCTAACTCTATGTTTCAAATATTCGCAATAGTCTGATAAAGTACTGAAATAATAGCAAGGAGAAAGAATGTATTTCAATTATTCTTCCGCCACATTACCTTTAAATAAAATTAAATCAGCACAAACGGTGTAGGTACGGAAAATTCGTGGATACTTACATTGCAGAGGAGAAAGGAGTTCGGAAAAGTAAAAAGGCTCGCTTTTTATTGTGTCGTAAATTTTAATCCTCGATTTGGGATTTAAAGTTCCTGGCGAGGTCAATAAATGTTGCAGTACTTGTGATTAATTAGGTAATTGTCGAAATGGTAATAATACGTTTGGTTAAGTTTGATAACGATTTTTGGTTTACCTTTCCGTTGTCCTCATTATGCGACACATTCACAGTCAACAAAAAGTAAAGTTGATTACCTAGGCAGACATACAGAAGAACAGCAAAGTGATCCTATAAGGGTTCTGTTTTTCCTTTTGAGGTACGGAACCCTAACAATAAAGTCGTACTAAAAAAATATTATTTACAAAATAAAATTGGTAACCCATTAATGTCTTCTAGACGAAGGTTTTTGAAAGAGAACAAAAGACATGAACGGGATATTTTTAAAAACATTTCACTTAAATATTTTTTGATAAAGATGTTTAGAATCATTTATATATTTTTTTGTTTTATGTATTTTATTTTTATGTGGTCATTAACACTTCTAATAATATTGTTAATTTAATGCTACTTTCAGTCGTAGAAAGGAGGAGAGCCTTTTCAGTGTTACCTTTTTTATTAACTTAGCCTGCACATTGCTATGTACCTAAATGTGTTTTTATTTTTTTCTACTGAGAAAAATAATTTTCGAGATAATTAAAGTTAGATTTTAGATTCACTTTTCTGCCAGTTCGATCTCAAAAACTTCATTGCGTGAGAAGCTCTTATTCGGCTCTAATATTTCTCATAACCCGTGTTTATACAAAAGCAGTAAAAATTGTTAAAAGTAAAATATTCAGAAAGTTATGATTATTATTATTCCAAAATGTTAAATGTATTTTCAGGAAATTCAGGTATTTTCAGGAAATTTGTGCCATTCTTATGCCCGTGAAAGTTTTGTTAGACAGTTTATTTTCAAAGAGAAAATTTATATTAATATTTGAAAGGAGACACAGAAAGGTTTACTTTATAATAATTTTACTTTATAAATATTTATAATATTAACAGCTTATCACCCAAGACTTAGTACCAACAAACTGTGACTTTCCCATATATCCCGAACCCCCATTTTTCCATAATCCTTACTCACGTCAATTTCAGCTCGATACGTACAGTTGTTTGGGCTCTGTCTTGATAGTTTTTTACATTTAGGGAGCCTTTTATTTCTATATATATATATATATATATGTATATATATATATATATATATATATATATATATATATGTATATATATATATATATACATATATATGCATATATATATATATATATATATGCATATATATATATATATATATATATATATATATATATATATATATATATATATATATATATGTATATATATATATATATATATAAATTACAATAAAAATATATTGCAGTTATATTGCTCTCATTTGTTTTTGTAAATTATGTCTGAAGTCCATCCATTTCGTATTAAACAGTAACAGCTTTTTGGTAATATTACTTATCTTTTGGACTTTAACAGCTTTTACATTTTAGTCAAATTTTGTAAATACACGTATTGCCGAAATAATTTTGATTGCGTTTTCGAAATAATTTTGATTGCTTGGTAATTTTAATACGCCTAAATCGAACATGATCGCCAGAACAAGAATGAGTAAAGTTTTTGGGTTATGTTTGATTTAGATATGCTGAAATTTCTACGAAATTTACGAATTCTCTTTGTAAAATTGTGGCTACGCTACAGGCTACATCTCGTAACCGATCAAACTAAAACTAGGTACAAAAATAATTTTAGAATAAATCTAAATTAAGTTTGTAGTTGGGCTAAATCGATGTTTGAGTTTCAAAGAAAAAAAATCACAACAAAAGAACACAAACGATAATTAGAAAGATTGCAGATTATTAGAAAACTCCGTACCAAAATTTTTTTTTACTTACAAAAAAATAAAACGCCATAATGTGCACATACAAGTATATACGGCTATCATGCTACAAGAAATTTACCTTTACGACTGGTGGTTACCCTCGGGTTATTTTATTTCTGTTGTTTTATCAATCGGTCTTTAATAAATCATCATTAAATAAAAAGGTTTAAGATTTTCCCAAAACACACATTTTTTTCTTGAATATGCTCCGCAAACAAATTAAAGTTAAACATTAAATAAATTAAATAGGGTGACACTAAGTTCTCTCTGTAAAATTTTCGATAATGCCCTGCAAGGTGCTATAGCGTTTAAAGAATCTTCTATATCTAACCAAGTAGTTTCTGTCAAATGAAGTTGGACATCAGAATGAAACTGACAAAAATGTTTCAAACTCAATAACCACATTAAACATGTCCACTATTGAATCCCGTCTTGTAGGACAATCCATCAAAGCTTGTAGTAAATTACGGTTTCTTAATTGGATTGCAATCCTTGGAGAACGCAACTCTCTTATAATTTGGCAAATCGTTCTCGTTAAATACTTCCTCCCGTTGCCGACAACCATATTTAACTGCAAGTTGCAAGGTATGTGCAGCGCATCTAACAACATTTACTTTTGGAACGTATTCATTCACACTGCCGCTTTATTATAATGTATAATATAATGAATATATTATATAATATAATAATATATTATATTGTATAATTGCTGATAATGTTGATATTCGTAATCCTCTGATAAATTCTGATAATTTAAGCTATCATTAGTCGATTTCATATTATCATATGATTCCCGAAGCGCATCGTCTAGTTGCCTTGATGTGCTAAGCTAACCGTTGTCGGTGATGATCGAGTAAATTTGTTTAATATCAATCTCATACCGGCTTAAAAGAATGATTACAGATTCTTTAAGGAACTCTCCCGTATTGCTCTAATTCAGATCGAGTACACCTAGATTCCTTAGAAGAATTTTATCCTCAAAAATATATACAATGTAAAGTCCAAGGAATCTTCGTGTTTTAACGTTAGCCACGTCAACTTTTAATGCTAGAAGTTTATTTTTAATCTATTCATGTATGTTTGTTTGGATTTCATAGACCTTATCTGTATAAATGTTTTAATCTTTTTGCATTAATACAACTTCGTTCATTTTCTGTCATATTTGGTATCATTTTTATCAATTTTTTAAATGCATTGTCGTCTATAATTGAGAACGGCCATCCGCGTATCGTTACTAAATTTAAACAATCGTTAATAACGGCATTTTCTCATTTTCCTTTCTGGCCGGCGGGACATTCTCTATATTCGCCAAATTAAATATTATTATTTTATCGTATTCGACACGATGTTAACTATAGAAAATGGCGAAATCAATTTGCACCATGCTTACCCTGCAAATAATTTTAAATTGATTATAGGCACTTATAGCGATCATAATTAAACTGACAGACAGATAGAGAAACTTACAATTATAACATATTGTTCGCTTTATAACCGTCCATAAAAGAAATAAAGCTGTGTATAAAAAACATAATATACAGTCATTCAATTAACAGGTATTACTAGAATTTTGGAATCGGCTAAAGTAGTAAGTGAAATACATCTACACCTATGGATACATTAGAATAGGGATACATACGTCTCGTTAAGGATGAATTTACCTATAGACAGGCAACAAAGCATTTATAAGCGATAGGACAAAACAGAGGTTCCCTATTCGATTCGTATTCATGTTTGTCAACAGGTATTTATATGGTGGCTTTATATGTGTAATTGTACTGGTAAATATTTTCATAGCTCAGCATTTGCCGAGTGCAGACTATAGAGTGGTGGTAAAGAAATCGACCGCAGCATTTGCTGTATCAGAAATGGAAATATCTAAAGGCGCCTGTTAAATATTGTCGTAGATCATATAATTTACTTACATATATTGTCATACTTACTTTTGGAACCAGCATAGTTTAGCAAAGTTTCACTGATTTTTTAGTAAAATGATTTACATAAAAAATTCGATTGTAATTATTTCATTACGAAAATTGATTGGATAAAAAAATTACAATAATATCTCCATTTTTCATTTTAAATTTTTTCACTATTTTCACTTTAAATTAAAAATTAGATATTACATATTTAACAAACATATAATTATGAATGGCGATAATAAAAGGAAAAGTTAAACAAGGGATTGATAAGAATTACTAAAAAAAAGCTTGAAAAAATGACGTCTAGCTCACTTATTAACAAAAAAAAAATCGTAAATAAACTTCAAAAATTTATTATTAAATCTTTAGTTTATAACTTTTTTGAATCATAAATGCATTTAAGCAACTTTGAATATTTTACTATTTGTCAAATCAAAAATGTGAAATGTAAAGTAAAGACGATCCATGAAATTATAATTTTAAAAATTTATATGTCTCAAAAATAAATATTTAAACCTCATAATTATTTACATTTTGAATACCCTGCAGATTTCTATCTTTCTCTTGTTAAATATTGATTTATTAACATTTCTGTTTAGCTGCCAGTTGAGTGTGTAGTATATAATCATATATTTAAAGTGAAAATAGTGAAAATACTTCAGCAATGAAAAAATAATATATTCATTATGAGTAAATGTTCTTCAAACCAAACCAAACCCCGACTCAGTCCTATTTTTGTTAAATATGTCATTTTTTATGCATATTTTTTAACTTTAAAAATCACTAACATTAGCATTTTTCCTGTATCGAATCCATATCTAACTTTTTATGCATTAAAAGCTAATTTTCAAAATATGACACGATAGTTATTGTATTTTAAATTATAAAAACGTATTAAGGAATAAGTAGTAAATTCAAGTTTTGTACAGATTTCCAGTATCGAATTGGAAATTAGATAAAAAGAAATGGATAGCCGCTGTAAAATGTATTCCTTCTGATATTGTTTGTGGTTGGTAGGTATAACATTAGTAATACATATTGTACTCATTTAGTTGATCTGAAAATCAAAGGATATTATATATTCTGTGTACGGACAACTAAAATCTTGTTATTATGAATTAATAAAAGTATTTATTTAGAATTGTTTTTTCTACGTTACAATAAATAACAAAACGAACAATCTTATATAACATGATTTTATCGAAAACACTAATAATATTTTTCTTCGATAAAAATAAAAAAAGTTAAAATTGATACGTAATTAGGACAAAAATTTAAAGAAACCAATGCATGTAATATAAGTCACATGTGATGTTTTGATTATTTTTTATTATTGACGTAAACATTTAGCAGAGCCGTTAATTTGAAGCGTACAAATAAAATTGATTTGCCTTTAAAGTTGCGGACGCCGGACGGCGCTCATGTCATGCACCCAGCCAATATGCAGTAATGGATTTTTTATTTATTGTGATACCACAATAATGTCGGTCGTATTGACTTATGAGTCGATTTTACGATAAACCTAAAATTATATGAAATGAAATATACCATCAATAAAATGTTTCCTTAACACACAAAACAACATACGTATGTAGGGGCTCAGTTTATTCACATTCCTATCATTTAAATAGGTTTCATGAATAGTTTTATTGTTATGTAGATCCTTATATTCTAATAAGGGTATTTTATATTGCTGCTTACTTTACCTGGGTGGGAAATATGGTGAAGGTGTTGATAGAAATAGAAGGATCTACACAAAAATGAGAGCGGGGTATATTTATTTACATGAGGTCGAAATGAAACTTCTTTACACATTTAAACTGTTCATGAAACTTCTCAAGGAGTTAAATAAAATAAGCCAACAGACCAATTACAACAGGTCTATTGCTGCACACCAAGTAATTCCGCACATACCTTCAGACACAATAAGTAATTAAATCATTCATGTTGAACTCCTTACTTTCGTAATACATTGAATTACTTTACTGTTAAAACACAAAGCGCCGATAAAGAATTTTCGCTTTAAAACTACCAATTATGTCTAGATTATAAATTTATATTTAAACGTGAAATCTGGTTACGTTTTTGGTATCATGGACCTTCTAAATATACTAAATTACGCTACTGTGAAACCGTAATGTACCACTAAACAAGTTTCCATTTCGCAAATAAAAAAAAAAATTTCCTAACAAAGAAAGTTAGATAAACATATTCATAAATGCTTAGCTTCAAAATTTTGCCACAACTTGCCATAACACATGAAGCGAAGTTTTGTTCGCTTCATCAAAGTCGAAATATGGATATATATTATTTTCCTTCTTCCTTCCCATAGTACGGAAGAAATCACCACTCGCAGGCGCTGTAAACTAATAAATTGTATAGCCGAAAAGGCGCGACGGTAAGCAGCGGGGGTGGAGGGAGTGGAGCGCGGATCGCCGGAGAACACGTCACTGCAAGTTCGGCGCCCGGAATTAACCGGTTAATAACGCTCTTGGAAATGGCTCGCGTATAGGTTTCGTTCAAAACGCAACCTTTATTTGAAACCGGTATTAACCCTTGTTAACCGGTATTTTTCAAACCGGTTCCAAGCCCTGGATATATAGCATTATTACCGCTTCTTTCCTCTTATCACACTATTACGTTATATATGCTATCTTACTGTAAAAAGTATAGACAATTTCAATGGTGTACCATTGATGTTAATGTATTGTCGCGGTTTTCCGAAAGAGATAATTTCATTTTTCAATTTACAATTGCGCCTTACATTTATATAATTATTTTAATTTTATAGTAGGTAATTTTTATTTTAACAATTTGTTACGATAACAAATTACGTGGCAATACAAAGAATGCATGCTTTAACTGACCAACCAACGCGTGATTTTTTCTATTTGTCAATTTTATTTATATTGTATTTTACAATTTACTCTATGATAGGCGAGGCGCTGTTTCTCAGAAGTAAAAATAATTTTTAAAACAATTATTCTCTTCGCTGGTACGATAAACGAATACATTGCTTATTAATCGCACCATAGGAATGTTTACAAAATATATTGACACTAAAAGTTTAAAGGGTTCGAAACGGCTTTTAAAAACCCTCTCCGTCATAGGTGCATCGCAGCAGCGGAATAAACGGCGAATTTTGGTTAAGAAATAACAAAAAAAAGTTATGAATGTAAATATTTTTTTACTCGACTTTGATATGTCACATTACAGCAATAGATTTAAAACAATTATGTCTTAAATAATCTTCCTAACTATGGTTAACTGATGAATATCCGCCAATATGAAGAGATTTTATTAGATTGTAAATTTTTTGCCATTTTTTGCTTAGAAATAAAAAAAAGGTTTTTAACTAATTTTACTAATTAAAACATAAGTACTTGATGCGTTCCATCAGCCGTTAATTGAAATAACTAAGTAACTAAAAAAATGGAAATTTCATTATTCATCAGGTTCAAAAGCATTGTCTGGACGTATTTTATTATCAGGAATGTTATATAAAAAATTAATTTGCTCTTTGTATTATTTTCTTCGCATGTAAAAACGCAGTTCGATTTATTTTCTGAATTATATTAGTTATATTTACTCTCGTATGTGAATTATATTGGTTTATAATGTTTTCAGCATTAAAAACCAATTGCATAAATTTACAACGTCTTACATAAAGATATGCTATTTCAAAACAGGTATTTATGGATGGCATGTAACATACTAACTTTAATTTTAAAGCAAAAGATCGTATATTTGGTTAGGTTCAGCAATTCTGCTAGATAAGGATTCCCCAGGCCTGATCGATAAGTTCTTTGTGATCTATGACCGTAACAAATTAAATTTTAATAAATTAAATAACAAATTAAAATTTCTTCAGTTAGCAGCAAGCGGATAGAAAGGGCATTCTATTTACTCTGCTACGCATTTTACAAATGGCGCCAATCCGAATGATGGCCTAAAACACTCTATAACCCGCTTGAGGCAGTTACGAGGGAGATTAAAAAGCTCCGTAAATAGAAATCATCTTGATTTAAATAAAGCAAAGGAATTATTTTTCCTTTTTATATAACTTTTCTTGGTCTCAATTTATTTACCTAATTTTTAAAAAAATAGTTTCTGTATACTGTGAAGGAATATTTTTTTCTCTTTGCCCTCAGAATGAGTCAAAATTGCTTCCTTTCTCTTTCGGATATCGTGAAAGGTTTTTCTCTTTGGTTTCTTTTTGAAATTTAGGAACAAATAATAGGTAATTACCAGTGGCTAGATGGGTAAATAGGGTTGAACCTACACCTGAGTACAGTAACCACCAGATTGCTCTAATGAACTGTTGCGTTGTCTTGAAAAAGCAACATTTTCTTTTTTACATTTACCCACTTTTTTATGGCTTCATAAATCTTAAAAAGATAATACCTTGTAATACTTTCAATTTATAGTGACACATTTTCTTTGTAATTGACAATAAGATTTCCTTTTAAAACCTGAAGGATCCTGACAGCACTTTCCTGGCTGATTGTGATACGTTGTGCGCCTCAGGGTAGTGCACTTTTTTATGTGATTCTTTTGTGCATAAAATAGTAAGTTTAAAAAATGCTCTGACACTTGGATTCATTGCTCTTTGAAACGATGTTAAAATTATTGGTTTTTGTCAATTCAAGTTGATCATTAAGGCTTCTTTTTAATGGTTGATATCTGACGCATCTACTAATTAACAAAGTTATTTCTTCTTTGGACGGGCATCACCCGGCACAAAATGTTTGACTTTCTCGACGATGTCTGACGTAGTTGCCTCCACTAGCCACCCTGGGCGATGCGACAGCTACCTTAATTTGTGTTTTTGTGTGAATAAAAAGAAAATACTACTTGTCTATTATGATTTTACTAAAGTATTAATATCTATAAACAGCTACTATCTCAATCTTTATTGTTCTGGCAAAGTATTTTTCAAGGGTTTATGTTAATTTTCTTTGTAGTGCCAGTTTTCTTCCACATATATTTCTTTAAACGGTTGTAATCTCTTAAGTAATCCTAAGGATGACACTTGATAAACATGTATACTTTTAATGGATTGCCATTTATCATTTCAACACTGTAAAACAACTCCTAAGAACTGTTGTTTAACAATTTCTTTACTGTTCAGGTCGATTCCGTTCATTTTCTTCTGTAATCAAATTTTTTATTTCTATTTGAGCTGGAGAGGTTACTTTGCTAAAAAACGATAAATCTGTTTGTATTAGTTTTTAAGCCATTTTACTAAACGAGTTATGTGTTTTTATTCACAAAAATTTCTTTAAAGATGTCTGACGTTCAGAGAATATTTCCGCTAAGCTAAAATATAAACAATTAGTATTTACTGACACTGACATTTTATTTATTTCCATTACAATTGAGGCGTGGTTCTAAATATATATTGCATCATTGTCCATAGTATTATGTTATACCAAGTCCTGAAAATTTATATTTAAAGAAATTTTAAAATGTTACGAAACACACGAGAATAATATCGTCGACATTATAATTTCAAGTGATCAATGTCAATTGGTTCGAGAGGGAGACTACTCCCCCTCTAAGTAATACTTACCGATAACCAATAAACCAAAAGACTTTATAAATTGTTCAGATAATCAATTTGCGCCTTTTCTATTCATTATTGACGTGTTTATAAAGTTTCATTTATATATCACTCTTTTTTCCTAATACTAAAAATAGACGGACTTCTTTATAGATACTTATTTATGAAGATACTATCTTGTTTAAAAATTAAGCTGCAATACCGCGATAATTGAATATTTTCATTAAAGGACATTAATTAGTTTCAACCTATTAGAATTCAACATAATATTATCGGGTATAACATTATATTTTCGATATGATATTATGGATGTTATTTTGTCGATAAGATAATTTTTATGGAAGATCCTAGCATTGGAACTAATATTTATACGTAAAGTTAGTATAAACGAGACAACATGCATACAATTACCTATATGAAACAAAAGGCACAGTGGATGAAAGTTATCAGATCAGACAAGTATGTAAGTTTATACAATGTTTCCAGTGCATTTTTTTGTTACATAAATTATTGCGTATTATTTTATTGAAAAAAAAAATTATTTATTGGCATAAATATGTCTATAGTAATGTACTTATGTCAATATACAAAAGATAAAATGGCGCAAAGAGAGAAAAAAACATCCACGGTTAAAACATAGCGTGTTATACGTACGAGCTTCGCTCTAACGCAACTAGTATTTAATTAACTTACTTATGCCAGTATTAGCAAATAAATTGAAATTTGGTAAACAATTTGTGCATTGAGGTTCAAAAGAATTCATGATAATTGAAATATTTACGTCCACCTCTATCGATCAAGGAATGAAGTTTTGGTGTTATTTCACATTATAAACTTACTTCGTCCTTTTCGTCCGAAATTAAAATAAAACTTTGAAATCAGAAAAATGGACATTGTTTATGAAGAGGTAACTCGCGGCGAAGAGTGAATTAGTTACGGAATCATAGTTTTACAACGTACGTTCATAAAAATCGGTGGTATATTTACGGTATACAACATGACGCATATGCCGGTTTGGAAAAGATTTCTATTTAGTTGAGAAAAAATTATTTGACTGAATAAAAGTATGTAACGGAGGTAGTTTTCATTTTGCTACATTTTTTTATTAATTGAGTTACGAACGTATACAACGATGTATAAATAGCGAAATGTGGGAATCTTTCTAAATCACATCTGACGTCTATTTTATGGGGGAAAGGTTGCTGCATGCATTACAAAAGTTTCTTTTGCGGTATAACTCATTGTGGTATAACGATAATAAGAAACTTTTTAATTGCTGGCTTTTTCACTGTTATAAGAGATAGTATAACGTGATTGAATAAAAGAAATAATAAATCTTTTCACTAGAAGAAGTAAAATATTTGGCTTAAAAATAATAATTTCCTTTCTTCCAATAATACCGCATTAAACTGTATTTATTTTTAATAGATATAATTTATGCTTATGGCAAATTAAATAATTCTATCAAAATTGCGCAAATTTGATTTAGTTTTTTAGGATATTAACCCAGATGAAAGTAATATCGCGCAATTAAAATTATGTTTAAAATTATTAAAATAATATATAGTTTTTTACATATTTCACTTCATTATTTATTTTTATTTTTCTTTATTATTGATTAGTTTTACTTTCTTGAGTAAGGAAAATATAATATATATATATATATATATATATATATATATATATATATATATATATTATATATATATATATATATATATATATATATATATATATATATATATATATATATATATATATATATATATATATATATATATATATATATATATATATATATATATATACATATATCGTAAGGAGAAAATGAAGAAATGAAGTATCTCATTTTATATAAAATATAATGTCTTTTAAAAGGATTCTTAATGCTTTGTAAAATATCTTTTCAAAAAGCGACTTCAAAAAAAGTAGGTACTAAAAATAATTAACTGAAAATAGATACCTACTTATTAGCAATAAATACTTATTTTTAAATTTGGTGCCAGCACTGTCAACCAACTTACCAATTTTAAAATTTAAGTAAATTTTTAATGTATATTTAAAACCTTACCTTCTAATGTACGAAAACATTAGAGTAAGAGGTAAGGTTAATATTAAATACTAAACAGTTTCATAAAGGGATTATTTATAATACAAAAGTTTTCATTTTTTTTAATTGATTGGTGGTGCTAATACCGATATCAATGATAAGTAATTTAGTTATTTATTGCGAATAACAGATATCTACATTGAGTTTTTTTTAGTATCTACCATACCATAGACTTAAATAAGTCTATTTTTGAAAAGCTATTTTGTTTTATAATATTTAGTGATTGATATATTAATATTAATTATCACACTATACTTAACATTCAATTATTTTCTTTCTTAGAATATTGGATAATTATTCAAAGTCTTCTTTTTCTAAAGTTGGTTATTAACAACACATAGGAATGAAGCAATGATAGTAACCGCCAGTGGTTAGCTGTTAGCCGTTGAGGAGTTTCTTTTTCCATATCCGAAGTTCAATATCGAATTTTTCGAAATAAATAAATAAAGTAACAACTAACCACCAACATATATATTGAAACACGATTGATTTACTACCATTCGATAAGGAGTTCCATTGTTCATCTCCAGAACTCATCACCACACCATAAACTGGTCGATGGTGCAGTTATTTTGCAAAGTGACAACTACTAGTAGCAAATAACTTTAATCACATTTGATTTTCTAACATTCGTTAAGAAGTTCCATTGTTTATTTCCAGAACTTATGATCAGACCCTGACCTGGTAAGTGGTGTAGTTATTTTGCAAAGTAACAACTGCTCGTAGCAAATATCTTGAATCATAGTAGATTTACTGCCATTCATTAAAGAGTTCCATCGTTCACTTCCGGAACTCATTATCAGAGCATTATCATATTTATAAGAATCATCATTATCGGTCCGCTTGATAAAGAATTATCGCTGAACACATATGAAGAAAAAGATTCCGACGAATTGAGAAACTCCTCCTTTTTTTGAAATCGGTTAAAAAGGAATTTCATACTTTTATTAAATCTCGTAGTTTTTAATCTTAAAAAAGGTGGACGGAGTGTTGTAAAATAATATTTTAACTACATGGTTACTCGTAATTTACTTATAGTTCAAGGCGATTGAATCAGTGCACACTTCGACTCTAGCAGTAAAATTATCGACTATACGAGGAGGGCAACAAAGTGTGGACACTATTTGTATCCGAGAAACAAAATATAAGAGAGTGCTTTGGGATAGGCGGGAGTCGACTGCAAATGTTATCCCGCCAATGAGTCCGAAGACTCAGAATTTGGATACTACACAAAATATTTATGGAAGTAATGTTTTTAAGTGTATTTTTCAGAATAACACACACAGTCGGCTCTAGCCTGTGTAGCACCCTGGTACAATCAAGACCTCTAGTATGCACGCCATCAAAACGGAATACTTACAGTTACATTTTGGTATTTTGAAATCCACGACACTCAATAACACACAAACCCAAATGTTTTAAAACTTCGTCGGTCAGAGGTTACAAATAAGAATAAGACCTTAATAAATATCTAGTTATACCAGTAGGTACATACTAAAGCAGAAAACTTACCGTTCTTCTGCACTGCACTAGGATAAATAGATGAAAATGAATGAGGTAGGAAATGAATGAGGTAGAAATGAAAAATGATTCGAGGTAGGTAGGTACGTACCTTCGATATCACTATCACTCTCGCTGTTACTTTTGATGAGCTCTGACCTCGATGAAAGTCGTAATAATTGTAATAACTAATAACCAATACTTAACTATTGTATCATTTAAATCAAAATAAAAACTGTACTTCATATTTACGTGTTTACTCAAATATAATATTTAATCAATTTTGTCAAAGTTTAATTTCACAGAACTACGGTGTAGCGGTAAAACACTAGATGCGACACGCTTACACGCGCCTCTTAGAATGCCGCGTCCCTGGCAATTTGAATTTTATATATATATATATATATATGTATATATATATATATATATATATATATATATATATATATATATAAAACACAAAACAAACTACTTTATCGATATGCTAAAAATCAGACTTCCGTTATTTGATGGAGTTGAATTATGGGGTCTTAAATAGCCACGAAATATGTCGGGTAAAGTGTTGCAGTTTTCGGATTGGTGATTAATGATTACAAAATAATATAAAAAATAACTAAAATATTGGCATAAAAATAATAGAACTCCCTAGTATAAATATTTTCATAGCCTCGTATAAAGTAGCAAATCTGAAATAATAAACGTTGGTTTTGTCAGTTGAAATAAAAAACTACATAGAAAACTCCGGATGGGAAAGAAACAAATAAAATTATACGCGTAATATAAATATTTACTTTTAAATTGAATATTTTACGGAGGTTTTGATATTAAGTTTGTAATTTAAGAATATCACCTAAATCAGTCTCCTTCAGACTTACAGTAGCGCACACTGATGCGTTAAAGCTTCATAAAATCAATTAAAAATTAAATGAAAAATTCACTTAATTTTCATTTTCAAACGAAACCTGTTTGTTGGAAGATATGGGACTTCCGGTTCTGCTTGAAATGTACTGTGGCTCGTAAATATACGTATTCGATTAATTGTGTCATATTTTTTTCTTTTCAATGAGCAATTATAGACAGTACAGGAAATACATTACATATATTACACATCACTCAATTATTTTGTGTGTAAAATAGAGTATAACTGGTTTCGTAAAGTGAGATCTGGTGAGAACTTCAACACTGTGTGAAGATTTATAAGTTAGATATTTTAAAATTACGTTGACAAAATACAAAACCAAATAGTTGTCTCTCTATTTATTTTCTGTACATATTTTTTATCTACTTTCAGTTGCATCCCTTGATTTTTCCCCTATACATAAATAAATAAATAAATATGTATATATATATATATATATATATATATATATATATATATATATATATATATATATATATATATATACACACACACACACACACATGTGCAAGTGTGTGTATATTTTAGCATATTATAATATATCATGCTTTCCTAATCATAACACTTTGTTTTTTGGATACATCAGTAACTTGACAAAACTTTAAATTTCATCTCCTCGCACTGTCAAACTTACAGTTATCTAAAAAATAGCACTTTCAACTTTATTTTAAGGTCAATATTCTCAATTGATGTCTATTATTGAAAAATGCGAGAAAATAATGAATATTAATAAAATATTATTAACGGTTACTTTTCGGCCACGCAGATTTATTACGCAAACGCTACGTAATACCTATATTATATTTTACAATATTTTGGAGTTAGTACGCACGTATGACTGCTCAATGTTTTAAGGTCCGTTCAAGTTTGAACGTTTTTATCAACTTAAGTCAATCTTTGATATTCGATTGTAAATGAAAGGCGCTAGGTTTCAGCGACATAATTTTTATGATATTCCGTTTTTACTCATTGTTCTGACACCATCTCCCACTACGTTTGGATTAATGAGACCTTTTTAATAGACAACCAAGCACAATGACAACTCACTATCCATAGCCCAAGACGCTACAATTTAAAATGAGCATGTTATATAGAGCTATTCGAGTCTATGGATTCAACTAGATCAACATGCTCACAAAGAGCAATTATGTCGAAAAAAGTCAAGTGTGAAAGAAATTTAATATCAAATTAGCAAATCTCGACTCGAAGACATGGCGATGTAAAAAGTGCTTTAAAATTACACCTAAAAGCAATCACGTCAAAAATTAAGCATTAAAGCTCTCGTTTGCTCTTGTTAACCGCACTGCGATTAACTTTTACTTTGGTCATTTACAAATGTCTCGTCCAAATTAAATATTTTAGTTAAATCTTCAAGTTAGTTCATTATTACAACATAATATAGTTCACGAGTTTACAGGAAGAGGGCGGAGGAGAAATATTTCATCATTTGATTTAAAACTTAAATTGTGCATAATAATGATTTTAATATGTAATCGCATTTCATCGCTCGATTTTATTATATAACTTCAGAATGAAAGTAAACAAAACGAAATTTAAAAAAAAACATAATTATATGAAAAAGTAATATTTTCCAAAATTTTTAAAACTTTGTCCCAACTTGTCCTTCTTTATTATTAGAGGTATTACAAAAGTAGAATATAAAATTTGACTATTTTAAATTCATCCTTTAAGACTACGGGTTTATAATTCTGTAATTATTTAATAACACTAGAGAAGTTCGACAAGTTATTCCGATGCGTTTTAAAAATATGTTTCTATTAAATTAAATTTACTCGCAACGTAACCAGCTATTGGTATAATTAATTAATTTGCATAAAAACATTCGATATCATTTCAATATGATTTGTTTTTTATGTCGATTCAAGTGAAAATTTCCTTTAAAATTTAAAACATAAAGAAAAATATGATACAATGGATTTATAGGCTATGTTATTGATACAATTAATTTTAGTCAATAATATAGTGTTACTTAAAAAATTACGATGAATAATGAATCTCGTTTAAAAGTTCGTTTCATCAAAAACTCTTCTTTTATATTGATGCTTGCATTTCATAGTCGTTTTGTTATTTAACGCATTATTTTGAAAGCAATAGTTAATTTAAATATTAGTGCCGTACAATAATATCAATAATCTTCTAGAAGTTAAAGTCAATTCCGTTTTATATCGTAAAGTTAATTTATTGCATTATATTAGCAAAAATCATACAAACTGGTTTGTTCAAATTTTGTTCGTAACAATCAGTCGATCACGGGTTACTCTACCAATGTTGTGTGACTTTTCTCCATGACATCACATTTCATTATTAAATGACCCAAGGTATAATACAGTTGTGGATAATTAAGTCGAAATAGTTATATGTTGAAATTAGGTCCTTAGCAATTTGATCACGGTTAGTTTCATTAATCCTCTATGATTCTTATCACCATGAAATGTTTTCAACGTAGAGTGAAAATAGTTAGAAAGTCAAAATTTAGTCCTTACTCTATTGACATCATATGAGCGAACTTACTTCTCCAGGTTAGAACTAATTAGCCATCTAAAGAGTACTTAAGGATATAGGTACTTGCGGTCAAAATATTACTAAAATTTATTTCATTTAGTTTCATAATTGTCGAAACATCGTAACTTTAAAATTTTCGACATGACATTTTAACAATTTTATTGGTCTTCATGGACTATTTGAGATAATATTTACTCCCCAGATTATTTGCTAAAAGCAAATCTGGCTATGTTTGCGGATATTGGAATCTGCTTTCCCGGATATTGCAAATGACGGACGATTTGTTGACTCGTGCATTGTTCACCCGTTTTTTAGTGTTTGCTTCATCGATGTTAATTGTTGTCGCTCAGATATGTACGCAATTCCAATATACGATAAGTCCAGTAAGGAGCGGACCAATGAAATATTTATGATAGAGAGGGGATTATTGCACATACTAAATAATAAATTTTATAATCCTATGCCTAATAGTTTTAGAGATGTGATTTTTAAAATTTTTGTTTTCATTTGTTGCCCTCGCTTGTTGGTGCACTGGGTCGTCCTTGACGCTCAAAACCTGCCACGTTTTCACGGCAATCTTTCAAATATTTTGGTCACCAGGTTTCTAAATCTCATATTTTTTTACCAATAATAACGAATAAATAATATGTTAGTTAGGAAAACGAATGTTGTTTTAAAGACCTTGGACAATAAAAAAGCAGAAATAGTAACAATACTTAATAAAATTTCTTTTTTCATGCGCAGTAACAAAAATTATAAAAAAAACTTTAAAGATCATATCTCTAAAACTATTAGGCCTAGGGTAATAAAATGTATTGTTTCGTATGTTTAATAAGCCCATCTATTATCGACATTTTGTAGGTCCAGTCCTTAAGGGACAACCGTTTAACCAATATAGTGTGTTTTTTTTCTAAAAATCGTTAATTCAATTATGTCTGTTTTTCATCTAAAAATTGTTAATTCAAATTATTTATTTAAAATATTTTTTTAAGGTGGAGTTTTTAAAACAACTAGTGAATTTCTTTACTCAATTATATTGTTTGAAATTTAATGCGGCTCGTAAAAATAGTTTTGCAATTATATGCTTATCAAATGTCTTTTCCGAATTAAAGTATTTAATGTTAAATTTTAGTACAATTTTTTTATTATAATCATTGATTAAGTAATTATTTCATTTAAATGTGTGTAGTATTAATTGTATTTGAAAGAATAGTTGTATTTTATTGCAATTAACACAATGTGTAATGATTTTTAGCTCCGAATTTCAGGGTCAATGTTTTTAAAGGTAAGTTAAGTATGATGTGTAGATGTACGCTCTCTTTTATAGAACTTATATTTGAAAATATAAATGCGCTACAATATTTCTGTCAATAGTTACAATTTAATTAAGGTTAAACGAACTAATATATTTCAATATATACGTATTAATTGGACCTTGTCTAGTTCATTACTAGAATTCAATTTAAAAAAAAATTTAGGTGGTTCCTTCGGTAATACAATCATGAAATCACAATGAAAACACATGAATCACAATCATGAAAAACGAACATGTCAAAATCAAAATTTCATGAAACTGTGTCAAGTTGTTAAAAGTTATGATCCAATGACGGAAAGTAAAATATTTCAATATATACGTATTAATTGGACCTTGTCTATATAAACAGCTGAAACTTTTCTTTTTGGCGATGAAATGTGTATATTTAACCTTAGTGAGATAACAATAGACATAGTACTGAAACCCTAGAAAGTTATAACACCAAAAGGAAAAGCAATCCAGAACGATTCACAAGTGGAAAAAAAGAGACATTAGTAACTTAATGCATTATCAGTGAAACTATTTTTTTTCATTGCAAGAATCATTGTAACCCGTTAAAACCACTATATATTTTAGAGTTGGGCTCTCTGCCGACCCATTAATACACATTAGCTCAATTCCCTTCTTTAAATAAATTTTTCTACCAACTGTGAAACTGCTTTCAAAAGACAGCTCGATAATCAAGTTTTGTTTTGCACATCATATTGATCACAAGGCATATGGCCTTTGATGGTGCAGCACACCCTGGGGACCCGAGTTCGATTCCCAGTCGCTTGTCGAGCGGGGCTGTACTAATGTTCTAGTTGGTCGTAAGATATTGCTCTCGTAGCAATATGTCCTCTGTATATATATATATATATATATATATGTATACATATTTATATATATATATATATATATATATATATATATAAATTGTATACATTAAAGTACATAAATAAATAGGTTTTAGTGGTATTTTCCTTTAGCACAACACATATGCCACTGAAACAATGTTTTACTGAAATATTTACACAGATCAAGTAAGCAGAGACACTACAGTACTTATCTATTCTTTAATGGCATTGTAGCTATTTGTCATCTTCAGAATATTCAAAAATAAATCTCTTGAACATTTTAATTGAAAGTAAGCATGTTTTGCAAATATTTTTTAAATATTTTTCTATCTAAATGCCAGTGAATATAACATTAGAACATAAATCTTATTAGAAGGAAATTAAGGAAAATAATGCTATTCGTCATGTCAACGATTTTGTAGTAAGGGAACTTCACATTCCAATGAATGAACTGTAAGTACAAGCATAGACATCTAAATTCACACAAATTATGTAAAGTGAAATATGGTATTGGCTCTGTTAATTAAATTTATCTTATCTGTATACTTATCTCTATGTTATGTACCCTCTGGCCAAATAAATGTGCCAGCTTATTGTATCGATAATAGTTTCGAAAAAATAATACTAGTGCTGATTTTTCATGATTTGTTTCCATCTTTGAGGCAATCTTGTTGGTTATATTAAAGACACAAGTAAAAAACTATACTGGAAAACAATTTAAAAAATTATTAATAGATGTGGTCAATAAAGAATGGTTAGCAATTGTGTTGGACCACTTGTAAACACTCCTGTGACATACATATCCATTATTGAATAATGAAGTTAATCACATTATGTGAGTTCCCCAAATTAAAGTGATTCCATTATGATAAAAATGACGATTAATAGTAATCACAGTTGATGAAACATTAATTTTTCCTATATAGATGGAGAGTTAGGAACTGATATGGAAAAGGAATTTGAATAAGTGTGCATTTTTATCACTGACAGTGAAGGAAAATTTAAGTACTCTGAATGCAGCATTTTTTGTATATTCAATAAATAACTAAAATATAATTACTTTATATCAGTATCAACCATCTTTTTGAACATTTTCTTGGTTACACAGCCTTCAAAAAAAATGATGTGTGATGTTTATGTTAAGTTCATTCAAGAGGAAAAAAGTGAAGGTAATACAAAAAATTATGTTAACAAATCAATACCAGAAGTCTTTTTTAGAATATCATTTTGATTGGCCATATTATTCACTTCTGACTAAAACAATTTTTAGCGATAGTCACAAATTTCACTTTTGACTTTGACTAAGACTGTTGTACATCCCAAATGATTACATTTTTGACATATTAATGTCACTCATTCATCACCACTTCCGACAAAGACACTTCCGACATTATTCATGAGACACATTTATTCATTGAACATGATGGTCATCAGAGACTTATCTTAAATTAAAAGTACAAGAATATCAAATAAGAAAGAGCATTTATTTACCTCAGCTATATACATGACGCCAAATGAAAATGAAGAGGATTCATAAAAACTTATCATTCACATTGAAATGAAAAGCAGGTGCCAGGAGGGCCTTGTTATAATACCATATAAACTCATATTAGTCTATTAGAACCATTTAATTAATTTTATATAATTATGGTGATTAAAAACAAAAAGTGCAGTTGAAGTATTTGCATCAATTTGAGGTATATTTTATATATCTGGAGTGCCAATGATTCTGTATTCAGACATTGTGTTTAATTTTCTTATAGTTAATGAGAGCATTTTACTTTTATGTAGCCGTATCTTAAACTTATGAATACGAAACCTCATAACACCCAGTCACAGAGGAATATTAAAAAATGCCAGCTGAATTTTGAATGAGAAAAATACGAAAATTTGGTCAAACAAAGTAAAATTTATCCATTTAATGAAAATCGCACATACTACTGTGGTATAAAATGTTTTCCGTGTGAAATAATATTATATATAGACTTGAAGATAACAGATCTTGTTTTTAAGCCATAAAAACAAATTGTACTAACTAACACGTACAATACGAAAGAAGAAATTGTAAAATATAATTAAAGCAATTTGTACGGAGAAGAGCGTTTATGAAAATTTCATAAAATAATGGAAATGCTGAAAAATATTTCCGGAAATATTGATAATGAAGTTGAGAGGTCATAAGAATAAAATAGAACAATTAATTTATATATGATAGATCCAAACAGAGACTTGACCAAAATAAACATATGGAATAACAAAAATAAAAGAAGATGAGGAAATTCAAGTTCATACTCTAGAAGATAAGGAGATTCAATGAAATAAAAAAAAACAATCACTTTTGTGGAACTAGGCACAAAGCGGGACCAGAAAACTAATGTAACGTTTGCATAACTATTGAGAACAGATAATAAAAAAAAAGTTTTGGTATATAATTTGAACAGATGAGGTTGGATTTCAACAATGCTTTGATAACGATAGTAGGTTTTGATAAAGTAGACAAGGTTTGTATAAAGTGTCAAATAGAAATGACACCATTCGTGAAAATATACTAGAAATCAATTTAAGCTTTGCAAAAGGAATTTTAAAGTCAATGTAAGAGATATTAACAAAAGAAATTGAAGTACATCATTAAGGAACAGTCTCTTTCAGGGGATAATAATATCAAAAACCATAACTATAACATCTACTTGTGACAGTTCAGTTAGTTCAGTTAAATGTAGCTGTAGATCAAAGAACCTGTTTTGGAATTCTAAGTCAAATGGAAGCTTCACTTGTAATAATTAACGTACGTCTGTCATTTATTTTGTCTTTAGGGAATTATTTTATTCTATTGTAGCTGGAAAATGTTTTTTTATAGCTTTTCTATAATTATTTATTTATAACTGATAATAACTGTTCTTGTCTAAATCAGATTGTAATGATGAAGGTCAGTTACTAACTGGTCATTTTAGCTTTAAAGAATTGTGTATATTTATTTTTTTATTTTATATTGTTTTAATAAGTTTTTTAATAGTATATTTATTTGGTATGAAATTATGTTTGAGTTCAATTTTTTAGACTGAATATTAAAAGTCTATTGAATTATTTTTAACTTTCGAGCGGTGGTAGTAAGGCATGAAATTGACTGTCCTTTATAAATATTCCTTCATGAAATAACGCTTTTGCATCAAAGGTTTTTTCAATATCCAGTAGCTCGCTACAGATTCATTATGCAAATAAATAACTAATTTTCTCCCCGTGCGTACTGTGATGCACAGATAGCATTCGATTCAGGTGTGACTCAGGTGTGACGTTTATACACGTATAGTGTAGAAAACTTTATACCTATCGTTCTTTGCTTTTTGCTGTTTTTATTAAAAAGTTACTGCTGTTGTGTGTGATTTTATTATATGACTCATATAAAAATAAATAAAAATAGAATATATGACTTATATAAAAAAACACAATAGATTATTTTAACCTTACATCATACAATAATCATGATAATAAAAACAAATCTTATGTGTTTTTGTTTCAATATTTCGTTTTGCTAATGGTCATTGTATATAATAATATTGTTTATAGCTGTGTCAGTCATAGAATGCACATGATTTTGCTTCGCTTATGGTGCGCGCTCGCACACTTGTGTTTGCATTATCAGCCAACATTTTATTGCAAAACCTATATTGGAAAATTGTGATCCGAAACTGAAATGAGAAGAAATTTCGTTAGTGGTTTTTCTTTATTTATTATTATTGATAAGGAAATTCCATTCCCAAAATCTTTTCTTTGCCTTCCTATGATAACTGTTCCATCTCATTTCAGTAATTGTTATATTAAGTTCGATCATTTCTGTATATATATATATATATATATATATATATATATATATATATATATATATATATCTATATATATACATATATATATATATATATATATATACGTTCACACAAACATATTTATGCATTATGGTGGTTTTTGAGAGACAGATTATTAATTGGAATCATTGATCAAACATTTTATTGCATACATATCGAAAGTGTGCTAGAGCCTGATATATCCAAGTTAATATAGTATTTATTATATTCTTGCTTATGAGGTACCTTGAACCTGGTCTGCTCAAATACCTCTACAGACAGTCTTGTTATTAATATGAATAGGAAACATAAATGCAGCAGAGTTCAATGATGTGATAGTTTATGTATGCTGTTATATTAAATATATTTGGCGTTAATTTTGCAGAAATTCATTATTCAAAATTAAATGAAACTACGTGATGTAGTATTATTTCTACTTAAGTTCTTTACCACGACCTAGGTTTCGTTGTATTACATCTTCAGGTGGGCTATTAGCAAAGATTTATATTAAGAACCTAAAGAAAGTAGAAATAATACTACATCACGTAGTTTCATTTAATTGTGTATGCTGTTATACTTAAACCTATGATGTATAAGTCGATCATTTTCCACAAAGATGATTTTCATATGTTATGTACCATTCATGTGCTTTTTTTAGCTTCTAATAAGTCTAATTGGTCACATTGTTTACATTTTTTAAGTTTCGTAAAACATAAAACCACCAACATCTTGGCTGATGTGTATCTCCATCTCTTCATCTGTCTGCTGCAGCCTTCTAGTTTCTAAGTTATGTACATCATTGTTATCCAAATCTGGCCACAACATAATTTTGGAATAAAATTGAAAACAATTTTTTTTCCTAATCCCGTATCAGCTTATCGTTCAGCTTTCCAGAGTTTAAAAATATTTTGCTACTAATACTCTCAAATATTTTGTTCTTAGTGGTGTCAAATACGAAGCCAGGGTGAGGAAAAAAACATAAAATTGTATTTACTATCCTCCCTCTATGGTTTAAAGCACTCTAGAAAATGTTATTAAAAGTTTCACAATTATCCTACACATAATAGAAAAATAAAAAAAATTCTTAGAAATGTAATAGAGACGTGCAAATAGATTAACAAATATAATTTTAGAAAGAATGTGTATAGTGCAGTAATGACTGATGGGTGCAATGTAATAAAATATACTGCAGTAGAAGTCATATTATATGCATTTGCAAATTAAATATATACACTTTCAGCAAGCATATTTCAATATCAAACTGTCAACAGTTTTCTTATTTTGAAAGTTTTCGCAATCAGTTTTTTTTTGTGTGAACTATACAATGTATTCTAGTGTCTTGCAATGCCTTATAAGCAATAACACATACGAGGGGGCGTTTTTAAGTTCGTGGAATGGAGAGCTAGGCCATTAGTAAAGGTGACTAATGGAATGATAGCTAGTTAAGTAACTCATTATTAGTATAGATACCAAGTTTTATCATAATAAGACATAGTCTTTGAACTATTGTCGAACAAACAACTCAATCTGGAAGAAAGTCCGAACTATGGAAAAAATAGAGTACCGCTCCCTTGTAAAGTTCCTTACCAAGCAAGGAATTCTATTCAAACCATACTGAAAAAGATGGCATCCGTTTACGGGGACTCTTGCCCGGGTAAAACCATGGTTTACAAGTGGCATAGTCTCTTTAGACAGGGTAGAGATTCACTTGAAGACGATCCACGCCCCGGTCGGCCGATCGAAATGACTACTCCGGAAATTATTGAAATAGTTGAAAAATTAATATTGGAAGATGTCAGACTAAAGAAGAAATAGCTTGCAGAGATGGTTGGAATATCAGATACAACAATTTTCAAAATTCTCCATGATAATCTTGGCATGACAAAGGTCAGTGCAAGATGGGTGCCGAGAATGCTCACACTGTCGCGTGGAGTATTCTCGCACATTTTTGGACCCTTGTAGTGAAGACAAGGATGGACTATTGAGTCGAATTGTTACTGGAGATGAAACTTGGGTTCATCATTATGAACCAGTGGCACAAAAAAGGCACACCACCACCCAAGAAGTTTTAAGGTGTCACAGTCGGCTGGAAAAATCATGGCAGTGACAGTCTTTTAGGATTCAGAAGGGATCCTGTTGACGGATTATAAAGATAATGGTGTTTCCATAACCGGAGAATACTATGCTTTTGCAAGACAATGCGTCCGTTCACACGAGCCGCGTTGCGTTGGCCGCCCTGCACAAGGTGGACTTCGATATTTTGGAACACTCACCCTACAGTCGTGACCTGGCTCCCAGTGATTATTATTTGTTCCCAAACCTTAAAAAAGAACTTTGTGGAAAGATGTTTTAAGAAAGATTTAAGAAAGAAGAACGATCTGAAAAATGTATTAGGGTAGCAGGTGAATATATTGAAAAAGAAAAATGATTTTGTACTTTTATTCCGCAAACTTAAAAAACCCTCTCGTACCTTGCCCTGGACATCTGACATATATACACAACACGTACTTATGAATATTTAAATACATTTAATTCATAGTATTCAAGCGAAGTCCACAACTTAATAGACAATCTATAATCCGAAGGCACATACCAAATTCTACCAGTCCGTAAAATGTTTAATAAAATGTACCAACTTCATTATTATGTCTTGTATAACTTTATTATTATAGACGTAAGCTATGGACTGCTAGCTAGCCCTCGTGGTACCAATCGGCTGCTTGATTACATCATTTCAAGTGCCAAATGTAGCACGAGGGCAAGTTTGCAGCCCGTAACTTGGGGCTATATTCAGAATGAAACAATCCTGTGATTATTCCAATGGACTACTTAATAATAACTGTGCTATCATTCACTGATTATATATAATTAAGAGAAAACAAGCTGAAAGAATAAAACTAGAAAATTTTCCATTTCAAAATATTCCTATTATATTTCACAGCTAATTTAATTCATTGAATAAATTATTGTTTCTTTTTTGTGGTTATTTTAATAGGTTGTTATTGTTAATGTCCCTTTTCGTCATGATGGGAAGGTTTGTTGCTTTGCAGACTCATCATTCAAGTGAAATTTTCCAATTTACATTTTATTGAAAATATAATATAAATTAAAATGTTAGGCCAAAGTCAATTCTGAAACTAAAAGTTCCTAATAAATGTATTGTATTGTACTCATTTTTATATGCGATAATTTTTTGCACTTAGCAGGCCTTTGTATCTTGAATAAAATATTATGCTGATCTTGGGGATAATTTCTCACATTATAACATACTTAATAAAAACTTTACGCTCGTTATCATCTTAAAAGAAAAAATAATAATAATAACCTCTCATTACGCAATCGTTTTTGCTTCTTTAAATTTATTAATTTGTTTTTTTTTATATAAGTTCGTGTTTGTATTTGTTTATTTAGGGTTTAGTGTAACTAAGAATGAGAATGAAAATTTTACCAATTTATTGCAAAAAACATAGTTTGTATGTAAAATATTTTTCAAATAAATCTTTTGTCATGAAATAATGACGAGCGAAAATTATTTTCGTTACGTTATTAAAAATACATTAGTATATTTCGAGAACAAGTTGATAACATATTACGGCAAAGCATATGTGCATGGGCATGTGCGCGTGTGGGCCTGCGTGCATGCAGGGTGTGTGTATGTAAATACATCTTTTTATATGTGCCTCCCTTAGTAGCTTGCCTTACCCACAAATCACTATACGCCACTAATATAGTTTTCACAATTGACTCATTACTTTACTGTGGAAATCATGCAGTGCAGATGGCATGCAATGTCAGCGAAATATCAGAACTTCTATTGAGAAATATTTTCACTTTACGAATCACCCGTAACTAGTAACGTGGTGAAATTTAAACAGGAACAAAACATTGATTTTGAAAACATTGAAGCGTTATAAAGTAGTTATCACAAAATCTGCCACTTAGTATACAAAAAACTAACATTTACTAACTACCCATTAAAAGGTACCACTGGTAATTAATATTTTATCGAAATACATATAAAGTTAATTGGAGTCAAAACTATAACATAATAAATTACTTATTAGTCTAATATGTAAAAAATTATAGTTTCGAAAATTTATTATTAGCCAACGAAGGCCATTAGTTGAAATTAATGGTCTTCATTGGCTAATTCGGCGGTATGGCTTCGTTGGCTATTTCATTTGAAAGATCTACACCTCCCTTCTAAAAAACTATACATCAAAGCAATATTAAAAAAATTATTTAGATGAAATTTTTAGCTTCATATTAAATTGATTAGGCTTGTAATAATGCAAATTGATGGCCTAAATTATGATGTATATGAATATTTTTATTACTTTATGTACTCATTAAGACGTGTTGTGCTTTATTGGAAATTATTTTTATGATTTAAACAAAGATTTTCCAAAAACTTTTAGAGAGAAATTTTACAAAAATTTGAGCATACTTATATTTTAGAAAAATTTGGACAAATCATAATATGGATGTAAATTTTACAAATTGCATTTATACTATGCAGTGGAATGAAAATATTCTGTACTATTTATTATTAATATGACTTATCGGTCCTTATATACCATTCTTACATTGGAAGATTAGAATGCCTTACTGTAATTTGATGCGCTTAATTTTCCATAAAATTATTTTGTTTCATGTTATTTGCTTACATGTGTAATGTAATTAAAAAATCAAACTAAATCACATCTTCAAAACAAATTGGCAACAAAGATTACTATATTCTATTTAAATTGCACAACAAAACAGAAAATTAAATTGAAGTCACCACTATCCTTGCCAGCGATTATAAATCTATTTGATTCAAGTGTGATGCATTTTCAGCAGCTACTAAATGTTCTTAGGTTTACCATTAATATGTTTATGTTTTTCAGAAAAAAGTACAAAGAAGAAGAGATTAAAAAAGACATCATAACTATTTCTTTTCATAAGCTAAATGAGCAAAATATCGCTAAATTAAATTTAAACATTTTACAAATTTAAGGCTGAACAACTGTTGTTGCTGATATTACACTTAACACCATGTTTCAGTGATTGTGGAACAGTCACCTGTATATATTGTTCTCCACAGTGTGAGTAATTAAAAACTAATTTGAAAACTTATATTCTATAGTTAGAAATATTTTTTAAAATTTTTTTTAATTTTTTTAATCTAAGTGTAGTGTCTTTATAATTGTACATTTCAAAACACATTTAAATGTTGAAATAAAAGCAGAGTATGTCGCTATTAATCTCACTTCTAATAATATATTTTCATATTGTGCTGTAAAATCTCGTAACTAACTTCTGTCTAAAACCAGTATGATTATGTTTTTCATTTCCACTGATTACTTAACATATGAAAATACATTTTATTATTTTAGTTTAATATCCACAGAACAAAAAAGTTCCATATTATTTAGCTACTGAGTTTTTTACACTGCTTTTAAATTTTTTGAAATAGATATACAGGGTTTTGCAGGTAACACAGTGTTTTATCAATCAACAACATGTCGGCGATACTTTGGCTGTACAGAGCCAAGAATTATATGGGTCTTCTAATATCATTCATTGAACAGTTTCATGAATCTCCATGTATTCTCTATGTATGTTCATTGTATTTTCTCTATGTATGTTCATAGTATTTTCAATAAACTCGTTTCAGCCACAGTCCAAATTATTTGCAACTGGAACATTGCTTGAAAAGCATACATGAATAAGATTGTTTCTACACACTCTCTTAGTGACTAAGATCTGACAAACATATAATCTAACATAGGAATAATTATTCACCACCATTCCCACATGAGAGTGTTGATAATGACATCAGTTGCTGCTTGGATGACAGCTTTCTTCCAATAAGAAGCTAAAAAGTACACAAATTCTCTTCCATATTTCCAATAGTAGTAAGCTCTTAATATGCACATTGTTAAATTTCAAGGGGACTTTCAGTAAGGCAATGGATCTAGCTCGGCATGTACACGACACGATTTTGTGAGTGTGAATAAAAAACAATAAATCACACTTGCATGTGGGACATATGTGAAGTAAATATTATTTGCCTCAGTGGTAGGAGATATCAGCTATGCTGTGTTTTATAAAAGCCACCATTACACTATATTGACGTATACAGTACTTCCAACCCATCTCCACATGTGATGGAAAAGATATAAATAAAACTAGAAGAATTTAAGTTTGAATAAATGTCAAATAGCTTTATGTTAATATTTTTGTCTTCCAATTCATCGGATCTGTGACTGCTTATCTCATCATTTTGCTAAAAATATCTGCTGTTCCAGGCAATGAACGAGTACTACATGTTAATTTGTATGATAGCTTCAAATTGTTATGATAAGAATTCCTAATAAAGGCGATTAAACATATATTACATTAACTTTAGTTACAAGAATGATATTTTATTATGTGGTGGCCTCTAAAATAATTTTTAAAATAATTATAAATGCACTATTACCACCTAATTTAAAGAAATTTCAATTTAATTTTCTATTAGATTGGTTCGGTCCATTTCTTTCATTCAAGTCAGTTTAGGACCAATTCGTAAGTAAGAGCCAACAAAACAATTTACTTTCGTAAGATCCATATTGATTCAGCTGAAATTAGCCAGTGGTAGTTACCATATCAGTATTATGTATTGAAAATATAACTTTGGATGTAAGATAGGATTTGGATATGTTTTATCAGTAGACCGATAAAATAAAAATATTTCCGCCTATCATTTGCTTTTTTCATAGATAATGGAATGTTAGGCACTAAAACAATTATTATTATGAAAATCTATTTGTAATGACAGATATAATGCGATGTTATCAACTCAAAGCACTTTATAATCATTGATACTTCAAAAAAATATGATTAAATAAATTGTTGTAGAAATTTATTTTATTTCAAATCAAACTATTTATTGTACATTTTATGGGAAAACTTTATTTAAACTTTTAAGAAAACAATTAACTTTAACAAAAGGATATCATTAACAAATGATACACAAAACAAAATAATTTACTCCATTGAAATTAGGTAAACATTCTTTATTTCAATAAAAACAATGATTTTTACAAATAAAAAACCATGCAAATACATTTCATATTACTTTCTATAGGACTTGCGTAGCAATCAGCTCTGTATAACAAAATGATGTCATTAACAAATGATACACAAAACAAAATAATTCACTCCATTGAAATTAGGTAAACATTCTTTATTTCAATAAAAACAATGACTTTTACAAATAAAAAACCACGCAAATACATTTCATACTACTTCCTATGGGACTTGGGTAGGAATCAGCCCTGTGTAAATATAATCACAATCTAATTTATAGGAGTAGACACCTTCACAGAGCAAAAAAAAATAGAAGTGGCATATATCTCAAAAGGTTAGATAAAAGTTCAGTTAAAAGAAATGAATTTTAAACGCACCAATTTTATTGTAGGCCACGTCCTGTCTGCCTAAAATCAATAAACACTTTTATGTTTCTGCAGATTTGAATCACAAATTTTAGTATGGTTTATATATTTATCAATTACTCACCACAATATTGCAGTAGTATGACCCGCATGATCTAAAGAGTGAATATAGTGACAAAAGTAAAACTAAATAAAATAATAGCTTTATAACTTAATTCAATATAATTGCCAAATAGCCAAACTAAAAAAGTTATAATAATTTGAATGTCTAAAGTCTAAACTAAAAAATGAACTTTTTACAATAATTTGAATTTGTAATGAATTGATCTATTTCGGACGACATTAAAAAGACGACATTGAAACTTTAAAAAAATATTTAGTAGAATAAGTTTTGAATTAAATTTTTTGCTTTCTATGGAAACTTTGAGAAATATTTATTAATTTGTTAATTCATAAATATAGTTTTGGCTAAATGATTGATAATTTAAGATATAAAAGAAATATAAAATAATTTTCATATTTAATAAACTCTATGGCTTCTAATTATTTTACTTATCATACTTCTGCAATACATTAATCCCAGAAAAAAACAAAATTTTTTAGTCTTTAAAGATAATCATACACACTTTCACGCTACGCATAATATTAAGCCTAATAAATGAAATATCTGACAATTTGTACTTTAAGACCAGTGTTCTTGTGCGTTTTTCTTTTCACCTAAAAGAAATGAGAAGTATAGCAGCCTAACAATTACAAAAATATATTTTTACATCTTATGAAAATTAACTTATTATGAAATTACCTGTTAAAATTGTCTGTAAAGAAATGTGAAAATATCTGAAACAAATTAATTATTATCTAATTACTGAAAAATAAAGCTAATATATCGATATATTATATAGAACTAACACAAAATTTATATGCAAGTAATTATATGCTGTGCATTTAGGAGCATCTGAATTGGCCAGAAAGAGGGCTCACAATCAGTTGGTTGCACCGATTCAACATAAACATATACATAAAATCGAAGTAAGTTATTTTTCTAGAGTTGATAATGTTTAGATTAGAAACAAATTTTCTAAAATTGTTTTAACTATAATTTACAACAATTGAAAATAAGAGTAATAGTTTATTAATAAGAATAATATTTTTTCAACAATGAAATATTTAGATATTTGCTATCATTTTTAGTTTCAATAAAGTATGATGTTTTTTTTTAGAAATTTATAAAACTATCATATAATGGAATAATTATCGACAAACCAATGTAGGTCAATAACTGGGAAAAAATCCTTTTTATTTGAATTGTAAATACGTTCATGATAAATATTAGCCATAGAGTATAAAAAAGATGACAGTAATAATGGTTTTTTGTATTTTTATTTATTTAGAAATGTATGAGACGTCTGTTTTGAATAACTGCAGCCTCGGTAGACATGGCTCATTTCAATACTTGAGCTTTATGCCTCTTCCAAAATAATGAAATAATTTATTTAAATATTTACTGGCATTTGACAAAACGAGATAAGGATTTTGTTGATCTCTTTATAATATTTTATGTATTCTACCTATCAATTTCTCCTTTGTTTGTTTGTTTTTTTGTTACTTTTAACACAAAATATTTTATAAACTTTTTTGAAGGCTAAAAAATATCATGCGTCTTCAAGTGATGAAGAGCTTGGCATTTTTACCCCTGCCTTTGTAAGGGAATGAACGGGGATTTGTTTCTCAGTTTACAGATTGAAAGTTTGTTTTCGATTTAAGTGCGTTCAAAATTATTTAATTAACCAATGAATAATTTAGATAATTCAATTAACTGAATAATTAATATTAGATTAATGAATGAATTGTTTTTTGTTTTTGTTAATTACCTACATTACAGATTGTATGTACAGCAAACAACAAGGTAATAAAAATATCATATTGATAATTTGTTGAAGAAATCAGAATGAATCCGACATATCTCAATCTGATAAATCATCAAAAAAACGCTTGATATATTTGCATGCTTTTAATAAGGTTATCAGAAGTTTTGGAAATTGTGTTTTGAACAAAATAAAAATAATACCTTTGTTTAGATTATGCAGCAGAAATATTTCATTTTTAGTATTTGTTTTTCTACATCGGAAAGGCTAAATACATAGCCAAAGAGGCTTTTGTTGTCTTTTTTCTGAAAGGTTGTTAATTATATTTAAGATTTGGTGAGATTTAATTCTCAAGGAGATTGAATTTTAGTTAAAATTTTTCTACAGACAGTGTATTGTCTGTACTCTTTTTTAAATTAAAATTAAGAAAAATTTGTTAATTGTCCAACTGGCTTTCATTGGCTGGCTTTAAACAGAAAGATACATTATGCCAACTTACTAGTGAGCTACAGAATGAGAGCTTCGAAAATACAATCGTAAAATATAAAAGTAATGTCATAAAATTTTACAAACGAGAAGTAACTTGTCTGAGAAACCATTTTGTTAATGACATTTAAGTTCATCTAATGTGAAGTCTACGATCTTCATTGTCGTATGGAATCCTCTTAAAGCTGCAGTTTCCTGTAATATTTGTTTTGACAAAGAAGAAGCATCTTCAAAGTTTACTTTTTGGATCAGTACACACTTTTATGTCTTTAAATTACAATTTGACATTTTTACCCCTGCTTTGTAAGGTTGTTGTCTGTTGCAAATTATATTTCAGTTAAGTCTGGATGATAAATATGTTTCAAGTGTGTGTTACATTAAGATAGAAGCCGCGTTGTCAATAAAATTCACTGAATTTTTTATTTATTATTTAAACTATAAATATTTAGGTTATTTTAAAATTTAAAAATAATTTACCGTTTAGTTTTGATAAAATAAAAAACCGGTCGAGTTATTTGTCTTAAAAACAAAGTCAATGTAAAATATAATAACTCCGCCATTGAAGGTCCCAAGGCATGAGCAGTGACAAGCAGCCCGACGCACTGGGAAATAACTCAAATACCTTCAAACCAAGTCAAATGCAAAACAAAGCCAACAGCCCAACTATCACCCCCACGAGTTAGAAAGATTCTTCAGATAAACAAAGTGATGAACACTCCAACCAAGAGTGGCAGAGAGACAAAGTACCTAATAATAAACGCAAGAGATACGAGAGCCCAACTATGTTCTTCCTGTACATAACAAATTCGATATCCTCAGCAACGAAGATCCTGTAACTGAAAATATAAGTAAAGAATATATACCAAAACCCGAATCAATATTTGTAACTGGCATAGTTAACATAACATTTCTTAGAGACCTCTGAAGCAAAGTGGCGGATATAAATAAGTTTACCATGACCACACTTAGATCGGGTTACACAATCAGAAAAGAGGACTGCCCTTCAATTACACTGAGTGGAGAACAAATTCCACATGGTAATACCGCCAAATACCTCGGTATGCACCTGGATAGGCGACTGACCTGGCAGAAACATATTTGGAGTATAAGAAAAAACCTGGATGCAAAACTTCGAGGCATGTACTGGCTAATTGGTAGAAAATCCCAACTAACCAATGAAAGCAAAATGGCAATTTACCAAACTATATTGAAACCAGTTTGGACATACGGAATTGAACTTTGGAGAACAGCAAGTAACAGTAATATAGAAATCCTGGAAAGGTTTCAGACCAAAGCTATTAGATCTATGTTCAACATTCCAAAATGCATTCACAATAAATACATTATGCAAGACCTGACTGGATTTAAATGGACTTTGTTAAGGCTTAAACAATTATACCCCAAAAATTATTTGTGGTTTTACTATTGATTGCTATAATCTAAAAACTTGAAAACACTTTCACACGCTCAGTGCTTTCAATCAGAAATCGGTTTCGACGTGAGGTAGGATAATATGAATATCCTACCTCATGTCGATCATCACCGATGTGTCTTTTTTAACTTTATTTTATAGTTTCAGTGATTTTATAATTTTTCTACTCATCTTAATTCAATATTCAAGAGTTTGTATAAAAGTTAATTAAAGGACCTATATTTTCAAATTATCAGTAACTACAGTCATCTGGCATTAACCAATGTACATATAAAGATAGCCTATGTGGAATATCATTTCGGATTTATCAAGTGGCATTCCAGATAATTCCATGACGTCGACTGTATTAAGGTTTCGTATAACTCTCTTGTGTTTAAAAACTTGGAAATGAATTCAGTTTTTAACATCCTTATGAGATAGATACCCATAATTATATTTATATTCATTGTATTTTAACAATCATATTTGTGTATTTGTCTAATTTATAAATATTTTTTTTCATTAATTCTCTCAATGTGTTGGCATTAAGCTGCAAGTTGAACAAGGATTTTGATAAGAAAAATAAATAAATAGCAACATTTACAACAAATTCTTCAACCCATGTCTTCGTCTTACTTATTATATTATTTTTTCCTATCACTTATATGGTTTACCTATATTTTCGTTATATATTTCGCATTTACTTTATTCTTGTTGATCTTACACAATATAAATTCACCCGTTCCCCATGTAATAGATTATTTCATCATGTTTTATTTTAAATAATATTTACTACAGTAATAGCTGGGAGTTATATGCCTATTTATAACACAGAAAAATTAGCAAAGTTTCTATTACCAAAGACTATTTAATCATCAAGCAAATGAATTAAATGTAAAAACTTTAACTAAGTTACTTATTTGTAATTAATGGAAATTCGATGAAATCAAAAAAATCATTTGACGACTGCTCAGGTGAAGTCTGCTTCTCTTTTAAGATTTCCACATGAAGAGCAATCGTTAAAAGTTCTTCATTAGTGACAATTCAAATTCCTTTTTTCAATTAATTTAAGATCCTCAGTTAATTCTCAAATAGTCATAAGTTTTTACAGTGGTGTCAGAATAGACTCCTCTTCAACAATATTTTGAAGTTGTATATCAATTAAGACGTCTAGTGTAGTGTGCTTCTCATCGAGTGATTCTAACCACTGGTTAATATCTTCTCTGTCAACCTCCAAATGTATGGTAAAATTCAAACTGATGAAGGAAAAAAATACATACAACATTTATAGTATTTTTAGTAATCAACTCATATAACATATTTGTGTGTGCAATATATGTAGTGATGTACCACAAACCGTAGGGCGAGAGCAAGGTTAAAAAATTGGATGACATTGTTTTTTAAATATCTAAATGAGTTTATTTAAGGCAAGGTTATTCTAATTGGATTGTTGCTGTATGTTAATTTTCAGCATCAATGTCTTTTCAGCATCAACTGTCTTTTGCTTATTTTCCTCATCACTAGCATTGATATGACGGTTGTCACTTATGGTATAGTTATGGAAAATATTTATGTAACTCTGAAATTTATTATACTCTATAATTATGATTTCTCCATTTTGATTGTATTAGAACTTTATTTAAGGTTTCTACCCGAATGCTCTTGGTTCAGACACGGTTTGCCATAGCACAGTCTTATAAAGAAACAAATGACATTTACTTTGCATTTCTTTAAATTATTAACTCGCTACTTTTTGTTCACGTTTGCTACATTAGCGTATGAATATGTGCTCTGTATCAGTCACCATTATGGGAAAATGTCAATTATGTATATATCGACTGTTTCTTTCATTCATGTAGTAACAAAATAATAGGTCACCCAGTCTATACACCTGATAAGTTTTTGTTATTATTTTTCTATTATTATTTTATAAATTATTTTTACTTTCATTTTTTATTTTTAATTACTATTACTTTCTCCAATATAATTTTATTAGTCACCCAATTTGTAGCCGGTGATCTATAAGTTGGATAATGAATTCTTCTGAAAAAAATACAAACGTCTATACAAATATTCCATACCTCGTAAACCTACTCATAAACATAAAAATATTAGTGTATCTCAAGAAATATTCATTACCTCTTTCAAAATTTTGTCGCAATTGTTAATGATGGTGAAGACAGTGAAGAATGCAAATATAACTTCTGGCAAAGTGTAAAAGATGAAAAAGAAAACCTCATTACTTTGCATTTGCACATAGATTAAATAAAACATATTAAATACGATAATCAAAAAGACGTGCAACACACAAGTTACTTGATCATGCTATCAATGACTTTGTTTACATATTATAGCACAATGTGTATGCTGTAATTATCTTTCAAGATTTCTTCAACAAGAATCGATTCGGTCAGTTTTCCACGTACTCTTTTTTAACTTGAAAGGTGCTTTTGTTTAATTTATTTCCTTTCATTTCATTTTCAATTTACACTTCTCGATGATGTCTCTTAATAGCCAGTTAACAGATTCATATTGGACGCTTAAAGTCTTACAAAGAAAATAATATTGACTAACAAATATTTTGCCAAATACTGCTGTGAATATGACTTGAATGATACGGTAATAAGGGACTTTCAATTCCCAATTCATAATTGATGAATAAATGGAGATGAATTGTAAAATTTGTAACATCAATATTCCACCAAGTATTGATCCCCGGTAATTTTATATTAAAAAATAATTTTGCCTGCTGTCAAGTTTAATATCATAAAATCCAATACCATAAATTTGTCAAAATTCGTTTTCATCCTAAGTTTATTATGAACTTATGTATTTTTAAATAATATATTGATAATTTATCTCTTGAAAAACCATAGAAAACACATTGAAATCTGGAGAAATACCAAAACTAGTTCATGCACATATCACTTAATCATATTATTGAAAAATTTTTAAAGTTAAAGTGCGGTGCATACAAAGATAATTGATAATTTTCATTGTATAATTATTTATTTTCACATTCTATAGATTATATGAAACTAAATTTCACAGTTATGAATTAAAGTTTAAAATACAATAAGCACAAATGGGTTTTATATATAAATTGATTCAATCACTTTCATTTATTTTCATTTTAATTAATAACATGAATGTAAAATATGTATATAATTTTTGAACTTTTACCACTTGTTCTGTTTGTAATTTTTAATTGTATCAGTACTTCCTTCCAGAATCTAATAGATTGGTTTACAACATCGATTTGGATCTCCCAAACTAATATTTGAGAAACCGGACACCAGGTTCTGAACTGAAACTATGACCTTCTCTTCATTCAATTTTTTTTTACAAATAAATTTCATAACAATAATTACACTATACATGAAACATAGCATAAATATTTTCGAATTTGCAAAGTAACAATATTTATTGATTTACGTAAGACAATACAATTTATAACCAAATTCTAATACATTTATTTGTTAAATAATTTCTTACACCTAACAGTAATCGAAATACTCTAGTACTAGTAGTTTATTCTTTTAGGAATATGTAAATCATTTTTTAAACTTAATTCCATGTTTTAATACTTTCAATCACTTTTACTGAAAAACATTTTGTTTATGAAAATATTTTTAAATTTAAAAGATAGAAATGAAAACTGCAACAGGTTTATTAACTAATCAAAATTATAACGTGATTAACAAAAATTATACTTTCTAAATTAATATCGGGTAGATAAAAAAGTCTTGTCAGTAAATTCTAAACATTTCGTTGTTATTTTACCGGTTTGTTGTTAGATATTGAAACATGCAGAAATTTTTAGACACTTCTTCCCCCTATTGCTCTAAGTATATAAGGGAGCGTGTGCTCCTAGATTCGTTAAAAATGCCTGAGATTTCACAGAGTCAGCCATGAACCATAACGTTTTACACACAAGTGTCGGTGCAGCACAAATGTGACTGTCGCTAATAGTAATATTAACAATGCATTTAGCGAGGATGTTGTATACTACATGACAGTAACTCAATGGTTCAACCAGTTTGCATCAGGAGATACAAGTCTCGAAAATAAACAATGATCTGGACAGCCATTGATGCTAAAGCTTGGTAGCGTGTTATAAATAAGAATCAGGAGACCAAATGTGCAAATTGACAACCAAACTCGATTGTAAACATGCGTCTATCGTATATCATTTTCACACTCTAGGGTACAGAAAAGTAATGAAATATTGTAATAGGAAATGAGAGCTTACAAGTCATCATGCAAGGCATGTTCTTTATGAGAACACTACACGTCATACTGTATGGGTGCCATGTGGAGAAGAGTCACCGATACAACCAAAGGCCAATTGCTTCCACAAGGCAGCTCAGTCACAACTGCAACATACGTTCATCGGCTTCAGAAATTGCAAGACAAAGGTCAGTGATGCTCCAATGTCCACCTTTTGCATGATAATGCAAGACCCCATATTACAAGAGACCCAACATATATTAATGGCACTAGAATGTGATACGTTGCCCTCCGTATTCGCTGGCCATTGCACCTTCTGACTTTCATTTATTTTTGCATTTAAAGAAATATCTTAAGAAGAAAACTTTTAAAAACTTTGATACCCTCAAAAGAGAGGTATTGAATTTCTTTGAGTCGCAGCCACTTTAGTTCTGAAAAAAAGGCATCATAGATCTGTCATGACGTTGGGTGCAAGTTGTCAGTTTAAATTATTCTATTATAAACTAAGCTTAAATACCAATAAAATGATTAAGTATATTCATTTTAGCCACAGACTTTTTACAAAATTGGATAGTACCTTGGATAGTAATAGTATTTACTGACATTTTTAATTAGTCTATCAAGATAAAACAGATTAAAAATTTACCTTTCCCAAATGTTCCTTGCTTAAAAAAAAATTGAGAAAGAAGAAAATTTAATTTGAAAGTTAATTTGTACATTAAGTGAATAATTTCTAACCTTTTAAAAACACAGTGAAAACAATTTTTTTTTAAATAAGTTGACTAACATTTTATACATGTACTAAAATTTCTATTTATATTCACTATTTATTTATATCACATTTAATGTTGTAAATAGCTAAGAGCATCAACGTCTGTGAACTCTTCACCTTCAAATTAAGTAACATTAAAATTTGTAACCTATTTAGAATATTAATTATAATGAATACCATTTAGAATTTGAATAATATGAAAATATTCTGTATAAATAAGATACATCAACCAATTTGAACGAATAAATTTTATTGAAAGAAATATTAACTTACTCCAAAAATTTTTTTAAATTTGAAATGAAAATTTTATATATAAAATATTTAAAAATTTTATTTCTTTACTTTATTTATATTTATATATATATACAAACACACACACACACATATATATATATATATATATATATATATATATATATATATATATATATATAATGACATTACCACTTGCTTAATTAAAGAAATCCTTAATTCTAACAATTACCAAACTCAATTGTTTAAATTCATTTAAGTTAAAATGATTTCAAGACACATTTTCAAACCTCAAGCAAACATTTCAATGAAACGATTGAAAGGAAAGAAGAACCTGATAAAATATTGGACAAATATAAACACCCAAAATCCTAATCCTAATACGAACTATGATACAATTAGAGCAAAAGTGAGTTTGTTTGCTTCGCTTTCACTGTTTAATTACACATCTCTGTGTCTAATGTTACATACGTATAGTCTAGCATAGAAATTAACTATAATACTGGAAAATATGTAATATTTTTTCTCGTTGAACAATGTTGTGTTTTTTTCTTGATAATTAAAACGTCATCCTATTAGAGCTAAGAACCTGAATACATGCATGTTTATTTATATAATAAGTAGATTTTTCAAATAATCTTTAAATTCAAACCTTTAATTTGATTTACACATTTCTATGGATCAAAGCTGTTGATAATATATAGAAAGAAAACTAAATTGAAAACATGGATGGTTTATAGCATTACGCCTCACGAATCAGTTACAAATTAATTACAATATTAACTACATTTTTACCTTTAGAGGAGTTAACAGGTATGATATTTGAAATTCTCTAAACTTGTATATAAATTTACTTACTTCATTTACAGATATTAATATTTTAAAATATTTTTTGCAGAATAGTATTTATTAATGTAATTTCTTTTTATATAAGTTTTCATTAAACTTATAACTTTAATTAAACACCAAAATTAAATAACAGTTTTAAAAAAAACTTCATAAAACACAGATTTCATTTGCAATTTGTTCAACCACATGGAATAAAAATATAAATTCATTAATTTAAAGTTTATTATTTTAACATATGGTAGCAGTTACTATTTCAGAAGACTTCTTTACAAAAAGATTTTCATTACCAGGAACCGCCGATATTTGGAGCAGGACAATTAGGTACATAGTCACGGAGCCAATGAACTGTGACAGTTAATTTTGTATCTTACATTGTAGTATAACTTTATGTAATAAATTTTGTATGTGCGAATATGAATTCTGTCATTTCTTGTCTTAAATAGATTATGTTAATTAATATTTAATTTTAATTAAACAATTTCATGAATGTGCCATTATGAAATTTTTTTCTACTTTTTAATAATTCATTTGCCCTGTTTATAGTTACAAAGTAATACAGATATACTAATGTTGTTATGAATGTAAAAGAAGTGTAAGTTTTTGTTGATGATTAAATAATCATGGTAAAATATATTATTGAAAGCCGTTTACTTGTTACATTTGGTTTTTGTGTAAGTTTTATCAATTCATCCTTCTTTATGTCAGTAACCTAATATGTTTCTATATTAATATGTTATATGCTAATCACAGCTAAATTTATAGTATGCGCAATACATTGATTGTACGTTAACTTCAACCATTCTTTAACCATTTTTTATACATTTGCACTTTTGTATGCAACTATTATCACAATTGTCCGGAAACATTCCAATCATCAGAAGTATATTTTATCACGTTAGTGATTTTTTGAGCAGCATGATTGCTCTCAGATTCACATTTAGTGAAAATATTAGGTTTTTAAATATTGTCATTAAATATACTTACAACACACAAAAATATGTTTTTAGACTTTCTTTGATAAACATAATGAAATGCGGTATGCGGTTTTAGAATCGACCGACATTTATCCTTTATTATATCTATAAGTTAATACATAGTTGTCAATAAATGGCACTACTTGTTATCTGAATATACATGATAGTCAGCGGATGGCGTTATTTGTTATCTGTATTTTAATACATTAACATACCCCCTTATTAAAATAATGCGATAACACATGCTTACATATCACAAATAAACAAACTAAAATTGCACATTGACAACCTTTATGATCCCTAACTCATTGTTAAGATATTCTGTTTCTTTAGCACAATTTTAAAACACAAAAAGATCATCGACAAATAAGGCAACAAATGTCTTAACATTTTCATTCTGTTGAATATATTTGGCATTAATTTTGTAGAAATTCATTATTCACAATTAAATGAAACTACGTGATGTAGTATTATTTCTACTATCTTTAATTTCTTTACCACGACCTAGGTTTCGTTGTATTACAACATCTTCAGGTGGAATATAAGCAAAATCTTTGCTTATATCCCACCTGAAGATGTTGTAATACAACGAAACCTAGGTCGTGGTAAAGAAATTAAAGATAGTAGAAATAGTACTACATCACGTAGTTTCATTTAATTGTGGATTTTCATTCTGCTTAATAAATAAACAAGGTTCATACATAGAATTTCTATAACCTAATTTTTGTAAACAACTATCAACTCTTTTGTACCATGCCCTTGTAGACTGTTTTAAGCCATAAATAGCTTTATTTAACTTTAAAACTTTATTTTTCTTATCAGGACATACAAAGTTTATAGGCAAATTCATATAGACAGTTTCATCTAAGTAACCATTTAGGAATGCTATAGTAACATCAAGATGGGTTATCTCTAAATCATATTTAACACTTAAAGCGAATAACAGTTTTAGTGTTGAATCACGAAGCACTGGTAAAAATGTCTTTTTATAGTTTATTCCTGCTTGCTGTGAAAAACCTTTTGCCCCCAATCTTGCTCGAAACTGCACTTTATTGTCACTTTCTAATTTTTTACGAAACACCCACTTGCACTGAACAACTGTTCCTTGTTCTGGTCTATCAACTACTTCCCATGCTTTATTTTTTTCAAATGACTTCAGTTCTTCTTCTATAGCTGAACACCACTTCTTGAACTCTGGGCCATTTAGGGCTTCCTCGAGAGTTATCTGGTCTTCCTGTATACCCAGCTCACTTTCTATACACAGGTTGCCAAAACCATATCTGTCAGGCTTCCGTCTTTCTCGCTGTTGATGTATGGGTTTATCAATCTGTCCCAGATTTTTCAACTCGCTCTTGGAAACAGACTCGAAAAATTCATCTGAAGAACTATCTGAGGTTACTTTATCTTCTATATAGGTACTGTCATAAGGTCTTGCTGTAGATTGTGATTAATCAGAATCTTTAGTTTCACTGTGATAACTGTGATGCTCCACTGTAGTATCTGATGTTGACTTTGGTACTTCTTCCACTCTGACCTGAAACATATCAGTTATTATTTGGCTCTATGACAGTAACATCTCTGCTGGTAATGACTTTCTTTGTAACAGGATTGTATAATCTGTAACCCTTTACATTTTGCGTATATCCAATTAAGTAATGCTTTACTGCCTTTTTCTCCCATTTCAATCTATTTTCTTTCGGTACATGGGTCATGATTGTGCCGCCAAATATACGTATGTGACTGACATCTTTCTTCCTGCCTGTCCAGAGCTCAAAAGGCGTTTTATGGTTTAACCCTGAAGCTAATGATCTATTTCTTAGGTATACAGCCGTATGTACTGCTTCAGCCCAAAACTTTTTATCTAAATTAGCATCAAAAAGTAAACATCTAGCTCTTTCAACAACTGTTCGGTTTAGCAGTTCACATAAACCATTTTGTTCCGGCGTATATGGATTTGTACGCTGATGTAAAATACCAGATTGTTTCAAAAAATTAATCATTTCATTTGAACAAAATTCTTTTCCATTATCAGATCTTATAACTTTGATACTGGCATTCATTTGTTTTTCAACCATCAACTTGAAACTCTTTAAAACGTGTATATACTTCACTTTTATTTTTCAAGAAATATACAAATGACATCCTACTGTAGTCATCCACAAAAAGTAAGAAGTACCTGGATAGTCCGATAGACTTCACTTCCATTGGGCCGCATACATTTGCATGTACCACTTCCAACACTCTTTCACTTCTATTTCTGTTATGTGGAAAGGGTAATCTCGTTTGTTTACCTTCACAGCACACTGTACAGTTGAATTTACTGATATCAGCTTTATCTTTGCACGAAATCCTTTCTACTGCACCATTTTTCATTATATTTAGATCTCCACTGTTTATATGGCCTAGCCGTCTATGCCATACCATAGCGGAAGTCGTTACTGAAACTGCTAACAAACATGCCGATCAGCGGCGGCGCTAGACCAAATGTGTACGTCGGCGACATCAAGTTCGCGAGGCCTCTTTACTTCGCAGTGAAAAAAACCGTTAAATTAAGTGAGCCAAATTATAAAATAATTTATGAGTATAACGAGTTTTATTGTTAATAAATTGATGACAAAAAATAATTACACACATAGAAATTAAAATAGTCGAACTTTTCGGCTTTTAGCCTCACTGAATTTTTTCAGGATTGAATTCTTGAATCCAGCTACAAAATGAACGTAAAGTATCAATAGCGACTTTCAAGTTGACTTGAACCGATTGCCATAGTTTACTTATATTGTTTACACGTAGCAAAACCTCATACCACACGTGTATAGCAACAATAAACTCAAAAGTTAACATTTCGTTCAGGACTGCTTCACTGTCGCTTAGAGTTTCGGAATCATCAGTTTTATTTTTCAGTTTATTCACGCATTCGATGACATCATCAAATTGTAAAAATATTGCTTTTACTGCTCCGATTCTATTCTCCCATCTCTCGTTTCAGATAGAGGTTGTCATGCCAATTTTAATTTACTTTTTACTATCTCCCAACGCTTGCGTGACTTTGAAAACAGCACATAGATTTTATTGATAAAGCCGAAAAATGTTTTGGCTGTCGTTGAAGAGTTAGCTGCATTTATCAAAAGTAAATTCCAACTGTGGCATCCGCATGGTATGAAGAATGCTCTTGGATTTATATTGAGTATTCTTGTTCTGACACCTTTGTTAATTCCGACCATATTGGCGCCGTTATCATATACCTGTCCTCGACAGTTTTGGATATCTAGATCATTTCTTTCCAGTTCTTGTAATATTGATTTTGTTAAATACTCTCCTGTTGTTTCTGCGACGTCAATAAACCCAATAAAATGTTCCTTTATAGTTCCAGTTGACAAATTGCAAAATCTTAATATTATTGACATTTGTTCAACACGACTTACGTCCCTGGTACAATCGAGCAAGATGGCGTAGTATTTTGCTTGTTTAACCCTGTGTATTATTTCGTTAATAACTAATTTAGACATTAATGTAATTAATTCGTTTTGGATGTCGTGGCTCAGATAATGTTGATTAAGTTGCTTTTCATTAATACGTTGCATATGCTCCCGTAGTGTCGGATCATATTTAGATAACAACTTAACTAAGTCTAGAAAATTGCCAGAGTTTTTACTATCGTTCAATTTCAAGGATTCTCGATGAGCTCTAAATGCGAAATTGTGTGAGGCCAAGTAGTTTATTATATCTATCAATCTTTCAAACAAATTATACCAATACTTTTGGGATTCCCTAATCGATCTCTCGTTATCCTTATCTATTGTTTTACCGTGTTTGATTCCTTTAAAGAGATCCATCCATTTAATCATGCACTCCATGTGTCCTTGACTTTGTTCATGTCTTTGCAATATCCGACTCAGATCCTTCCAATCACAACATCCTTCTTTTATTATCTGTGTCTGCAAATGTGAAAAAAGTCTACATGGAAAGCAATGAACTTATCTTGAGATATGGATCGCCGTTACTCAATTTTCTAGTAAAATGAAATTTAGAAAAATGTCTTTTACTTTGGTCTTTTGGGTTATTTTCATCAGATTTCTCTAGGTCTTGATCGGGACCGTTTTGAATTAAGTCATGGCGCTGCTCATTGTTTAATGGCAATACCCACTTCCCCGGATCTAGGTCTATTAATGGCTCGCTTAAATGAACTTCTTGCTCTTGATTTTCTGACTCACACATATACTCACTTTCTAACTCTTTATTGGATTCAGAAATTTGGGTCACAGTAGATTCACTCGATGTTGAAGGTAAAGCTGTATCAGATATTTGACTAAAAGTTTCATTCAACTCTGAAGCTGGTTCTGTTTCAGAAAATAAAGATTCATCACATGACTCTGAAGCAGTGACACCTGAAGAAGGCTTTTTAAGAAATTTCATCATACTGGAACTCAGAGCTTGGTTGGATATAGCCGTTTCAGCCTTTCTATTTCTTTTTGACGCACCGGATTCCCATTTTCTCCCTACATCTCCGTCTTTAGAGGGTCCTCCATGATGACCTAAAATATTTTTAGTTAAGTTTGGTAAGAACGCAATGTTACAGGATACAGATTATAAGAGTTGGTTGATGATTATTACACAGGGAGGTCCTGAATAAAGTGCAAATACGAAAACCATGGATTACGATACATACCCGGAACATTTTTTGTCAAACTTTTTGTCGGAAATGAAAAAAAAAACGACTATACAAAATTTACGAGTCAGCTGCCAACTTTGTAGGCATCCACTGTTGGATATAGGCCTCCCCTAAGAGCGCCACCTTGATCGGTCGCGGGCCAGCTGCATCCAGCGACTTCCGACGACCCTCACCAGTACCCGTAACATGAGCGACTTTGTTACGCGCGACTTCGTTACGTACTCTAGCTAACTCGTTCGATTTGCGTTGGAGTAAGCGAGATAGAAAGTCATCTCACGCGTGACAAAACCGCGCATGTTAGGCGGGCAGGTTATCAGACCACCAAGTGGCGGCCTACCGACCCTTCATTTACCGGTACGCGGCCGCCACTCGAGAACCTTTATGTATTCCCCATCGGTTAACTGCTCTACGAGCGATGTGGCCTGCCCACCGCCACTTCAACGTGCTGACCCTACGAGCTATGTCGGTATGTGTTCAGGGTAATGGTCTCAATCTATGGTTTTCGTATTTGCACTTTATCCATAACCAGCCTGTATACGTATGTCACCCTGTATATGTATGTACGTACATGCCACAGATCGAATATTTTTATTTTATAGTCACTATTAAGAAGGAAAAGGTAAGTAGGTACCTACCTACCTATTTATTTTGTTAAATACGTAATGCAGGAGCAACTTGTTATAAGCAAGGTCTTTCTATGGAGAAGTGAAATAATTTGTTGTAGGTACCTATTCATTCATATTATTTTGTACTTATTGTAGGAACACCGCACGAGATGTAGGTACCTATGAAAAAAGAACTCTGTGAAAATAATTGTTACGAATTTTGACGCATACAAAACATACTCGAAGGCATTGATCGAGAGGCGAAATATTTCTATTATCTCGAGAAAAAACACTAGCGCAGGTTTAAAAATAACGTATTCACTTTTCTATTTCGGTCTATGAAGAAATAGATGACCTATATTTTAATAAGTAGGTAGGTAGGTACTTTACTTACCTAGGTAAATATAAAATCAAACCTATTTCTTGGTTAATATTACGAGTATTTACGACTTATAAAAGATATAGGTAACTATTGATTTTGACGAAATAATTTCGTTAAAGTCGTTAAAAAGTTGATGTTGACTTACCTTAACATTAGGTATGAAATTAATAATATATATAATAACGTAAAACTTTCTCCACTAGAACTGTGCACTAGAACGTCGGGGTGTTGACTTTACAATACAATAAAAAGAAACTTTGCGCTTGCGAGTCTGCAAGTTCCGTATGAAGAAAATTACTCTCACAGAAAAATGAAATATAGATAAATAAACTAAACAACACGGGGATTCCCCGTCCAGAGTCTCGTGAGCCGTGCGCGAAATTAAGCGTTTTCACACTACCCGATAATACGACATCGGTATCGGACGCTCATAATGAAGAGCACACACACATTATGTTTGTATGTGTGCTAAATTAAGATCTTTTGCACGTATAATTGATTTATTTATTGCATTCATGGGTTTACTTACACCCATGAATTCAATAAATAAATAAATGATAAATGCCATACACATTACTTACAAACATTTTCACCCAATACAGATATCGTGTCGGGCAGTGTGTGTGAGAACGCTCATTAGGGCGAAACTTTCATTTCATAGTGTTGCCAGACAGACGATTCTGAATACCCGTAAAGTACCCACTAGGTACTCACTTCCATCGGGCACGAGTTAAATAATAAAATTCATTATCATCTGCTTAGCTTTTTTCCCGAATTGTTCGGGGTCGGCAACCTAAGCCAGGATGATTGGCGAAACAAAAATAAATAGGTAACTAGTTTTTCTGCGAGGCCCCCGTAGGCGCGAGGCCGTCGGCGGTGGCCGACGTCGCCGACGCCTAGCGCCGCCACTGATGCCGATTTTATGTTTAATCTGTATGCCCGTTAATCAACTTGGCTATGCCTATTAGTTTATTCTGCTTGTTTTTAATGTAACAAATTCCTTTCTGGCAACTCACTTTGTTACCATTTTCTATTAGCTTACTAACAGACAACAAATTTGTAGTTAGATTAGGCATTTACAAAACATTTCGAACAGTAATATCATATTCTGAGTCATTCACAACAGTAGTAATCTGTGTGTCTCCTGAACACAACACTGACATACTCGTTTGGTTTGCAACAATTATTTCCTTAGTTGACAGGTTATATGACTTATTTACAATATTGTTCTCGTAATTTATCATGTGACTACTGGCGCCTGAAACCGTTTAGGAATACGACACTGAATGCATTAACTGATCGTTCTTGCAGCAATGGACATTTATTTTTGTAATGACCGATTTGTTTACATCGATAACATTTTACTCATAAATAATATACTAACATTTTACTGTTTTGACGTTGACAGATCGAGATGAGATTTCTGCGGTTTTACCGACTTTGCCGCCGTGTCTATGGCGCTGCCGACTTTTTGCCAGGAATGCACATTCTGATTCATTGCTGCCAATATCCGGGTTTGAACTCATGTCTAGAAGTTTATGACGTCAGAGGAAATGACAATGCCCGAACGTTTAATGGCCATGATCATAGACGAAATTGTTTCTGGTAATCCTGCTAAAAGCAAAGAACCAACCCATTCATCACTTATTTCAAAACCAGTTCTTTTTAATTTTTGCGCTGTATCCACAAGTTGAGTAACATACGTCGTCATTGATTCACTGTTTTCGAGATGAATTGAAATCAAATTTCTCAACAATGTTATCTTGCGCGTGTAGCCGGGGTCATCGAAAAGCGATTTTAACTTCTTCCATACACTATGAACTGTCTTTCAATAAACGCCTACTCATAGTAATTTTCGCGCCCCTTCAGTTTCAGCACATTCACAATATAATTACCGGCCATTTCACAGCGATTACTAATATTTCAACGTAAAATACGGGTCTGGGCCCTTAACCTGATGAAATGCAGTATGCGGTTTTAGAATCGACTGACATTTATCCTTTATTATATATATCCATAAGTTAATACATAGTTGTCAATAGATGGCGCTACTTGTTATCTGGATATACACAATAGTCAGCAGATGGCGTTATTTGTTATCTTTATTTTAATACAGGGCTGTCCAAACTACTTACTTTCGCGGGCCAATTAAATTGACTACAAAAACTTGAGGGCCGCAGAAAAAAATACTTTTAATTTGAAGTAAAATAAAATACAGGGTAATAATTTCTTTAGACGTTTATTGGTTCTTCGTTAATTTATCTTTAACAATCACATCGATATCAACATCAACATTCGTTGTTGCCAGACGCATTACATGAAGAAGTGACTTATCTGACAATGAAGATCTGTACTTAGATTTTATAAAGTTCATGGTTGAATACGCGCTTTCACATAAATAAGTGCTGCCCATCATCGATCCCATTTTCAAGCCAAAATTTGTTAATTTGGGGAAACGATCGCCAAGGATCTTAAAAAAATCCATTGCAGTTTTTGTTCTACACTTGTAAAAGGGGTCTGCCTATACGTCACATAATTTCAACTGGTAATCAGTCTTTACGGTTTCGATTTGAATCGTTAATGGATGCGTAAAAAGAAACAAATCGCTCTCTAATTTTTTGAAATCTGCGAAACGCTGCTCAAATTAAAAAATTACCTCGTCGATGTACTTCAGGTGATCAGAGAAGTTGCATCTTTCAAAATTTCTCATTTCGGTGTAATGTTCTTCGCAACTTGGAAAAAAAGAAAAATCATTTTTTTCCAGTGACGTTTTGAACAATATCAGTTTATTTTTGAATCCTTTCACATATCCATACAAGTTGGTTATATTGTGTTGTTTGCCTTGTAATTTTAAATTTAATTCGTTCAAATGTTGTGTCATATCGGTCAAAAATGCGAGATCAGCAAGAAATTCAGGATCTTGCATTTTAACTTCCATATCAGTAGTATCAGATTTTATTTCATTTTTAAGAAATATGGGAATTTCTTTCCGTAAATCGAAAAAACGCTGCAAGCACTGACCAGCACTCAACCATCGGATTTCTGAGTGTAACAGCAGATCCCCATAGGTTGCGTTAATTTCAGTTAAAAAATTGGAAAATTTACGATGACTCAAAGCTTTGTTTCCGCCTCTAATAAGATTTGTTATTTTAACAACTATTTTCATGACATTCATTTGGCGCAAAGATTTTCCGCATAAGGCTTCTTGGTGTATGATACAATGAATTAATGGGCGATCAATGCCATTTTGTTTTAGATGTCCCGTAAATCCTGTAACATTTCCTGTCATAGCTTTTGCTCCATCGGTCACAATACAAGAACATTTTTGAAACCCACCGTATTCTATGACAGTTTTGTTAACAGCTTGGAAGATATCGCTGCCTTTAGTTGATCCATGTAGCGGCACTAAATTTAACATTTCCTCCGTGATCGAAAAATCTTTTGAAATGCAGCGAATAAAAATTATTAATTGACTGATATCTGTTTGGTCGGTACTTTCGTCCAAACATAATGAATAATATTCACAGTTTACAATGTAATCACATATTTTTTTCGAAACAAATTCTCCCATATCATCTATTCGTCGCGCAACTGTTTGGTGAGATATGTTATAGATTCAAATTTTTCCGCCAATTTCGGCTGCATAAAGCGATAAGCCATGGCAACTGCGCATTTTTTTTATAAAAACTCCGTCATTGAATGGTTTTTTAGCTTTGGCTAATTGCAGACAAACTTCATAAGAAGCAGCCAAACGTTGTTCACTGTCTGGATTTATTTTTGAAAAAAAACTTGTCTGCTGCGTTAGTTTCTTCTTATACTCAGCCACAACAATTTTTCTGGCTTCACCGACATGTTTTTCATATTTTCCTTCATGTAACGTAGTATAATGACGTTTAACATTATATTCTTTACTCACAGACATAACTTGCGTACAAATCATACACTGAATTTTATTATTGTTATTGCAAATAAAATAGTCGAGTTCCCACTTCTCATCATTTATTTTTCGCTTCTTCGTAGACATAATGAAGTTTAGTTAGTATTTTTCTCAAACCGGCTGGTTAAATACTTGTGAAATTCACAATTACTTGTTAAATAACGTGTGAAATTCAAAGCGGCAGTGATACGAACTTAATGAAAGCACAAGTTTAACTAATACGGAAACAAACAAATACTAACATAAACATCTTACTTACAGACTTCTTTTGTAAACAAAATACTTTCCGGGAATTCCCCCAATAATATAAAGATAACTTCACTTTTAAATGATGTCATGCGAATGGAATTACTAGATTAAAAATAAATGAATTATACATAATATTTTGAGAAAGATTTCTATTATCCAAACTATTTATAGGTATCCAAAACTATTTTCTGATTATTTTACACTGTAGATTTAAATTTTAAAATATGCGTCGCGGCCCTTTGTTCGGACAGCCCTGTTTTAATACATTAACAAAACAAAATAAAGCATGATCGTCATTATAGTTATTCACACCTATTATAGTCAGACATCTACATATCAGTAATTACTGCAATATTCTCTACTTTTGTGCTTTCTGAAATACATGCTCGTGCCAAAGAATAACATCCACGGACATATTTTTGTAATGTTACTCCTTAAGCGGCTGTATAGTTACAACGTTGAGGGCTAGTTATTTATTAAGTTTTGTTTGCTTTAGCCTTCCATAACATTTTTACTAACTTTATTCTTACATTATCTAATTAGTTACAATTTATATACAGTGTGTTATAAACTTATAGATATGTATATATGTAAACTATTTTTACAACATACACCCTAATTATTAAATAAATTTTTTTGCAACTAGTTAAGAATATTATTATGTAGAATACATTTATGTATTCAGGTTACAGGTCAACCAAAAGTGGTATCTTTTTATTTCCAATCTGTTTTTTCAGAGTCAAGCACGATTAAAGTACTCTGAGCCATTGAAAGGTTAACACTACATTCTTCTCTTTCTCATCCAATGATCGTCTCTATACCATATCAAATGTCTAACCCCTATCCATGTAAGTTTGAAGCATACCTGTGACATTGGTCTCGGCTCTTATTCCTTTATTTGCTACTTTGTATACCAGTTTCAAGTTTAATGTGTCTTTTTACGTAGCATCTTGAGTTAACACCCACGTTTGTACTTTATAGTTCAGAATGGGTAATATGCATGTAATAAAAACTTGTTTTTACTTCATAGCAATTCTTCTGTTTTAAATTTAATTTATATACTTTAATCTAACTGATACATATGGTGGACTTATTACTATAAAAGCAATCTCTTACAGCCACCCAGAACACCAATCCAGCTCCGGTCGATGAGCGGCTGAGAATCGAACCTGGGTTCCCGTGGTACGCCCACAGTCAAAGGCCCAACACACCACGGTGACGACAAGATTTTTATATATGTACTTCTCTTTCCAGTAGCGTTACCGAGTATTTACTATCGTTTTGTTGGTTTTAGATAAAAAGTCATGTTTCTTCCGAGGTAAATAAAATTGTTTACGGTTTTGAGTTTAAATTTCACCTTCTCGCATGGTGTCGAGTGCTGATATTATGTTAGACATTACTTCTGTCTTATCTTGTTCATGTAAAGGCCACCCGACTGTATTGGTATTTGCGTTATAACTCATACTTGATTCGTTTAATGGACAGACTACTCTAAGCTCATTGCGATAGATTCTCGTGTTATACAAATATTACTTATTTTTCTTACTGTGTTGTGTCTCAGATAACTCAATAAACCATTAAGCCCATCACACTTAACCTCTTGTCATGAATTGTAACATTATTTAAATTGTTTTTATGAGTAATTTAATCAATTTACGAAATTGTTATCTTTTTAATGGCTTCAATTACAGTATCAAATAAACATAAGTATATCTGAAAAAGATGAGATAAAACAATGTATCTCATTTTTCTTCCACAATTTTCATTTCAATTAAGAAAAAATAAGTAATAAATCCTTATCATACATGAATGTTTAAAGTTATCCGTAATGGATAGAAAAGTCCTGAACCAAACACTAAAAAAACTATTTTTTTACACATAATTTCACAAATATTTAATTTTTCACCCCTTCTGATTTATTTTCTATCATTGTTATTTCTCTTAAATATTATTCAATATTTTATATAAATTCAATATTTAAAATAAATTTTGCTTTGGAAAATACAATTCCATTATACGTACACTTAGTAAAAATGGTATATCCAAGGAGAATATCTGTTCAATCTGGAATGAGAAATAACATTTTTTTAAAAATGAAATTTCATTTTAAAATTTTAGCTGCAAAAATCTGTTTCCGTTCATTATCATGCCCGATAAAGATCAAAGTCTTTAGGAGATGCATCACTAAGAGAGTTTACATAGTATGTGATATTAATAACCATTTTTTTCAGCATAGATTTATTCACATAAATCGAATTCTACCTTGATTGCAGTTTGAAGTGCCTTTCTTTATAGTAATAAATATTGAACAAATTTAGTTACTATTATGTTGGTTTTTTACAAACCTTCTGTATAATGTGTCACACATTCATTGGTACCAGAAACAGATATTGAATTACCTACAACAATGATTCCATATGGAAAAGATGAAATTTATGAAAAATATATATTAAATATAAATTAAAAAAGGCAAGATTTATAACAAATAAAGAAATAAATTTATGGCTTTATTTTAGAACATAACAGAAATAGAATATATTTTATGTTGGTGAAATTACAATATGGGAAAAGGAAAGTCACCTTGACAGAAAAGATCATAATTAAAAGACTCAAGAAACATAACTTCGAATTCTTGAAAGTATTTCATCTAAGAAATGACAAAATATTCCTTACTCTAATCGTAAAAAAACATCAAAAAGAAAAAATAAGGTAAATTTTTTTAAAATAACATTCTAATTTCAGACTAGGAAAATTTCACAGTTGATGTTCCATTCAGTGTCTAGTTTTAATGCTTTTGGTATGTTCACTCTAGATATACCATTGAAGCTCAGTGTAAGTATTGCATTGACGTAGTCGTATGGTTGATACAAGTCTTTTTAGAAGTTTTAAAGACATTAAGTTTTCCATTTTAAGTATTATATTATTAACACTAAAGTTTATCTTTTTGTTTGTCAGTTTCATTATTTACCAACAGTATCTATTTCATCAACCATTAACAAATTTACACACACATAACATCAGAGCTTTTTGCTCGCAACTTAGCATGTGTGAATTTTTTATCGTTCTTAGATCAAGTTAATTCTAGCAGTGCCTTGTTAATTATTATCAGAAAGCAGTGAAAACAGGCACCTTAATGAAAAAGCAGTAATAAAGTCACAAAGCAAAAAATCAATTATAAAAAGACCTATGTCAGGCAAAATACCTTCACATTTATATATTTTCTCATATACTCAAATAATCTCATATTTGAAATCTCTTGTAACAACATCTAGTGTCATTACTCGAAATGGTAAGCTTGTAATAAATTGCTAATGCTTGTTTCAATGAAAAATTATTATGTTTTTATTTTGTTAACAATATTTTTAAAAGGAAACACAGAAAGTGGAAAAAATGTACTAAAACCTGATATAAAATTGTTGAAGCTTTTGCAAATTCTCACAGATATTTTCCTTGTCTGAAATATCTACGTTATTATACCTGTAAAAATCAAAATCTGATGTCCCGCAGCATCAGTACTAAATAATCAAGAAAATTTCATAAGACTATTATTTATTTTAAATAATTGCCAAATTGAAGTTGCTAGTGTTTTATAGTTTCCGTGACATGCAACATTTTTTTATGTTTTTACTTTTTTGGGGGATGATTGTTTAAAAACTCTTTCTTAGTGGCTTTTCCTCAAAAAGGTGTACTTTCTAAACTTAACATTACCAGAATTAGCGGTTGAGACTCTACATTGATCCGTCAGTCTCTCGATCGGGAACAGTTTTATATATGTATACATATTAACATATAGAGTAGTTATTATCACTGAAAATAGTCAAAAGTTACTTGATATTACTTTTAATATTCGGCACTATAATGGAGTACCAAACTCTGCTAATGTTATCTTGGTAACATCTAACAAAATCATATACTTATTGTATAAGAATAAATAAATAGGCAATCTAAGATCAGTCTGTTCAACTTATCTTCATACTATTTTTGTATAAATGTCTGAGTTTCTTTATTAGTCACCGTAGTCACCGTAGTCACCGTACTGGAGATTTCTCCTACTTCAACCAAAGTGAAGGGGACAAACCAAAGTAAATTAAATATTTTATCTTGACAAACCTTGCTGACTTTCACAAATTAAATTAATTTCATTCTTTATTTCTAATTTCACCAACAGTAATGTTGTCAAGAAACTCTATTGACAATAAACAAAATATAATATAAAATACTCAGCGAATAAGATGTACATAGGCACAAATAATAATGTCCCTTATATTTAATTGAGTGCCCAGTGAGATTGACAATTTTTTTACTGTAAAAACTTTTTCTCAGGTGAAAATGTTGAAATGTTTTTTCACTTCCCGATTTTAACTCGAGGGTTTGCCATTTATACTGAAAATTTTGTTACACCATACATATACATTCAGCAGTTGTGGATAATTAACATTTTTTTCCTAAAATGAATATATTGTTACACATTACTGAAACTTAATAAAATACCATATTACAATTGGTACACTCATTAGTGATTTTGTATCTTCATATATAAAGACAAAGTGCTGAAGGTATACATTACGATGCAAAATAATTTTAAATTAGTTAACATAGCAATATAATACATATAGAATATATGGATGATGCATAAAAATAAACAAGAATAAATCAATGGTGCACTGAATAATTATGCCATATTTACCAAAAGCGAAGAAATTTGTATTGTTAAATTACATCTTTACCGCATATATGCTATTAAGTGTCCTTATAAGTACAAAAGAAACTGTATGCAATTTCTATAAAGATCTTGTCTATAAACACAAAAGAAAATATTTATATGCAATTTTTTACAAAACCTGTCTGTAGTTAATGTCCTACAGCAACAAAAGTTTTCAACTTAAAACTATAGAATTTTGGTTTGTACCACAGTTTTCGAGTAGTTTGTTACAAACATAACTCTCCACATTTGCCTAAAATCCTCCAGTCTAAGAGAAAATCACAAGATGCCTAAAGAGATACGAGGATGCAATAACTAACCACACAAATATTTTTATCTCTGAAGTGACGACGACACTGAACAGCAGCAAATCAGACAACATACAATCTAGATCATAATCAATAAAAGTTATTGAATTGCTGTGTATACAAAATTGAAAACATTTTCATGCACACCACAAACTGTAAAGACACTTTTGGTATCATCATCTGTATGAAGGTGAATAATGAATTTTACGAATTTAAAAGTACACTATTGATAAATCAAATAAGGTGAACTGATGTAAGTTGCAAATAATATTCAGTTCATTGGCTCAGTAACAAGCTACCTCATCATCCCATTGCAGATAGCAGCCGTCCCTGGAAATGGGAGTCATTTTTCAAGCAACACCAGCAAGCAAAGGTGTCGCAACAATGTGTTAAATCATGTCTAGTTTAGTTTAGACATATGCATATTTTATGTCATTATTATGTTTTTAAAGAAAATATTAATTGTAAAAAGCTATAACTTCTTCAGAAATGTCGATTTTCAAAAACAATTTCAAAATTGAAATTCTAACTCTCAAGTGTTGACTAAAAAAAAACAAAACAGAAGATAACTGGTAAAAACACTTGTAAATGAAAAGAAATTAAATTTAAAATGAATTCAGATAGAAAATAAAAGTTCATATGTTATCACAACTTGGAATTAATTAAATTACAAAAGATAAGTTTTCAAAAAGCCGTTGAAAACATCTACACCCCTGTAGAACTGAGGAGGCCAACCAATGTAATTCAATGAAAAACTAATTTTCTGCTTTTAAAATTAATTTTAAAGCAGAAATTATATTAAAGAAAAAGGTTTTCCTAGGGCACATTACTTTTAAAGTTATACATGTTTTATTTACTGTGCAGTTATATATATTGTAGTTCTTGTATCACTGACTACACATGTATATGAAAGTCGGATATTATGAAAATACAGCATCCAGTTTGATCTGGACATCACTTTAATGGATATGGAAAGTATTTCCATGCATACTTCACTATATTTGTTGTAATCTATGCAGTTCCAGAGAAGTGCAGATTTTGATATAGAAAAATAAATCAAATGACTGTTTATCAATAAATTTTAATTGCAACTATCCAGACATCTCTAAATCCAAAAAAGTTTTATTTAGAATTGTTGTCAATTTCTTTGTTTATTTTTCTGTTGCTTTTGGCTGCGCATAGAAACTGCTAGACATCTTTTAGTAGAACTTTTCCTCTTTGAAAACTTATGGTATATCTTACAATCTATATGTATATTAAGATAGAAAGGGGCTAAAGAGGGTTTAATCTCACTAGTTAGAAACATAGCCTATAAAGAAGCTTTGATGAAATTGCTTAAACTAAATTCAGTGCAGATGAAGTTATAAGTAAAAGATAGTTTGTAACAAGGGCAGATAGTAATATTTTAAATGTCTAATAGTTTACAAAAAATTACCGATTGGGGACAACATATCTTAAAGATATATATTTATCTGGTAGAACTGAAAATCAAAGGTTTTTTTGCTAACTTCATGAAGATTGACTGAATTCAAAAGACACACTATCTAAAAAGATTTATAGATTGGTTACTTCATTTACACAATATGTATTAAAATTTATTGTAATTATTATGTTCTATACAGAAGTTAAATATTATTATACATAGTTAATATTCTCAGTGGATTAAGCTGATAGAACATGAGGAATGAGATATTCCCATTATACACCATTTTAAATATAAACATTGCTTACTACGTCTAACTGTGTTTACTATGTGTAACTTGCGAAAAAGTATTATGATACGAAACATATATTTGCTCATACGTGTTTGGTGTTTGTATAATCTTAAAATACAATAAAGCTAAGCTAGCTAATGTAATGTTACCAGTTAGGCTTACATAATAACATGTAACAATATACAAAACATAAAATGAGTGAAACCTTTCCAGTATATGAATAAAAGAAACATGCTGTTCAAAATTGAATAAAAAATATTTAAACATTTGAATGAAGCTTTGAATATCTAGTAGACAGCGAAGTAAGCTACACAGCTAAAAGTTATACAAGCATTATTTAAACATTTTACTCAGATAATGCAAAAATATATAACTAATAATTCTGTGACACTTTCAAAAACTTCAATGAAAAACATTGAGCTAGACTATCTAGAATGAACAGATCTAACAGAAATCTCTCTAAGATCTCTCTCTAAAATTATAAGGAACAGTAACTGAAAACCTAGTTTTTGATTTATCAAATGCTTATTTTGAGTACGCGTAGGGTGTTTGTTTGGGAAAAACTGCCACATAAACACAGATTTTGTTATTTTCACACGAAGATATATATTGAAGTAATTTTATTTGTAATGTTTATAAATAACTGTTTAATTAATTTGGTGAAATGGGTGTATAAACAAAAATTAATAAAAATGGTGATGTCGAACGCTATAAAGCTAGACTAGTTATTAAAGCATACCAGTGAGCGAAAGGTGATTATTGTCGTCCAATACTTATCAAGAAAGTTGGATTAGCTGTAAAATATCGATTAAAAATACATCAATGGATGCGGTTACGGCATTTTTACAAGGAAATATTGAGGAAGAAGTATATATGTTTCAACCGCCATCTTTTGAGCAAGGAGAAAAAGTGTGCCGCTTAAATAAAGCCGTCTTTAACCTTAAACAAGCTAGTAGACAATGGAACTTAAAGTTAAATAATGCCTTATTAAAAACTGGAATGTTTTGATCAAAGGTAGATCCTTGTAATTATTACCGGATTATAAACAAGAATGATATTATGTTTACCACAGTCTATGTTGATGACATACTTTGTCTATTTAATAATGATGACTCAGCAAAATTACTAAAAGATAAAATTAAAAGTGAAATTTTATATGAAAGACATGGCCAAAGCTGAACTATGTATAGGATTCAGAATTAGAGAAAAAGATAACGAAATATCACTGGATCAAACAATTTATAGAAACAACATTTTTAGTCGCTTTGGTATGCTTCAAAGTAACCCAGTTTGGATTCCAAGTGAAGGATATTTAGTTAAAGATCGGCTAAGAGTGAAACAGAAGTGCTAAGAAACATACCATATCATGAAGCTATTGGGTGCTTGTTGTATCTGTACCAACGAAATCCAACCTGATATAGCTTTTATAGTTAATTAATTGAGCAGGTATAATAGTCAGCCCACTGCCCAACACTGAACAATATTAAAAAGAATATTGAGATATTTAAAAGCTACAACAAACTACAAGCTAACTTTCAAACGCAAGGAGCAAAATATTGTTGGATATCGTGATGCTGATTAGGCTAGTCAATCTGAGGACCGAAGATATTTCTCTTTCAGGGTGCCGCCATAAGATGGTGTTCTAAAAGGCAACTAACTATAGCTTTATCAACTACTGAGGCAGAATATATGTCATTAGCTACATCCGCACAGGAAGGACCATGGTTAAAGCAATTAGAAGAAGATTTTTGGCCTGAACTTATAGGTACTCCTCTCATTATATACTGCGATAATCAAAGTACTATTAGTTTTACAGGTACCGAGAGTTATCATGCGAGAAGTAAACATATCGGTATCCGGTACCACTTCGTAAGGTTCTAAATTTTATCCAAACAAATCTCAATAAAGTTCCCAATCAAGAACCAAGATACTGCCCCATCCGAAGCATGAGTTCTTCATTACTGCAATGGGTTTGTGTTCAGAAGGGGATGATAGAAAATAAATAGAACACAAACAAGAACCTAATAAAAAGTACAGGCAAGTTGTCATTTCTCTACATCGTAATTTTTTGTTTTTGTTGGCTATGCTTTTCACTCTGCTACGCAACATCACCGTACTAACATTGTTATTGTTAATTTACTTTAATTTAATTAATAAAGGATTAAAGTTCATTGCCAAAGTGTTTATTTTCATCAGAGTATCTCAACCCATTTTGAAGTTTAATGTTAATAAAAATAAACGAGAAAAAATCAATAGTGTACTGAATAATTATGCCATATTTGCCAGAAGCAAAGAAACTTGTGTAAATTATCTAGGAATATATATAATCAACTACTGATTAATTACAGCATTACCACATACATGCTATTAAGTGCCCTTATAAGTACAAAAGAAACTGTACACTATTTCTATAAGATTCTTATCTATAAGCACAGAAGAAATTATTTATATGCAATTTTTTGCAAAAGCTGTCTGTAGTTAATGTACTACAGCAACAAAATTTTTCAACCAAAAACTAAATAGTTTTGGGTTTGTACCACAATTTTCGAACAGTTTGTTACAAATATAACTCTCCACAATTATCTAAAATCCTCTACAGTCTGAGAGAAAATTACAAGATGCCTAAAGAGATACGAGGATACAATAACTATCCACAAAAATATTTTTATCTCTGAACTGACGATGACACTGAACAGTAGCAAATCAGACAATATACAATCTAGATCATAGTCAATAATTATTGTGATTGCATTGCTGTGCATACAATATTGAAAACATTTTCATGCACACCACAAACTATAAAAACACTTTTGGTATCATCGTCTGTATGAAGGCGAATAATGCATTTTTCGAATTTAACAATACACTATTGATGAAACAAATAAGGTGAACTAATGAAAGTTGCACATAATTTTCAGTTCATTGGCTCAGTAACAAGCTACCCCATCATACTACTGCAGATAGCAGTCGTCCTGGAAATGAGAGTCTCTTTTCAAGCAACACCAGCAAGCATAGGAGACGCAACAATGTACTAAATCATTCCTAGTTTAGTTTGGACATATGAATATTTTGTGTCATTATTATGTTTTTAAAAATAATATTGATTGTGAAAAGCTATAACTTCTTTAGAAATGTAGATTTTCAAAAACCATTTCAAAATTGGAATTCTAACTCTAAAATGCTGATTAATAAAAAAACAATACTAAAATAAACAGAAGATAACTGATAAAAACACTTGTAAATATAAAGTATCATATTCAGATGGAATATGTTGTCACAACTTGGAATTAATTAAATTTCAAAAGATAGGTTTTTAAAAAACCTTTGAAAACATTTACTCCCCTATAGAACTGAGGACGCCAACGAATGTAATTTAGGGGAAACTAATTTTCTCCTTTTAAAATCAATTTTAAAGCAGAAATTATATAAAAGAAAAAAGATTTTCCTAGGGCATGTTACTTTTAAAGTTATACATGTTTTATTTGTCATCATCGTGGTGTGTTGGGTTGATCACAAGACATACGGCCGTTGAATGCGTGGTATATTTGCGGTAATTGTAAATATTATGTTCTATACAGAAGTTAAATGTTATAATATATAGTTATTATTCTCAGTGAGTTAGGCTGATGAAACATGAGGAATGAGATATGCACATTATACAACATTTTAAATATAAACATTGTTAACTATGTATAACTGTGTTTGCTATGTGTAACTTATGAAAAAGTATTGTTATACAAAACATATATTTGCTCATGTGCAAAACTTAAAATGAGTGAAACCTTTGCCGTAATCGAATAAAAGAAAAATGCTGTTCAAAATTAAATAAAATTATATGTACCTTAATTGGCAAGTAGGTTAACCCCGTTTCAGTAAAACTTACAGGAAACACTTAAAATGCAATTATTTTAAAATTTTGATGAATTTCGAAAAAATTTAAATCCATTTTGTAGATAAAATATAAAGACACGTAATTTACATAGTTTTACAGTTTTAAATTTAATTATTCTAGTTAAAAAGCCCGTTTTCAGGGTTATCCGTTTTATATAATGTATAAAAGGAACAAAAAGGGAGTTGTAGGGTTTTATATAGATAGGTAATAATAAGCTCTAAAAAATTAAAAATTTAATTTTTATAAATCAGGTTAAATAATCAATCCTCGTAGGGCAAATTATCATAATAAGTTTGATAATCTAATGGTTTAATATTTTTGTGTTGTTGAACCAGCATGGTTTCTAAATAGGTAGCTGTAACCTTAGGATTCTTTCTTTGGCTTAGGAACTTGAATTCTTCAGAAAATTTCAGCTCATAATAAATTTCACCAGTGGGAACATATTTGAGAACCCGTATATCTGTGACCTGAAAATAAAAGCAAAATATTAGTGGAGTTTATTAAAGTGTGTTAGGTAGATAAGTTAATTGTTTTGAGTATCGAAATATGCCAGAGATTGCACCTTTGATCTCCTTATAATTTTCCTGGTCTGATGGGACTATAGAAGGACCTATACATGGACCTATATGGATCCATAGTTATATTTTTAAAATTTTTGAAATAGTTGTAGTTTAGATATTCAACATTGTAAGGCTTTTTCTTTTTTGTCTTTTTGTACACAGTTATATATTCAGCAGGAAAATTAATGACTTGGTTTTTAAGTTTCTTCTCTATCATTGCATGCATACTATCCACTTCCATTTGGGTGTGTCCGAGTTCTAAATATTTATGATCTATATTATAATATTAAAAATTTATAATATTAAAAAAAACATTAGGCAACAATACATTCCGGTTTTGTAAGTACATCCATCAGTGTAAAAAATGATATGTCTGTTTTGACATGATAGTTGCAAATTCATTGGAATTCAAGCCACCTTCAGCCTCATTTCACATAAAGCAATATCCATAACCAGTTTTTAGATCATGGATACACCAATTGTGGACACAGAGTTTAGTTTTGTAGTAGTTGGTAGAAACATTTGATCTCGGTGTTAAAATAACTGCTTGTACATCTGCAGTGAAGACAAAAGATTTATTGATTTTATCCAACTCTTTTTCCGCTCTTGTTTCATTTTTCTTGTCAACGTGTTCTTTATAATTTTTCTCTGAAACTCGCCCTAATTTGTATCTGTTGCAAATTTCTCACAAGTGTTTTTTTGGTTCGAATAAAGAGATTTTATTTATTGTTAGTTGATTCAAGAAAGTTGCTATTGACAGTGGTTTTGAGTTTTTGATTGTACAATATTCAGAATATAAATCATGAAGCTATCGTTTTGATGAAATATCTGGTTGCATATATAACTGTGTTGTTCTTTTTCAGCAATAGCGAGATGGCATTTTTGGTATATCATCTACAAAGTTCTGCAATTCTGTATCAAATGGCTTTAAAGTAATAACTGGGACTTTATTGGCCTTGGTTAATATATATGGCGCTTTATTTTCCATCTTCGAGCTCCGAACCTTAGTTTTTCCAATACAAAATGTATTTAAAAATAACATTTTGCAAACTCTTATCATTTGGTCATCCTTCTTTAAGTAGTACACCAAAGTGTTAGACATTTTTGATCTGCATGGATTCTTGCGGTCTCTTGGTCTATTCGTATGTACAATTTTCAGCAAACTGACTATATATACATGTTTTTCACGCCATGTAATATTCATATCACTTTCAGTTATTAGGTGATATATCCCCGTTCTTTTTTTCCTTACATCCACATCGCTGCTTCATTGCCTTCAGTGACTTTTTTGTATCTTTCTTTCATGTACCTTCAATTTTCTTTTTACCATAATATTTTTTTCCTCTTTCCCTGTTCTTTTTATTAATTTTGTTGCCCATTCCTGCTTATTCACTTCACAGGGTTTTTTTCTTTTTGGAAGAGGTTTTGTGGACTCAAAAAAACCAAGTGAGCCAATAAACATAAGATTATTTAGAAAAAAATTATTTTCAAAGAAATAATTTGATTGATTGTATATGTATTAGGTTAGATTTTAGTTTTTTAGAATATTTATATAGGAATCATTATGATATTCTTAGATTCTACTTTTTGTATTTGATTTTTTATTAAGTGAAATCGAATTAAATAAAATACAGGAATTATCCAGTAATGAGTACAAAAAATCTTTAGAATTAATAATTATACCCAGAATCGTATGATTTTTATTATATTTTGATCAGTAGATAGTTTCAATTTCTTTGAAATATATTAAAAAAAAGAAATTACTTTAGTGATTTAGCATTGTCTTACATTTAGTAGCAATAAACTGATGTATAATTTGCACGGTAACAGCAATATTTTCTCTTCGTAACATAATTTCCACAATAAGTATACTTAATTCAATTTCACTAGATTAATTGCTAAATTCAAAATTATACGTTGGAAGGGTACGTGAAAGTTTTATTTTTTCAATATGTATTACACTATTTTCCAAACGATCGAAACGGAAGCGCAATTTGGCTAAATAATATTAGAAGTAAAAACTTAAAAATGTTACCTGTTGCAAGTCTGAAAAGTAAATTCGTCTCTCAATCTACACTTTGACCTAAAATATTTTACAAAAGGCTTCAGAAAACTTGAAAAAGATGCAATTCCTTACCATATTTGGCGATAAACGTAAGTTTATTTAATTATGCAAATAGATTCTTTTATATAACTGATGCGTATGTGAAGGTAATCAGCAGGTGGTAGAAGGTTTTGAGACTGAACCCACTGAATGAAAATCGCAAATATTCTGCTGGATCATTTAAAAACTTTCGAAACTATTAAATTTCTAAGTGATTATGTACTACATTATCTGAATTTACATATTTGAATTTAATTTATGTCATACAAATATCTTAAACTATTTCATTCTTTGATATCTTTTAACAACAGAAGCTGCTGTGCGACCATCGACGTCGTCTGCCAACGTACTTATTATATATTAAGGATATTAAGGCTCTTGTTTTGAATGCCAGAGATGATACATGTCTTTGCTGCAATGATGATACATGTTTTTCCATTTTTTTTGAGTACAATAAAAGAATATTGTAAGTAACAAATTTCAATATAATTTCAAATTTGTGGATCGTTACTAATTGCAAATCCACTCTTTGATGCAATATTTAACATATGCATAATTTATGTAGGGGATCAACCAGCGGGGAAAAGATTCGAGACTGGACCACCTTATACATACCTAATGCATGTAAATTGAATATATTTAATATTATGCCAGATGATTTAAAAACTTTAGGAAATGTACAATTTTTAAATGATTATATACAAAGTTCGGAAATTACATTTTTTAATCTAATATGTCATATATTTCTCAAACTATTTGATACGTTAACATCTTTTGACAACAGAAGCTGCTGTGCAACCATTGTTTTCTACCAGCGAGGATATATATCTTGCTGAAATTGTTTAATCTGCACCCAATCAAGATCAACGTTGGAATAAATTCTTTCTTAAAAATTATGTATTTCAGATCATCAGCTCCAAAAACATAGGAAGCATTGCAGAAAGGTATGAAAGGTTAAGAAAGTGAAAGTTATCAAAGCGATGTATAAATATTTCAATGGAAAATGAAGAATATTATTAAATATAACGCTAAAGAAAGCAAAATGAAAACAAAGAGGACACCGTTATGAGGACGAGAAAGCTTTGTGTTTGTTTGGCGATGTATAAATATAGCATGAAAACTTATGAAATGTGGAGTGGGTGAGTCATGAGTAATATAAATTTTATTCCCGTATTTTCTTCTAATTTTATTGTTGATAATTTGAAAAATCAGACAAAACATTGGTCTGAAAGACGTAAATTTTGTTCTATTGTATTTGATGAAGTAGCTTTATCTCCCGGTATATCGTATTGTAGTGTAGAAAAACGAATTATTGGCATTGTGGACTTCGATGAGAAAGTCCACAATGCCAACACTCCCTTTCTAAAATTTTCCATTTGATTTGGGATATTTCACAGGCCAAATATAAATTTGTGTTTTGGAGTTGATAAGGAATCCAAAAATGCTAATTCGCTGTTCAATTCTATCTTGAATTCTTTTTTGATGGATTGGACGCGAATATACACAGATGCATCAAAAATCCTTAGAGATGGCTATGTCGGAATGTCATTTTACTCTCCATCCACTGCTCATTTAGCATACTTTCGCCTTCCTAAGGAGTGTTCGGTATTCTCCGGGGAATGCTGTGCTATTGTGAAGGCCTTGAATTATGCTCTACTCAAAAAGATTCGCAGGCTCCTTATCTTCTCTGACTCCTTAAGTTGTTTACAGTCCCTTCTCGCTAATCCATTTTCTTCGAACTGTGGCTTCCTGATTCTCTGAATCAAGCAACTTACGCTTGATTTGGAGAGATCAGGATCTGATGTCGTTCTTGCATGGATCCCCAGTCAGAGAATCTCCAATTGAGATTCTCAATCGGAGATTCTGCAGGTCAGAGAATCTCCAATTTGAGATTGTGGGCTTGGAGAAGGCGATCTAAATCATCTCATTTGTTCATGGTAAGTTGAAATTTATTAATTTGAAAATAGCATTTAATCAATTATACATTTTAATGTAAATATTGTTCAAACTCATCATCAAAATTACATCTGTGTTTTAATAATCAACAACGAAGAAGTTGCTAATAATTGAATTTTCTTTTAGACAAGCGGATTGAAGAAATTACGGATTGTGGAGAATAGCAGACCTAGCCCCGGCACTTTCAAAAAATCATCGTCTTCATACGGCCCGACATCTAATAAAGGCTAAACATTAATAAAAATAACATTTAGTAAGTTTACTTAATTTGTTAAGTTGAAAGCTTTCTCTTTGTGAATCAATTATTTAATTTTATAGTAATGTAAGTAAATTATACTGCTTTCTAAAGAAAAAAACTTTCTATACAGTGTGTAATTATGATGAAGCAATTATTATAAACAAAAAAAGAATTCATTTATAAATTTACAATATTATATAAATGAATATATATAGTACATTGTTGGTTAAATAATCCATTGTTTTATCTGCAGTTGGAGGTGGAAAAAACAACCAAAACAGAAAGTGGTGCAAAAATTGGACGAAGAGAGATTAAATGTTTTTTTTTATAAATCATTGGAAGGTTTAAGTAATTTAGAGAATATTTGTTAGAATGTAATTATTGAATCAGAACTTGAAGAAGAAATGGCGCAGATTTAGTAGGGATGCAAAGTTATTTGTCAATATTTAAGAAAAGCTCCGAATTACAAGTTCCTACAAAGTCTCTGTACCATTGATAGGTATATTGCATTCGCTTACAAAATTTGCCAAATTTGTTAATTTATACCAAATACTGTATGTGTGCGTGTAGACTTCTTATTAAAACAAAGGATTGTGAAAATGAGATTTTTAGTAATAATGCGAGCATATATTATACAACAGCTACGAGCATATTGATTAAAAAGATAAAAATAAGTTGTTACTGCATCCAAGTGATTTGTGGAGCTGAATATGTAGTCAATGTGCCAATGAATAAAGGATTATTTGGAAAATAATTTTCAACAAAATAATTGACTTAATGCATATCAGGTTAGACTTGTTTTTTACAAATTTTTGTAATTGTGTAAACAACACAGGAATAATTATGACATTCTTATATTCTACTTTTTGTATTTGATTCTTTATTAAGTCTTGTCGACTATTTACATTGGGGATATTATACAGAATGTATAAGATAGATTAAGTAGGATATAGAAATTAACCTATAATGAGTATAAAAATCTTTTAAATCAACAATTATACCAGCACTTTCACAGAATTTCTTTGAAATAGTTTAAGAAAATAGAAATTATTCCCCTGATTTAGCATTTTCTTACATTTAGTACCATAAAACTGAAGTGTAATTGGCATAATAACAGCATTTTTTCTCTTCGTAAAGTATAATTTCCATAGTGAATACGCACTATGGAATAATTTATTCATTTCATAGATTAATTGGTAAATTCAAAATAATAGAAAGGGCAATAATTTTGTGTTACTAAGATATAGAATAAAACTGTAATATATAGAATATTGATATTTTTTTACTATAAAGGTTATGAATTTCTTATAAGAATAATGTAAATATCGAGTTAAATAAATGAATGGACGTTAAAAACTGTTAGAGTTATAATACAGTAAACAGTAAAAGGAGAGTTTACAATTTATTTAATGAAAATTCGTATTACAATTCAAAGTATTAGTATATTATTTTAATGATAGGATAAAGTGACCAGACGTCCCGTTTTGAACGGGTCTGTCCCTTTATTCGACCACCTGTCCCGTTGTCCCCAAATAATGATCTGGGACGCAAAATAGTCCCGTTTTCTAAAACCGCGCGAAAAATTAAAATATTGGTGACGTGTCAGGCACGAGCGCCGAGCGAAACCGAACCGCGTCCTCGACCGATCGGCGATTCCCGTCCGCGCGCGCTATCGGTTACCTTAGTAACGAGCGGAAGAGGGGGTCGAGAGAATGCCGCATTCATTTGTTTATTATTTACTCCACGCACACAAATACAAAGTTCTCGCTATTGTGTTGTTTTTGAGTCAGTTTCTTGATGTAATTTAGTGATAAACTAGTGACTTATTTGAAGATTTCCATTGTTTTGTAATTTTATCTACAGTTATGCCGAAACGCAAGTGTTCATTTAATGTAAACCTACAAGCAAAGTACCCATTTATTAAGCAAAGAAATACTCCTTCGGATGTCAGATGCGAAAAGTGTCACACTGAGTTTAGTGTTTTCCATAGTGGTGCTGGTGACATTGAACAGTATTTGAAGTCCGAAAAATATAAAAATGCAGATCGTGCCGCTGCTTCCAGTTCTTCAACGTTGAATTTTTTCAAGAATTCAAACGCGCCATCTTCAAAGGATTTGGATATTGCCGCGGCCGAAGGTGTCTGGGCTTATCACACTATACAAGAAAACCACAGTTTTCGCTCCAATGATTGTGCGTCGAAATTAATCCAATCCTGTTTTGATCAGAAATTCATATGCGCGCGTACGAAGACAGAAGCTATTGTAGTAAATGTTTTGGCGCGTACAGCGATCGATCAATTAAAGAATGATATCAATAATTTCAACTGTATTACAATTTTAAACGACGCTTCAAACCACGGTAACAAGAAAATATATCCATTCCTTGTGCGTTTTTTTCAACCTTACGAAGGTGTGCAAGTAAAAATTTTAGACCTCCAAGACCAACCAGGTGAAACGTCTGATATGATTGTCAATTATTTACAGCAAGTATTGATAGATAATAATTTGACAGAAAAGTTGTGGCATTTTGTGGCGATAATGCCAATGTCAATTTTGGGGGCGTAGCTAGGCGAGGAGTTAAATGTGTTAGCAAAATTAAAATCATCTCTAAAAAAACCGTTGATAGGTATTGGATGTGGAGCCCATATAATTCACAATGCTATAAAATCTGCTGCAGATGGTCTACCTTTAGATTGCGAAAGCATTATTGCAAAAATATATTCATTTTTGTATATTTATACGGTTCGAGTTGAAGCTCTAAAGGAATTTTGCGCTGAAGCTGAAATAGAACATCACCAAATGCTCGGCTACAGCAAAACTGCTTTGGAGAGAGTTTTGAAAATGTACCAGCTGTTAAAGAACTATTTTTTGAGCATTGAAAAATGTCCCAAACCAATAAAAGACTTTTTTGAAGATCCTACATCTGAATTATGGCTTTATTTTTTACACGCTCAGTCAGCAAGTTTTCACCAAGCTGTTTTGAAGGTTGAAGGTCAAACTGTATCGGCAATTGACGCTGCAAAAGAAATCAATCAACTCATTCAGAATTTGATTCAGAAACAAACCAATCAGTTTCTTCCATTTACTGTTCGTAATTTAATCATAAAACTAAAAGATAATATTAATGGACATTTTGTGAAAAGAACAGCTACAGAATTTTATAAAACGAGTCGTGAATATTTGGAAGAATGGACTAACTTTCTTACTAGAGAAATGGAGATATTTTATTGGGCAGATTTAAAAAAAGTACCTGCGGGGGAAGATGTACAAAAAGCATTGGATGTATTGATTGAAAAGGGATATATTGACAGTACTAAAGATACAGAAGTATTTGACGAATTTTCATTAATTGTAAACTACGTCACTCCACAAAAAATTACGGACTGGAATAATTTAAAAGTTCACACAGAAACTCGTCGGGTGAAAGTATTCAAACACTTACGCACCAACAATCTGCAACATGAACATTTTTGTATTTTAATTGAATATATTTTATGTCTACCTGGTACAAATGCTCTAGTAGAGAGAATATTTTCTTTAATGAATAAATTGTGGACGTCTGAAAAAATCACTTGCAGGTTTCAGTTCCGAAGGCGATGTTGATAACGAAGGTCAATATAAACAAAACGTGTCAAGAATTTCACTCTTATTTAAAATCATCACCATCTTTATTAAAGCAAATTTGTTCCTCCGAGAAATATAAATACGACTAAAAATATAATATGTTGCATATTATTTAATAATTACTGACACATAAATGGTGCTTTAATGAAACTGGTGATTGCTTCTTATTTTTCATAACTACTTATAATACTAAAAATATTTTTAATTTTTGTGAACACAAAATAAAGAAGATTAAAAAGTTCTGTTTATTTTTATTGTTAACCTTCTCACTGGGGTATATGTGTATTAGATTTATAATATTAGTAGTATGTATGGACCATACATGCATACATAGGTATGTTATGTATGGACGTCCCGTTTTGAGTTTAAAAAAAATGGTCAGTTTATGATAGACGCTAGTTAAGTTCATCTTGATGTGTAAAAGCGGCAGATAGTTTGTAAAATAGAAACGTGCATTCAATGTGTTTGTATAAAAAAAAGTTTTTTGTTGGTTCGTTTTAGTTATGTCTTTTTAGTATGTTTTAGTGTGTGTTCGTTTTAGTATGTTTTAGTATGTGTTATGTGTAATTCGTATTTTATAACCTAAAATGTAAAAAAGTGCACCTGCCAAAAACACTCTAATGAAGTTGCAACGAGTGCTCAGTAAATAGGCACTCGCTGCTACCTCATTAGGCTGTGCAATAGAAGAATATAGAAATTTTAGTACTTGGAACGCGAAGGTGCTATCTCGCTCGCACAATTGCTTGAAGTTGACCATCTATTTAGTATATGATGTGTGGTATGAATCACTTAACAGGGATATATAACCCTGTTAAGTGATTCATACCACAATTCTTTGATAACAGGTATGAATTTTAATCGGTAAAGTTCGGTGTCATTCGGTGATTTCGGTAAATATGAAACGAAGGGCAATACGAGAAGAAACGTGCTGTCTCGCTCTCTCTTTACTCGGCGAGTGACGGCCATTGTACGGGCGCTGCTTTAAACCCGTAACAGACGGTCGGATTTGGTACGGCGGACCACGGATTTTGTCTCTGGTCGAACCGAATCCGGTCGTGTGGAGAGTATCCGACGACTACTTATTATTATTTCATGTCCGCTCGGTTCGATTGTCTGCACATCAAACTTAAGTCCGTTTCGTATCAAATCCGCTCGCGTAGAAGTTCGGATCCAACCAATTCATAGATAAAGTACAGATTGTTGATTTAGTCTATTATATTGTCTATGGATCAGCTGTCGGTCCGACCGTAACGCTGCGAAAGAATAAATGGGTTATCTCTCATGGTATGGATTTATCCCCTTCCTAATGCGCTGTCGTGGTCTTCTCGAGAAGGAGAATTACTCCTCCGTTATCTATTTTTTATAATTCCTCTTTGATCCCTGTTCCTTCCAATACCAAATTCTTAGGCGTGTTCCTAGACTCAAAATTATCCTGGAACATTCACATCGAATATGTCATCTCCCAATGCCAGGCTAATATGAATATCCTCCGCGCTCTTTCTCGTGGTGGGGCTCTCATCCTTCCACATTAAAGTTAATATATAACGCTCTAGTCAGTGGCGTAGCGCGAGTGTCGGCTGCCCGGGGCGGAAGATAATTTTGCCGCCCTCTTATTTAGGTATTTTAATTTAATGTATACTATACATTACATACATTAATTTATTACTATAATGTTATACTTTTCAGTGAGAACAGTCATCATTATTTTGCATTATACAGGTTAGATTTTAAATAAAAAAGTTTATCTAAGTTTTACAATCACGTTTATTAATACAAAAATTCTTTTACTTTAACCACTTAGATACATTGATATAACTTAGGTACCTATCACTTAAGATTAGGTACACCTTGACGATCGACAAGATTAAATAAAATCAATTTTTAATTAGAACTAGAACGATACTATAATGTTATATTTTTATTTTTATTGAAAAGTAATATGAGTATTTGTTAGAATTAAAAACAAAACTTCCGTCTTCAATTAAAAATTTATACGTCTACTTTTTTTAAGAGCGAAGTCTTTTATTGCACCGTCAATGTCTATCGCATCACACACCTCTTGCTCAATAGACAAAATAGCCAAATTAGTTAGTCTTAGAGTACTCATTGCCGATCTTAAATAATTTTTAATCAATTTCAATTTTGAAAAACTTCTCTCACAGCTGGCGTTGCTTATGGCAACTGTGAAAAATATTCGGAACATTATTAAAATATTGGGCAGAGTATCTTCCAGCTTGGATTTAACAATAAATTTAAATAATTCAAGTGAGTCTACATTAATCAATTTATTTTCGTTGCCTGTAGCAGCAACGAAAGTCCGCAGTCGAAGTCTTTCCAGCTTGAAATCCTGCTCGTCCATTTCGTCAGATGCGTAGTCTAGATTACATTCAGTGTTGTCTGGATCTAATAATATAGCCGGCGTTAGATAAGCAAACTTATCCGTTAAATTCTGTAGCTGTTGAAAACGCTCACCAATTTCCACAATAACTCTATCTAACGAAGAAAACAGCTTTCGTCTCAACTCATTTTCACAAGTTAGCATCTCTAGCTCCGTCATCATAAATATGCTTTCTTGTTATGCGCCTGCCGCCTCCGAGGTTTTATGGAAATTCCAAATTCTTCACACATATTTTTTGCATAACCTACAGCGCCATTTGCCCATTCCTCTCTTTTCTCTGTCAATTTCACCTGCAAAGCATTTACTTTCTGAGCGCACAATCTTATGTCAAGTCCCCTTGTTTGTAAATATTTTTGTGCATCATTCACTTCATGTAGCACCGGTTGCCACAGACCCAAAAAACAAAGAAAAGAAAATGACTCCATCGAAACTAGTAAAGCACCTGCATCTCTCCTAGTGTTTAAGTTTTCACCTGCCTCTGTCAGTTTTTCCAAAGTGACGAGAATGTCTTTGTAATGATGCCATGTCACATTTACGGCATCGCCTCTTGCACTCCACCGCGTGTCTTGAACCCTTTTTAGGCTTTTGCCTGTAGCTGCTATCAGAACTTCCCAACGATGTGTCGATGAGGAAAAAAACGAATAGCAACGTTCTAAAGTGCCTCAACGTGTAAAGTGCCGAAAAAAGTTAATGAATCTACCTCAACTGAGGCAGCGTGTAAACAAACTAGGTTTAACGAATGATTTGAGCAAGGTACGAATTCAGCTTTAGGGTTTATTTCTTGAATTCTTTGCTGAACTCCTGAATACTTTCCAGCCATAACAGCAGCATTATCATATGCTTGGCCTCTACAGTTGCTTATATCTGGGCCATCAGCTTGAATCTTGTCCAAAACCATCTTTGAAATTCCTTCAGCAGTTTTGTCTTTAATTTCAATGAAATCTATAAAAGATTCCATTACTTTTACTTCCTGATTTTTAATTACTACGTATCTTAATACTTGACTTGTTTGATCTTTATGAGAAAGTTCTGGGGTGCTGTCGAATATAATTGAATAATACTTAGCCTTTTTTATGATATGTTGGCGAACATTATTTCCCAAAATGGCAATAAATTCGTTTTGTATTTGTGGTGACATATAAGTGATTGAAATTTTGCCACATATTTTAGACCTTATAAGATGTTCACGAAGTACAGGATCGTATTTTGCAATTAAATTAACCAATTCTGAAAAGTTTCTTCTATCGCGTTTTCTATATGTCCACGTAAAGCCAAATTTTGTTTGGCAAGGAATCTTATAATATCAAACATTCTGACAAGAATTTCCTGCCATTTCTTTATTTCTTTTGCCACTATGTCTTGCTCTTTTTTGTCAATAGTTTGTCCTTTTTGAAGTCTGCTCTCCAACTCCTTCCATTTGCAATAATTTTGGATGTGTAGTGCACTTGATTCATGACTTGAAACCTTAGGATTTAATTTCCACCAAATATTAAATCCATCAGGTGAGCAAAATTTAGATCCATTCGGTGTATTTACGTTCGTAAATAAACGACAACAAAAGCAAAATAATGATGCTTTAGATGGAGAATAAGCCATCCAAGTACGTAAAACTTTTTCGCCGGTACGGTAAAACCATTCCTTAGTAATCCGTCTTGTTTCTCCTTTTGATTTTAAAGAGCACGAATCTGAGCGTGTTCCTGTTGACATTTCAGCGAAATTAGTATCAATATGCTGAATAATTTCCTGTCCTTGCTAAATGAGATGAAATCGGATATTGTCGTCTATGTGTTCAGGCCATATTCCAATATCGTCAAAATTTTGGTATTGAATAGCAGACAATGCTGATGTTGTATCAATCTCTGTTTCGGAACTATGCATGTCCATGTCTGGACATACAGATGGAGACACTAATGCAGTAGATGTTGTTGGAATTTGATCTTTAGGAACAGTGTTAAGTTCTTGTATTTTTTCAGCTTGTTCTGGGTTTGAAGGCCCAGTTGTCTGTGATGAATTTAAACCTAACGAGGAATCTGACGTCTCAGGAACAACACTTTTCACATATTTAAGTAAAGCTTCTTCATTTGCTCTAATATTTTCCAACTTAGCTCTGCTCTTATTACGGTAAGATACCCCACTTTCTTTTACTCTTTTAATTTTTGATGCTAAAATCAAAAAATATTAAATGATAAAAGTACAAGTTAGAGTTGTAAACAAAACTATCGAACATTTCAAAAGAAGTACTTAGTAGATTTAAAAAAAAACTTGTTTTACTGAAATTTTCCGTTTTTAGGGTTTTGTACTTCAAAAAGAAAAAATTGAACCTTTATCTATCTTTACTTTTATTAAATCATTTCATTGACCGTCTGTCTGTCTGTCAAGACCTTTTTTCATAGGAACGGGTACTTACTTACACATATTAAATTGAAATTGATATCAGAGTTTCCGGTCTAGATCCCTTTAAAATGTAAAAACACTTTATGCACTTGGGCGGTTTTTTTTATTTTAATAAATTAAAGTTTGAACAACATATCAGATAGTCCAACATACAATTAGATAAATATAATATTTAATACTCACACAGTTGAAAGTTGTTCAATAATTTCACAACCACTACACGTACTTATTGGCACAAAAATCGCAATTTGGAAAGGGTAACATAATTAAAATACGAGACAGTGTGAATTGGACAACTGACGATCCATCAATAAAACTTTCTTTCAATTGTCAAACTTTGTCAAAGCACGTAATTCTCCGTACCGTAAAGGGGCTTCCCTGTATGTGTAATAAACTATATTGAACTTAATACATATGTAATAGAAGTCATTTTCGCTGATTGTTAGTCATTAACGGGGAATTCCCACAAGTCAGTATAGACGTTGTTGCCAGTCGCTACAAAATATCATTCAAAGAAAAGGAATTCCCCAAATTCGCCACAAAATAAGTAATGAAAAATTCCGTGCTCCTTTCAATCGGTCCGAATTTGTAGATGGGATAAAAATATAAAATGGTTCAAATATTTACACAATATTTTTATTACTTATTGTTAAATTTTGCCGCCCCCTAAAAAGTGCCGCCCCCACTACGCTACGCCACTGGCTCTAGTCCGTAGTCATCCAGAATATGATTCATTCCTACTTGAGCATTCAGTCTCAAGCTCTGAGGATCATAGCGGGTGCTATGAAATCCAGTCCCATAAATGCCCCCTACAAGTAGAATCTGTTGATCCTCCTTTAAATTTCCGGCGACAATACCTAGCTGATCATTATTTACTAAAAGCAGTTAGGTTTTCTACTCACCCTATTTTTCCAAAACTCACTTTTTACCTCTCTAGGTTTATTGGGCATACTCCTTTTTGGCGTTCTAAGTCCCGACCTCTTCTTATCGTTAGCTTTCAAAGATTCAAATCCTTCATAAACCCCGTTTATCACAATTCTTCTCTCCCTCTCTATAGTTTTTCATTTGACTCGGTATTTCACAGGCCAAATATAAATTTGTGTTTTGGAGTTGATAAGGAGTCCAAAAATGCTGTTCAATTCTATCCTGAATTCTTTTTGGATGGATTGGACGCGAATATACACAGATGCATCAAAAACCGGTAGAGATGGCTATGTCGGAGCGTCATTTTACTCTCCATCCACCGCTCATTCAGCTTACTTTCGCCTTCCTAAGGAGTGTTCGGTATTCTCCGGGGAATGCCGTGCTATTGTGGAGGCCTTGAATTATGCTCTACTCAAAAAGATTCGCAGGCTCCTTATCGTCTCTGACTCCTTAAGTTGTTTACAGTCCCTTCTCGCTAATCCATTTTCTTCAAACTGTGGTTTCCTGATTCTTCGGATCAAGCAACTTACGCTTAATTTGGAGAGATCGGGATCCGATGTCGTTCTTGCATGGATCCCTAGTCACTGTGGCATAGTATGTAATGAAATAGTCGGCACAAAAGCTCGGTTTGCCACCGTGAACGGAATCCATGTTTCACTATTAATTTCATTGAGGATCTTCTTCCCATGACTCGTTTCTGGATTGCATCTGACTGGCAGAGGGCGTGGGAAAGATCATCCCAGATTACAGGTGCGGGATATTTCCAGATCCAACCTTTTATACCTTCAAAACCTTGGTTCTCAACATTTACTTTCTCTCGAAGGGAATCCTCTGTGGTATCTCGCATGCGTTTGAGTCATTGTTCTATTCTTACTCATTTGGCCAGACTGCGGGTCAGAGAGTCTCCAATTTGTGATTGTGGGTTTGGAGAAGACGATTGAAATCATCTCATTTTTTCATATCCATTGAATAATAGATTTCCTTCGTTTGTTTCCAAATTATTAAAATATAAAATTCAATTGCCCATCAACATAAGACCACTTTTATTTATTTCCAATAAACCCATTTTAGGAGTAATCATTCAGTTCATAAGAAAAAACGACATCAAAATATAGAATATTTTTATATTTATATTCATGTTTATTTTTTTTATGTTTGTATATTTGTATATGCTTATTTTGTACTTTCTGTATATTATAATGTCGTTTTCTTCTTTTAGTTTAATTGTAGTCAACTTCTTATTTAGTTTTTGTCTTATTGTATAGTTTATTCTTTTGTTAACAAGCAACAATGACAAATATCCTAAATATGATTTAATCAGTGTTGCATAGCCTTTTTTTCCACACTACACATTGGCAAAGGTTCTCTCTGGAGAGAACGAATGCTATATAATCAAAGATAAAGATACATTCTGTTACACAGATTCTTGTCTATGCCATAGATTACGTGGCCTATGCTATTGTCAAAATGCGTCGCAAAACGGCTGTTCACTCATTGAAAATGTAAGTTAACGAGCGCTATATATTCAAAGCTAAAGATAGCTTCGAGATGTATGTTTTTACACTTTCTACTAATCTGCTTTTGCATTGTTTAATTGTTATTTTTAAATATGAAGCGCAGTTTGGTTAAATATTATTGGACGTGAAAACATAAAAATTTTATTTATTGCAGGTCTGAAAAACTTCATACAAGAAACCAAGTGTGAATCTGATTTATTTGTTGTGGTCTTCCACATTTGTTGAAAGGTATGTTTATTTGTTCCAGTACAACCTGTTGCTTGAGAATGAAAAAAGAGCAACATGGAAAGTTATATATGTGTGAGATGCCAGAGGAAGTATGAAATTGTTGTTGAGAATAAAAAATGGCTGTACATATCTATATAGGTAGAATGTGTAAGATGAAAGTAAGTTGCTGTGCAAAAGTTTTCAATTCAACGATGCAGGCATCTATGGAAAGTTATTATAGAAGAGGTTATATAAAAGTTCAATTCATTATTTCATGTTTGTTATACTTAATTGAAATTTATGGAATTACCACTTTTTTACCACCAATTGATTAGTTTTGTTATTATAATTTATGCCTTATAGTCTCTATGTACTTTCCCACGCTTCTCATTTATATCATAACTGGAACTTATTGAAACCAAATATTAGAAATTATTCCTTGAAACATTTTATTTTTTATTAGAAACGTTTATTATAGGGATGGCGATTCTTTCCGGAAAAGATCGATTTTTAAATCGGTTCAAAACCTAACCTGATGAATAAATTCACAAAAAAATAGAGGTCGAAAAGAGCAATTTCTAAAAAATCTGATCCTTACACAGTAACCTTACAGACTAGCATAGTACTTATTGCCTGAAATTTCTCTCATTGCATCGTCTATTGGCCGCAAAACTTATAAAATCGAAGACAAAATAGATAAAATCACGAAGTTCCAAAAATTTCTCAATCATATAATAAGTGCTATTCCATCTAGTCGGCATCTTCTGTCTCACTTTAGCTTCTTTTTCGGTCGCTCGGCGTAATTCGTTGCTAGCAATGTGTCTTTTGCCAAAAGTTAACTCCACGGCTTTTACCATATTGACCGCGTTGTCTCCATTCAGTACAAGTTTCATTCAACATATTTGAAACGTGTTCCGAAGTATGGCGTTGGTTTGATTGGTGCACACCAATAATAATTGAATAGAATTCAGTACCAATGCCGAAATGTGCCGTGACTATTAAAAAACTTCTCATGCTGATAGTTTCTGACCACATGTCAGTAGTCAAAGTAATACTTTCAACATTTGCCAACTTTTCCTTAAAAAGAGCATTTGTTGTAATGTATTTATCATCAATCCGTCTTATCAATGTAGTCTTACTTAGCAGTTAATAATGGGGGCAAACACTTTAATTAAATTGCGAAAACCTTCATTTTCCACAACAGTAAATGATTGATTGTTTTTACAAATAGTATAGATTAAAGTATTATTTATTTTCATAGTTTTGTGACCAGCTGGCGAATGTTCAAAATTAGAAATAATAAATTCTGCTGCTTTACCACAGAAGGAAGATCAACAATATCTTCACTTGTATTTTTAAAGAAATTTTAGTTGTTCCAGCTCCAGGACTATCATTAGTATCTATTAATACATCAGCAGCAAAATTGGATTCATATGCGCGACCAAAATAAGGAGCAGAGATTGTTCAAGGAAGGAGATTAGAAAGTTTCATTTTGAGAGTTGATTGTTTTTTTGCAGATGCTTTTGTATTCGATTTCTGATTTGAAATATTTACATTATTTATTAATCCAAGAAATCAGACTTATGTACATTTTTTAAATGGTAAATCAAGTTTGTTTCTACAGGAATCCGTCACGCAGATCGTCAAGCCTTCGCGCCGAATATACTGCCTTGAGTAAATAAATATAATTTGAGGCTATCATATCACATTACTTACCTAAAGAAATTAGAAAACCGTAATGAGATCCCTTCTAAAATACCCAATTACAAACAACAAACCAGACCAAGTTGCTTCAAAACATAAAATATTGCACGTAATAATCTATCAATAAAGAAAACATTTGAGCTTATAAAGAAAACATTAATTCTGTATTCTGTGGTAGTGTCCTCCGCCATAGACAATGTTCAATTTTATCTTACTAACACAACTCACAACACATTCAAAACAATAGGTAATAATGTGTATAAAGAGAAAGATAATGAAAAATAAATTATGAAAATAATTTGTTTACAAAAAAGTTATTAACATTTTATAAGTTTTGGTATCATTGACAATTATTTAAATTTGTTAACGTTCCATATAACTAACATTTCACATAAAAGTGAGAAGGTAAAATATTGAGGGAAATGGAACTACTCAAAACAAAACTTTATAGAAGAGTTTACTGTAGGAATATTGGCCGCACTTATTCGGTGTTTGATATTTGACAGTCAGAGATCCGTACATAGTAGGGTCGTTGTGGCAACAGTGGGTCACTCTTTTATTAGAGTCATATAGCTACGAAACTATACAAGCTATTAATGTCAAACTCTAATGCAAGAAAGGTGGGCTACTTAACTGCATGTTGGTCAAAAATTCATTTAAATATATCTGATGGTTTTTGAAATACATATATTTAAAAAGAATGGGTATTGACCCACTGTGTCCTTAGGGGAGTACACAGCAAGTCATCCTTAGGAGCACAGTGGATCAGGAGATCAGGATTTCAATATAAAAAGACAGTTCATTGCTAATATTTTTAATAAGTTTTATCAAATCAGTATTTTAGGTTACACTTAACGCTTCGATATTAGAAGGAAAACATATATTTATTGACAAAATGTAGTCTTCTTCGTATTTGAAAGCTATTCAAATATAATAATATAATTTCAGTTTAATTATTGTATTCAGTGGCACTTTGGCTGTTATTAACTTCGATAAGAATAATAATTAAAATTTTTGCCAAATATTCACGTAAGTGTTTATAAAAAGATGTTAATCTTTAAAATAAATCAACAAAAAAAACAGAAATCTTAAACAAAATAAAGCTCTTAGATTTTAAACTTACTAATTTAGCTACTTTTAGCGTATCTGTTTTAATAATATAATAACACTTTGGTTTTTTATTGTCTACCTGCTCTACGAATCACAATTGAGATCTTTGTAATTTAATATTTATTTTTATTAATTTCGAGAAAATATAAAATTAGCCCTAATATCAATCAACGGATATTGATTTGGGCAAAATCGACATAGAAATGGTAGTAAGAGTGTTGACGTAAGGTGCTTCCTCCTACACCAGGTTTAGGCAATAAATAAGTTTTACATCACACTTTTTAACATACGATAAATCAGGATTACTTGGCATGTGGAACTAATATTTGCGATTTACACGGAATATCTTAAGTTTTCATTACGCTCATACAAAATTTTTCCTACAAAATAAATTCGTGTCCTCTTAGTTGAAAAACAAACAAGAACGTAATCTTCCTTCTTTGGAACTCGTCGCAGGACATTAAGCAGTAATTTTTGTTCAGTTAGTATTTCAGTTTCGTCTTCCACTTCGTCTTCCTCACGCCAATTTGACTCTTTATCATCAAGAGAAATATTTTCAGCGTTCTCTTCTGATTCATTCTACAGGGCTTTTCTAACAGCTTTTGTTTTATTTTGCTTTGGTAGTTTTCTTTTCTTGACTTCCAATCTTCGTAATCTAATTTTCCTTCTCCGGTGTATCCATGGCAAATAAGCTGTGACCAGGTTTTCTTCTTCTTATGTTTGCCCTTGGCATAGCTTTGAGGGGGTTTTGAAACTGACCGGGGCTTACAAAAGAGCCTCATAATACCGATGTATCTTTCGACTTAGAGCACTGAGGTTTTAATTGCTCTCGCGGTTGTGAGCACTGAAGCTCTAAAAGTTCTTGTCGTGAGTCACTCTGAGGTTCTGATAGGTCTTGCCTTGCATCGAATGAAGGCCATGACTCTTGTTAAAAAGTTGGAGAATGTACTAATGCCCCAAGGAGTCTTTTGTTTCCTAGAATTGAAGTACTATGTTGCTCGTTTTCGCTAACATATTGCAAAGATACGTCAAGTGGAATTGTGAGGACATTAGGATTGAGACGATCAGTCACAGCGCTTGGTAAAAGTCTTCATCCGTGAAAACATTCCTGTCGAAAGGTTGGATCCTGGTTTTTCTGAAGGCATTAATGATATTCGTTGGAATCATGGCCCTGGTAAATGTGATCCTGTCAGCTCAGCTACATCATAGATCGTCACAGCTCTCACTGGATTTTTAGCAGCTAACATTTTATAGCGGCGTTGTAGTAATTTTTAAAAGGATAACAAATAGCCACATCCAAGGGCTGCAGCTTTGCTGATGTATGGGGTGGAGTGTCAATATTTTCACACTGTTTTCTTTTGCTATATCTAGGACTTCAATGCATAAGTACGACCCGTGGTTATCCATAATTAATATTGCAGGATTTTCTTAGAACTCGAGGTGTGTTTGATAAAGTGTTTCATTGTTTTGACAAAGAACTCGCCGAAAAAATAAGTGCCGGGTGGCAAAGCTGCACTGCTGCTGCAAAGGTAGCTGCACTGATAATGCACCAAGTTGTTAACAGCATGTCTTTTTTGCCGTTTGTTACTTCTCCAATATTCTTATCTTTAGGACCAATTAGTTTTTGGGCTTGTTGTCGTTGCGCTGCTGTCGTTGCCATCTTATCAAGATTGTACGCCACTACCGCCAGCATGTGAAGAATGTCTTTTATAAACTTCTTGCAGATTATCGAAAAAGAATTGTACGGTTTCCTTGTTGAACGCATTGCTCTAGCCAGACTGCAAGGTTCCGATTTGCGTAAACAAAATTATTATGACGCTTGCGAAAAGATTTTAACCAATGAATACCTGCCATCTGGTTTACAATCCATGAGTGTGGAATTTTATTTTTTTTATTATAGTCAATTAATATGCAAATTTTCGACAATTTTTGGTTGAATTATCCTCAGACTGGGAAAGAGGCACTCGCCATATTATCCAGATGCAAAAAAATTTATGAGTATGTGCATGGTAACGAACTAACAGTGGAATCGGATCACAAACCACTCAAAACAATCTTCAAGAAAAATATACAATCAGCTCCAGCAAGATTGCAACGGATAATGCTTAATCTTGCACCATACTCACCAAATGTTATGTTTAAATAAGGCACAGAATTATGTTTGGCAGATTTTTTGAGCCATGACTTAATACCTCTAGGTTAAAATATGACCATGAAGAGAATCTCAAAGTAGCAGTCATTCTACCAATGTCATTGAAAGTTGAGAGGAATTAATTCGAGCAACGGAAGAGGATTCACATTTACAGTTGCTACTTAAAACAATAATGCACGGATTTCCAGAAAGAGCCGATGAACTTTCTGCAGAACTGTGACAGTACTTCAACTTCAAAGAGGAATTGACACATTTTAATGTTATATTATCCAAAGATGATTAAATTATAGTACCAAAAACGCAAATACTCAGAATGCTACACAGTATTTACCATGAACGTCGAGGAATACAAAGCTGCTTAAAGAGAGCTCGACAATTACTTTACTGGAAAGGATAATATGATGACATTGTAAAACAAGTCAACGACTTTTCTTTCTATGAACAAAAACACAGAGACAATACCAAAGATATAATACTGGTTAAGAGAATCCCCACACTTCCCTGGCAAATAGTCTCATCAGATCTATTTGACTTGAAAGGAAAACCCCATTTGGTATCATGCGATAGTTATTGAGGGTAATTAGATTTTCAGCCACTAAAAAGTTAATTATGCTATGAAGCGATTACACCGTTATAAAAATGGTTCTCCGTACACAGCCTACTAGAGGTGCTGGGAACAGGCACACAATACATGTACAAATAATCAAAGACTTTAAAAAATAATAGCGTTTTAATCATGTCACCTCCAGTCTACACCACTATCAAGGCAACAGCCTAGCCGAGAAAGCAGTTCATACTGCAGAGAATCTACTAAAGAAATGCAGTATCTACAAGTCTGATGTCCATCTTATCTCCTTTAATTTCGAAAAATACACCAAGGAACAACAAATTAGGCTCTTCAAATCAATACCTCTTCAGCAGAATCTCCGATACCTATATCCTACAGCAATTTAAAACCGAAAGTAGATCTAGGAGTAGCATCTGAACTTGAACGAAAGAAGCAAGCTTTCGTTCAAGTTCTACGAAAAAGTATAAAAGAATCACTCTACGAAAGAAGCAAGCTAACAACAGTAATAAACACACTAAACAACCAGTTAATTTTGAACTTAAAGACCAAGTCAAACATAAAATTGCTCACTGTCAATGGGAACGAGCAAGGGTGATAGAAAAACCCAAAAGTCTGCCAAGATCTGTAATCATTAAAACAGATCAAGACCAAATTGTAAGTCACTTTCTGAATTCATACCTACATCACCAAAGTCTAACGAAGACAGGAGTACTTCAAAGTCCTGTCTTACTCGTTAAGAAAACCATTCGCAGCAGTCAATTATTGGTAATCAAGCAAACCAGCAATTATCAAGATTTGGAAGAGTCATAAAACCGATAAGCAGACTTTATTTTGCCACCATTTGAGTGAACAAATTTAAGTGTCAATTTTGTTGAAACCAATGTTCTCGGTTAACCGATAAGTAGACTTGATTTGTAAAATTAATTATTTAAGTATACAAATTTAATTTTTTATATATTTAAAACCACCTCTATTTCAAAATGAAAACTGAAATCTAGATGACTTGGATGAAAAAGAAAATGATACTGAAGATACGTAACGACAAACAGCTAACGTAACAACAAACAATAATGAGATATTGTACAGTGATGCTGTTATAGAAAAAAAATTAACTGAATTTGAAGACTGAATTAATAAGGATAAAAAAAGATACATAATAAGATTAGGTATAAGTAGAATTTCTTAACTGATCTCTTACATTTAAATTAACTAAGCAAATAGGTACCAACATTATAAGATTTATAAGTAGGGTAGGGCGGGGCTAGTTGAGCATAGGGGTAAGTTGGGCAATCGAAATATCTCCGAAACTATACACCGGACGCTAACACGTCAAATGAAGGAAAGGCGGGGGCGCGGGAGGGGAACACATCACGCGACCGCTAGTGGCGAATTGACGATCGAGTAAGGCACGCGTGCGCTTTGTTTATTTTGCGAACGAAAAGTAAAAAAATCGTGTCTGTCTATATTTCTTCTGTACAGGTTAAATGTTATTCATTTTCAATCAAGTAAGTGTTAAAGTTTCATTAATTTTATGTATTTTCTATATCTATTATGGATTTTGTTTAAACTAATACAGTTTTTTCATAACCTCATTTTAAATTCAAATACTCGGGTCGGGGTATGTTGAGCAACTGTTGCTCAACTTACCCCGTGATTTAAAATGATAGTGACTTATATTTTTCTCTCGTTTTAGAATGCGGACGTATAAAAGGAAAACGTCAAGAGGTGTGTACTCAACTCAACAGTTAAATGATGCTGCTAATGCTGTCAAGGACGGAAAAAGTGTGAATGCCGCCGCCAAGGAATTTGGCATCAAGAGAATGACATTGACCAGATTTATTAAGAAATCGGAGTCTGAAAGAGTTGTTCCCTCAATGGGTTATGCAACACCAAGGCAGGTATTTTCTCCCGAGTTAGAAGATTCTTTAAAAAACTATTTGCTACAAATGGCGTTAATCTTTTATGGATACTCCCCTAAAGATGTTCGCCGCCTTGCCTACGAGTGTGCTGTGAAATTCGGAATAAAAATCCCAGCCTCCTGGACTGCCAATAAAATGGCGGGGAAAGAATGGCTTACCATGTTTTTGAAACGTCACTCCGAGTTGTCCATTCGTAAGCCAGAACCAACCAGCCTCGGTAGGGCGACAGCATTTAATGCTCATAACGTTAAAGTTTTTTTTGACAAGTTAGCGGAAGTTATGGACAAATATGGATTCACTGCTTCACAAATATGGAATGTGGATGAAACTGGAGTGTCCACAGTCCTGAAGCCGTCAAAAATTGTAGCTGCCAAGGGTAAACGTAACGTTGGCGCTATGACGTCAGGGGAAAGAGGTACAAATGTTACAGTCGTAACAGCTGTGTCTGCTTCTGGAAACACAGTTCCTCCTTTGTTCGTATTTCCCAGAAAAAAACTTCGAGAGTCACTTCATTAATGGCGGCCCCCCTGACTGTATAGGAGCAGATAATTCCAGTGGATGGGTTACAGACCAGGAGTTCTTTCAGTTTATGCAACACTTTATCAAATATGTTAAACCGTCTATTGATCACCGCATTCTGCTTGTATTAGACAATCACTCATCTCATTTACACGTGGAGACATTGAATTTGGCTAAAGACAATGGCATCGTAATGTTATCTTTCCCCCCGCACTGTAGCCATAAGCTTCAGCCTTTGGACGTCTCAGTATTCGGGCCGTTCAAAAAATATTGCGCCACTGCACAAGATTCATGGCTACGAAACAACCCAGGGAAGACTATAACCATTTACGATATCCCAAAAATAGTCGCTGATTCACTGCCTTTTGCTCAGACGAGTATGAATATTATGAATGGTTTTAAGAAGACTGGCATCTTCCCATATAACCCCAACATTTTTAGCGACGATGAGTTTTCACCATCGTTTGTGACCGACCGTCCAGATCCAGCATCTATTGTCCTAGAAAGAGATCGTCAAGAACAAGCAATGTCCACAACTCAACCTATTCAACCTGATCCCGTTCCGTCTACCTCTGCCAGTCAATGTGAACCTGAGCCCAGTACGAGCAATAAAGAAAATGAACAGCTTGATTCACCACGAGCATTCTCCCTAGAAAATGTTCGGCCATACCCAAAGGCAGCTCCAAGAAAGATAAGTACAAGTATTTGAAGAAAGAGAAAAGCTGCAATTCTCACAGATACACCCGAGAAGAACGCGTTGCAAGAAGAACAGAGTAAATCTAATAAAAAAGTTAAGAAGCAAAAGAAGAAAATTGAAAACAAAAGAAAGAAGAGTGTTAGTAAAAAAATACTTCAGTCTAGTGATGAAAGTGACAAAGATGACAAAGTGTATCTGCCTGGTTTGTAGCGAAGTCTGGTCTGACAGCAAACCAGGAGAGAAGTGGATCCAATGCGAAGATTGTAAAGAGTGGGCACATAAAAAATGTGTCCAAGTTACTGGCCTTCATTTCATTTGCATCAATTGCAATTCCGATGACGATAATGATTAGTTTTAGTCATTATGGATATTTTTTCTTAATTTAATCTTTATTGAAATTGAAAAAGTCTGATTTTAAGTGGAAAGGCTGAATTTATTCCAAAAATTAATCTTTAAATATGTTGCGTTTTTGTTGATTCTATTTTTATGTTTAATATCTAGAAGAATATTATGTTTTGTTTTATTTTTTAACTTAGAATTAATAAAGTAACAGTTGATTATCAAATACAATTTTTATTTCATGTCTAGAAACCTTAGTTAGACTAGAATCTCTAACTGCTCAATTTGCCCCATACCCTTGCTCAACTTACCTCACCTATGGGGTAAGTTGAGCATACTTGACTTTCTTCGTTTATACAGCTGTAACTTTTGAACTTGATCAGTCAGAAATAAATTACTATGGGCTTTTTTGTAGGAGAATAAATAAGGAATCCATCGGTATGCCACACAAGCTGTTGAGACTTATTGTGGAGGAGCTATAATCACTTGAGTAAAAAATTGCTCAACTAGCCCCGCCCTACCCTACCTACCTAAGTTGGTTTTGTTAATGTTATGTTATACCTTAGGTACTTACCTACCTAATTTAAAATGTAGGTAGGTAAATACCAGGTATCCTTTTTTTATTTCTTATATTTGTATTTCAAGTTTTCAAAAGACTTTTCTGTCCCAAATATTTTCCAAAACCTGTTTAGTTACCTACTAAGTACATATGTTAATTTAATATTTCCTTTGGAGGTACACATCCTAGCTAGGACTTAAATAAACGTTATTCTCTATTAATGTTCCTATTTTTATCTTACACCTACATAGCCTAAAGGCATTTTTGTTAATTAATCTTAGAGTGTGATATGCCAATAAACTGGATTTGCTTATTGATTGTAATTGGTCAAACTATGCCAATGGACAATTCTGTTTCTTAGAAAAACCACAAAAAACTACAAATAATGTTTCTTCTGGCATCTTGACAATGTTTTTTTGTTAGCAACTTTTTACGGTTTCAGCTCGCAGTAGTCCTTAAAGTGCCAATAATTGTGCACTTTACCCTGTATCACTAACTCGGGAGCGATCGGCGTCTTTTTCTTTTCACCAAAACAATCATTTCACTCATTAGATAGATATATAAGTATATGTTTTATTATACATTAAAGAGAATTAATTTGCCAAGAAAATTTTCTTTGGATCTTGGTTAACATTACGTGGTGAATAACATTGAATTCTTTTACTATGTAAAAAATGTGTCAAAGAACGCAAGCTTTTTAAAGTTATTACCCAATTGTTTATACTACAAAAGTATTTTAGTGTTCATATTACATCTACCCAAAACTTGCCATATCCACTTTTCTCACTTACTCTTATTCACTTTACGCTTAAAATATTTAGCACTACCGTTAACACTATCAAATAATTTGTCGAAAAAACTGGTGTTCTTGCCTATGTCTGCCATTGTTGTACTGTGAAATCACTGGATCGTCTAGAAATGAAGTTGAATTTTGAAAACACAAAGCGTTTTTATTGAATGAGAGAATATTTTTGCAAGAATTATTTCAAATATTTGATGTCAATAAGTTCCAGCTATGAAATAAACAACTTACTAACATGGGAAAGTAAATGGAAATTATAATAAATAAATTACAATAATAAAACTTATAATGTACCTACACTAAATCAATCAGTGGTAACAAAGTAGTAATTTCCATGAGTTTCAATTAAGTTTAAGTGAATGATAAACATAAAATAATAAATAGAACTTTATATATTACCTGTTCTATAATACATTTCTATGGCCGCCGGCATCGTTGAACTGAAAAACCTTGCACAGCCATTTAATTTCATCTTACGCGTTCTGTCCAGATATATACAACAATCTTTTATTCTCGACAACAATTTCATACGTCCATTACCATCACGGTCGTATATAAATACAATATCCTTCCATGTTGCTTTTTTTCACATTCGTTTCCAAACAATAGGTCGTACTGTAACAAATTATTCCTCATACCTTTCACCAAATGGGCTTCCCCATCATACACAACAAACTAATCAGATCTTGACACTCTTATTATATTTGATTTATAATTTTCACTTTTCATAACACATTCACGCTGGGTTTCTTGCATGAAATTCCTTATCATTCCTCTATTTTTTACTCCCTTATCACACACAACACATTATGGAATCAAATTACACTTTTTCAGCACTTTTACTACCTTTCGGAATATTTTCGTTAATTATGCAGTTGGTGTTGTGCCCTCATATAAATAATATGCAATCATTTGCTTCCACGGTTCACATAAGTATATCTCTGATAACAAATACCAATGCGTGATTTGCAAACTTCTTTTCTCTCTCTCTCTTTCTCATAAAATTTCATAATGCCAACAATCCGTTTCTCTGCATTACAGTACTATATACCAGGATATAAAGCTATCAAATACAATAGAACAAAATTTATGTCTTTCAGTCCAATGTTTTGTGTGATTTTTCAGGTTATCAACAATAAAATTTTAAAAAATCCGGGGCTAAAATTGATATTACTTATGAGACGTCACAAAGTGCAGATTAATAGCAATTTGAATTCCTTGCTCTCCACCATTTTGTAACTTCTCGGACTTTATTTATATATTCCCAAACATAAACCTTTCTCATCCTCATAATAACGGTAGCCTCCTCGTTTTCATTTTGCATTCTTTAGCATTATTTATATTGATATTCTTTGACTTTCATTCAAAACATTTATACATCGCTTCAGTAACTATCACTTTCATAACCTTACCTATCTTTCAGCATTTTCGATGATGAAAGTCTGGAATATATCAAGTTGTTTTATTATAAATAAATTAATTGAAAATATGATGGACAATCACACAATCACTTAAAAATTGGGCAGTTTCGAAAGTTTTTAAATGATCCAGCAGAATATTAAGTATTTGCAGTTCTCATGCAGTAGGTCCAGCCCCGAAACCATTTACCACCGATTAATACCCTACACAAATTATGCACATCACTTATATTGAAAGAACGTACTTGCAATTGGTTTTTAGATTAGATTTACAAAATATTCTTACATATACTTAATTAAATAAACTTACGATTATCGCCGAATAGGTAGGAACTGCATCCTTTTTAAGTCTTATGCAGCTTTTGGTAAAATATTTTAGCTTAAAATGTAGATGGCAGACGAATTTGCTTTTTAGACCCGCAACAGATAACATTTTTAAATTTTCGCTTCCGATATTATGTAGACAGATTCTATTTTCTTCCCTTGGAAAAAAAGACATATATATATATATATATATATATATATATATATATATATATATATATATATATAGACACCATTGTACTCATAGTTACAATGGTGTCTTGGTATGACATATTGTTTCAAGTAAACATTGTATGCAGAATGAAAATGTGGATTTACCAAACGTGTCGCAATTGTTGCAAAGCTTCTCAGGCTAGTATGGAACCTGTTTTTAAACCAGCTCGATCCCGAAGAAAGAAGAAGTTATTTGAGTATGAGGCTGCAGACGAAACACCAACAGACCTGTTTAGAAGGATTGTCTTTATTTACCCTTTTACTACACTTTAAGAAGAATTGTTTAACATTAGTGTCTTTACCCTATGATCGATACAATTGAAAATGCATTGGTTACTCGATTTAAACAACTATGCAAATTCAATTACACGTGGTCTATTTTATATAACATCAAAATAATACCCGAGAAGGCAGAATCGGAAAAATTCTGTGCAGATTTACAAATCACTTTATCCGATGGAGAAAAATGTGACGTACCGAACTGTGAACTTATTGAAGAACTTTGAGCTTAAATTCAATATTAAAAGACCTCAGATCAGTAGAGCCATTAAAAGTTCTTCAGCTTATTAAACAAAATGATTAGCGGGATATATTTCCAAATGTATGGACAGCGCTTCGTATCCTTCTTGCCATACCCGCAACTGTCGCAGCAGAAGACAGAAGTTTCATCAAATTAAAACTTATGAAAACATATTTACGCTCGTCCATATGACAAGAAAGATTATTAGATTTTGCAAATTTGTCAAGTATAAGTAGTATTGCAAATGAACTGAATTATTCCGCATTAATAAAAAAATTGCAAGTTTAAAAGCAAGAAAGGTAGCTCTCTAGTATTTTTTCTACTAAATTGGTGTTTGTTTTCACTTTAAAATTCGAATTCGATCTTTCCTTACATCTTTAAACTGTCTTCGTCACAATTAAATCAAACTTATCAAGCAAACTTTTCTTTTATTATCCAGTTGATATTTTTATACCTACTACGCCATAGTCACAGGCATAGTTGTTTGTTTATCTGGGATACTGAAAAATATATAATATCTATGTCAGGATCTACTCAGCCGAATGACATTTTATCCTAGAAGTTGTGGGTTTGGTCTCCGTATAGATCAAAATGTTTATGTGTACGTGTACGGACACGGATGAGTTACAGATTAATATTATTTTGAAAAGGACTCCGCATCTGTTGTAATTTTATATTTTTTTTGAGGCCCGCCGTAAAATTTCGCACCACCTAAAACTTTTGCTACGGCCGCCCCTGCGTGTATATTTATATATATATATATATATATATATATATATATATATATATATATATATATATATATATACTTACATATACGCGGTGTCCGAGAGAAAATGTCGAACAAAGAAAGACGCTATTCGATGGCTATAAAGGAATAAATTGTCGTTGAAATAAACTGTAAAACACGTCCTTTTTCTGTGTAATATTTTTTGCACTTATTTAAGTGCAAAAAAAATATTACACATAACTCTTCTTAACACACCTAATACCGTATACAAGCTCACGCTAGCCGTACGCAACCACTACGTATACTCTATTATTCAATGTACCGAGCAGCTAGTGCCTCAAATACACACACGTCTCGTAGTTCCCGCGTGTAAAAACCCAACGCTCGACCCGTTCGCAACGATAAGGAGCCGAACTTCACCCCGTCACCCCCAATATCTGAACCAGACAGAATAATCTATAAGTAACTAAGTTATATTTTATTGCATCCTGTTTAGACAATACAAAAGCGGCCTGCGCGCCCAACTAAATACTCATTTCATTTTCGAAGTAAAACTTCTTTACGCCCGCTTGACTTGGGGAGTAAGCTGGTGAATGCGTGACGAGAGCGTTACGAAAAGTGTGATCGGAAAAGTGTGATGGGTGCGAGGCGAACCGTAGTTGAGAGGGAGATATAAGTTAGTGAAGACAGAAAGAGAGAGAGTTACCTTTCATATATTACTGTAGGGACAAGAGAGAAAGGTGAGAGCACACATTTTCTTTCTCTCTTTCTCTCATAGCCAGTTATGTTTCGTATATCTAAGACATAGTGCAAGCCAAATGTCTGTGTCACACTGTAGGAGCAAAAGAGAGCAGTGCGCGCGCACATTTTCTTTCTCTCTTCCTCTCATAGACAGTCCATGAAATATATATAAATATGCGAGTTTGCTAGCGTTACGCGAACGTTTATTTTTTTTATTATTTTGTAATTTTATTTCGTTCTTGAACAATTTTATAAATTATTATTTTGTTCAATACATTAAATATTCTACGTTTAAAGTGAATAAAATTGTAAATTCATTTTAAAGTTCATATTTTGTGAATTTGAAGTTTTACTTCAGTCGTGTGATCTAAAGCACACTCTTTTTTTATATTTAGGACGAATTGTACGACCATAAGTAAATTTGTACTCAATAAAATAATATTTTTTTTATAACAAATCCAGGCCTAAAATTATTAAATGGCGCCCAAAGTGAGGGGCTAAACATGATCTTGACTCCTGCCTCAAAGGTTCACTTCAGCCTACGAACCATATAAAAAAGATAATAACCAAGACTTCTCCTGAACGACGACTGGAAAAATTCCTACGTACGAGCAGTTAGAAGCTCATCAGGCTCCAGCGGACAGACATCAAGAGCTTCCAAAGAGATCAGATGATTAGACCTGCGATAATACTTCACCGCATTCAAACGTGAGTAGACTTGATTTACCTTTGTAAACTGGCGACTACTCCCTTAAGAAAACCTTTTATCCAACCATCCAGAATGAGTCTTAATCCTCCCACTGCTGCAAAGGCATCTGTAAATTCTGTCATAGAATCAAGGCCTAATTTTAACGGGTCAGGAAATGCTCGTGATCTAAATGGTTTCATTAAAGCTACCGAACGGCTTCTTACGATGACCCCTGCAGACAATAAAACAAAAATGAATTTGATATTATCAAGACTTTCAGGCGACGCGGCGAACCTAGTTTATCGCGCTACGCACGATTTTTCATGGAATAGCATTAAAACGTTATTACAACAAAGATACGGGAGACGGGCAGTTAGAATCGATCATGTAATCGCTGAAATAATTAATTATCAGCCTACCTCGGATAGAATGTAGCACTGATATTAGAATTAGATAAAATTATAGCAGAAGGAGCAACGGTAACACCAGGAGCACAAGCTACCTTAGAACCACTCGCTCGTCTGGCACTTTTAAAATATTTACCCGATATTTACAGTGATATTTGTAGAACGGAAAGCTAAAGCGATGTATGTAATCGACTAGATGCTTAGATAGTGACGGATATCGAATAATATATAAAAATACCCCTAAATCAATCCAAAATTGGAATCCGACTTTAATACCTCAAAGGCAAATTAATCCAATGCCTAAACAGTATTTTAACTCTCCATAAATACGACCTACGTACCCAATGCCACAACAAAAACATACGTATCCACCTTCACCTTTTTCTCAAAGAATGCGACAGCAACAGAACTTTTATAGACCGCAACAAATGTATAGGCCACAACGGCCTAAACCAAACGAAGACGTTACAATGAGGACAGTATCGGCTAGACCTCCACTTAAACGCGCTCGCGATAGCCTATTTCAAATGGAAAATCCCCGAACAAACGGACCAACCGAGATAACGCCATACGAACAAGACAATATTGAATATAATTCACACGAAGAATTGTACGATAACTACGAAGAGGATTTTACCCATCAGGGTCTTGAAACACAACCCAAATAACATTTCACCATAAAAACTTCTTTCAACTCCCTTATATTATAATAACGAAATACGATTAACGAATGTTAATTGATACAGGCAGTATGAGGTCATTTATTAATCCAAAAAAAGCACAAGATTATATAGATTGAAAAATAGCACAATTTATCCCAGAAAACTTCTCAGTACAGACTTCTCATACAACAAGCATCATAACGGAAAAATTATACTCCCTCCTTTTCAAAAAATTTTGGAAAAACAACTGACACCCTCGAATTCTGTTTATTTGACTTCTCATCTAATTATGGTTATTTGTTAGGATGGGACGCGATGGCAAAATTAAATATTAAAATCGAACCAGGAAAAAATATCCTAGAAACCCCACATAAAATAATACTACTATTTTACACAGAATTCGACACTTTAACTCTGGAAGATATAATTCAAAAATATTCAAATATATTCGCGGAAACCGCAGCGGAAACATTTTTTGAAATCATTCAACATAAAATAATGTTAATAAAAAATGAACCAATCTACCAAAGACCGTAAAGACCGAAATACAACGACAAGAAGTAACACGACAGATTAAAGAAATGTTAGAGAATAAAATAATTAGACCCTCGGACTCCCCTTGGTCAAGCCCTGTGCACTTAGTAGAAAAACATACAGACCCGAGGACAAAAAAAAGAAGTGGAGACTAGTAATAAATTACAGGAAGTTGAACGAACAAACTAGAGACGACAAGTTCCCACTTCCTAATATAGAAGACATTTTCTCCAAATTGAATGGATCCAAATATTTTTCGACCCTCGATCTAACAGCAGGGTATCACCAAATAAAAATGCAACCCCATTCAATAAAATTAACTGCATTCTCTACACCCGACGGTCATTACGAAAACACTCGCATGCCATTCGGACTTAAGACCGCACCAGCTACATTCCAACGAGTAATGAGTAACATACTACGTCCACACTTAGAACAGGGTATATGTTTAGTATATTTTGACGACGTAATAGTATTCGCACCCAATGAACAAGAACACCATAAACGACTTGAAACCATCTTTCAGACACTAAAACAATATAAACTTCGAGTTAACAGAGATAAGTGTTAATTTTTCAAATCCTCAGTAAAATAAAGACGGGCTTCAACCGTGCCCAGAAAAAATATAAGTATAAAATATAACTATTAAAAATAATTACGATAGTAGGAAAACCTAACCAAATTTCTATAGATAACGAAACTATGTTTACGAGTGAATTATTTAAACAATTTATAAATATGGTTGGAATATAATTACAAATAACTACGCCTAATAATCACGCATCGCACGGAGATATAGAAAGATTTCACTCCACTATAATAGAAGGCTTGAGAGCGCAGCGAAAGACATTAAATCAATTGCATGTTCAACTTGCAGTGTTTGGATATAACTAAAATAATACATAGTACAACTAATAAAACTCCAAACGAATTACACTTCTTGCGAGAAATAAATCTACCCCTACAAGAAACTATTACGTGTGAATATTTAAATAAAATTAAAAATACTATACAAAATAAAAAAGATAAACAAAATATATATGCGAACAAAATGCGTGCATTAGAAATAAAAGAGTTAAAGGTAGGTTTAAGATTTTATATAAAAAACACGATAGGAGTAAGCATAAGAATCCTGACAAATGACCATATACAATTGTAGAAATAAAACCTAGAAATAGAGTATCATACTTTGGGTTTAGACAGTTGTTACAGACAACTCATTTAAGTAAAATGCGTATTCCGGATGTTACGGAAGTATCACCCGGCCGCATAACGTCAGTCAAGCTTGGAACGGCACAAATCAATGGACACTTGTACACCCTACGCCCTAGATATACTGTAAATCTCTATATACTATCCCTATATATACTATATATACTCTAACCCGATACTGTAAATCTACGCCCTCTTCATGAAGAATACTACAAAATAAAAACTATCCATCATAAAGCAGTTAATAAATCTTCTTTAAAAAGACACCGATTAGAATACATAGAAAAACATCTAGTAGATTGCATTAGTCGCGTACAAAACCCGAAACGCACTAAACGCGGATTAATCGATCGATTAGGATCAATAGTAAAAGCCATAACTGGAAATCTTGATAAAACAGACCTGATTAATATAGAAAAGAAATTTAGTGTAACGGCAGACATTACAGAAAGTTTAAACAAAAAATTAAATTCTTTATCCTATCAAATAAATAGTACAGTAAATAAAATACACCAAAGAACGGTAATATCCAACCTATTAGATGAATTATTTTTTGCATACGAAAGCCTAAGGGATACGTGTATTAGTATTAATGAAGCCTATGTTTTCGCACAGCATAACATTTTACATCCTTCAATAATAGACCAATTACAAGTGAAGGAAAGTCTAATAAGAATTCTTAACGAAATCAATCTACTCAGGGACCCTCTAGACATTGAGACCATCGTCGTCCCACATGTATCCTTAGAATCCGACATCATTGTTTTTTGAAGTATATGATCTAGAATTCCTTGTACCGATATTCAAAAATATAGACCCCCCCCCCCCCCATTGTATACTCCCTAACCTTACCCCTGGTCGCTATTTAACAAAGAACGATCAAGTGTATAAAGCAAAGGAATGCGTACAGAAGATATGCACAATCGTACCAACTACAGTATGTTTACAAACCACTCTGCTCAAACAAAAGAATACCTGCGAAGAATTATTAATATTCTGTCCCAAAGAATATTATTTAAATATTCAAGATGGCTTATACTACCATTACATAGATCAAGAAAAACCCATGCGAGATCACCGCGCGCACAAACAAATACTATACAAAGGATCGTACATAACAAACGACAAAGATTGTACAAAGAAAACCACCACAGATATACAATCAGAAGGAGAAGTGAAAAATTACAACGATTATCCTATTCTCATCTTAGCGGAGCCTGAACAAATCGAAGAACAAATTCAACTCCTCCGAAGGTATCAATTAACGGAAGGTCGCATCGAAAGTCTTCACGTGATGACATACGCCCTGATGATCTTCGCTGCTTTATTGATCGTCTTCTGCGTCATCTCAAAGAGAAACGAGATGTGCTCAAGACTGGGTGGGGAATGTAAAAACCCAACGCTCGGCCACAGCCCAGATAAATGCTCATTCCATTTTTATTTTTAGGACGAATTGTACGTCCATACGTAAATCTTTTTGTACTCAATAAAATTATATTTTTTTATAACAAATCTAGGCCTAAAGTTATTAACTCGCGCGAGTGTAAATGAGACATGATATTATTATTTCACTAATACCCGCGCCATTACTTTCTTTGTTAAATGAGAATTTAATTTATTTATTAAATGACATGAAAAATGACTATTAAAAACATAATAAATTAATTATTAATGTACTCACTCATGTAGTATACGGTATTGATTTTATATCGAAAGAAGCTAATATACAACTAGTTTATCTGTGTGCTCTCTGTCTATGACGTTTATATTAACTATGGTTTAAGAAATGACAGTCTGTTGAGAAAACTATAAGTGTGTGTTTCGATTAATTCTATCAATAGGTTATGGAGCCAGTAAGACTTTGAAAAAGTGATTAAGTGAAGTTAATAATTATAGTTCGATATATCATCGATATTTCTCAAGAAGTTTCTGCATATTGAACTTTATTGAAACGTGGTTATTCGAGCGCCGCAAGCCGGAACAATGGCGGCTAATTATATAGTTAATGTGCCTAAGTTACGTGAAAGGGAAAACTACGACGAGTGGGTGTTCGCAGTAGAAAACTTTCTGATTCTTGAAGCATGATAAAGTGTATTAAGCCCGAAAGAGATGTAAGTGGTACTGAAGTTACTGTATCGGTTGCAGACGACGCCAAGACAAAGGCAAATTAATCCTTACTAAAGACTCGTCGATGTACGTCCATGTCAAGACAGTAAATACTATGAAAGAGCTGTGGGAAAAACTCAGGTCTCTCTTTGATAATTCCAGGTTTACCAGAAGAATAAGTCTTTTAAGAAATCTGATATCTATACGTTTGGATAATTGCAGTTTCACGACCTCGCATATTACGCAAATTATAGAAACAGGTCAAAAATTTTGTGGGATAGGATTTGCAATAAATGATGTGTGTTTAGGATTGCTACTACTAGCTGGATTACCAGAAAAGTTCGCTCCCATGATAATGGCGAATGAGCATTCAGACATTCAAGTAACAGCTGATGCCATTAAAGGCAAGCTTATAGATATGGGAACCGGAAATCATGATAATGACTGTCAATATGGCGCTTTGGCAGTGGCAAAATAAACGGAAACAAACGTCTATGGGCGGCTTTAAAGATGACGCTCCAAATATGCCAAAGACGAGCAACACCAACATAAATGTCAAATGTTATCGTTGTACACAGATAGGACACAGTGCCTGAATAATTTTTTCTAAGACAAATAATAATAAAAACGAAGACTGTAAACAGACTAACTCATTCTCAGCTGTATTTTTGAGTGGAAGTTTTAATAAAAGCGACCGGTATGTTGATTCGGGTACGAGTGTTCACTTAACCGCTAACCCTGATTGGATCACCGCTAAGTACCGCAAAGCTCAACGATAATACTAGTGGCAAACCAAGAAACTGTTTCAGTTACGTATGCTAGCGAAGTTAAGATAATTCCTCAGTCAAAGGCAGTAAATTTGATATTAACATGGAAGATATGTATCGTGCACCGAAATTGACAACAAATCTCATTTCAGTGAGCAAATTAATAGAAAAAGGCAACAAGGTGTCTTTCCTTGTTGTAGTGAAAGTTGTCAAATATACAATAAAATGGTGAATTAGTTGCCCCTACTTCTTTGGTAAATGGGGTTTATAAATTAAATAATCAGAAAAGACGGATTGCATCAGTAGCTTTGTTAGGTCACACTTGGCATCACAAATGAACACGTGAACAGTGATTGCTTAATTAAAACTAAGAATACAGCAGATGGAATACATTTTGATGAAAAAATTGATTCTTTGTTTAGGTAACCCATTTGTTTAGGTTAACAAGGGCAGAGTTCAAAGCATTTTCGGCAACCATTATTGACTTATTAGAAGAATATAAAAGCAGATCATCAGCATATTGCAAAACACGACAGAAGGGATTTACTGTTTAGTGGATCATATAGGAGTAAATATTGAAAAGCAAGGTACTTAAAACAGAACCTTGGGGAAGATATAGTTCCCCTCCATATAGTTTTTGTCAAGGGAGGGGATCTGGGGGATCTAAGTATCCCAAGATTATGAAGATTTTTTTTTGAAGACTGGAAGTTTTACGTTATCGTAGGCTGAAGAAAGATCTAAAAAAGCAGCAACGAAGAACTTTTGTCGAGAGAAGGCAAGTCTGATGTCAGTGGTTAGAATGCATCATATTTCCATCGTATTTTTAGCTTTTCTGAAGCCAAATTGGTTGCTCGGAAAAATGGAATGGTGTTCTGTAAATCATTCCAAACAATTTTTAATGCATTGTAGACTGGGTCTGTAGGATGAATCTACATTGGGATCTTTATAAGGTTTGAGAATGGGAATTATTATTTGAATTTTCTAAGACTTTGGAATATAACCTGATTTTAACAAACAGTTAATGAGGGATAGAAGATAGCAACGGGTAGATGGCAAAGTATTTTTCACCATTGAATATGACATTCTGTCAATACCAGGGGAAGAAACCTTAAGATGATGCAAGGTGAAATCCAATTAATTAATGGAGAAATCTTCTTCTAAAAAAATATTGGCGCTAGTAAAGTTATACCTGAAAGGTTATTCATCTAAATTTGGGACGGATGGGAGAGCAAGTTTATTTAAAAATTGATCTACCCAATTCCCGTGTACAGATTTGGGAAGATCAAGCTGAAAAATAGACCGACAGCGTTTTATATTAGACCAGACGACACGAGAGTAAAAGAAGAGAGGGGCTGATGGAATTTCTTCCAGCCTTCCCTCTTTTTTTTAAGGAGAATTCGTTTAGTATGTGCTTGAGTTTTTCGAAACAAGAGGACGTTTGCTTCCGACATATTAGATTTATATATCTCTTTTCGGGCTTTAACCGGTGCGGAACAGTCTCCATCCCACCAGAGGGAGAGGATCTGAAGGGGTGGTTAAATCTTTTAAGTGGGATAAAGTTCCGAGCGGATAGGTCTATGGCCCTTAGAAATTGGTCATAGCAAGAGTCAATGATATCCAGGTCAACTGGAGGGAGGGAATCCACTTCAAAACTGAGGAAAGTACGAAATCATACCCAATCTGCCCTATGTACGTTGTATTTTTGAAGAGGGGGAATTTTATTCAATATGTAAATTTAAACGAGGGAAAGAAATCAAAATGGGGAAATGGTCGCTTCCGAAAACTCAGACAGAATATTCCAGAAAGCTAAGGATGCCAAGGATGAGCAGAGAGATACATATCTTATAGAGATAGATACGAGCTTAGTAGATACTATGCTCGTGGTCTGAAATGGGACAGGAACTCGTGTTGGAGAACCATCATTCAGTAAACACAGGCCAAAGTCGTCCTGGAGTTCCACCAAGGAGACCCCAAGAGGGTTGCTTCGGGTGGAACCCCAAGACGGGTGATGAGCATTAAAATCTCCCAGAATAATATATGGGCCGGGAATTGAAGTTAAAATATCCCGTAGTTCTAATGCTACGGGACATGTTGGAAGGGGGGCATATATAGAGAGGATGGTGATATCTTTAACTCTCGCAGCAACAACATTGAATTAACAATTGCGGGAACCAAGAGAAATCTGGGAGAAGGAAAGGAATTTGTCAAGTAATAGGGCGGATCCGTCCTTGCCATCCGCTGTATCATTCCGGAAACAGGCATAGCCTTGAATCTTATAATGGAATCCAGGTTTCAGCCAAGCCTTTGAGATGGCAGCCACGGATGGAAAATACTTGACAAGGCAGTGACGAAGATCTGCTTTGTTGGAAATAACACTGCGACCATTCCATTGCAAGACCCTCGCCATTATTTGCGAAGCCATTGGAAAGAAAGGATTGAAGGAAAGTAAGAATAGAGGAGGCAATGTTGGACGGTATTTGATTGGGGGAAATCAGAATTTTGACCAAGGTGATCAAAAGAAATTGAATAATACTCGAGTATAGATTAAGGTTGTTGACTAAACCCGCAACCATTTTCAATTTGAGGAATTCGGAAGTCTGCCCAGGCTTGTTCTAGAGCCAAGCGGTCATATCCCTGGCTGGAACTTGTCGGAGAGTGGGATCGGGGTTTCAGAGTAACAATTTTTTGTGAGAAAAGTTGGTAGGACGAGACGGAGAGAACAAATGTTGGGAAGAAGTTGGAGAAGAAAGAATTAGGGGGAATGAGCTGCAGGCGTATGATTTTAAACTAAGGCGTATGATTTTCTAGCAGAAGGGACCTTTTTGGACGCTTCCGCATAGGAAATGTCTTTTTCAGACATTTCAAATTTTATCTTTTTTTGCCTTTCGAATTCCGAACAAATTACCATGATTTCCACTGCAAAAGATACATTTTGCTTTGTCAAAAGGAAGTGGGCAGTTCGTTTCAACGTGACCTTCACCACATCGGAAACAACACTCGGAAGATCGGCATTTGTCAGCAACATTTCCAAACCTACTACATTTGAAGCACTATATTGTAGGAAATTCATATTTTGAAACTAGAAGCGATGAATATGCCATGTATATGCGTTGGGAATGAACTTCGAAATCAAAGGTAATGACCATCGTCTCAAACGGAAAATATTTAGGTTGGCCATCGATTATTATTTTAAAGTTTAAGCAGCGGACTTTAATTACCTTACCTTACCCTTCTGGGACTTCTATGTTGTGTAAAACCTCCTCGACCGACCAATCGACTGGAACATTGCGAAGAATGCCCATACGACTGATATTAAAGGAGGGGATGAACAAATTGTTCTGTCCCGTGAAGGCAGAGTGGTTTACGAAGCGGTTGGAGGCGTCTGCAGATGAAAATTCCACCGAAATCCTGTTCCTACCAATTTGTTTTACTCCATCTCGAATTATGCCATCGACATGATAATTTTTTAAAGCGAAAACAAATTTCACAACAGCATGAATGAGAATCCCGAATTAGGCTGTGGTTCTTTTCTTTGAACATGGATAATAAATGGTCCAACGTCGCCAGAGACGTATAAACGACCCTCAAAAGAATTCGGAGGGTGGGAGGGAGCAGATGAGGTCGGGGGTGAGGAAAGTAATTTAGAATTTACTTCTGAAAGAGGAGTGCGAGGGATTGTATCCTCTCTTTCGCTGCAGGAAGAGTCAAAAGGATGGAAAGAAGGAATATTTTTAGACTTATTTTTTTTCAATTTTTGGTTTTTCGTTTTAATTCCTGTTGAAAGTCCATTACGGTAACAAAGTTAGCAGGGGAGGTAGGAGAAGCAAATTCATTGTTAGAAATAGGTTATTTAGAAGGGTCTGGTGGTTTAGAAGGAATAACTAAATCCATTTTCACAAAGCTGAAGCAGATTCGATTTCACAAAAATGAATAATACAAAAAATAAACAAAAGAATAAACTTATCGAAAAGAACACTGATCATAACAATAGATAGAATATAGCTATGGTCAAAAATTATATGAAATGAATTTAAAATATAAATAACACAAATAATAAATAACTTATCGCAACAAAATAGACTAATAACCACGAAAATAATAATTAAATAATCGGGCTGTGAAAAACCTTCTCACTTCGTTTGACGGTTTCTATAGCAGTCTATTGAATAATGAATAACATTAACTCACAGAATAATTAACTTTTAATAGAATCACTTCAAACAATTGCCGCGCCAGTCTTTAATTCTAGCCAGTATTATATAATGCATGGGAAACAAAATATATTTTTTTGAATAAATTGTTTTTCTCTTTTTTATTTCGTCAATTTAAATTGATTTTTTCACATTTAAAATTAAGGTATTATTGTTTGTAATTAATTTTTTAAACTTGCTCCTCTTTAGCGATTTTAATGAGGAATGAGCTGTAAAAAGGCGTCTTTCATGATGTAAAAAGTTATCTTCGTGTATTATAGACGCAAGTTTGATCTTTTTTCATATCAAAATCTTTGTTCCACATATTACTAGATTTTATAGTAAACTTGGCAAAAATAGAGGTTTTTCACCAAGAATATTAATATGTCCTTAATCAGTATTGCATAGCATCTCTTCTAAACTTCTCTATGGACAGAATCAACGCTTCCAAAGTTTCCAAGTTTCTCTATGGGGAGAATCAACGAATGTCTATGACGTCTTTTTGACAATTTAAGATTTCTCAAATGTAATGCATTCAATAATATTGTTTAATAATTTTAAAAATGAATGTGAAAAAAATATCGTTCAGCTTTTCAAAAGTAAAAAAAACCGAAAAAGTAACACCACAACAAGAAAAAAAAGAATATATTGATTGCTTGGAGGGAAAATCAATCAAAATAATTGGGTAAACACGTTTGCTAATATATGAACAGTTTGTAAAAATCGTTAGTAAAATTCACACAGTTTTATGTTATATTTTATTAACTCTTGGTAACGTATTCTCTATTATACGATAGTGTAATTACAAAAAAAACTAATTTCTTGGGTTTATAAAATAACCAAACAATTTGACATATTTTAAATATTTCTAGAACGTTCTCACACTGTGACAGGATAAAGAATATAATGTTTACTGTAATATTTGCTTCTGAAATGGATATCATTATAAGTGTTAGGAAAAGATAGGGCACAGTTGATCACTACGTGTTCGTTAAGTTCTATCTCTGGAGTTATATATAGCACTTACGTTCTAAATTGCACTTCAAGCCAAACATATTGACTAAGAAGATTTATTAAGTATTAATATGTGAAAATATAAACTCATACATAATCTTGTCCTCAATTTGAATGATTTTAGTTAAATGCATGTTATAAAAAAATTCAGTATTACCCACTGTACCTCTAGTAAATATAGTATATATCCAGTTATATTTCACCGAGTATCTATGAATCATAGTTGGATGTAGTGAATAGTGTTCTACCACTGAAATATATAATGTCATTACAGGGCACAATGACAAATTAGTGCTTGGGTTAAATGATAAACATGTCATTTGTAAATAAATACTATACTTTAACCTCTCTAGACCCCAGAAGCAGAAAGGCCAGAACAGGTGAAATTCACGACAGGTGAACATACATTTTCAAAAAGATTAGAAAGTTTTGTAAGTGTTGAAATGAGTTGTTTTTTTACAAGAATATAATGAGGTCAAAAAATGATATAACATTTTAAAAAGAATTTAAAAATGTAAAATTTTTAAAATGCCAAATTCTAGCCCGATTTTAAGTCATTTGACCATATAAAAACTAATCAGATAAAAAACTGGTTTTTTTATTTAAAATAACCTCAAATAAATTTCTAAAAGAAATGTTATAACTTTCAAAAAATCCAAATTACATACAAATACTGGAAAAAAATTTAAAAAAAGCGACGTTTAATGACATTAAAAAGCGACGTGCCAATCGATAGTCATTAGCCTTGCATGGAAAAAAATTGGTAGAGTGAAACTAATTTGTTTGAAGTTAAAAAAAATTATTTTGTAAGAAATGTTTTAATTTTACAACTTTATTGGATTGGGTTAAAATTCTGAAGAAAGTAATGTCATTTTCATGAAAATAAAAAGTATTCCCTAAAATGCTACAGCCAGTCAATACTATCATGTTGTATTTCATACGCTAAGTGCAAAACTTCCATAAGAGTAAATTCCATAAAACATTTGACTGCGTTTAATAACTAAATTTATTAAAGTGCAATGTTGAAGACTTTTTAGTGGCATAATTTGGTGTCTACAGTGTCTTATAGCCTACATTTTAGTAAAATTTGTAATATCTATATAACATTGTGTAGGGGACATTCTTTAGGTTGGTTGGTGTTCCTCGGTGACCAAGTCAATGACTTTTCTTATTGTTTCTGCCGAGTATGGATGCTCTTATTCTTTTATCTTGGTATATTGTGTACTATTTTGCAGTCTAAAACAATCACAAGAAACATCACATTAGAAAAACTGTTATAGAGTATAGTGAATCATTATCCACTAAGGGACATCCGTTCATTCTGATAGCATTGATATCAAAATAAAATGTTACAGCCCTGATTTTAAAAATTTTGTAAATAAGAACTTGGGAGAAAAGACAAAATGTTTGGTAAAATGTGTCACGAAAAAATAATGGCTACTCACTTGTCACGGAATGGTTGCAGTATATCTTACTGGACAATGTGACAAGAGCGTAGTGGGGATTGATTTATGAGAGAACATCTAGTGGACTTAAGCGAACAAGTATATGTAAGCTATTTCTACCGAGGTATTAACAATGAACCTCTCTATCCTTTGATTCATCATATCCCACATTCCATTACTTAAATTTTGAAAAGTTTTTCGACCTCACTGTTGTAATAAGTTTATTTATCTTTAATTTAGGGGCGGAAATGTTGAAAAAATGGACTTAGTGATACCCATGAAAGCTAACAAAAAGCCTTCTTTTGAAATGATAGCTAAGCTCAAAGGAGAAGAAACATATTCAAAGAGTGAAGATTTAAAGGGAGCTGTTACACAGGATTCAAAATCTGTTATATCAATAAATAAACCTGAAACCTTAGAACAGAGGGCAGCTAGAGAGATTCTCGAAGATTTGAAAAACCCAACCGATAAAGCAAGTAATGTGCTGCATGTATCATTATCAAATGAAATGTCCCTTATTGGTGAAAAAGAGGTAAATAAGTTTATTAAACTGGTATTTTTTATTTCCTCTGTATAGTAGTATAGAAGCCTTTCTCCTGATAAAATGGTCCATTCAATAATGAACATAGCAAAAACAGCATGGTGGCCTGTCATAATGTATAAATATTATTACTCATAGAACAAATTACTTTTTTTTATTGATAGGTTAAAGTAAGCAATTGATTGATAGTGCGATTTGGCTCCTTTAGCAAACAAGAATTGTGATATGTAATAATTTAAAAATATTTTAAATTAACTTTTTTAGATTTGAACCTGATTATTACCACTATAGTACTTCTCACCTTAATACTTGCAAAATTTATAACAGTTTGATTATTACTTCACTCTCATAAATCTACTCTGTCATGTCAATTTCCGCCGTGACAGGGTAGACAGTGATAACAGATCTTCTTATGGCACATTTATATTGATATGGCATCTCATAATTTTGCAAGAGTCCACAACTAACTTTTGTCTAGAGGTAGACTAATTTTTCTTTTGATGCAATTTTTAATATTAGCATAATTAATGCAAGTTTTATAAAAAGTGTAAAATTATTTCCTCTCTCCTTAAGGTATAATAATTTTATCCGCAATTATAAATCTAGTTAATTTTGTGAAAATTATATAGTGTCTATTATCTGACATTCTAATACTTTCTTATTGTTTTTTCCTAGTCAACATTAGAAGACTATGAAAATATTCCAATAACAGATTTCGGCATGGCTATGCTACGAGGCATGGGTTGGGTACCTGCAGCGGCAATTAACAAAAACGAAAAGTATGTTTCTAATAATTTAAAAAAAAAAAAGAAAAAAAAAAAAATATATATATATATATATATATATATATATATATATATATATTTTTTTTTATACTGTAATATACCTAAATGCTACTGTTGAAAAATATATTCATACCCTAAATACGTATAAATCTTCGTAGAAGCATGAACATTGACTAAATTTCATATCAACATGGCATCAACTTAGTTATTCATTCACTTTAGCAAAATTGCTTTTTCACTGCTTTTCCTTTTTTCCTTCAAAGGATATACACAAAATATTAATTTAATGGATATTAGTTATGGTATCTGACAGTTTGTTTTCATTTGTGTATTAAGAGTTTATAATGACAAAAAATGAAATTGAATGGAAAGAGTTTGTTGATTTTTTTATGAAACAAACCTTGAGCTGAAGTATAACTTTCCTTTCAATCAAATAAAGGAAAAACATGAAAAATTAATTTTACTCACCTTCACTAGTTCCTCTATGTGGTTCGATTCAGTACTAAATGCTGTATTTGCTACAAGCATCATTGCAAAAATGCTCAAGAAGGATTTTAAAGGTTATTTACTTTACTTTTTCTAGTGATATTTTTCATTTTGAAATATAAATATTATCTTGGCTACAAACCACATTGGATGTAATCTGTTTTTGGTTTGAATTTTGACTTTGCCGATCCCAAATTAAAGTAATTTCCCCTTATGATTAAAACTGCTGATGTCGGATTGGTTTTCTACATTCTCCCAACTTTTTTTTCCTAAAGAAATTATTCCATATTTCAAATAAAATGTTGTTTTATAATAAATAAAAAAATATATAAAGAAAATAGTGTATTTTAAAATTTTGACTTTTTTATCTGAAAAAATTTTACATTTATTTTCAAAAATATTATCATTAAAATTTTTTTTTAAATCTTTGGTTGATTCAATATATATATATAATAATTTTGAGACAATAGTTCTTACCAATATAAACCATATTGGTAAGAATTTCCAGAATTACAAAAAAATATTTTATATAGTGATTTGAAAAAAAGTGACTGAATCCGAGACCAACACTGTACCAGTCTGATTCACTAGTATCATTCATTTAGATAATCACTTGAGTTTAGTTGGAAATTTTTAATATATACTCGAAGTAAGGAATTTTATACAATTCGTTTGAAATATATGAAATGTCAAACTGATTTAAGAAATGTGTGAAACATTTTATTAAGGATGTGTTTTTACATACAACTCCTAGGAAATTACAAAGTACAAAGGAATTTTGTAAAATGATAACTAGTACTGGCACATATTTCCTATGTGTAAAAATAAAGAACACGGATGTGAGAATAATTTTTTTATTTATTATTAAATCACCTACTGTCATAATATTTATTATAATTAACTTTATATTTTTGTTTTATGACTTTAACTTTGTATCTTTTTTAATTTCGAAATTAAATTTTATGGATTAATTATTTGTTTTTACAGTCCAAACTGAAGTAGTTTGGAATTACGTAATCATTTATTTTTGAACATACATATATCTTTATGTACAGCAATCTTTCTTGCAATTTCTCTTTTTAAATTCTTGACCAGTCCCAGGTGACTCCATATTAGCAACTGAACATATGGTTTCAGATACATTCTTGATCTCCAAAATATATTTGGACAAGCAGGATCTAATATCTTGAATATAGCTGTTTGATTATTCCATTTTTTATAAGTTACACATATCTTACACCTTCACTCCAATATGCCAAATTATCATTGTCTTGCAGCAAAGCAGTTAACATATTTTTGATGCCCTGGTTCGCTCTTTCCATATTTTCCTGACTCTGCGAATACCAATATTTTTTAACATTGTCTATAATATGACTGACAAACTGCCATTGTCAGATTAAAGAATAATAGAAGCATCTAGCAGCGTAAATATGTCAAAAAAAATATGAAATACCTCCTCAGCTTGTTTTGATTTAAGTGGTTTAATACAACGAATTTCATCAAGCAGTCTTGATAAACACATGAACTTATGTCCACCAAAGTTTGTTTATTTTAGTACTACTAGTACACATAGGAATAATTACACAGTTTAACTTAAATAGTACTATACTACCTGAAAACAAAGAAACAACATTTAAAGGTTATTATTTAAATTGTCAATTCCTTTTTTAAAAAATTTTTTTAATATAACTAAACAATCTGAATAACAATGTGAGTTGTGTCAACTAAAATTAATCTATTCTACTGACAGAGTTAGCCGCCAATGCTCTATTCACAGAGCCATCTATGGGGTACATAAGTACATGGTCACTGTTTACCGACAGAAGAGCGCTGTACCAATGAAATACATATAGTTTCTTTACATATATATATATATAAATATATATATATATATATATAGATATATATATATGCATATATATATATATATATATATATATATATATATATATTGCATGAAAAGTGCGTATTACAATTTAAATATATTTACACCCTACAGACGCACTTCTAGCACCCAAAGACTGATCTTGAGGTGCGAGAGGTGCTTAGCAGACTGCCCTTCCCTTGATTTTTCTATCTTTTATTTATTAATTTATAATAGTTCTTTGTAAAATACACTGACTTTATGTAAATATTAGTTAGAAAGTTCACGTAATGCATTAATATAACTTTTTGTTTATGAAATTTCCATTTTGTTCAGTCTTTTTAGGCATTCACAACCTGCTCTTAGACCTAAGGGACTAGGCCTTGGTGCCGATAAGGTGGTGAAACAACCAGATGATACATCCAATGGAGGAAGTAAGGAAGAAATAAAAATTAAAAAAGGTTCATATTTAAAGATCACAACAGGTCCGCACGTGGGTAGATATGGCCAGGTAATATTTAAACACACTACAGAAGTAACAAATGTGACTTAAGTAAATTAGAGCCAGATTCTATTTGGCTGTGAAGTGCACACTATATATTGAACTATTTTTGTATTTGTGTTCCATTACTAGTAACTATAAATTACTTTAGGCAATGTAAGACAGATATTGGGGTGTTTCAGATAAGCGGTTTCGATGAGAATAGTGGTCGACTTATTGTGGAACTTTCATTAAAAGGTGGAAGTATTAATATCAGCGAGTTCATGGTCCAGCTCCTTTCTAAAAATGAATACGAAAAGCATACTCGGATTATAAGTAAGTCATCTTATGTTAAACATGTCTTGAAAAATTGAGAAATACTTAAATTGAAATGTTTCTTTAAATTTATCATTTCTATACATTTGTACACCTTCTATGGACTCAATCTTTTGTAACTTTCATCTCTGTTAATATGGATTACATAATCTAACTATTGTTTATTCACCTTCAGTTTTCAAAATTTTTTTTAAGTTATTTCTCTTTGTGATCCTTAAATAGAATTTTTTAAGTGGAACTTCATATTAATAATGATTACGCTTGTCATTTTCTAAAACTCAAATAAATTCCTATTTTAAACATCATTATGTACACAATAGCAATGTTAGCATCTCTGCCTATTTTTATGAATGTGCTAATAAAACTATGAATGTGCTAATAGGACTATAAATTAGAATTGAAGTGAAAAAAAAAACTGACATTGAAAACTTCTTTCTTGATAATGTGTAAATTCAGTAAAGTCACAAATTTGAGTGAACTTAATCATCAATCCACAAAATGTAAGTATTTTTGATGAACTAACACTGTCAGATATAATATTGAGGAGTTGTTGTTAAATTGTTATAACAAGCCAACCTTTTCTAATATGCACTGTTCAATAATAATTTTAATCAATAAACTTTTATTGTATCCGGTTTACAAATGAACCCTTTATTGGGATTTAAATATTGATTATTATTCTACGAGTATTATTTCACAGAATATTTTAATAAAATATTATATATTACTTTTCATCAATTATAACAGTGTTTAGTTTTTATGTTTAGTTATCTTTTCTTTTACAGAAGTACTGTTTATGATATAGTAAAGAAAATGAATGTAGTAATGAATATAAAAAAATATTTTCCTCGATTTACATTTACTTGAAGAATGTGAACAGATTCTTGATTTTCCAATTAGCCAACATGCCTCGTTCAATCTCTTCCAAAAATTATCCAATTTTAATAATTTTTTTTCGGTGTTTTCTAAATAAAAACTTGTACAAGATAATAAAATACAAAGAAAATTATGGAAATATATATTGTGAACAAAAACTGAAATCAAGGTCACATCGTATTTTCGCAATCCGGTACATCCTCCGTATTAGCAAAATAATTGTTATCATCACTATCACTGAGAATTTGCATTACGCCAAATTGTGAGCGCACCACAATGTCACTCCCACTATCACTTTCTTCACAACTTGAAAAACGATCATTTTCACTCAAATTATTTTCATATTCCAACATTATGGGTTAAAAATTGTCTTTTCCTGGATCCTTTTTATATTGTAATTACTAATAATATTATAATTTGAACTTTATGTAACACATAGAAAGATAAAAAATTAGCGATGCGTGTGAGCGACCTCCCCTACCGCGCGTTAAACAGCAACTTATTTCAAAGTGACAAATTTTGTTAGTACACGCACGAGCGTGATGGCATTCATCGGCACTCAAACGGTTAATATTAGGTTTTGTCCGTGGTAGATCAACTATATTTTATATGCGTTAGGAAAATGTGGCCTTAGAAGCAATGAAAGAATTATTACAATCAGTTTAATATTTTCTAAGATTCGCTCCTTTAAACATACAAATTTCCAAGGACTATTTATAAGTATAGATAAAGTATTGTAAAAACAAGTGTTATTCTATAAAGCAACAATAATATTATGCAATATGTTTACTTTGTAATACCTTTTGCATAAAAATTACCCAGAATTGTTAAAAAAACACAAATTGAAGTTTATTCATCAAAATTTATTTTGTCACTTTCAAACTAATCCACATTGTTTGTAATACAACTGTGATAACGCCGCACTCAATCTTTTATACATTTTTCATAGGCCGAAGGTGGTATGGTGTTTAATTCCCACTGCAAATTCCTTTTCATTCCTTTAATTCCCGTTGCGAGTTCTGGTTTTTTCAGATTCGGCTCGTTCTTGAAGCGGCATTCGATTGATTGTTGGCTCGTTAATGTAAGTATTCATAGACACAGATCTCATTGTCCAGTTGTCATGAAGTCTGCGCCTTGAGCAATCATGTCTTCAGTGATCTGTTTTCGATACTCTTTTTGCAAAAAGTTAAGCTCTTTCGAAACCAGTCTTGGGGCGATGCGTCTCATGTGCAAAACATTGGTCAAAATGCCATCAATAGTCATTTTATCAATGTTGAACTCTTGAGCCAACTCTCTAATACTGAAATGACAATTTTCAAGCGCTAATTGTTTGATTTTTTTCGATGTTATCGTCAGTGATAGACGTTGGAAGCAGTCCAGGATGAGTTAAATCTTCAAACATTTCATACCCCTCTTTAAACGATTAATACTACTCAATATGCCTGTGTTATTGACATAGTCGAGTCATCAAAGGCATTTTTAACATCTTTAACGATTCGTCACAAGAAATACAAAATTTAAGGCGAACTTCTTGTTCAACTAATTTATCCATAATAAAATTCGTGGAGTAACTTTGAGGTTGACCTATTACGACAGATGCAACACTACTTGATAGATTGCGCTCAAGTTTGGTTTGGTAATTAAGGAAGGTTCTACCAAACTGGACAAAAAAAAATTTACCAGTTCCTTTTAAGCAGTTCATTTAAATGACAATTCCAGATAGATTTAAACGGAAGGTATATAGTATTTCTATATCATTTTTATTTTGAAAATGGTCTTAATGTACATAAAATAATTTTCCTTGAGAAAAACTTATGATTAAACCGTAAAGGACAGTGTGAATCTTTTCGCTGCGGATTTATACATGGAAAGAGCATGATTCAATTTCATTGTACATGAATTATATCATTTCATTGTATCATGGTAGCATGATTCAATTTCATTTGTACTAGCCTAAAGTACATAGCAAAAAATATAATGTTGCTATTTATTTTATTTAGAAAGTATTATAACTAAAAGTATTAACTATTGATTATTTTATATCAATATGCCTATTGAAGTTCTGAACTAGAAAAGGTCTAGGGATTTATATAGAATAAGGCAAATGTTTTTGTTTTATTATACTAGAAAGCCATTTATCTTGGGTTTTAAATTTTGTAATAACTCATTTTCTCTGCGTTGCCTGCTAAATAAATCTATTTTCTTTAATTTAAAAGGGCTTTACATCAATAGTTGTTAAATACTAATGTCCAAGTAATAAAAGCAATAATACTATTGATGAATTTATCATATTACTCGAATAATTCACTTAAAGATTCGGATACAGTATTTGTATAAAATAAAATGATTTAATACTAAATATTGCAGATTCAACAAAATATGATGAGTACAAGATACAGGAGTATTTAGCCGAATCAGGAAAATCGGAAAGACGCCGTGAAGGAATTGACGAAACTGAGAGTAATGAGAGAAAAAGTAGAAAAACTTCACCATGTGACACTAGTGCAAGACCAAGCAAAAAACAAAACGAAAGTAACAAAGGAAACGGTATTAGTTATGGAGACAAAGCGGGCAATAAGACAGAAAATAGGTATTCTTTGGCTAATGAAGATGAGATAAAGTCAGGCAATTTGAGAAAATATAACAGCAGTAGTAATTTTGGTGAATCTGATTCTAGTTTAGATTTGATGCGAACCAAAAAGAAAAGTAGGAGTAGTAGGCGAAGTCGAAGTAGATCACAAAAGGTTAAAATAGACAGAGATAAGAAGAGAAAGGGTAAAAAAAAGAAAAGGGATAGGAGTCGGTCACCTAATTATAGAAAATATAAAAAATAATTCTGTTTCAATAAATTTATTGGATAATGGTTCCATTTTGTTACTTTTATTTATTACCTGCTTCCACACTCACATATCGTCGTGTTTCTGCCTTTGTTGGCATTAATTTTTGTTGAATGTTACATTTTTATATGGTAACATCAATCAGTTAATTTGCAATCAGAATCTGAAACTCCTATTTGCAAATAAAATACCTAAAATCTTAAGCTATGTTCTCTTTTATCTACATTCAAACAATGAAATTTCTACTTTAACTTGTGAGTTATGCTGTTTTTTTTTGTTTTTTGGGTGTTGGTGAAAAAGACAAAATATTAGCAAATTAGAGTGTTTTTGGTAAGCTCCTCATTATATATTAATGTGAATATCACCATCATGATGTTAACGCTGTAATATTTCAATTTTGTATTCATACGCATATTTATTTACACCTAAAAAACATTATAGGCAAGGTTAATTTTTAGAAAATGAAGTTTGTAGTTTATTTTAGGTGTAACATGTTGTCTAGAGGGCAAAAACTAGTTAAACTATTAACAAAGTATAAAAGCCAGCAAGAAATCGTAAGAATGACAAATATAGATTTTACCATTGACAATTCATTATGGTATTTCACCTTAAAACTTATTCACTAACTTTTACTTATCATTTTAAGGGTCCAACCCTTAAAATGTACTGTGTGACTCTTAGTAGTGTGCGTTATACGAACACGCTCGGCACAATGTACACTTTTTAAATTATATTGATTATTAAACTAAATCCGAGCATGATTTCTCTGTTCTCTTTCTAAATCTCTTGATACGGGATACAATTCAACCTTGGATATGGTTTAGGTTGGTTTTTTGACTGAATTTGGGGAATTACAAAATTAAAAAATGTTGCACATATTTTGTGTAACTATTTTTTATGTGTAATCTTTTTATAAATTAGTATAGCAAGCATAGACTAAGATAAGAATAAAATCCTTAAAAAATTTCCTACAATTGAGCCAAATAGCCCAATTTCTTTATTATTAAATATATAAATTTGATTTCTTTATTAAATATATAATTATAATAAAATAACTGCAATATAACACATTTTGTTAAAAAATAATTAAAATTCTTTTTTTCTTTGCAAATGATAATATTTAGGCGTTGAATATGAAAAAATACAAAATTGTCCCATTTTTTCATATACTTATTGATTTCTGCTTGTATATTGTAAACATAGAGCAGCATAAAACATATCGATACAAGTAATAAAATTATAACAGAGCGAATTTCATATATCGAAAATATTTTCAAAGAGTGATTAATTTAGCGTATAGAATGATAATAGAAGCCAGAAAAACTTTTTTTAGAATTTTGTGGTAATATTGTATACCCATGAGCAACATATAAAAGAAAAAAAAATTTCTAATTACACGTAAATGAAGTCTTAGGGACATCTAGTATAAATTAATGTTATACAATATGAAGTGATGTTACAATAATAAAGAAAACTTTAAAATTTATTTGTAAGAAAAATAAAGAAATAAAACCTGTAAAGGTTTACAATAAAAATACTTTAAAAAATTATTAAAAATTTAAAAAGCCCGTGTAATATCTCCATTAGATGTTCTGTGAACCAGTCGGATAACATGCGTCTTAATATGTAATAATTTATTAAAAGATTATTTCAGTATTTTTTCAAATTTACCCAATATAAAGTGTTAAATCTATAATATTTTATAATTACATCCCACATGTATATCATATCTATGTTTCAACATTTAAACTTTATACTTAGATATTTTTAATAATACCATATGTCCTAAATTTTCTAATACATTTATTTCATTTGAAAAATTTACATAAATTAAAAAAGAAAAAAGTGGCAAGAAGAAACAAGGTTTATGTTTCTCATCTTGGCTTTCATTGACGAGCAGTTAATTTTTTAAAATTACAAACAATAATACGAAATCAAATGTTTCCATTCCTTAATTAACATTTCCTGTTGTTTCCTCTTCCATTTCAATGTTGATATTTAAAGTTATCTGCAGGTATCTTAAGTTACTTGTGGGGAATCTTTAAGTTTATGTGCGATCAAATCGTGATTAGGTGTGCAATCAATAAATCAATTAACAATTTTTAAAATAGTTGGCTATAAATGTTATGAACTTCAGCGATGTCGAATCACAATAGACACATTACAGACAGAGTCGGAATTACGACCAAAATATCAAACGCAGATACAGCATGCACGCACGCACACACACACAAATGCAAATTAACACAAGATTATCCTTTAATTCATTATGTGCTGACTAGACCTGGAACTATCATATGAAATTAATAGGCTTAAACAGATTGGTGATGAAATTAACACTCAAACATTTTAAGTTAACTCGGGATTATTATATCTGACTTATATTTTCTGCCCTTTTTATAAAATACAGACAGACAACCAAAGAGTAACAAGTATTTTGGTAAAATACTAGAAGAGAATCATTACCAGATTCAATAAAATAAAATATTGAACTTACAGATATATCTAAAAAACTTAAACCGTTAACATTTTAAAAAATTATACACCTTTACGTATACAATGAAATTAAAAAATATATCTGTATTATAATACTCAGTAAAAGCGAAATATCGATTTATTACTTTTAAAATATGAGTATAGTTAATAATTCTATATTACGCCTATTATAAAATTTCTGCAAACTTTTGTCTAGGGCACGTAATAATTTTTTTTCATTTTTTTACATTTTCCCATTATTATCCGAAAATATACAAAATATCAATTATTTTATCCACTAATTTAGAAAGCGGTACAAAATATGCATTTCAAATGTATCATGGAAATATTATGTAAAAATCGTTTCTACGTAAATTGCATTTTATTGTTACATACAACATAAAACTTAAACACTGTGTACAACCCGTGTACGCGTTATAAATCTACGGCACAAGCTGACGAAGAGTGACCGGATCACACGTCCTCACTGTTTGCAAGGGTAACTGCACTGAATTCAAAATATGCGTGAGCGCCAGAGATAATAGTTTTTATTTTCATAGAAGCTAGTATAGAATATTCAGGCACGGAATGTCGTAAAAATTTGGCAACTTTGACCTAATACCAAAAGGTTCATATTTATGTCATAGTTAAATCCATGTACAACATTGAAGGGTACATTCATTAAGAATAGACACTGTTGAAAATCGATATATTTTTATAATTTTGTTTTAATATGCTAAAAAGCGGAGGGGTCTTTTTGGTAAACAAGATTACTTTACGATTTTTTTTAAGTTTGTAACATAATTTAGAAAAAATATCGTACAATAAGTGGTAGTACAAAGGCCATTCTACGCCCTGGTATTTTAATACAACGTCTAACTTTTGTACTTATTAAGTATTGTGCAAAACTAAACACCCATTTTCGCCTATTTGCAAAATCCGCCCCTTAAAAGAAATCAATATGATCTTGGAAAATTGTAGAACACACTAAAAAAATTGTTAAGGGAAATAGCAAAATATACGTCTAGTAAACCTCACATCCTAATAAATCATGTATTAGTTCTAAATGAAACAACAGGACAGTTTCAAGTTTAAAAATATGATGAAGACAGTACAACATCTAATAATGTTTGCTCAAGTTAATTTTGATAATAAAACAGGGAATTCCTCTAGGACTCGGGTGCTAATTAGCGAATCTACACAGGAGGTCCGGAACAGATGAAACTCATGACAGGTGTGCCGCCAAAATTATCAACTAATTCTGGAAATTACTTACATTAATAGTATCTACAACTATACATTTTCGGGAAAGTTATAAAATTAAGAAATTTTGAAATAATATTTTTATTTACGAATATATAAATAGATATAAAAAAAATGTCAAATTTTGAAAAGACCGATTTCTCACCTAATTTTCAATTATTTGACAATGTTTCATGAACAGATAGAAAAAAATTAATAACAGATAAAAAACTAATTTTCCTTTTAAAAAAAATCTCAACTTTCCAAAAGTAATGTGTATTATATAAATCCAAATTACATACAAATGACAAGAAAACAAGAACTTATGACAATACTTAAAAAAAATTCATAAACATTGTGCAAAAAAGCTGTGTGTTGAATCAATATGTTGTGTAATTTTTTTAAAAATAAATTGATTTAAAAAAAAGTACAGAATTTTTTTTCTTCGTACATTACCATAGTACTCTCTAAAATAGTATCTTATAACTTGAATTGTATATTTCCATTTGTTTATATATAATCTCCGAAATATATAAAGAATAAAAAAAATTACAAATATTGTAAAAATAATTATAAACGTTTTGTCCACGGCATATTTTATGCGAGTTATGTTGAAAGAAAACAAATTTTTTATTGAAAGATCATTTTATTAGTTAATAAATTTGGATTATTTTAACCTAAAGAAAAGCTTTATTTGTAAATGTAACAAAAAAGGAGCAGTAATATTCCAATCAATTTCAAAAGCATTTTATTCGTAGATTATAAATAAATATAACAGAGATTATTCATAATTACGAATATCTAAGAGACGCACAATGATTCTTATGAACAAATATTATTTAATAAAATAGCACTTGTACCAATACCTTCTAACACCTAGCACCTTAGTAAACACTGTTTATATTTATGTATTAAGAAATCAATTGCGGTTGTTATATGGGATGATTTTGTGAATAAATATTATTCAATAAAATAGCATTTGTAAAAACAACTTCTAACACATTTCGAAATACATTCTATAATAAATCAATCTCGTGTTTTATCGTCATTTATTTACAAAATTAAATGAAATTCTCACCTACTAGATGTTTTTCAGTTTTGTGTATAGGACTTACGAACAAGATATAGGGATTATGTATCAAATTTTAGCTAATGAAATTTTGAATATTAGATTCATTAAAATATATCTCAATTTTATCAAATTGTCATCACATATATGGATTTTTTTAAAATATATATATATTGATTTTTTTAAAATTTTTTTTATGAATTGAACATATTTTTATGCTATCATGAAAATATTGAAAATTTATTTATAATTATAAGCACATAATATAATATTTATTGTAAAACAAATCAAATTGAATAATTATTGCCAACATAATAAGCCGTCCCAAAGGCACAATTATTGAATAGGGAAAGTATGAAATATCTTTAAATTTTTGGTTAGAAACATATTTTTTTATCACTTCATCAGAAAGTATGTAATATACTGATTCTAGAAAACATTATTTCCCACGGAGAATATGTAATATTTTAATTTTAACTACTTCGGAAATTAATACTACCCTCTTTTCTTAGCATACTCTTTTTTCTACCGAGCTGTAGAAGAATAATATGATCTCATGACTAATAAGAGCATTGTATAAAACAAACATTTTATTGTATTTTGTCATATGTTGAAAGTAATGCGTAATGTATATGTAGTTAATCTATATGTTCCTTGGAAACGAGACGATTTTAAGGTTTTTTTTGGTAAGGGACAAAAATTTCTCAGGGTCACTGTCAGTTATATTTTAATTGAATATGTATTATAATAAACAAACCTTGAATATGTACTATAATAAACAACCATGGCCATGATGTATTATAATAAACAAACCTTTTTAAAAAGTGACATATAGCTTAAAATAGTATTCCCATTACAAAATGAAATGTTTTCCTGAAAACTTAACTTTTAGTACTTATGAGTTTAATGCAGAAACATGATTATGTAATGTACAATATCACTTACTATAACATTCCTTGTTCTGGCTCAAACTTCTTATTCTATAAAAAATTCAAATGTGATTTCCTATCAAATAATCAAAGCAACATACTTTTATTTCTGTGAGAACTCTGTATAAATAAGTCGTTTTAGGTGCTGTACCAATCCTTTTCTTGATTACATAGTCACATTACAATAACGTTTTTGAAAGTTTAGGTCTAGTTGACAAAAACTTATAGAAAGATCAGACAGTACACTTATTACCGTAATGGTTTATATGAAAATGCAATGATTTTAATATAAAATTATTTGTAAACATAATCATAATTTATGTGTTATTTAATAACCATGATGAGTTTATTATAATTATTTTTTTCCTACTGTCCTGCAACATATTAACATTTATATAATTCTCATTAAAAACTGAAAAAATTTAAAGTACTCAGGGTACTTTCAATTTTGTGTACAAAGCAGATAGATTGTATGAATAATTTCGAATTGGTTCTTTATTTCTTTTATTATATTTTGTGCCTATAGAGTATGTGTTATATTTTCTATTATTCTGTGTAAAACTTTGGAAAACGCATAGTGCTACTATAATGTAGAGTGGTAGTATACTGTATTAGATTGACAGCTTTTAAGTTTGTTTTTGTTTTTTTAACAAATTAGACTGAGAATTTGATCGACAGGTTAGTCAATACAATTCTAGACCAAATTTTCTATAAAAAAGAAAAAGAAAATTTTACACTAATCTTTCAGAAGAAGTCAAATAACAACATAGGCAATAAAATCAGCAATAAAATTGTAATGTTTTGTATAATATTTAATGTTTATGGACTCGGTAATCACCACAGTAAAGGCCTGGTTACACAGGGCGAGTTGGCGTGCGAGTGGCTAGAGGCGAGTTACTCGCCTCCAGCTACTTGCCCTGTGTGACCGCATCATATGAGTAACTCGCACGTGCGAGTGAGACAGCTACTGGTATGTGAGTCACTACAAAGTTTTTTGTTTTCATTCACCACTCACTTTCCCCCACCACCATTTTTGGAGACATTAAAAGAAGAGTAAACTTGTGTAGAATTAAGAAAAGTATTTAAGAGTAAACTTGTGTAGGCGTCACTCTCATTACTGCTTTATATTCTTGGGGATCTTTATCATGTAGCTCTTTAAATATTCCATGTGTTGCCCCTTTCTTTTGCATCCAATTCCTGACCCAAATCCTTCTCTTTTTCTTCTTTTTTTGTTCAGCACTTTCAGCTTGAAGTATTTCAGCGCAAAGTATTTTTGTAACAGCTTTGGTTACGGTATTAACTACGGTCACTTGTGTATTTTGCGATAACATTGTTCGTGTAGACCAGCTTAGCACCTACTGAATGTGAGAGGACAGTAGCTGTCTACTTTTATGCCAAGGGCTCGCACGTGTGTGTCCGGGTAAGGCAAGTCGAGCTACTGGCATGCGAGTACTGTTCCACTGGCCTGCCAGTAACTCGTCCTGTGTAACCAGGCCTTAAGACTCTGAATTCTAAATTATATTAGTTATTTTTATTAGAGTGATTTTACAAAACAGGCAATCTAATTGATAGGGTTAACAAAACCTGTCAGTTGTCAAAAAAAACATAACATATGTGCCAACTTGATATGCTTTGCATTTTGTTCCATGTCATCCCTCCTTTTCAGCTCCTTCCTTTAGTGGTATCTAGCTGGAGCCACAATGACTACCACCGCGTATGGTCTTTAAAAGTGTTCCCGTGACTGCAGGCTCCGAGATGATAGTTGGCTGCACTGTGGATGGCCCAGGTATCGGTTCCAATTTCTATAGGCAAGTCTGGTGGACAGCCTCAGGATTTTGCATGCATATAACTACATGGGTTCTTGATTTGTGGTTTCTGTGTATGGGTGCCTTAAAAATGAAGCATTTCTCCTGTAGGTATATCTATTGTCAGTCTACAATGTAGGAGCGGGGTTCTCCAGGTGCTGAATGTAAATCTGAGTCGGTCACACATTCACAGCCTTTCATTATTAATTTAATTAAATATTTAAAACTGCACATCCCACAGCCTTTTGTTTTTAATATAAATGAAAAATTCAAACATGACGATTTTAGATATAATTAAAATAATTAGTAATTTGTTGATATGTGTGACTCTCAAATCTTCTTCTTGTAGGCCTTTGAGACATTAGCAATGGCCTAATGGAGTAAATTCATTTCTCCCTTTACTTACACCCACACCAATGGCTGTATTGGCCAGTAATAATTAATAGTAAATATTTATCACTTAATTTGTTAGCTAATGAATTAATATAATAATTAATAATTGAAATATTTATAACTTTCTTTTTAAACGTATATTATGATGTTTATAATTACCTATTTATAACTCTGTTTTATATGTACAATAAGATTAAAGATATGCAAATTATATTTTTTGGTGGCTTGTAGATAACATTACGACACGAGCGTTACGCATCACTAGCCATTGCCATAAAATCTGTGAGTGCGAGTGATCATGAAATGTGCTCCGTTTTGCTCACATGTTTTATTGCTTCGCATGTGAGGAGACCACGGCCGTAGTATAGTTAACTGTATCCTTACTCTGTTTTGGTGAACGATTTGGCACAGAATTCTACGGGTTTCTCATTCTGTATGAGTAATCCTGCTTGCATTAACTGAAAAGTAACCTAGTTAATAGAAGTAGAATCCGTAAAGTACTTACCATTCACCATTCTTTTGTAGTAAATATCTTAATGGATTTTTAATGTCAGTCATGTTTTTTATAAACTTTGAAAATATATCACTAGTTCAAGAAATCTATATAATTTTTTCACGTTTTCTTGTCTCTAACTTCGAGATAGTCTAGTTTTTCTCAGTTGGGCTTCAGTCCGTCGCTGGTAACTATGTTTGCTAGGAATTTTGCTTCTCGTGTGTTATATACACGTTTTTCTCCATTAAGCTTGAGTCCTTCCTTTCTAAACTTTTCCATTACCTTCAGTGTAATCGTCTCTAACTCCTCTTCTGTATCAACACATCATCCATAGAAACTTCTGTGTTTGGTATGTCAACAGCCAGAAAACTCATTATTTGTTACAATACTTCAGGCGTTGAGAGCAAGCCAAATGGCATCCGTAGGCATAAGTCTCCCAAATGGTATAGTTAAGTATTCAGAAGTTCCTGTCGTTACTATTAGCTACCAGAAACCTTTCGTGCAATCCAGAAGTGTAAACCATATTGAAACCTTTTGTATATGCACCATTATCTCCTCCACTGTATTCAGGGGGTAAAATCTTCTTTTGAGATTTTTATTTATCTCCAACGGGTCGATACAAAAACTTATTTTATTATTTTTCTGTACAACTATTGGAGAAACACCTGGTGTTGGTTTAGTAACTGCACTCTTTTCACTAGATTTATATTCACACATGTCGCTTTATCTAGGTGTTATTTGCTCATCTACCACTATGTATTTTATATATGTACTTTTCCTTTTATGATAAGTGTCTACGTCTGCTTCCCCTATAACACTTATCTTGTAGTTAGAAAATTAGGTTGGGTATTTAGAGAGTTTTATCCTCGTTTTTGTCTAGTCAGATATGTTCTTTGCAAATACATTGTATTGACTGTTTTGCAGTCCAGTTTGAAGCTGATTCTTGTATTCTGTGGTAATAGAGCTTTTTGCATCCAATTTAATATGTGAATATACTTCTTTCTTAGTAACGAAACTAACTGTTTAATGTTCTACTCCAATTCACTCTCTTAGGTGACTAGAGTCCACAGCCTTGCTCTTACAACATTTAGAATAAAGATTTTTCTAGTTGCAGATGCTACAAGTTTTTCTGAAGGCAGGGCAAACTCAGCGACCATGTTTATTGTCACATTTTCCCCATAAGAACGTGTCAACCATGGCTGCCTATTTTATCGTGCTCATTGGTTTTTTAACTTGTTCTGCTGAATGGTAGATGTCAATAGTCTTTTGAAGTGCGAGGTTATTTTCTGCTAGCAAATTCTCTCTGGTGGAGTCACTTCCAATACCTACAACTACTCTAATCAGACTGTGTGAGAGTTCTGTATCTGCAGTTCTTCTATTTCTCTTGTACCAAAATAATCTGGTTTGGGCATCATGTGATGTTTTGTATAATACTTAATGCACAGAATAGATACGATACAGAACGGACACGATCCATACTAGCCCATGTAAAAAAAGAGTAACACTTTTTCATACATGGCGAAACGCTGTCAAAGTAACTCCCCTTTCCCCTCGCCTCACTTCTCCTGACCAAAGACTTGTGTAATTATTATTAATGCCCACAGATGGCGTAATTTCTTACTTTCTGTTGATCACAGATGGCGTTATCAAAAAAAAAGTAATTTTAATCCATAAATTTATTAAAATTATAAAAATATTTCACAAGACAAATATGAAAATAACATTACTATACAATTTAATATATTTTAAATATCATTACTATGAGAATAAAAAAACTTTAAATAAAATAGAAAATACAATTGTAAATAGTACCAGGCATCTCCAGGTAGCACTCTGGAATCAACTAGGTGGTAATTGCATAAATGGAAAGTGGGCAACTCCTCAACAACTGAAAACAAGCAAAAACATACATGATTATAGCGATATCTGTTAGTGCTTGGAGTATATTTTCAAACTTTTGTCAAAACTCCACGCTTGGCCAATAAATAATTATAAATAAAAAATTTTTCAATTCATGTTCAAATAAAATATATGATTCTTTTGATAAAATTAGTTTTAACATTTGTTTTATTTTATTAATTTGTATACTTTCCATATTACTTACTACGCCTCATAGGTTTTCGCAATCTTCTTAACTTCCGTCTGAGCTGCTGAATCGTCTTGTTCTGTTGACGAATCTTCCTTACAAGTCTGGACCTCTTCAGCTTTCCGCCTTTTTCGCTTTTCAACAATCTAGACCCCAAAGACGCTGCCTCTAAGTGTACGTCTTCCTTTAAATATAATAACAGTTGTATTTATGACATGTGTTATTTCAAAATTATACATGATGTTTATATGACATATTCAGTTGTGCAAGCAAAAAATGAGTGCATAAGGACATTTTGGTATTATCACTTAAATAACCTTAGACATTCTCCTAAAGAAGCCCCTAAGGTCTTGCTGATAGTTTCCTGTCGCAACTGTGCCTGAGCGCTGTGCTTGGTTGTTCGACTGCTGCTCTGTTGGTGTTGGCAAATACTGGCTCGGTGTAGCATTGCTATATAATAATTTCCTAGGCTGAAAAGTTTTAAAGTTCTCATTAGTAAAGTGTCGTCCGCAGATTCTGTTTACGTCTGAGGTCATTCCAAGTAACTGCCCAATTCTCCCTGCCACACAATTTCAGCCACGCTTTTGCCCTGCAAAGAAACAAAACATTAAGTTAGGTATAATAATTTCAATTAATCCGCCTTTTCCTCACTTTCAATTGGAAGAAAACTTACAACAAACAACGTTTGATTAAATATAAATGCTGCTCATAACATTATTTAGTAAAAAATTATATTTGGAAAACCAATTTACTACCGGCGAATACACCCAACTGTGTGTCAGAAGTAATTTCTCGGAGTTTTCTGACAAGAAAAAACTTTGTCACAAAATTGTAATTTGTGTGGTAATATTTTTAAAATCCATTTTTTTTATATAAATATCGTCGATAACTAACTAAAACATCTTTTAGTTTCTTTTAAGTTAAGTTTTCTTTTAAACAAAACAGTAAAAATTCGTTTTAACCATACTTTGCAACTCTTCGAATTAAATTTTGACAAACAACTGCAATGACGCAATTGCTTTGCCCCGTTAGTGTATAAAATTTATATTAATTTTTGAAATGTTGTATAATAAGCAATAATGGATAACACTTACCGGTTTTCATTATGATGCAGGGAAAAAAATAACCATTTTGTCCATTGTCTTATGTAGGAATTACACCCCGGTTCAATACACGCCATTACAAAATAAAACAAAGATCTTAATATATAATAAAACAAAATAACAAAGATCTGAACACATAACAAAACAATAGCTACAACACCTTTTTTACTTAATTAATATACAAAACTTATAATATTAAATGCGTGTAATATGTTTTTGCGCAGTAAATATCTGTCACTCGTTTCAAGCAGACTCAGTGTTGAGCGGTTTCTATCTGTGTTTTCTAGTGTTCGTAGCGTCTCTTGCATGGTGACATATAGCCGTCGCTAGAGGTCGCTGTACACAATTAAAATTTGCCGCCATCTTCCTTAAGAGATGTTGTCACCAAATCGAGTACCTACTTGACCACCCCCTGACTTAATGTTTATAAACTCGGTAATCACTACAATAAAACTCTGAATTCGAAATTGTATTAATTATTTTTATTAATAGGCAACTGATTGATATTTTTACACAATAGGCAACTGCAAGCAAAAACATAACACAATATTAATTGTTAATTATTTTAGTTGCAATACTAACAATAAAAAGTATCTTAATTCCTCAAATAAACTTATTTATAATTTTAGGATTTGACATAAAATATGATATATGGTTTAAAATAAAAGTATTAGTCTTAATCAATATATATTATAAAAGTATGTGTACAATGTGCGTGCCGCTAAAACTCAGAAACACGTTCCAGTACAATCAAGGAAGTTGCATGGTGTGGTAGCCCTCTATCCCCCATTCATGAAGAAAGTTCCCGTTTTTATCTGAAGGGCGTGCTAAAGGGCTGGAAGTTTGGCTCTCTAAAAATTTCTAGAACATTCGAGAGCATTCCACAACATTTCAGAACATTCTGGAATGTTTAGGAATAGTCTGGGAATTCCCAATCATTCCAGAACACTCTCAAATGTTGTGGAATGTTCTGGAATATTAGTAGGTGTATATTTTTTTTTTTTGTGTTTATTTGCAATCAGTTCCAAACTATAAGCAAATTTGTTCTATGTCGTAGTATCAGGCCTCTCGTAGCAAATGATAGACGTACTAATAGTTAGGAAGACAGGGGTGTGGTCAGAACTACTGTCTAAACAAGATTTAGCCTTCATGTAATTTGCCGAAAGTCCCATTATTATGAAGAAGTCCAGCAAATCGGGTTTTTTATTTGGATCTGTTGGCCAGTAGGTTGGTTCACCCGATGATATACAGTTGAGGTTATTTTCGTCAAGGCATAATGTTAGTTGTCTGCCTCTAGTTCTTGTTAGCCTTGAGCCCCAGTATGTATATTTGGCGTTCCAGTCACCACCAGCCACAAATCTTCCTCCCAATGTTGAAAAGTATTCTGCAAATTTTGTTTCACTAATTATGTGCCTTGGTGGGCAGTAAATTGCCGACAGGTTCAGTTGACCACAGTTACCTTCCACCGCAACGGTGGTAGCCTGAATGTGGTTTGTCCTATACTCCGGTAGCACCTGATGTTTGATGGAATTTCTTATTACAAGGGCTGTTCCTGCATGCCCCGTTCCATCTGGATGTTTAGTTACATAGGTATTGCATCCTTTGATTTTACTTTTATCTGTACAGTGTGCTTCGGAAATCAGAACAACATCAAGTTGGTTATTGTTTATAAAGAGTTCTAAGTCAGTTTTTTTTTGGGGCAAGACCATTGATGTTCCAAGTGGCCACTCTTAAGGCAGTCATTTTGATATTTTTTCAACAAGGGTGACTATGAGGCTCATAAGAGTGCTCATCTGTTGTAAGATCATGTTGAATTTTTCCGACTGTTTGATTAGTAGCTCTTCTATTTTAATGTTTATGCCAGTTGCAGTTGTTGGGTTAGTTTTTTTCTTTTTCAATATGTCAGAGTATAGTTGTTCTTGCATTTCTTCAGGATGTGATTAAGTTACTAAGGGAACAGCTTTAGTTGGCACCTCCTGTATTTTGCCCTTGAGTACTGGGTTTCTTGCCATGCGTCTTTCTAGGATCTCCTTATAGACTTCGCAGCCTTTATAGTTGGCCGGATGTGCGCCTTGGCAAAGAGCGCATTGTGCTGGTGTGTTACGGTCCTTCTTTGGGCAGTCTGCAGTTTTGTGTACCTGGGCACACTTTACACATCGGTAGGGTCTCATGCAATAGTTCTTGGAGTGGCCGTATTGTTGGCATCTTTGACATTGAAGCAACGTTGTTCTCTTTTTTGGATATTCGATTGTTACAGACTGTTGGTAGATATTTTTAATATCTTTCACTGTTGCATTGTTAGCTCCAGGTTCGATGTTGACAAAGAATGTGGATGTTGGTTATTATCTGGTCCATATTTTGAGTTTATAATTTCACCATAGACTTTGTTTCCAGTCTCTTCAATTGCTTCAACGATTGCACTATGTGGAGTTGTGTAGTGTAGGTTTTTTATAACTATTCTATAGCAACGTTGGTCTTTCAAGTTAAAGGTATGTCCTATGAGTCCTTTATTTCGAACTAATGTAATTACGTTTTTGTATATTGCTGTGTCCATCTGCTGTGGTCTGTAATAATTCTACCAGCTTATTAACGTCTTCGATGCCGTATAATATAATGGGTGGTGGTTTACTAGGCCGTTTTTCTCTTGGCTCTTTCGCAACTTCTTTGGGATCAAGAGGTAACCCGCTAAATCTATTGCTTGTTGTGGTTCTTTCTGGCGAAGGCGACTGGAGTTTCTGTCTTTTTCGCTTCTGATTTCTGTCTATAGGGACTCTTTGCCAGTCTGGTGGTTCGAGTGCTGGCCCGTCCGGATCTTCATTCTGTAGCATTGTATTTACGGTCGCTGCCTGAGGTATACTCCCCAGCGACGAGCTTCTCGTTCTTATAAACAGGTTAGGGTGGAGTGCCTGTTGAACAAATTGTTTTCCAGTAGTATTCACTGGTACAGGAGCCAGATTACTCACTCCTGCACAGTCTTCGGTAGCAGATTTCACACCACTAGGCCCGGGTACCTCATGGCGCCGGGGGTTAGCCGGATCGCATGACAAATCACAACCATTATTATCCATTTTTCTATAAAAAAGAAAGTGGGAGAATAGCAGCAGGTGTTTCCCAAGCACCTGCCCTCGGTGTTTCTTTGAGTAGATTTGATCACTCATGGTCTCCGATGGCCAGTTTAATAGGTTACTTGACCGCCGCCTATGGTTCGGCGTTGACGATTTTTACGGCTGGCTTAGGCGTTGTTTAAGTGAGTATCGTCGTTCACAGCCAACCCTCCTCTTTTCTCATCCGGGCTTGGGACCAGCAATGAGAGAGTAGGTGTATATGGGTTGTTCTTCTTTTTAACTTACATATTGATAAAATATTCGCTCAAGTTTAAAAAAATATATATAAAGCTTTCTCGTCACTTCTTAATTTTTTACGATAACTGATTTTCTAATCTATCAGAAAAAGTTGTCGGCCGCGAAGTTCACATTTTTTTGTAAGATTTCCAGGTCCCGAAGTATGTACTCGACCAAAAACATTACTCCTCCGTCACAAAATCTGTTATTTTATTTTATCGAACGATTTTCATCAAATAACTTGCACTTTTCTGTTATGATAGAAAACAAAGGACCCTTCTAGAAAACATTTAAAGTAATACATATATATATATTAAAAAATATTTATTAAGGAACTTATACCACTGTCACATATCTTGCTAACATGAAGTTTGTTTTTGCTATAAATCAATGTTCACTATTACTTGCAAATAAATATAAACGTCATAGACGTTATTATCATTAACTACTTTTAATATGATTTTTTTTAAGTTGTACTATTCATAACGAAGTATATAAATGACTAAAACAATTTTACTACCAGGAGACAATATCGTAACAGAGTTATAAAGTATGTGACGGAGTTGTTATTCTAAGAAATATCAGGCTGCGTTTAATAATAAAACATGTTATTATTATCTTTTATTTATTTATTATTTATAATCTTTTATTAACTTATAATTCTTTAACATTCTTAAACTTTCTCAAGTAAATTAATAAGTAATGAAATCACATTTTAAGTTCTTTGGAATGAAAGATCAGTATTTTAGGAAATAAAAAAGACTTCTTAACTTATCTCAACGAAATAAAAAAATAAAAAACTACTTGTCTTAACTTGACTCAAACAAATACAAAATATAAGAACTTAAATAAATATATTAAAATTAAATAATCATCAGTCTTCAATCGGCTTATTATTTCTCAAATACTGGCAGTGACTGCGAATTCGAAAAATTGTCTTCTTCTTTTTTTAATAATTTTAGGAGCTGGTAGGAGTTTAATCAAATCTTCGAATTGAACATTCGATAAGTCATTCTCCACCAACTTAAACAGTCTTCTACTATTATCGACTGTTTTTAAGAACATTATCTCAACATCACCTTCTTCGTCGACACTACTTTTTGCAACTCCTGCGTAAGTGTAAAGAACATTTTTTTCGCTTGGTACGTTGACCAAAACGTGTACTCCGTCTTCTATTTTTGTTGGATGAATGTCCTCAGGCTGGAGTGCTTGAAAAGAAGTTCCGGTAACGTTTGTTGGGTTAGTAGAATCTTTGATTTTATATGTGGCTAATGGCTGATTTTCGTCAGATGATTCGTTCGAGCCATACACAATATCGTAAAATCGTTTTCGGGGCATCCCAATTTTATTCGTAATATCAGAAAGCAAGAAATCCTCAATTTTATGATATGTGTCGTCTTTTTTTTCGTTAGCAGGCAATTGGCTCACAGCTTCTTTAATTTCAGGCAGAGTCTGATAGGTTTTAGGAACGTAACAAGAACAGAATTGCTCACAAAAACAACTTAATACCCTATGGCTTAAGATTCCACGAGTTTCCGAGAATATTTGGTGGACTTTCATACAACTTTTCAGGGGCATAATATTACTTGGAATAGTTGCTACTACGTTTTCTATATCTTCATCTGTAACCATAAACAATTTAATTTTGCTGGTATCTTGAAGTGTGGAAAAGAACTGGAATGCATCGCAATGTCTTTACCTCTAGCTACTACGCGTATTCTTTAAAAAATCTGTTAGCCTATAGATAAAAGTTGATCATTTGCTTATATTGGGTAGCAGGCCCGTCAGAAAAAAAATGAACAGTTGTTACAGCAGGGTGATCTTTTTGAATTTCTGAGAAATTGGATGAAGGTGAGCCCAAATCGCAGGAGGCCCATGGATCTGATTAGGTGACACTGTACAGTCTGTGCTTCAGCTGAAAAATGGTACATTACAGCTGTATGCAAGGTCACTTGATTACGAGAACCACCAAAATGGTGAGAATGGACTTCAGAATGGTACTTACAAGCATAGTTCTCACTAAAATCTATATGTAATGCTACTTCATTCTCAGTCAGTCCGTCGATGCACTCCCGGTAAGCTTTGTATTGATGTCTGATATTATATATATGGTTTTTGAAGTTCTGGAGCTCGTTCTTAAGTTTTTGCATCACTTTTTCAAGAGTAAGCTTTTCAGTGGCCGGTATATTTTTTGTAATCTTCCCCTTTTTCCCGGCTTTGTCTACAACTTCACTTATACTTACCCACTGTCGTAAATCTACAATCGCGGTTTGATTACTTTTGTCATAAGCTATGCATTGTTCCTTGCACTTCGAACAAACTCCTTTCATACAAGATTCCGAATCAACAGTACAAACAAGTGCTTCTAAGACGGCACTCGTGTCCTTTTGCGTAATTACTTTATTTTTTTGTAAACAATGAACAACATAGCTTATATTTGTATGTAATTTACATAAACAAGTATACCGTCCATCTACAGTCCAGAACTTTTCTCTAACTGGTCTATTTTATCTTGTAATTTAACATTATCTCTGTATAACTTTGTTCTATCTCTCCTCACTTTCTTTCTTCCTCTTGAACTACACGCTTCCGAAGGAGTCGGTGTAGCACAATAGGAACTTATTTGTGGGTTTTCTGGTATTGACGATGGAGCCGGCGTATTTAAAAGTTGATTTTCAAGCATCCGCTTCTTTTCTTTTCTTTTTTTATTTCCTTGTTGCCATTTGCACTTCATAATTCGATGTTCTCTCATGCTCATGTTTGCCACCAGCTTTTTTCGAGCGTGGTGTCTCTCAAGATCCTTGCGCTTTACTTCAGCTACCTTCTCAGGATCATTTTTTCGTTTCTCCCGACAACGCCGCTGTCTTTCTGCTGCTGTTAATGCCTTCTTTTTCGCCATGATGGTACCTTGAAACATAAAAAAATAAATAAGCTAAACATTCAAGGACACTCAACCAAAACAAACTACATTCAGCATAACTACGCGATAATATTTATTTGACCCCTCCGTCACATACTTCACTACTTAGTCACAAAAAATATGTGACAGAGTTGTTATGTGATGGAGGGGTAAACATTTGTTGCAAAGTAGATAATATTTAAACGTAAATATAAAGTATACAATTAACATGTTGGTATGAACGTATTTCTTATTACGTAAGAGTAGCTACAAATGTAACTACAAATGATATTATTTTTATCGATTACTTACGTGACGAAGCTGTCGCCGAATAAACACATGCACCTCCTATCACAGTTTGTGGGCGACTGACGTGTGATCCCTTGATCTCAGAGAGGAAATCGTACTTAAGGGGGAGGGAGGCTTAAATATCCAATCGACGACAATAGAGACGAGCAGCGTATACGCGCACTTCATATGACAATCAACATGACAGAATTTACGTACTTAAACATCCACAGCAAGAGACAAGTTTTAAAATTTTTTTTTCAAATACTACAAAAACTGAGAAAAAATAAGAGTTATTATTCCATGATTGGTTATATTTTTCAGAAATAAAAATTAGTCTTATATTTTATGTCGTCATATAATTTTTTCGTAACATTATGCAATATGCCTAAGTCAAGGTGGCGGGGACAACTGTGATTAGTATGAAATACACTTCTGTCACGCTGATTTATTTTTAACGTTTAACTTTGTAACGTAATTTTTGCTACAAAAATATAATTCTAATATTTTTTAAACGTGCACAGCCGTTATGTCTTTAGTACAGTGCATGTTGAAATATATATAAAAAAATGAATATTGGTAATTCTCTTGAATTTTTCTTTGTTAATTGATGGAGACATGCTTTCGTAGGTTAAAAAGAAGAACAACCCATATAAAGCAAGATCCGTCATGGGTTCAAATGTCAGTTTTTTATCAGTGAAGTGCAGTGAGTGAATAAAAACAAACAATGAAGTATGAGTAATTAATGTGATACAGTGACTGAATATAAATAAAAAATAAAGGGTGAAAGTGTTTAAAGTGTATTTCTTAATAAGAAGTGATTTGATTTAAATTTTATAGTATGCCCAAACGCAAAAGGGGAGATCTTGTCAGTTCTGAAGCAAAACAGCGAAAATAAAAAGGAAGAAAATGAAATAGTCGAAGAGCGCGAACCACGTTTACTTTCCCAACGTACGAGAATGAGCACCGTGAGAAGCAGAGAAATTGAAGACCAGCGAAATGAACGAATTGAAGAATCAAGAGTTGTGACACAACCTTATAATAAAACTGCGAACACAAGCCACCCATGAAAATATCACCCTATGAGAAGCGCGAACGAGGACCAGTAAACAGTACAACCTAATAAATGAAGCATTTCACTACGACCGGTGAAAGAATATAACAAACACAAAAACGTCGTAATCGGAAAAATGGATAAAATCTGCCAATTTTGCAATGCGAAAAAATTCAGTGGGGAAAAATTCTATTACCACCACTGAAAGCACCTCCGCAGGAATTCTACACTACATGATCGGGAAAACTCCAGAATCAAAACACTTTGTTCAAAATATAAAAGCGTACAACACTTGCTTCCAAATAACTTCTTTCGGTATCACTTCGATCGACACTAACAGAGGTGAAATTGAATTATGTTTTTACCATTCAAGGACAAATCTATCACAAAATGGGATCATTACTACCACTATCCAACGAAGTCTATAAATTTCTAAAAGTATATTTCATCGAAAATGAAGAAATAGAAATTGATCAATGCTGCATAAACATCAGTGGATTAAGACGAGAAATAATCCAAGAAGTACAGAGGATCTCACACAAATACAATCAACCTATTCATATATCCAAAACAGCACTAGACCGAATGATTTCTGATGACAATAAAGTTGTAATTCGAGCTGACAAGAGACCACCTGGAGAACGCGAACGTTGATTTAACGCACCTCAGATGGACGAAGTCACCATCATAATTGTAGACAATGAAAACACAAGCCTTGACATAATTGTACAATGAAGAAGAGAAGGACTACAACGCATTGCAGAGACGCACCACTCATATGATGCCCTCCAATATCCATTAATATTTCTGCACGGAGAGGACAGATATCATTTTAATGTGAAACAAATCCAACCTGAAACAGGCGTAGAAACAAACAAAAAAGTCACTTCCAAGGAATTCTATGATTACCGCTTGATGATAAGAGACAATGAAACATACAATCGGATTCTCATCACTCGCCGTTTATATATGTATGCAAAAATAGAAGCGGTATGGATGCTTTACATAAGACTGAATCAGAAGAAACTATGCACGGAAGAATACATCCACCTTCGCGACACGATCATAAATGACGAAAACATTGACAACATTGGAACAATACCTACCCTCATCTTACATATGAAGTCCAAAACAATATGGACAACCTGACCTCTTCATAACATTCACATGCCACTCATCGTGGCCAGAAATTAAAGAACAACTGAGATATGGACAAGCCCCCATGGATCGGCACGACATAATAGCGCCTGATTTTTCCGCCAAAAACAAATGAATTTTATTGAAGTCATTACAAAATATCACATCTTTAGAACCCTTAAATACTGGATGTACACAATCGAATGGCAAAAACAAGAACTGCCTCACTCACAACATCTCTCATGTTTACACGACAGAATTCATACCATGGATATCGACAAAATTATCCAAGCTTAATTTCCCAATCCATAAGATCCGGAGCTGTACGACACAGTTGTGAAAAACATGATTCATGGACTTCGTGCCATTAAACCCCAATTCGCACCACACTTATGGAAAGAGGATATACTGCCTATACTGCCCTAAAACTACCGTTGTATATAACCGAAGAGAGATTTCCAGTATATAAAATCTGAAAAGCATCTGGATGGGGTGAACTTCTAAAACAAGCTAAAATTATCTTCTGGGATGAATGCACAATGGCACATAAAAAATCACTCGAAGCCATAGACATTACAAGACTTGCGAGGAAATTCTGAAGTGATGGGAGGAGCTCTACTCAGGAGATTTTCGACAAACACTTCCAGTTATCCCCAAGTCAACACCAACAGACGAAATTACAATACTGTGACTAACAAAAAAATACAAATACTGTGACTAACAAAAAATATGAGAGTTGAACTATCGAAAGACAAAACAACAGCACATTTTTGCTCAAACACTTTTATAAATAGGTGAAGGCACATATCCTACCGACCAGACGACCGGCCCCATTGAACTCAACAGTGGTTTCTACAACATAACTACTACTGAAAACAGTAGACAAATTTATCTACTACTATTATTAACATTGTTCACAACTAAATGTTATATTACATACTAATCTGGAGTGGTTATTTCAGAGGGCAATTTTTGCAATTAAAAATAATATTGTCAACGATATCAACTTTAATATTCAAAAGATAATTCCCGGTGAAGAGAGAATATGCAAATCGATTGACATGGTGGTAAATGTTGAAGAAAGTGTCAACTTCCCTACAGAATATTTAAACTCTTTGCAAGTACTAGGAATTCCATTTCACTGCCTTTTACTGAAAATTTAATCTCCGTTCATACTAAGAAATTTCAACTCACCAAAGCTACGTGATGGAACAAGGATGATCGTCAAACAGCTATCGAATAACATCATCAAAGCCGAACTTATGACGGGAAAGGACACGTTAAACAGCTATCGAATAACATCATCAAGTCGAACTTGTGACGTAAGGACAAAGGACACATAGTATTTATCCCCAGAATACCACTGATCTCTACTGAACTGCCATTGGAATTTAAAAGACTACAATTTCCAATAAAATTAGCCTGTAGTTTTACAATTAACGAAGCGCAAGGACAAACTTAAAACATTGTAGGATCAACCTCAAATAATCCTGGTTTTCTCACAGTCCACTATACATAGCTTGCTCTCAAGTAGGAAATTCGACAAATTTACCCACAGATAACAAAATGAAAAATGTTGTTTATAAACAAGTATTGTAAATATGTTGTTTATAAACAAGTATGTATATATATGGTTTCAATAAAAAAAATTTTACTCTTATATTGTAAAGTTTATCCTTTTATTCCAACTACCACACAATCTCATATCAACTCCCTGACCAAAGTCGAATACCCCAGCTAGTTGATTATATACTAACTTTACATACTGGGAATTGTTCTTCAGCTATATTCAACGGTAGTTGTAGGGCGAAATGGGCAGCTTGTCTTCCATAAGTGTGGCGACAATTCCGGATGATGCCAGTGCAAGTGCGATGTGTTGTTTAGCACATATTTCTGCCAGCAATAGATTTATTAGAAACATTTTCCCGGTGCCGTCTGGTGCGTCCAAGTAAATAATTCCGCCAATTTACAACATTAAATAATGTTTCAAATTTTATTTTAATTGTCATTGAGGTTTGGTTTGTTGTGAGCAATGTATTGAAGTAGTTCGTTGATGTTATAGCTTTTATCCTTTGCAATTTCGAAGTTCAACACACTGAAAGCATTTGTCGTGGTACTGGCATCCCAAGTTGTACTAAGGTCTGGTTTTTTATTGCTGAACATTTATCTTCTATTGAATATATTTGGCGTTAATTTTGTAGAAATTCATTATTCACAATTAAACGAAACTATATGATGTAGTATTATTTCTACTTTCTTTAAGTTCTTTAGCACGACCTAGGTTTCGTTGTATTACAACATCTTCAGGTGGGCTATTAGCAAAGATCTTTGCGTACGTAGTTACATTTAATTCATACCGCACATAGTTTTATTTAATTGTGATTTATCTTCTAGGCGAATGAGTGTTTCACTGACAATGTCGTTGTTGAATTCGATGGCCTGTTCTGGATGAGCTTGTCGGATTTGGTACAGTATGTCATTACTTATATTCTTTTTGAAGGAGTCCAATAGCTGTATTGGATTCGATGGGTTAGATGTTGTTATTATTATGGGTTAATACGTCTTTAATTTGTTCAGCTGAGGATGTGAGGCTTCTTGTAGTGTTAATAGTGGTTGTCGTTTTCCAGTAGTCCTACCATTTAGTAGTAGTACCATTGGCATGCTTATCTGTACGTCTGGCATAGATAACCGTCAATAGTCTTCAGATCTGTGAAACTTGTTGGTTCTCGTATTTCACGTAGCAACATCTGGAAATAAAAACATTTGGCGTTGTTCAGTAGGAACGCACGAACGAACGTACGTAGGTTCAGAGTATACTTGACCTAGTTAGTTTTCATATTTCCAGGATGATCCTCTACTTGGATTCCTTGTTTTCGTCGTTGAAAGATTTTTCTTGTTGAGTTCCATGTATAATAAGGTAGGGAACTAAGGTAGGGACGTCGAAGTATAAAGTTTTCGCAAATGGATCTATTTGGCACAGTTGGAAAAAAGTTGTTAATGTTGTGTTTTTAGATGGTTTGCTTGCAATTTTTCTGGCCATGTCTTTCGCGAAGTAAATTCTCTGTCTATTCTCCAAGTATACTGCTAGATGTTGCACAGTTGGTTCGGGTTCGTGTATGGGAAAACTGAAAATCCGCCACCCTGCTTCGTTACTGTTTATGTATCTTCCCATTTGGTACATGAGGATCTCGTCGATTCTGTTTTGTTGTTCGCTGTCTTTGGATATTTCTAATACTGGCAAGTCACTGCCTTTGTTCACATACTTATAAACATATTTAATGGATTTCACTGAATTGCAGTATTCTACGTTTATTTGTGCTTGGAACATTTTGGAAAGTAGTGGGTTATATGGTACTCATTGATTATCTATTTCCAGTTCATCTCTGCCTCGTATTCGTATTTTTATTGTGAAACCACTTTTTTTTCTAGCTTAGGATAGTCATTATCTCCAATTTGTGTGTAGTCCAAATATGGTTTTTGCTATTTCTTTGTAAATTTTCCATCACTCATACAAGACGAATTGGAGTTTAATGACCCGCATGGTAGAATCATATTTTTCACAACTATGTCCTACAGTTCCAGATCTTCTTGTGGATTGGGAAATTCAGCTTGGATGATTTTGTCGACATCCTTGGTATGAATTCTGTCGTGTAGCCATATGAGATTGTTGTGAGTGAGGCAGTCCTCGTTTTTGCCATTCGATTGTGTACATATAGCATTTAACGGTTCCAAAGATGTGGAATTTTGTGACGACTTTAAGAAATTTAATTTGTTTTTGTAGGAAAACTCGGACTATTATGTCTTGCCGATCCATGGGGGCTTCTCCGTAACTTAGTTGTTCTTTGATTTCTGGCCATGATGAGTTGCATGAGAATGTTATGTCATCCATATTTTTTTACGTAGGTCATGGCATCTTGAGTGTACTCGTGCATGTGTCTTGGACTCCTATGTAAGATGAGGGTAAGATTACCATTGTTCCAATGTCGTCAATGTTTTCGTCATTTATGATCGGGTCTCGAAAGTGGATGTATTCATCTGTGCATAGTTTCTTCTGATTCAGTCTTATGTAAATCATCCGTTTCGCTTCTATTTTTGCATAGAAATCTACCAGGAATTGTTGGAATAAACGGCGAGTGTTGAAAATTGATTGTATGTTTCATTGTCTCTGGTCATAAAGCGGTACGCATAGAACTCCTTGGAAGTGACATTTTTGGTTTGTTTCTGCGCCTGTTTCAGGTTGGATTCGTTTCACATTAAAATGACATTCGTCCTCTCCGTGCAGAAATATTAATCGATATTGGAGGGCATCATATGAACGGTGTCTCTCTGCAATGCGTTGTAGTTCTTCTCTTCTTCGTTGTACAGTTATGTCATGGCTTGTGTTTTCATTGTCCACAATTACGATGGCAACTTCGTCTGTTTGAGGTGCATTATATCGATGTTCACGTTCTCCAGGTGGTCTCTTGTCAGCTCGAATTATAACTTTATTGTCGTCATAAATAATTCGGTCTAGTGCTATTTTGATTATTTTTCATCTCAATCCACTGATGTTTGTGCATCGTTGATCAATTTCCATTTCTTCATTTCTGATGAATTATACTTACAGAAATTTATAGTCACAAATTTGTCCTTGGATGGAAAAACCTAATCGATTTCATCTCTGTTAGTATTGATCGAAGTGCACCGAAAGAAGTCATTTGGAATTTATATTTTGAAGAAACTGTTTTGATTTTGGAGTTTCCCCGTCATGTAATGTTGAAATTCCTGCGGAGGTGCTTCCAATGGTGGTAATAAAATTTTTCTATTCATGCAACAGATTCCTGGTACTTCTCTACTGAATTATTTTACGTTGCAAAATTGGCAGATTTTATCCATTTTTCCGATTATAACGTGTTTGTGTTGATTCATCGGGTCGTAGTGGAATGCTTCATTTGTTAGGTTGTACTGTTCACTTGCGCTCATTTGCGCTTCTCTTAGGGTGATATTTTTATGGGTGGCTTGCATTCGCAGTCTTTTATTATAAGATTGTGTCGCAACTCTTGATTCTTCAATTTGTTTATTTCGTTGTTCTTCGGTTTCTCTGCTTCTCACGGTGTCCATTCTCGTTTGTTGGGAAAGTAAAAGTTGTTTTGCGCTCTTCGACTGTTTTGTTTTTTCACTGTTCACTTTGTTTTCGCCGTTTTGCTCCAAAACTGGCAAGATCTCCTCCTCTTTTACGTTGGGGCATGGTATAAAATAAAAATCAAATCAACTTTTTATTAAGAAAGTTTATTAAACATTCTTTACTACGTACACTTTAAACACTTTTCACCCTTTATTTTTGATTTATATTAAAATCACTGTGTCATTTTAATTACTCACACTTCACTGTTTGTTTTTATTCACTCACTGCATTTCCCTGACGTTCAAACCCACAACAGATCTCGTTTTATATACCCCTACCAATGGGTAGTCCCACTCATACAAAAAAGGCTTCGAATAGTCCACAATGTTCCAAAACATTCGAAAGTGATCTGGAATATTCCACGATAATCTACGATGTTCCGAGATGGTCCAGAACGTTCGAGACTATTCCCAAATATTCCAGGCTGTTCTGAAATACTCTCTAACGTTCTGAACTGTTAGAAATTTCTAGAGGGCGAAAATCTCAGCCCTTAAGTACTATATTGATTAATACAAGATACTGCTTTGATTTGTATTCTTTATTAGAAAGTGCAAGTACACCTAAGTGCTTTTCAACACAAGTCTACATACTATTCTCCAGTCTAAAACAGGCATTTCACTAACCAAACATTGGATTTTACTATGAGACAAATTAGGAATTTTAGGCACCGATAAATTGTTTCCACAGTAGTAGATAAAATTAGAGTATGAGCAACTCGGAAGTTGCATTCAGAGAGATTTCAAAAGTCTTGGCCCCCAAATAAAGGGACATGAAAATTAAAGTAAAGTACGATAGTTCGCAAAGAGACCCCATTGCTTTTCTTTAATCCATTAGTGATCACTTAAGAAATTGCTAAAGCTTCACTATATGCTATACCTAAAAATCATGACGTATTTTCTTGAAAATCAATGCTCCAAAAGTTTGGAAAATTGTGGTAGCATTTGTTTACCTTAAAGTAAGTTACCTAAATTTGATGGCAATTGTACATTTACGTTTGTTTCAATAATAAATTAAAATACAACAAACAATAAATGTCATTATTTAAGATCGTCATTAAAGGATGGACTAAATGAGGTAATTAAACAAATATAATAATGTTAATGTACTCGTAACCACTTAAATGATGTTAAATGTTATTTGGCATTAAAATTCTTAGATATGTATCTCATAGAAGCCTTCGGTTCATTGTAAATCATATTCCAAAAAATTTTAGGTTTTTAAATTCATTAGATCAATCCATCGACAAATTAATAATATATACGGTTTCAACTAAATTAGATAGCATAACGCTTTTCAAAGTGGAAGAACTTAAATATAATATGAAGGAATAGCTTTCTTTAAGCGATTTTACAATGTTCCTATTTAATAATTCAGATATGCTTGCAATGTGGATAATGTTTCCTTTAGTAAAGATAATAGGTTGCATCATAATAATTTAAAAAATAATAAAGACAATGTTCAAGCTTTAAAGTGTTTTGCATCATCAAATGAAATTAAATTCCCTTACAACAAACCTGTTTCTCCTTTCTGTAAGGAAGGACATAAGAATATTGGAAGTTCTAAATTTAAATGTTTAAAATATTGAAAAAAGAAATAGCAAAGTTTTTAAATTAAATTTATGCTTCAACCACACTTATTACATAGACCACCTGAGTTTCTAATCCTACGTAACCTAAATTGCCTTGCTTGTATGTGCGTAAATGTTACGATACTATATTTTTAGTGGTGTTAAATAACATCAACATGGATGTCAACAACCTTTGTTTAGTTTTAACAGATTCTATTTTTAAAACTGTTGTCAACATAACTAAACTAAAACAATTTTCAGTTGGAGTAATAAATATTTTAAAAAATTAGATCAAAGACAAATTAAAGCTTTAAGTATTTCATTTACACCGAGTTACAGATTTTAAAGTGAAATAATTTGTAAAAAAAAATTATTTATTTTATTACAATAAGAACAATTTTGAAATTATAAATTAAAATATTTTAAAACTGAAGTTAGTATTGTATAAGCAATTTAAAATTTCAAATAAATTTAGTTTTATTATATCGAGTTTAATTATTAAAAATTAACATTCTCAATAAATATAAATATTCTCAACTTTTAAAGAACTTTTTCTTTTCTCTTCATAAACATTTCCAGTTTGACTAAAAAGCCTTTCTGACTATAATATTTAACAGCCAGTTTCACTAAAGGTTGACAAAATTTTGATTTATTTTCAGGCCACCAATTAAATTGATTGTCATTTCCATTCAGAGGTTTAATGCACAGATACCTATCGAGGTCACTTTTAATGATTTTACAGTAGTAATTGGTAAATTTTTCAGTGACTATCTCATCGTAGCATTCCCAGAACAATGTATGAATGGTGTGTTTAGACTTCTCTGTTCTTTTTCGTTTGGTGTGTACGGGAGATGAACGTATGCTTTAATCATTGCTGGTGTCCTAAGTCGGTGTCATATGCCGAGCTCTTTCTCTTTGCAGCTGACCAGAGAAGAAATTTATTTTAAATCTGGGATCTAACAGTTTTGCCCAGAGGTAGTTTTTACTATCATCAAGTTATGAAAAACGTTGTGTTTATCTCAAAAATTGTTTAATTAATTAGATATGATGGTCCATGATACGAAATTTAACAAACAAGAATATAAGTGTTGGTTTAGATCTTGTGTACAAATGGTAAGTAAACAAGAATATAAGTGTTGGTTTAGATCTTGTGTACAAATGGTAAGTAAACAAGAATATAAGTGTTGGTTCAGATCTTGTGTACAAATGGTAAGTAAACAAGAATATAAGTGTTGGTTCAGATCTTGTGTACAAATGGTAAGTAAACAAGAATATAAGTGTTGGTTTAGATCTTGTGTACAAATGGTAAGTAAACAAGAATATAAGTGTTGGTTTAGATTTTGCATACAAATGGATAACGAAAAGAAAAAAGATCAGCGCTTGTTATAATGTACGTAGAATAAAACGCTAGTGGATTGGAGGAGCACGGAGAGAGTGTCACCAATCACAGGGCACGGTTTATACAACAGTATTAAGAATACTACTTTATCGATAGTGTGGTTAATGAGGCTGTTTGAATTCATAGGAAATCATGCCGAATAGTTTGGCCAGGGTAATCTAGGTATTTGTCATTAGGCCAAATACACTATTCATTGCAATTATTCGTTTATATCATATTTTAAAAGTTATCCCATCAAATATTATACTTTTATTCACATTTTTTAAATGTACGATTAAAAGAAGGGAAACAATGAATCTAACTAAAAATATCGGATGAAAATCTAACTAATGTAACTAGCAATATCAAATAAACAATCACCGTCATCATATTTTTAGTTGCTTTTTAAAGAGCATTAAAAATATTCGGCGACACCCCATTTGATGGGATAGACGAAAAAAATCTATCTCAAATTTCCGTGAATTAAATGAACCAGCAAAATACATATAATTGCAAAATATTTACGAGTGCACTATGCTACACGGCCAGAAAACAGACGGGCAGCCATGATGAAATTGTAGGCTTCTAGTTTACCATGGAACTCTAATGAAAGAGCTATGTCAATATTTCTATCAGTATAAAATTGCATTCAACAACGACTAATTTCATCAACAAAATTATCGATAAGAGGATTTAACACTAGCGTTACCATCAAATATATTTACACAAAAACTCGTTAAACTTTTTTGAGGTCAAAAGTTAAGCATTTTATCTTTAATAAAAATAAGAAAAAAATTAAAGCTATGCTCAATAGGAAATCATCCACTGATTATAATTGGTCAGCATAATTTCATTCAAAAAATAATTTGTGCAGTGCAGTGCATATACTTCGGGCCCATTAAAGGTATTAAGTGTATTAACTTCACATCCTTAATATGAATTAGATAACGTGGGGATAATTTTTTTTGTTAAAGATACAAATTTTAACAATAAATAATACAATATATACAAACTTTACAATAATTGCGAAAGACATCTAGCGATATAGATATAAAATTTGACGTTATATGCTATTATTTGGCAAGTTTTAGTTTTTTGTAATCATTACTCTTTGTGTCACTTTAATACTACTGAAAATAATCTCATTCAATTTTATGATTACTCGACGCCAGGGAATTTCAAATTCTAGTCTGCTAATGATCATTATTAATATATACTATTGAGATATTTATTGTACTTCGACTCTATAATAAAAAAATCGTCATGCCGCCTAATTTCTGTCATTTTATTACCATCTCATTCTACTGTTCTACATATCTACAAACAAATCGCTTAAATCCATCTATCATTTATTGTAAAACCGAACCCCCCCCCACCTAACAAATGAAAAATGACCTTATATTCGCAATATTGATTACGTAAAAAGATCTGTGCTCCAATGACTGACAAACTTTATTATTTCTTTAACAATCAGTGCTGTATTCAGTGAACAATGCAAAATAATGCTTCTATCGATTTTATGATAATCAGTACTGTGTTTGAAACACAATTCTGTAGCAACCTGTGATGTATTCAGGAAATAACACTTCTCTCCATTCTGTGACAATTAGTGCTGTGTTCACTGAACAACTCAACAACGTTCTGTGACAATAAATGCTGTTTTTCACGAAGGCAAACTATAAAAGGCAAAACAGGCAATTTCCAGCAATTCTCTGCATTAAAACAAAAGACATGAAGACGTGAGGAGACCTGTGCAAAAAGACAAACGTACCAAAATTGGCCAAGAAGCTGTTGCAGTAGGATGGAGTAATTGGTTAAAAAATCAATAATGTATGTCAGGAACTCGACGCATTCCTTCAACTATAGCATCCGCAGCCATTATTCGTAAATGTGTGAATGATTTGATGTGGGGAAAGAAGACAAAATAGATGAGATCAAAACAATTGAAAATGATATGATATAAGGATACATTTTATAATTCCAATCTGCAATTATTGTTTATAAAAGATACCATCATTTAATGAAAATCCAAAATCAACTATAGCAGTTGATGATACTGGGAGTACATGCAAAAAAAAATAAAGCATACCATTATATTCGTACCAGAGATCACATTTTCTTATATGTAAAAGTGATAAATGTTTATCATTGTACACTATCAGTCCACTAACTTCTCACAGACAAGTTGTTTATACTTTGTTAATAATGTTATACTATGATTCACAGATTATCAAAGTATAACATTATTGAGTATTGGATCAGGATGAGTGCTTCGAAACAATCAACCGATCAAATCACATGTGACTACTTAAGAGGGCCCCTCTTTAATGCTATCTTATTGACATTCAACTCAATGAGCAAAATACCAAAATATATATTGAAAAGCTTTTTTTAAATGTAACCGACGATTCACCAGATAAAATGTGTCCACCAGCTGCAACATTCATCAGATTGGATGTGACTAATTTTATCAACATGATAATTAATTGGCAATCAGTGAAGTTAGTAAAAAATAATACAATAAGAGAATTTTATGCAATTAGCATTGCATTGTTAATTGATGCCCAAGATATGAAAGAATTTGAAATCATTTAAAAAAAAATTTTATAGCCTGCAACAATGAATGTTGGAATACGGAAGGAATTGGAGTTACTTATTAGTAAGCATGCCATAAAAATGAACAATGATGAAAAATAAACAATTTATGGAGAAGCCAAAGAAATCATCCATAATATTGAAAATGATGCAGAACCTAGTTCTATCATTAAAAAATGGATAAACAATATTAAATTTACTGAGGAAATAGATGAAAGTGGCATTGAGTCAAATAGTTTTTTTCAATAAATGTTTCATAGAAGATTTTTGGAAATTAATTGTAAATGAATTTCTATTATGTTCTGCAGCGTATTTTCCTGGAAAAGTGAAACATGCTACAAGGAGTTATGTTGAAAGCTATTTTACCGACAAGAAACATTATGTGTTAACAAATTATATAAATCCAATTCATATAGACAATTTTACAACAAAATACAATATAAAGATCTCTAATGTGTAATGATGGATCTGCATTGCCGAACTCCAATTTATTGAACGATTTTCAGAATATAGAACAAAATTCAGCACAAGAGAGTTCAGAAGTTTCTCTAACAATGCCAAAAGATGTGTGCATTAATGATGACACTACTTCATATGATAATTGACGAAATAAAAAAAAACATTAATGACTTCATAAAGCCAATTGAAGAGGCTACCACAGACGAAATACTGAAGAAAAACACACAGAAAAAACTAGGATTATATTTTCAGGATCAATCTAGTATTTCGTTTATTAATGAAAATGCAGAATCGGAAATAATATTAATAAATGAGTGTACTCCAAAATGGAAATTTACTTCGATACGTCTTAATTAATAATGTTCATTATTATATTCAAAATATTCGCCATTTGACTCAATTGCACTTATTAACCACGGTTGTTAATGACCCATTTTACTACGTCTTTGCAGAGTTCGGTCGGGCAAACATCATGAAACTAATTTCATTAAAACAACTAAAAAGGGGTTCTCGGGAAAATAATAAAGGATTCAACGGAAGGATTGAACACGAATGTTCATTATTTCCAGTTAGTGAATATGTTTACGACGTCAGCTGAAAGGAGAATGCCCAATTTGTATGGAGTATTTGCCCCAGTTATGAACATGAATGACTGCATATCATATTTTAGAGTATGAATATACAAACCAAAATATTTAAGTTTTGGCTCAGCGGAACAAATCAGGTTTTCTACTGAAAACCTTAGGTTTTCTACTGATGTCATAAATATGTATGATTTTGAGGTTATAATTAGTTGACAACTGTTATTACGAGAAATATTAAAGTAATATTGTTAACACTTAAATTGCTTTTCAATTGTATATTTTAAAAATTCAATCAAAAAGGGACTCTTTTTATTAATTTCATTCCAAGTTTCAATTTTTCAGGTTTAGAGTAATAAGTACTTCAGAAGGCGAGAACACGCGAGATAGTGTGTCAAAAAACTACGCATAAAATGCGTAATATCAAACTCTGCTGTCGGTGTAATTCAAGACACAGCTCTGAAAGGTCGTGTGCTTTCTACGTGACAATATAGCCTAAAATGCCGGCTTGTGCCATTCCCACCTGCAAAAATATAACTGGACTGTGAAAGAAACAAATAGAGATTAATTTCATACGTAAATAATATAACCTAATTTAATTTTCAATTAACTATGAAATTTTATATTATCCACAGAATAGATACGATACAGAACGGACACGATCCATACTAGCCCATATAAAAAAAGAGTAACACTTTTTCATACATGGCAAAACGCTGTCAAAGTAACCCCTTTCTCCTCGCCTCACTTCTCCTGACCAAAGACTTGTGTAATTATTATTAATGCCCATAGATGGCGTAATTTCTTACTTTCTGTTGATCACAGATGGCGTTATCAAAGAAAAAGTAATTTTAATCCATAAATTTATTAAAATTATAAAAATATTTCACAAATATGAAAATAACATTACTATACAATTTAATATATTTGAAATATCATTACTATATGAATAAAATTCAAGAAACTTTAAATAAAATAGAAAATACAATTGTAAATAGTATCAGGCGTTTCCAGGTAGCACTCTGGAATCAACTAGGTGGTAATTGCATAAATGAAAGTGGGCAACTCCTCAACAACTGAAAACAAGCAAAAACATACACAAAGCAGACATGATTATAGCGATATCTATTAGTGGTTGGAGTATATTTTCAAACTTTTGTCAAAACTCCACGTTTAGCCAATAAATAATTATAAATAAAAAAATAATTTTTCAATTCATGTTCAAATAAAATATATGATTCTTTTGATAAAATTAGTTTTAACATTTGTTTTATTTTATTAATTTGTATACTTTCCATATTACTTACTACGCTGCATAGGTTTCCGCAATCTTCTTAACTTTCGTCTGAGCTGCTGAATCGTCTTGTTCTGTTGACGAATTTTCCTTACAAGTCTGAACCTCTTCAGCTTTCCGCCTTTTTCGCTCTTCAACGATCCAGACCCCAAAGACGCTGCCTCTAAGTGTACGTCTTCCTTTAATTATAATAACAGTTGCATTCATGACATGTGTTATTTCAAAATTATACATGATGTTTATATGACATATTCAGTTGTGCAAGCAAAAAATGAGTGCATAAGGACATTTTGGTATTATCACTTAAATAACCTTAGACATTCTCCTACAGAAGCCCCTAAGGTTTTGCTGACAGTTTCCTGTCGCAACTGTGCCTGAGCTCGTGATTGGTTGTTCGACTGCTGCTCTGGTTTCTTCAGTTGGTGTTGGCAAATACTGGCTCGGTGTAGCATTACTATATAATAATTTCCTAGGCTGAAAAGTTTTCATTAGTAAAGTGTCGTCTGCAGATTCTATGTTTACGTCTGAGGTCATTCCAAGTAACGCCCCAATTCTCCCTGCCACACAATTTCTGCCATGCTTTTGTCCTGCAAAAAAAAACAAAACATTAAGTTAGGTATAATAATTTCAATCAATCCGCTTTTTCCTTTCTTTCAATTGGAAGAAAACTTACAACAAACAACGTTTGATTAAATATAAATGCTGCTCATAACATTATTTAGTAAAAAATGATATTTGGAACACACCCAACTGTGTGTCAGAAGTAATTTCTCGGAGTTTTCTGACAAGAAAAAACTTTGTCACAAAATTGTAATTTGTGTGGTAATATTTTTAAAATCCATTTTTTTATATAAATATCGTCGATAACTAACTAAAACATCTTTTTGTGCAAGTTTTCTTTTAAACAAAACAGTAAAAATTCGTTTTAACCAAACTTTGCAATTCTTCGAATTAAATTTTGACAAACAACTGCAACGTCGCAATTGCTTTGCGCCGTTAGTGTATAAAATTTATATTAATTTTTGAAATGTTGTATAATAAGCAATAATGGATAACACTTACCGGCTTTCATTATGATGCAGGGGAAAAAATGACATTTTGTCCTATGTAGGAATTACACCCCGGTACAATACACGCCATTACAAAATAAAACAAAGGTCTTAATATATAATAAAACAAAATAAGGTATAAATGCACTATACAACCAGGAACATTTCGACATTTTTTTTGAAATCATATGAAAGTATACACATTAAAAACTATATATCTGGAAATAAATTCTGCAGCGGATAGTTATATATTATAAAAAAAACAATTTGAAAATTTTTGTACCTGACGATTTTGTTTGCGGAGTAATGTGTTTTAAACTTTATTTTTTCCACTTACTTTACTTTTTTTTATCACTAAGCACTTATTATACAATTGAAGCACTTATTACACAATTGAAAGCAAAACTTAATTATAAATTATCATTTATAATAAATATAAATAAGTAAATTTAGTTATTTAATTAGAATGTTTTTTTAACCTGTCACTGTCATCACATTTTCTTTTTGTACCAACATTCAGAAAACGATAAAGTCTATTTGTCTATGGTTTATATTTCGAATCATAACATCTTTATTTTTGATTATATGGCGTTTGTTCTCTCCAGAAGGAACTTTTGCCAATATCAAGTGTGGAAAAAAGTTTCGACGTCGTTCTTTCTTATGAACCGAATGATTAATCCTAAAATGGGTTTGTTTATTTAGCTGTTTATTTAACTATACAACCAGGAACATGTCGACATTTTTTGTGTAATCAGATGAAAGTATATACATTAAAAACCATATATCAGGAAAGAAATTCTGCAGCGGATACTTATTTATTATAAAAAAAATCATTTTAAAAAAAAAATACCAGAAATATGTCGAAATTTGTACATTACGTGGTTTATTTCTCACTATATTCACAATAAATTTACTATTAGACACTACACATTTGACACAAACATAAAGTAATTAGAAATTAATGAAATTAAATAGTTTAAAATACATTTTTAAAATTACGTTAAAATAAAGTAATTTTTAACAGTCTTAAACGACAAATAAGACAAATTATCAGTTATACCAACTTAATAGGTTTTAATATCTTTGAATCTATAATTTATGTCTTTTTTTTTTATTTGTGGCTACGAAGTTTTGCAATTGCCATTGCTATATAAATATAATTTTGGTTTTTAATTTATATATATATATATATATACATATATATATATATATATATATATATATATATATATATATATGTATATATATATATATATATATATATATATATATATATGTGTATATATAGATATGTATATATGTATATGTATATATATATATATATATATATATATATATATATATATATATGTATATATATATATGTATATAAAAATATGTATATAAATTATATATTCAAAGATACCTATTAAGTTGGTATAACTGATAATTTTTCTTATTTGACGTTTAAGACTATTAAAAATTACTTTATTTTAACGTAATTTTAAAAATGTATTTTAAACTATTTAATTTCGTTAATTTCTAATTACTTTATGTTTGTGTCAAATGTGTAGTGTCTAATGGTAAATTTATTGTGAATATAGTGAGAAATAAACCATGTAATGTACAAATTTCCACATATTTCTGGTGAGTATTTTTTTTTAAATGATTTTTTTTATAATAAATAAATATCCGCTGCAGAATTTCTTTCCTGATAGATGGTTTTTAATGTATATACTTTCATATGATTACAAAAAAAATGTCGACATGTTCCTGGTTGTATAGTGCATATGTTCCCAAAATAACAAAGATCTGAACACATAACAAAACAATAGCTACAACACCTTTTTTACTTAATTAATATACAAAACTTATAATATTAAATGCGTGTAATATGTTTTTGCGCAGTAAATATCTGTCACTCGTTTCAAGCAGACTCAGTGTTGAGCGGTTTCTGTCTGTGTTTTCTAGAGTGTTCGTAGCGTCTGTGGTATGGTGACACATAGCCGTCGCTAGAGGTCGCTGTACACATTTAAATTTGCCGCCAATTTCCTTAAGAGATGCTGTCACCAAATCGAGTACCTGCTTGACTATCCCCTGATATTATTAACAGAAGCGCGCCATTTTTGCTAGTGTTGTCACCTCTTAAAAAATTGTTTACCCAAATTAAAACGTTTATTGCTTGGTAATGAAAAATGTAAAATTTAATCACTTAAAAAATCAGGATTTGGGAGGTGTCGTTGTCATATTCAATTTTAGAATATTTTACCTACTTCTACACATATAATAAAATTGTAATAGAGTTAATTATGTACAATGAAAATATTAAAAAAAAATTGAGTTAGTGTATAGAATGATTTAAAAACTTTTGAATTTTTGTCTCTATGTTAATTTGTACGGGTATTACGCAAAATCTACTGGACGAATTTTGATGAAGTTTGGTATGGTAACAGTATATCGGAAGAACATATAACAGAAAAAAAAAGATTTTTTTCCTATTTACTTGCAAACGTAGGCACGTGTAAGAAATTAATGTTACATTCCTCGTGTAAGAAATTAATGTTACATTCCTCGTGTAAGAAATTAATGTTACATTCATTCATTTTTGCCATGTTTAATTTTTTGAAAATATTGTTTAAAATAAGAAGAAAATTTATCACGACTCTAATTTTTTCGTCCTATTTTGAACGTCTTTAATATGGGACCGATTATTTTCTAATTTTGTTGCGGGCTTTTTAACCTCTCTTTTTACTTTAAGATACTAAGCTAATTTTCTTCTTGCTGCATTAACAAAAAAATATTAATTTGCATAAGTACAAAAAAAATTGTTGTACACACACTCGTATGCACCCCTGCACACACGCACAGGCGCACATACACATGCACTAACACACATATTTAATGATAATATATTTTAATACTCATTTTAATTAATAAAATGTGACAGTTTTTAAATATTTTAAACCTAAATACTTTGGCTATTAGTTGTGGTCGTAATAAACATTTTAGAAATTTAACATGGCGGCTTAATAATTCTGAAGTATTATAAGCCAAGCTATGCACCGTATAAATTGGTGCTAATGTGCGATATATAAAATACAATACTGCCGCAAGCAAATATATTTATATGCGTCAATTTCCTGAAGTTGGTGGGTAAATTTATTCTGCTGGTAACACCGTGCGCGTTGGGGGAAGGCGCTAGTAGGCGGAGTGCGGTGCCCCCTCCACCAATTTTTGACTACACCACGGCCGCGAAGCAATTGAATTTGTGCGTATGCGCCTTCTGGATTACTCTATATTCTAAGTTTTCAGGCAATATTGACCTGTCCGAATTTACTGTCAGGACAGCAATAATACAAAAAATAAAAATGTTAATTGACCTTAATTCATTTATCAATTCTTATTTCATTTTAAATGTTATGTTAATCGTTCGGATGCAAAAAAACTTGCTATTTTTATACTTATTAATACTTGCAAATCTGTCTACTTGTTACAAAAATTATAAGATTATTATCAGTTAATACATAGAAAATAAATGACATATTTCATATTATTGAAAGTCCCTGAAGTCTTGCGCATGCACCCTTGATGTAGTTTTTTGTTATTCACTATTTAAAATATGAATGGGTAAAAATATTGTGAAACTAACTGATTCACTATGTCGGCACAATCAAAATGACTATGACAGATATTATAAAGTACAACAAATGCTCAGAGTTCAATACGCCTTCAGTGGAGAGTACGGTATTTGAATGCGTGCGACTATTTTGGGCGTATTGCATTGTGTGTATAAATCTTTTTTGCACTCTTTCGATCATATCAGAGTATATAATATAGCATGGATTCCAGACTGCAACAGTATATTCAAGTTGAGATCGCACAAGATCTACACAAGTGTAGAGAATTTGATACGTTCTCATTTGCTTAAAGGGTTTGGTAGTTCTTAAGACAAAGCCCAGCAGCACAGCATAAGTTCACGAGGTGATCTGTTCAATGTATCAAAATGTAAGTTTTGATCAAACATCACGCGAAGATCATATATGCAATTAATAGACCCCAAGATACTCTTATGTCATAGGTGTGACAATAGATTCTTGTTTTTAGAAAATATGATCGATTTACACTTACTGTGACTTAATTGTATCTTGTTTAGTTTGCAATATGCATCTAGTCTATTAAGATATTGTAGCTTCGCATGATCAGAAAAATCTCTTATTTTGGAGAAAATCTTTAGGTCGTCAGCATATAACAAGAACCTGCTGTGTTTAAAGCAAATACTGATGTCATTTATAACCATGATAAATATACAGGGACCCAATATGGAACCTTGACGCTCCCCTGAAGTCACGAGAACATGCCGTGATTTAAAACCATTAATTTTTACTGCTTGTTGCTTGTTGCTAAAATAGGAGATGAACCAATGAAGTAAATTATCCTTTATACTGTTAAACGAGTTTTTTCAGTAAGAGTCACGTTGGGAGTAAGATATTTCTTGGCTTTGCCGATATACAAAAAATATTTATAGGCATGTTTCTATAGATGTTTTTCAACATCATTTGCAGCTCATACTGTGGAGATTAATCATATCTACGCCTTGATGTATTACAGTTAAATACCATTACGTAGAGCATAGCTTCGGCCCCTTTTTAGGTTTCCGTAGCCAAATAGCAAAAACCTTCTAAATTTCGTCCTGTCCATATGTTACAGCCATTTTACTCAGAAACTATTGGCACTATATAATATGAAATTGGATGGTAGGTGTTTTCTATGAACACAATGTACAACGAACAATGAAATAGTGGAATTAGGAAAAAGAATAATATTAAGGGTGGAATGCCACTCCTAGTATTATTTTTTTTAATAAGATATGTTGTGTAATTTTTCAGATATGTTTTATTTTCAGTACTAATCGCAGTAATAAATTTGTTCTTCATAATGTCTTTGAGAAATGCATATTTATAAGTTTAATATTGTTTAGTGCTGTGGAACCCTTTCTTCGCGAGTCCGACTCGCACTTGGCCGTTTTTTTGTCAGCATTGTTTACAACAGTTGTATTTGGAACATAAGGATAAATTTATATTTGAAATTGTAAAACATGACTTTTGTTTTGATGATTTACTAACGGCAACTGAACTACAGGCAAACTTATTAAACATATGTAATTCCATTACCAACACTTTATCTTCTGCATGTTATGTGGTTCTTTATTGGGTTCCCCTTTTTTGGTTGCCAAGGTTTGTAATGCGTTATGTTGTGCGTTGTGATAAAAAGGCTTCCTAGATAACTAAAACCATATGTTTATAATAGAATTAGCGAGACTCATTAACTTACTAGGAGGGAGTAGAGACTTTCCAGAAATAAAGGTACACACTAAAATTAATCAAGACACATAATGAAATCATGATTTTGTGAAGAAATTTATTAAACATTTTTAAACGAAATAATATCAAACTATTGGGATCTTTTTCACTTGATGAAATTAACCATGCTAAAATATAATAAGTAAATAAAACAATTCGAGATTTGTTTTCAAATGAAGTAAAGTTACTTAAAAAAGAACTAAATTCAAATTCACCTTTATTACCATTGTCACCATTTATAGAAGAGAACAGCATGCTCAGAGTTGGTGTCTCAACAACGCAGACTATGACTACAATATAAAAAGCATCCAGCCCTTGATAATAAACATTATTTTACGAGGCTGTTAATGAAACATGAACATATATGACCAAAGCACACCAGTCCACAATTGATTCTCCCATGAGAGATATTGGCTTTTGAGTAGTAGAATTCTAGCGCAAAGGATAATAAGAAGTCCGTACTACATACGCGTTTACGTGGAGAAGGTAAAGTTATGGAGCACTCATGGGCGACTTAACAGCTGACAAGCTCAGATCAGGTTTTCCGTTTCAAGTATGTGGCATTGACCTCGCACACCTAATTCAAATATCAAGTAAGAAAGGAACGCGGCAATTAATTCTCAAAATGTTACCTTACTGTATTCATTAGCTTCTTAACGAAGGCAATATATTTGGAATTAATTAGCGATCCCACTTTAGATACATTTACATTGTTTTTATGTAGATTTATATCACGTAAAATAAATCTCACACTACTTGATTACGATCATTTTCCCAAAACAATTGAATATTTAAATAGCAATATTTTATCAATTACATATAAACACATTTATAGAGCCGATTATTAAAAAAAATCTATTGCCGTATAGTTCATTAGCTGGGAAATAACATTTTTTTAAAATTATTAATAAACTATAAAAAAAGAATTGCACACTAAATAAAATCAGGAAATCGAAAATATCTTTTAGATCATATTAAATTGCGCACTGGATACAGGCATAACAATTTTTGTAACATGCATGGAGAAAACATAACGTATACATAAAAAATTATAGGCTTAAATTCAATGGAACATTATACTTCCAATATTTCCACATGAAACTCACATTTTTACACTTTATCCAAATTCACTAACAAATGGTCAATTATTTACATACATTAACCAGACCTCAAGCCTTCAGAGCAACACAGCGGTCCGGTAAAATCAATGCCATTAACTTTTATATCATACTGACAAAATTTTTGATACACTGGTCGAATTTTCTGAAAATGTTTCCATATGGGATTGTATCATAATCCACAAAGTACAAGGGAAATTAAATATCTCCACATTCTTAAATACAATAAGACTATTAATATAATTTACCGGTATCAGTTCCATCTGGGCAAAAATTAATTTATAAAATGTGAATACCAAAATTATCTTGTTCTAAATTAAATAATTTTGCTATAAGTATTCCACTTGTTACTAAAGCTCTTTTCGAAGGACCACTCATAAATAAAAATTGTATGTTTAATGTGGATAATATAAAAAATGTTTATTGATGATATTTAAAATTGTGTGGCGATACGATATAAATACTGTAAGTGAATTGACGCAATTTTTTTACAAATCATTTTTGACCATTTATTTACCTTTAATTTATCACAAGTTATAAGAGGTGGATTATTTTATTATTGTTACATTTTCAACAAATAATTTACTTGAATTGAAAGATATTTAGACACAAATTGATATTTTTCTGAAGTATATGGAGTCACTAAATATGGTGTTCTTTAGAAGGCATGTAATAATATCTAACAAATGAATATTTTGTTTTAAGAAAATTTTTGGAAAAGAATGGGAATTCCAACTTCATAAAACCATCATAAAGTTGGAAATTCATGAGGAAGATCCTGACAGCATTACATCCCCCCCCCCCTCTGAAAATAATAATGTTGAAATAAGTGATGAAGATTCTGGTGGTGAAAATCAAGTGCAAATTTACCTGCCGCTCAACTTAAAACCTCGAGCCAGGACCCTAAGTTGAGTGCCAGGTAAATCGGGATTAAGTTTCATTGTAACAATGTGTCAGTTTGTGACAATTGCGACACTGATAATAAAATTACTGCAGCTAAGGTTGCAAAACACAGTCATATTAATAACGACGGTCCTTCCATTGAAGATTAGTTACCTCTTACCCTCAACTTCAAGAAATGTCATCATACCAGAAAGTAATATCTATAATTGGTTCACACGAGAAACACGCCACCATTTAAGCCATCGAACAATATATTCTGCCAGCACAAGTAGGCAATATGTTATTTACTTTGCACAAATTTGCAACGTTATGCAGCATTATATATTCACTAACGGCGGGATCCACAAAAAAATATATTAGCCAAAAAAATAATATAAGAAACATAACTTTTGATGAAACCAAATTTATTTTCTATGAAATACCCAAAAAAAGATGCATTGGAAAAACTGCAGACTGTGGGATGCCTTTAGTTTAGAGTGCATTGTCAAAGATAGACTTTTATAATAATTGTAATAATTCAAATCTGCACACTATCAACATATTTTTATTTCACACATTCCATGAAAACCTTGTAAAGTACGCAGCTTTATTCAAAGAAAATTATAGCATTGATCAGGCTATTTTCCATATTACAGTGTATAAGTGGAATAACGACAATGTTATAACCGTGGGTTCAAATGCTGCTAAAGTTTTGCCACTGGGTAACATAAGATGTTTGTCACAAAAACGATAAAATATATACAAGTCGACAAGCTAGGTATAAAAACTGACAGAAAATATAGGTGTAGACAGGTCAGATGAAAAAATATTGGTCTATATTGAACTTCGGTTCGGGGAAAAAATAGTATTTTCCAATGATGTCCCTGTACTTATATGGCAATCTAAAATGCTTAGCAACAAGTCATATTAATGAAGGAGAAAATGCTTGGCAACTCGATCATATTGATAGAGAATTTTAATGGAGAGGAAATTTTTTTTTTATTTTGATGTTACGCAGTGCCATATTGGTAGGACAATATTACATATTGGTAGGGAATATGTTACACCAGACTATTATTTATTCTACATTTTAATATTATTATATTAATGTTTTTTTATTATTTTTTCTTTCTTTTCTCCCTTTTTCTCCTATAAACAATGAGTGAGAAAGGTGACCCGTGCGAAGGGGGTGGAAAAAGATTGACGTCAGAGAGCCCAATCAAAGGTTCTTGTGGATGAGGCCCTCCTAGATGAAGTCATGATTGAGGTCCTAAGTCGGCCTCGGGAGAAGGCTGAGGAAACCAAATCAGGAGAGAGGATTATGGAAGGGGGGAACGCTTTGCTAGCAGGCTAGAATTTATGCGAATATCATTAAATTGTAATATCATTAATGATACTATTGGTGCATCAACTAGAATATCTGTTGGCATGAAAGAAACCGTGCCAAATTAACAGTGGCCCTAATGTCTGAGCTAGCCCTATTTGCAGAAGACCTGACATTTACCGGAGGAGACCTCAAAGTGGTGCAGGTAATCATTGTAGAGAAAAATGAAACTAAAAATCTATCTAAAAAGTCAACTAGCTCAGAAGCCTTTTGCCCTGGTCTCCCACAGCAATAAAAACAAAGATACCTGAATTCTCAAATGAATCATTAAGGAGTCACAGCCTAGACCTAGACCAGTCTTTGACTTCGACTAAAATAAGAAGAAGCCAAGGTGAGGCGAATGGCGTTGGTCAAAATGGGACGTTGTTATTGAGGCGCGAGACGTAAAAAGCTTCAAGAAGCTGCAGCTTCTATTTAAGGTATAAAAATGAAGGAAAAGAGGTAGAAACTTCACTCTGTAATTATTTAAGATGTCCCAAAGAAAATGTTGTCAGAGGACTTCTTGAGTCAACTTAAGGAGGAGAATTTAAGAGTTTGCTCCCTCAGTGATTTCCAAAATTATCGCTAATGCCTGCACTCAGGTAACAAGAATTTGGTTGTGGAGTTGCCTTAGCCTCTACGAGAAAGCCTGCTCAAGTCTGGTCTTGTTTTCTTCAATCGAACGTCCAGCTGGGTACATCGTGTCGCGGTATGCGGATCATCGTGTCAGCACTAATGCCAGCCCTGCAGTCAGGGCAGCATTGGAAAGATTTTTAAAGAATATGGCGTACTTTAAATAGTATGAAGCTCATCCAAATCAATGCAGAGTGGAGTTCAACGGTCACGACTGAGCTCTCGATGACCCTTAGAGAACGTAAGCATTACATTGTGTATGTACAGGAACAGTATGCCCCCAAAGGGAGCAGCCTCGGATTGAAATCCTTCCTCGTGCTGGAGAGGGGACCCAATCATCCCTTTCTGGTCTAGGCTGCAATTGTCCTAGACCAGAAAGGGATGGGCGTCCTGTTCCTGGAACACCTATAGACAGAACACTGCGTAGTAGCCCAGATTACATTTGGCTCGTTACAACTTGTGATTAATAATACATATTTTCAATACTCAATATCCACCAATATAATTTGCAACCACCTTAACATTGTTCTTCATTCAATTGGACGGAGTCCAGTAGTGATCTGTGCTGACGTAACCGCACAATCTTGCCTGTGGTGCTTGAGACATCCTAATCTGCGTCAAGATTTCTTCTTGGAGGATTTCATCCACCAGAACGGCCTCTTACTGTGCAACTCGCCCGGAATAACTGCAACGTTCTTGGAAACGGGGACCCTCGGGAGAGAGTAATATTGATATCACTCTCATCTCGAGTGGGTTTGCAAGGGGGGTGTGCAGCTGGTGGACTGAACCGAACGTTTTCTTAAGCGACCACAAAGCAATGTTGTTCTCTATCTCTCAGGCAGCATCTGATTCAAGGCAGGATGCCAAGACTGGGATAGATTTGTCCAAAATTTCCGCCGAGAGCTCGACACCTTTTCAAAATTGTCGAAATGATTAGATTGTCCTAATGTAATGGCTGTTGAGTTTCAGGAGAAGGTCATCATCAGCGTTGAGGGAGGACTGGTTCATCCGCACCCATGCGAAAAGAACCCTTGGTGGGGCACCACTCTTCAGGTTCTGCAAAGGGAATACAGGAAGAAGAGACACGCTAAGAACCAAGGAATGGATTAGGAGATTATCGAGGCTCACCGGATGGCCTTAGTAGACACCCGGTGTAACTTTAATAGATAGGTTAAGCGAGCTAGGCAATCCCATTTTCGAAGTTTTGTCACCCGTGTAGGATATTCAGATCCTTGTGTGCCGTATACAGAAGTGACGGAGCCCCTTAAAACCTTTTGTTTGCAAAGCCCTTAAGATGACCGTCGGGAGTTACCTGGAACATACATGAAACCCTGGAATATTTTTGATTTCACTTTTCCCTGAAGACAACCCTGTCTTCAGTATGAACAGTTGAGCATCAGATCCCTGATAGCAGCTCTAATCAAGAGTTGCAACACTGAGCGTCATTGTTAAGAATCTTATCTCGAATAAGGCTAAAGGCATAGACAAAATTGATAATTTTGGATAGTAAAAGTAGTCCGCAAAAGCGTGGTTCATGAGGTACTTGCAGTCTTCAATCGTCTCCACACGGATCACTTTTCGAAGGTATGGTAAGTGGGGAGGCTTACGATCATACTAAAGAGTAATGGGAAATCGCCTAGCGATCCAAAGTTCTACAGATCCATTACGCTCGTTCAGCCTTCGGGAAGTTGCTCAAGCGGGAAGTTCTCTTCGGGAAGCATCTCATTCGCCAAGATCATGTCCACATCTCTAGAGCTTTGTCTTGGATCGACGACTGCCCAGACAAATATGTTTTAGATATTTTCTCGGACATTTTGTCCCGAGGGGTGTCAACTGACCACCACTATTATGGATTGCTTTTGTGATCGGGTTGTCTTTTTGCACGATAGAGACACAGTAGTTCAGAAAACGTTGACCAGGGGCTGCCCACAAGGCTCAGTCCTTGGACTGATTTTGTGGAATGTTATGTTTGATGGTATACTTGCGATACCCCTTCCGGGATGATGGTTGGAAGAGCGAGCCGTAAAGAATTAGAGAATAATGGCAGTAGACTCCCTTGCCAAGTTACATGACTGAGGCACTAAGAATAAGCTCGGCTTTGCCCTACAAAAGTCCAAGGTTGTCCTTTTCAAAGGGCAGGGGCAGGCTGGTGAGAGAGCCGTCTATGATGATGGCTGGTGCTAGAACCAGTGTGCAGGATTAAATTACCTACCTGGGCGGTACTTTAAGAGCTAGTCCACATGTACCTGCGGTTTGACATGAACCATGTTTTGCCCACCACTGCAGTTAGCAATGAATTTTTATTCCAACCACTTCTCACCAGATCTGAATTAATGTAGATAAAACTAAGCTTGACCAATTGGTAAAGACGGGAAGAATAAAACACT